>JANCRC010000006.1:11525000-12195000 GCA_024362995.1 Heteromeles arbutifolia | reverse complement strand
ACTAAGTTTGAATAAATGGCATCAAGCACTATTAACAGCCACAAGTAAACATAAAAGCGACGCCAATTACTACGACGAAGTAAATGTTTTCACAGTTTATTTTAAATATTTAATTATATTACATTTAATTTCATAAATTAATTTCCTTTAATTTTTGTAATTATATTTTCTAGGTACGCCAAGCGGAGAAATTGTATATGGAGGGCAGCTCGAAACCCTTTCAGCATCATGGTTGTTGGGAAATTTGTAAAGGGTGTGTGTTATTTGAAGATCCACCTCAACATAGAGTAGGTCCTACGCCGGTGTTTGGAACTTCATCCTCAGCTGTAGATATGGATGAAGATGGATCTCCTACCATTCAACAAACAAGGGTAGAAAATCCGTCTTCGGGTGAAGGTTCCATACCTAGGGCTATGAAACGAAACAAGGCTCGAAGGTTGAAGGAAAAGGGCAAGGCAAATGATGATTACGCCTCTCAACAGGAAGTGGCGACCTCATTGCGATTAATGGCAGAGCAAAATGCTTTGCCGCGGAAGAAAAGAATCGTAGGCATGAAGAACGGGCCAAACAAATACAAGAAGAGATGGGTGATACGAATATGGAAAGGAACACTTCGAATTACACTCCAATGAGTAAGGCCTATTTTGATAGGAAAAAAAGAAGAAATTATGACCCGGTGACAGTTGTTTACCTCTGACTATACTCCTACAATGGCGGATGATGAAGATAATGTTGATTACGGATTTTAAATTTAAGTTGTTGTAGTTTTTAAATTTTAGTTGTAGTTTTTAAATATAAGTTGTTGTAATTTTTAAATTTAATTTGTAGTTTTTAAATTTAAGTTGTGGTTTTTAAATATAAATTGTAGTTTTTAAATTTAAGTTGTTGTAGTTTTTAAATTTAAATAATAAATTACGTTTAGCCTTATGACCATTTGACCCTCAATTGGAGATGATTTTTTGTGATAGGGCTAAAACGAGCCCTATGATCCTCCATTGAAGATGATAAAAAATATAATCATGCAATGTTTATTAAAATATTAATTTGTTATAGGCCGGAGGTTACTCCTTCTGTGGGAGATGGTCTTAGTTTGTGTTATTACAAGTCTCCATATCTCTTCCCTCCGTGACTCAGCTGACGACGACGGCGAGCTATTTCTGTTTGAAAGCCGGCGAATCGGACCTCAGCGTTTTACCAATCGTCCCCCTTTCATCTCAGGAACAAGAAACACCCGTTGCATGCCTCGATTCGTTACGGTTTCGATGAGGATTTTTGAATACTCCTCGGAGTTTTCCTACGTTTATGCGACGATTCCGGCGAAGGTCGGCGTCGAGGTTGGTCTCAAACTATTCCTCAGCACCTCAGGTACCTTCTGCATCTATTGTATGTAAAGATTCTGCTTCAAATATTTGATTTAATATAATTGAGTTTTAGTTAAATTTTCGTAATTTTTCCCTTCAAATTTCTATGTTGTGCACAAATTTTCGTTAAATTTGTGGGTTTTTTGGTGTGATTTTATCTGAAAGTTCTGGTTGCTCTGAAGGATGTTAAGCCCCCTCACTCTCCTCTCTCTCTAAACTCTCTGTACATATGTTGGTTCTTAAAAGTCTCCAAATTTTTTATTTGGTTTCCTCTTAATTTTATTTATTATTGATTGTTGCCTAAAAATCTATGAAGGGTTTGCTCTTTTGATTGTGGTCTAAAAGATTTGAGTGAATTATGATAATCTCTTTAACTTTAACTAGCTTGAATCATTTTCAATTAGAAGCCCTAAGTTTTCATGTTGGAAAAATTATCCCCAAAAGATCTGTATTTTATAGTTAATTCATTTTGGACCCTTGAGTACGAGTATCAAACACTTCATAGATAGCGTTGCAACTTCCAGTTCATGCTGAAAGCAGAAAGTGCTTTTGGCTGATACATTAAAGCAATTCATAAAGTTGTTCTCTTGCTTGATATATAGTTCTTATTTCGATCTTTGATCATATTCCCAGAATCAATCCAACATATATATGTTTTTCATTACTCTGTTTTAAGAGTACCCCCTTGTGCATATAGTTCATCAGCAGGTCTCAATCAAAGTTGTGTATGATTTGTGTAGAGAGAGAAAGCGGCTGGGATATGAGAAGTAAGCGTTTTTACAAAATCTTAATATACCAGTGCGAGTGAAGTGCGTCTGTTTAGTACTAATATTTCAATTCAAGTAAAGTTTACTGCATTTTTCTACAAATAGGTACAATAATGGTTTATAGATTCCCTATTTATATCATTGGAATATATTTGTTCAAAGTAATATTACAATGATATTTGAACAAAGCTTAACCATAATAGGCAGTAGACATTATATATCTGCTAATTTGTTGAACTATTGGTGTTTTATAAAGAGATAATATATCTGTTACCCACAAATATAATGTGAAGATTATAAACTATGAGGGGGATCTCTTACTTCATTGGAACAGGAACTGACACAGAACTACGGATAGAACCCCAGTATCCATATGTTTTTTGAGGTGATTTATAGTAACCCTATTCTTTATGCCAACATCAGTCCTTAAGCTCATGTGAAAATCTACTTATATATGTTGAGTTACTAATTTGTAAATACTTTTACAGATAACATGCAAATTTCCTTCTTTCAGTCTGTTGTATGCCTATGACGTGATAAACATATAAAAAGTTTGCGAATTGATGGTTCATGTCATAAAAAATACTTTTTCAAATTGTAAGTCTTTATCCGCTTTCCCTCTTTTTTGTTCAATGGTTTCAATTAATTGCTTTTAGTATAACATGCCTATCTGTTTTGTTGAGGTATTTGTTGTGCATAAAGTAATCTAGCATGAAGTAGAGTCCTGTTTTGGGTGATGTGGCTTGAAATTATGAATTAACTAGTTCTATGTTACTGAGTATAGCTTGAGGTTATGAATGTCCCTGAAAGCACCTTAATTTTGTGTTTAATTTAAGTTTTTGCGTTGTGAAGATGAGCAAGTTGGCATCTAGGAGTGAATGTCACATGAAGATGATATTGGAGGCCTTGCAGGTAGAATCGTTCAGGTCATTATTTGAGGATTTGAGTTGAATTTTTTTTTCTTTTTATTACTAAGATTTTTCCTAACCACTTTACATATGGGGCTAACAAAAAACATTGAATTGGCACAAAGATGGCCGTAATTTTCATTTTACATAATTTTTGCATTCCTTTTGTTGAAATATGCAGCACATGGTAGGAGATAATTCTTCTTCATTGTGAACATTCAGGTAAATCTTTCTTTCATGGGTTTTTCTATTATTCTTTGCAGTTTTTCCCTGTCGCCTGCCATTAATTACCAAATTATCTATGTGAACTAGGTCCAAGTTCAACTACTTATGGTTTGGCACTATACCATATGATGAATTCTCCAGTCGAAGATACACCCTTGTTACAGAGTTTTATCAAGGGGGATGATTCATATGAAATTCAAGGTTTAACTTCTAACTGATTCTTCTCTCCTCAGGGTTCATGGATTGCTAAGCATTGTGTGGAAAAGAAAGCATGCCTCATTGGTCAGGCACTTGAAATCAATTATTTCCATGAGAAGAACTATTTGGAGGTATATCAATTTTTAGCATGCTTTTATTTATGTTCTTTGGTCACCCTACTTTGTGGACAGCTTATTGATACTTCACCGAAATACAAGACCACCTGTTTTCGGGTTCAATTTGTTGAGTATATAGAGTTAAGGTGATTCCAAGTGTCACATGATTTGTCTATATGTTTATGAGGTTCAATCAATGTCATATGAAGATGGTAGCATGTGTTACAAGATTAAACCATCTCAGTGTAGTGTCAAGATGCGGTTAGTGAGTCAGTTATTTTAGAGGGATATCCTCACTCATTGTGTAGTATTGTTTTTGGTAAGTAATTAATTATTTTAAATGCAATATCATGAATATTTATATTCATATATATATATTTGTAAAGAACACCAGAACACGCGAATATTATATATGTATATAAACACTACTCCTTAACACATATTTTCTACACTTTCTACATTTTCAACAATTTTCTAAACCCCGCAGCAACACACGGGTACACTTGCTTGTTTCTATCTGAAGTTATAAATCCTTTTTTCTTGTCTTTAGATTTTAGCAATGCAAAATCTTTATTTTCTTTAAAAATTATGTAATATGATGAGTTGGAAATTGAAATGATGATGTGGCGGCTTAATAAAAAATTGAACACCTATAATTGTTTAGTTCACGAAATCTTTATTTTCTCTACTATATATGGATACAAATCAAGATGGTATGCACATTGAGAAAGCGATGTAGTTATTAATGAGTCAATATTATATTATATACTTGTTCTGACTTTGCAAGGGTGCCTCTTCTTGATATTTTACTCCAATCTTAGTTTATTTTGGTTATTATTTTGAAAGAATTTGATACTTTTAATTGTATTTTCAATATAGGATTTCTGACTTCCTTTGGGGCAAAACATGATCAAATGGATGAATTTTGGAGTAATTCCAATTGGAGGACATTCGTGACTCTCTCACCTTACCAAAAACAAACGAGGGGTGGAATACCAGAAAGAGAAAGTGTACCCAATAAAAAAAGCAGTTTTTGTAATGGGTACATGTTTTCTTAAACTGCCCATAAGAACCATATTCTGACTTTTAACTGGAGGGTTTAGGGTTTAGGGTAAATATCGGATTTTTCCACCAAGCGGTTTATTTCTGGCATGAAATAAAGAAGCAGTGCGCAATGTTAGAAAATGAAGTTTATGCACGTACTCATGCTAGAAAGTGATGAAGTTTAGGGTAAATTTGTTTGATATCGCTTCCTCATTCTATCCAACTCATGAGGAAATTCTAGATTACGAAAGCGTCCTTGAAGTGACGAATCCTCCTCCCGAGAATCGTGAGATTTTGGTCTATCATGCTAGTTTAGATGATATGTGGTGTAGAAATGAGATGATCATCGACGATGCATTAGCTACTGAGATCATGTCGAGCGATGACAATGAACCTCGTTCCGTTGATGAATATCGATGTAAAACCGATTGGTCAAACTAGAAACAAGCAATCCAAGTCGAACTCGATTTGTTTGTGAAATGTAAGGTGTTTGGACCTGTAACTCCTACTTCTTCACATGTGAAGCCCGTTGGCTATAAGTGGGTTTTCGTTCAGAAGCGTAATGAGAAGAACGAAATTGTGCATTACAAAGCTCATCTTGTTGCACAAGGCTTCTCACAACGTCTCGGGATTGACTATGAAATGTGATTACTTTTCGCTACCTTATCAGTTTGATAGTTTTTGAAAAACTGAGTATGTAGTTGATAGACGTAGTAACTGCGTATCTCTATGGGGATCTTGATATGGAAATCTATTTGAAAGTTCTCGAAGGACTTACATTGACTGGATCAAATATTTCCAAACCCTGGAACACGCTCTCAATTCGGCTGAGGCGTTCACTTTACAGTTTTGCGATAGTTGCAGTATATGTCGATGACATGAATCTTATCAGAACTTCTGAAGAGCTCGCGAAAACTGCGCACCTGAAGTTGGAATTTGAGATGAAAGATCTAGGTAAGACTCGATACTGTCTCGGTCTCGAGATAGAGCACCGTTTGGATGGAATCCTAGTACATCAAACGAACTACACCCAAAAGCTGTTGCGTCGCTTTAATGAGGATAAAGCGAAGCCTTCGAGTACTTTATGATCGTTCGATCACTAGATGCAAAACGAGATCCTTTCCGTCCGAAGGAGGATGATGAAGAGATTTTGGAGCTTGAAGTTCCTTATCTAAGTGCGATAGGCGCTTTATTGTACTTAGCTCAATGCACTAGGCCGGACATCTCTTTGGCTGTTAATCTTTTGGCAAGATACAGTAATGCACCGACATGCAGACACTGGACTGGCGTGAAAGACATCTTCCGTTACCTTAAGGGTACTATGGATTTGGGCTTGTTCTATCCCTACGGATCCTTGAGTGATGCCGCACCCCCCGCTTCTTGAGTCGATTCTTGCCTTGTTGGTTATGCTGACGCGGGATACTTATCTGATCCTCACAAGGCACGTTCTCAAATGGGTTATGTTGTTATCGTTGGAGGCACCGCAATATCTTGGAGGTCAACTAAACAGACCTTAGTTGCCACTTCGTCTAACCATGCTAAAATTCTCTCCTTATATGAAGCAACTCGGGAATGCTTTTGGTTGAGAGCAGTTGTGGGCCATATTCGAAGCTCCTGCGATCTTTACCTCGTCGTGGATGTCTCAATGACGATCTTTGAATACAATGCAGCATGCATCGAACAACTCAAGAAGGGTTACATCAAAGGAGGCAACACCAAGCACATTGCGCCAAAGTTCTTTTTCTCACATCAACAACAAGAGCATCAAAAGATTGAAGTCACGCAAATCCGTTCACAAGACAATCTGGCCGACCTCTTCACTAAATCACTACCGAAGGCGACGTTTCAGAAGCTTGTTCAGAAGCTTGCTCAGGGCGAGTATCCTGAAGGTACTTGCTTGATCTTAATGTACTATTTTTCCTTACGATTAGGAGCATTTTTCCCACTGGATTTTAATGAGGCACCCACCTTGGGTTGGTCATATCCCTGATGACGTCCCGTAAACGTTTCTTTTGACTTTAAATTTATCACGCATTTTTCCTTCAACTATGGATTTTGTCCCTCTTTGGGTTTTTGCCATAGCCTTGGGGTTTTTTTAGTGAGACTTACTACTTTATGCAAGTTCCTACCTTATTGAGAATAAGCATTGTTCCTTAGGATCAGTGCCGACGAGTCGACTTCCTCAACTTCTACATGATGCTGAATCTACCTTGGGTATTTACACACTTAAAGGGGAATGTTGTGAACTTTTCTAGTTTAAGTGTGATTATGTAAATCCTAGATTAGATTTGATTCTAGTTATTCTTTCCTATATGGATTTGTATTCCTTGGGGATGAATGGTTTTTTCTCTCTTTTTACTACTATAAATAAAGGCACTACGTAGGGGGATAACATATCCTCAATACACAATTTCCCTACGATTCTACAAACATATCTCTCCTTTCTCTCTACCCTTGCCGCCTACCCTCTTCTTCTTGTCAGATAAAATAAGTTACAACAGTTAAACATAATTGTAATAAGCATTTGATGTGGATAGGCATTTATAAGAAAAAGTTGTAGGCACAAATAATAGTTTGCATAGCAAATGTGTCGACAGAGGTCGTATCAACTATCAAGTAAGATGTTTTATAACTCACTTGGCAAGTTAGGCATCAAAGACATCTATGTACTAATTCGAGGGAAAATATTGGTTTGAGTTGCTCGTTTTGTAATTAATTGAAATTAGTGAGATTTGTTTCGTTTTAGGATTTCTTTCTTATAGTAAATAGGTTAGGCTCTGCATCCATTTCATCCTTGTAGCTTAATAATAAAAAAGGTGAGTAGCCACTTAGTACTACGGTTTAATGATATTCCTCTTCACTTATAAGTGAGAAGTTTTAGGTTCGATTCTCGCCAAGCGAATTTGAACTACATTATTGCTAACTCATTGTAAGGCTAAGCTCACTCCTCCACCCCTTCAGAGTAGATAATATTGTTTGTTCAAAAAAAAAAAAAAAGAGTAAAAAATAAAGCTTTGACCTTCACGTAATAAAGGGAAATTTTTTTAGAAATTTTCGTCATAAATATGTTGAGCATCTTGAGAAATTTTCTTGATAAATATGTTGAGTATCTTCGGCCTCCTTATTCCACACTTTTATGAAATGGATACCATGTCCAATGCCAAGAGAAATCCAATCTTATGTAGAAATTAGATTTGAGTTAAGCCCCACAATGGTCAACTATAATCATTTGATAACAAATACATTATCTAGAAATGTCGAACTTAAGACCTTACAAGCATGAGAAAAACTGCCACCATACTGTAACACTAGTGCCCACTTGAATTCAGACCAAGCTTGAACTACAGCCATAACTAACGAGGAACGATCGCACACTGAGACCTTAAATCACCGGATTCACCTCATGATAAATCAGAGATGCCATACATGTCTTTCATTGCTCATTTGTGAGCTTTTAGCTTCTACACTACAATTTCTCTTCAATATATACATGTATATATACGATTATAATTGGTGGTGTCACGCCTCGATCTGCAAATGAGTACTATTTTCGAGCTAGAGTGCGAGTCATATCTTAGCCATAGAAATAAATTCTATAATCAAGACATGATGGAAAAAAAATTAGTAATATATAATGATTACAGAATATATCGTACAACATGCTAATACCATCAGCATTAAAAAAAGTTATGGAGTTTGATCGATCACAGCGTGGAGGAGAGGATGAAGGAATAGAGAAAGCAGTGAGTTCTTGTAATTCAAGTCTTAGAATAGCATGCTAATTAGAAGGCCAGAGTTGCAGGTTAGTTAATGGTTTAAGTAAAGCTCTGAGTCTTTCCTTTTGATATGTACATGAAAAAGATATTTCTAATAATTTGTCCTGCAACTATAAGATACATGTAAAATAGAGAGAACAGAAGTCTTTCAAGTATTGAATCGAAGAGTTTGCACCAAGACTACGACAAGCTCCAAAGTTCTGCTGTATTTTGTCCGAAAAGCTCAAATAGAAGAGTTTGCTTATAAATTTTGTCAAATTATTAATTGTTGCTTTATTTATTGATTAGTTCAGGTGCTAACGAGGTAGATGAAGGCTAATAAGGGTATAAAAAGAGAAAAAACATGACATGAAACTTGACATCAAAGGTTGCTGCAGGTAAGGAATATAAACCTATATGAATTAGTTATCGTCATTAGTCTAATTTGATGTTAATATCTCAGTTGCAAAGTTTAACTATCTAACTTACAACTGGGAATCAATTTATGTCAGGTTAAATATGAAGGCTTGCATTATGTTTTTTATTTTTATTTTTGATACATTTAATTTAATTTGATGCAAATAGTACGATCCTAACCATTGAGATTGTATGTGATATAGGTGTCTCTCAACAATTTTAGAGGGTCATGGATAAGATCGCTAATCGCTATGCATATATGAAAGATGAGCAATTTGGATTTGGACATGCATTTTAAGGAAGCCGTACCTAACCATCTTCAAGAGGACTTGAAGTAGACTTTGAGAACTAGTGTTAGAAGACATCTCTGAGGATTGTACTTATTTTGGGGTTGATTATTCTGAGGATTGTACCTCATTTTTCCAATTTATTACCTTGGTCTTGTATATGTTTTATTGTCAATATTGTTTCATTAATGAAAATATGTAACATATTTTCGATAACAATTGAGCATTTGTAATATTATTTATTTTTCTTTCAACAATATATTTGTATTTTTACAGTCTCAGTCTTTATAATGCTTATAGTTTTGGTCAAGAAAAACGTATTTTCGACCAGCCATACTAAAACTTATTGTTGCTAAATGGGCTCTCGGAAATAGATTCATTGTTGGAAATAGAATTTTTTACGACAGGTATTAGTCATCGAAAATATATCATCACAAAAAGTATTCGTTGTCATTTGAAAAGTATTTTCGACAGCCATATAAGTATTTGCGACCACATTGACATGTTGGAAATGAAATAACTTTGTCGTTTGAAATATTCAATTCCGACAGAAAGATAAATATTAACGACAAGTCATGTGCTTTGAAACTAAAGTATTTTTGGAGGCCAGTCAGAAAAAAGTATTTCCAATGGCACAATTTCCGATGCCTAGCGAGGGCTTTTTCCCATTAGAAATAAGTATTTGCGACGGAAAATGCCTTTTCCAACGGTATTTGACCTTCACTAGTGACGATTCGTTTGTAGTGTTAAATTTCGTATTTGTTTGTTTTTCTTCACTACAATTAGATGTCTTAAGGGTTTTGAATTTGTCAATTTTTTTTGCAAGGATAATCTATGCACGATAAATTAAAATACCGACAGTTTGAATAATTGAAAAAATTATGAAATGAGCTTCACAATGTGTCTTTCAAATAAGGTTATTTGAGGAATCCCCCAATATATGATATATCATATTGTTTTTTAAGACCATTGTCAGTGTTTTCAACCATCTAAGAATACTTGCATAAAATTAATTTCCAAATAAATTAACATAAAGAATGATTTCTATACACCCTTTTCACCCAATGCACATCTTTTTATTTTGGCTTTTAGGTCGACTAAAGCCAAGAAAAACTAAGTTATACAAGTGCAGGAAGAAAAAAAGAGTTTACAGAAATCATCTCTTTTAACTATCTGTCATGTCAGATTGTCGTTCAAGATGATTAAGCAGCCAAAAAAAACTCTTTCCTATAAATTTGATATTATTCCCTATCAGAAAATGTAAAAGTAGATAATATTCCTTTAAATACGATATATGTCATTATCCTTACAAATTAGCAATCAAAATAGAAACTTATATAGATGAACTATATTTTTTGTTTTGTCAAACAATAGATTTTGTTAGATTAGATGTTAGATTAGTCACCAACAAGGTTTGAACCCACGCTATCATGATTATAACTAACAAATGACTTCCTCTATATATAGTAACCAGATCTTATAATAACTAGACAAAGAATATACAAGTATAAGTGAAAGAACTTCTCATCAGCTAAACTTAAGCCGATATGGGGCAGGCCCACTGTATTAGTCCGGTAGAAAATATGATCCCAGACTACATATCATAAGTACTGCCAACCTGAACATGTATGCATTAATTCATATTTAAAATCATCTGAAAGATTGAAACCCCCATGTCTTACCGGTCGAACATTGTACTGTTATCACTTATGAGGTAGCAAGTTGTGGACCTAGTTTAAACAAACAACAAAAATAAATTCTTATTTAAGTTCCACGTTCTGTATATATCATGGCATCGCATGGAACGAGGAGAACCCAACATAGCCAAGAACAAATTGCGGGCAAGCAAATATATACGGATTTTGGTGGCATGTATATACATTTATGAACTTAATTATCTATAGCGCCGGCAATTCATCCTTGTCTCCATTGCACTCTTTTCTTTTCCAGGCAATGCTTGCTATTATTTTCATTTGTTTCTGCTCGCATTACAATGGTGGGATATGCGTAAGCTATATATACAGAAAGTTGAAGAAGAGATTGAGGAGAAAAATGAACATATTCTGTGCACTACATGTTGGATCCACTTTCAGACATGAACAGGAAGGCCTCCTTGACCAATAATAAGCATAAATCTCATCTTGCTCAACACTGTGATATATATTATCCACATCATCAGATTTGGGGAATCTGGTTGACATGCTGCATGGGAGATCGGATTTGAAGAATACAGAACCTGATTAGAGGTATACGGAGAGAGGTGCGGTATGGGTCGCCCTAAAAATAACTAGACACAATCTTTTTGAGAAGAAAAGAGAATCTGGGTAGTCCCCAATAAACATGTACAAGAACCGCGGGTATAGCGGGTATAGCGGGGTCGTAATACCAATACCCCGTAAATAAACAATTAGGCTTACAACGTTCAAGAGACATTCATGGAAGTGAGATATTTCGAACTCTTGTCATCCATTTATATTATAAAACGTAAAAAGATAAGACCACATGATTGGGTTGCACAAAATACGTAACCATTAATTTTATGTACCCACATGAGAGCCCCAAAATGCTCGGTTTTCTTGTAGTGTGACACCAGATAATGGAGATCACAGAGAAATCATAAGTGAACGCTCAAAGATAAACAACTCGCAACTTTAAGGAATCCACCAAAGAGATAAGAGTTTACGGATAGGAAGAAAAACACTCTTCGCTAAACCAAGTTTAAACGCAATTCCCAATTTCTGAATGATTTATTTCCATACATGAGAATAGGGGTTTAAATAGTGTAGGCATGGAACAACCTTCCATGAATAGGTTATCCTTATTTATGATCATAACCAGGACTTAAAACTATGCATGAACTTATTTTATACTAATCATGAACTTAAATGAAACATTGAACAAACTTTTAATTAAATATGATGAATGCACCATCTAATAATTAAATGAGTCTAGATTTGGTGTCATATGCTTCCACTGCGCGATAACTCATCCTCGAGTATTGTTTGGTCTTTCTCAATCTTTCGGATGTCCAACTAACATTTTCCACTTCATCCAATTTAACACCAATAAATTTGAAGACCATGAAAAATCCCAAGACACAAAACAATATAGAGAACTTTTGATTTTCCACATTCTTGCAAACCATGCACGCGCCAATTTTTTTCCTTTAAAAACAATCACCTTGGGATAATGCTTCTGAATCACTTCATACTCATAATTTGGGATTGAGTAGAAATAATTCAAATCATATTGAAAACTTCTATTCAATGATTTCCTTCTCATATCTCGAATAATGAAATCTTCCCATAAAGTATCATGAATTCTATGGATGTCAACAACTTTTGCCTCATTATATAGCTGCTCCTGAGACTCTTCAACAATTGTAATCACATCTTCATCACCATTGTAATAATTAGAAACTGACAAGGATTGAAAAACTTCTTGATCAACCGCATCAATTGTACCCTCATCGTCACCATCATCATAGACAAAATCATAACGACATACATCACAACAAATTTCACAAGAACCACTTGAACAAAGATCAAACTTTAGAGGAAGATTAAGATTTAGAAATTTGTCCCCTACAAAAGGATTCTCCTCCTCATCATCGGATCCATCATTCTCTGTTTCATGACGGGATCATCATGTTCCAGAGTTTTGTAGCACGCGAGACGCCGTTGGAGATGCTACACTTGTCTCCTTAGGTTGTCCATTTCAATGTCACGCAGATCTCTCTCATGATAGGTGAGTCTTGACGAGCTTGTCATCCTCCACGATGCCCATGCCTCCCAACCATGATAGAATAGTGCTCTAATACCAATTTGACACTGGATAATGGAGATCAAAGAGAAACCACAAGTGAAGACTCAAAGATAAACAACTTGCCACTCTAAGGAATCCACCAAAGAGATAAGAGTTGAAGGATAGGAAGAAAAACACTCTTCACTAAACCAAGTTTAAAAGTAATCTTAATTTCTGAATAATTTTTATTTCCATACATGAGTAGGGGTTTTAAATAGCCTAGGCATCGAACAACCTTCAACCTTCCATGAATAGGTTACAACCTTCACCTTCCATGAATAGGCTACTATGCGTGAACTTAATGTAATACTAATCATGAACTTAAATGAAAACATGAACCATCTTTGAATTAAATATGATGAATTCACCATGTAATAATTAGACAAGTCCAAATTCAGTGTTAGACATTTTTGCTTCACAATAACTCGTCCCCAAGTTCTCTTCATCTTTGCATAGAACGATTCCCTCCAGGCAAGCATGGGAAGTTGAAAGCATGAGCTGATGGTCCTTTCAAGGTGCTCACACGTGTAGGAGACAATGCTTACAAGATTGAACTTCTAGGCGACTATGGAGTATCAGCAACCTTCAATGTTGCAGACCTTTCTCCTTATCATGGCTACGAAGGCGAAGAGAACTCGGGGACAAGTTATTGTGCAGTGGAAGCGTTTGACACCAAATTTGGACTTGTCTAATTATTACATGGTGCATTTATCATATTTAATTCAAAGATGTTTCATGTTTTCATTTAAGGTCATGATTAGTATTACATTAAGTTCATGCTTAGTAACATATTCATAGAAGGTTGAAGGTTGTAACATAGTCATGGAAGGTTGAAGGTTGTTCTATGCCTAGACTATTTAAAACCCTTACTCATGTATGAAAACAAAAAATCATTCAGAAATTAAGAATTACTTTTAAACTTGGTTTAGTGAAGAGTGTTTTTCTTCCTATCCTTAACTCTTATCTCTTTGGTGGATTCTTTAGAGTGGCGAATTGTTTATCTTTGAGTGTTCACTTGTGATTTCTC
The DNA here is from genome assembly GCA_024362995.1 of Heteromeles arbutifolia. Classification (NCBI taxonomy): domain Eukaryota; kingdom Viridiplantae; phylum Streptophyta; class Magnoliopsida; order Rosales; family Rosaceae; genus Heteromeles; species Heteromeles arbutifolia. Next base: position 12,181,091 of record JANCRC010000006.1, on the reverse strand, counting down.
TTTGATTTCTGTTATCCGGTGTCATAGTAATAAATAGTGAATTAGCCATAAAGTTAAGAAATGATTTTGTTAATACAATTTTGTAGATAAAAAGTTGACGTTTAGCTGAATTATTATTCTTGGTATGTAGTAGGACCTACACTGCAACATGAGCATGTTGGGTGCCATACTGCCATGATATCCAAATTACACTTTAAAATTTGAATGCAATTGTAACAATAAAGACGATAAATTATGTGCCATATATATATATATATCGATCTTTATCTCACCTGGTCAGCGCACGTTGTATCGAAATCAGATTTGGAAATGGTTGACATTCTGGTATATATAATAATTGTAGAATATAGCATCTGTTCGACCGATGATGAGAGAGAGTCATACTATCTATGCTATTCTTTCATAGATCTTCAAACCACACTTGTAACTAAAATCTTGAAGGAAATTGTAGTAACGATCCCTTAATTTTAATTTAATTAGAGTAATGATTCTTCAATTAAAAATCCATGACTATTAGTCCATTACTCATAAAAATGTATAGTTATGGTCATTTTCGTCAACTCTGTTAGAATCTCCGTCAAAATGAGTCACGTGCCACGCATATGAGGTTGAATCAAGGGCAAATATGAAAAACCAAATGAAAAAAATTGTAGCAATATTGGTCCCTCAACTTTAACACAATTGTAGCAATGATCATTTCAACATAAGTCATTTTGACGGAGTTGACGAAAATGACCATTGTTGAACGTTTTGATGAGTTAAGGGGCCAATGGTTATGAACTTTTAGTTGAGAGATCATTGCTACAATTTTCTCAAAATCTTCAGTAGTTTTGTAAAAAAGCATAGAACAAAAAACCTGATCATTGTGCCTATGCAACAGAAACAAAGAAAACACTACTAGAATTATGGCTATAGGACACCAATGTTTGCACACTATTTGTAATTGGTGACTATAGATAGAAAGATAACACTCTTAACATTTTTTGGTGTCTTTTAAGTTGGATGCCACTGATATTGGTGGCCTTCAAATGTGAGACACCAACCATTAGAGTCTGTTAGATGCTTTATTTCTTAAAAAGTAACTTCTTGTGTATTTGTGATTAACTTGAGCACCAATAGAAAATTTAAGGAAAACTAATGAAAAGGACTTGAAAACTTTGAGTTTTAACGATAATGACAAAATAAAGGGTAAAGTGAATAGTACTAGGATTGACTTTTTAGTGTAAAAATGTGGTTTTTCGTTAAAGTGAACAGTATCGGGCGCTTTTCGTTAAAGTTCCCTAGAATTTATTGGGCACCAATAGAACAGATAAAAAAGCTATTAATCCTCTCTCCCCTTCCCAATCGTCAACTCCTGCCCTTCTTTCTCTCTGCTCTCTTCCACCTTCATTCTCTTTCTCCTCCCTCCGGTATCCCTTCTCTTCTCATTCTGGTATCCTTTCTCTCCCTCTTCTCTTTCATGCAGCAGTGCCGCCGTCCTTTGGTCACCAACGACCGTCAAATTATACCTCCAGAATCATCTTCCCTTTCTCTTTCCAACCCCCAAGTTAGTTTCTAGAAATTCGAAGCCGAATTTCCTCAATTTCAGATCTAAGAAACGGTGACCGCGGGTTTTCCGGCCAATTTCCGATGAAGTCTGCCGAAATTGGACCTCAAACCAAGAGGTAAAAATGATCCTCTCTTCGTGGGCTATTCTCTAGTGTATGTGCTTTCTCAAAATAAAAACTTTTAGTTTTTGGATAGATTCTAGATTTCGAATTTTAATACGATTTTCTGTATGCATGTCGAAGATTGGGGACGAGGAAGGTGAATCAAGGTTGTTTCCAACCTGGACTGAGAAGAATGGAAGGTTGTGGGTCAAATTAAGGTGAACATGGTGATTTTATCATTGCACTGGTAATTTTTTTTCATTCTTTGTTGGGAATTGTGATCCTGGGAGTATGGTGGTTGTGTTATATGAGTCTGATGTTGGGCTTTGTTGATTCTTTTAGAGGAATTTGTGGAGCATGATGTTGTGCATAAAGCACTTATGGCCCTTTTGAGGCAATATGTTAAAGGTATATTTGTGATCTTCAAATTAAGTCATAGTGTACGATTACAGATTATATGTTTATTACAAATTAACTGATGTTTCATTACATCAGATTGTAAGTTAGCATTTTTATTTATAAGTGAATATGTATATATGTACAAACGCATACACATTTTATGCAGATTTATGTATTTGTCTTACTAGCCTTAAGTTCAACACTTGATACATCTAGGATCATTGAAATCTCTCTTTCATAATATACCTCATCTTCTTGAACTATTTAGGCACATTGGGAGTGTTGAGGAACCAAGCACATATGAGATCATTCGGGAGAAGGTTTAAAGTTTCATTAGAGATAAGATGAGAAGATTACTTTTTTGAATGCCCAATATGCTTGTTAACATATATCTCTTTAAGATAACTAGATGTTAAATGATCAAAATTGTAGGTATTTCCTATTAAAGCTGAAATTTTGAAGCCTCAAGAGAAAATGGAAAGGCATATTACTGATATGATAAAAAAAAGTATGTACATGATTGTTGTGTCAATTGTCTCCATGCACATGTCTAGATTTAGAGTCTTGGAACTGTGTACTTAAGCTCCTATGGTAGTATTATTTGAGTATGGCATGATGCTGGTTTTCTGTATTGCTTTGTCGCCTCTATTTAGTAAATCTATATGTTGTTCTCTTCCCCTCATGTTACCTTTAGTTAAAAGAAATCTCTTCAATTTTATTTTACTTTTCTGTTGCAAGGTTGTATATGACTAATATGATTGAGTTCAATTGCAGAGTTTGGAAAATGTGACTGGTGTAGAGTTTAGAATGTTTGTGAACTTCTTAAAAAGTTTGAGCATATTTGAGGAGAGAGCGCCTGCTGAACGCATGAAAGAACTTATTGGACTTGTTGAAAAAACAAGCGGATTTAGATGCCCAATTCAATGTAGCACTTGTCTTATTGTGTTGATTTAAGGATAAAGAATAGCAGCTTCTGACCAAGCCCAATATGCAATATCGGAATTGACTGCTGGAATGTTGGATGATCCGTGCGGTCTCTTTTCTCGGCACTGCAATCCGTGCGGTCTCTTTTCCTTTTCATAATTATAATATGATCTAGAATGCAAGAGTCGATGCATGTCTATCTCTTTCTTTTTTCTAAGGGCATGTAATCACCTGGAAATTGATTTAGCGTACTTATAAAAGACAATACGAAGATAATTTCTGTTTTGAAATTAGTTGTAACAGGAAAAATCATGTTCATGTCCAATTCAATACTTTTGCTTCAAGTGCATACTTATAAAACAAATTCTTTCTATGTTCCATCTCATGTTTTTCCATTTTCTCCCCACATATCACTAATAGCTTGGAGCAAAGATGTTACAAGGATTTGAAAAACGAGCACTTAGGATCAGTTATAGGAAGCTGTTATCTTTGTGTAACGAGCAAATGTAAGTCTGAAGTAGCTTAATCTTGTAACAAAATTGTGATTTCGGTAAGGGAAGCTTTTGTCATTTAGCCCTTCATTGATTCTAAATTTTGAGTCTATTTGTTACCACTCATCTTTACCGACATTTGTGCAAAATTGTATGAAAGATCAGTTATGCAAAATTGTAGTTGTATTCTTATACCAATGATATTACAATTTGTTTTTTTCACCCAAAAAAAAAAAAAAGAAATATGAAATTGCAATCTGGGTGCTCGTACCATACGAGGCATACTTTTTTGATTTTTATCACAAATGGTCCCTGACATTGATCAAACACATCATTTTGGTCCCTGACATTGAAAATCAATAGAAATGGTCCCTGAGATTGATCAAACACATCACAAATGGTCCTTCCGTTAAAAACTCTTTGGGCAATTTTCAAAGCTTCATAACTCAATCGTTTCTTAACCAAATTCGACCCATAACATATCAAAATGAAGATAGGAAAGTGTAGAACAATATTATACCATTTGGAAGCCCAATGGTTGCTGGAGATGGCTGAAAAATAGCCTCAAATGTGACTGGTCCGCGGAAAACTGGAAAACTCGCCGGAAACTGGGTAAATTTTAAACGTTCATAACTTCTACAATACTCAACGAAATTGAGTGATTCAAAAATGAAAATCATACTTCTTGATGAGACAAAGATAATGGTACCTTTATTGACAGCTAATTCACTGTGGTTTGGCCGGAAAATGGCTCAAAATTGGATAACCATTTTCGAGTTAGCCAATTTTGAGCCATTTTCCGGCCAAAATAAGGCGAGTTAGCCATCAAGAAAGATGCCATTCTCTTCGTCTCGTCGAGAAGTATGATTTTCGTTTTTGAATCACTTGATTTCGTTGATTATTGAAGAAGTTATGAACGTTTAAAGTTTACCTAGTTTCCGACGAGTTTTCCAGTTTTTCTGCGAACCAGTCACATTTGAGGTTATTTTCCGGCCATCTCCGGAAACCATTGGGCTTCCAAATAGTATAATCTTGTTCTACATTTTCCTATCTTCATTTTGATATATTATGGGTCGAATTTGGTTAAGAAATGATTGAGTTACGAAGCTTTGAAAATTGCTCAAAGAGTTTTTAACGGAAGGACCATTTGTGATGTGTTTGATCAATCTCAGGGACCATTTCTATTGATTTTCAATGTCAGAGACCAAAATGATGTGTTTGATCAATGTCAGGGACCATTTGTGATAAAAACCCTACTTTTTTAAAAAACACAATTTGCAACTTTGACACCAATGATTTAGGGTGACATTGTTTTCGGATGCAACCAATGATTTAGGGTGACACTGTTTTCAGATGCCACCAATGTATTAAGGGTAGCTATTGTTACGATAGAGACTTCTACATAGGACATGTACTCCTATTTGGTGTCTACATTGTGGCAATTTAGGTTTGCCACCAATGTCAATGCCCACTTTTTATAATAGACACCAAACGTAAGGGTGTCCTTTTTCTAATAGTGAAAAGAGCTTGGAAGGTAATGGAACACCGCTGTGATCCTCAAGTTTAATTTTGAGAATTGCTATTAGTTACCTAATTTAAATAAAAATTAGGTACCTAATTTAAATAAAAATTAGGTAAAACTTAAATCTTTTTAAGTTATCAAACTTATAAACGTAATAAAGGGATTAATTGTGATGCGAGTGTGACTCGATTCAATGTTATTCACAAACAGGTTATATAAACTTACAAACATAGTAAAGGGGTTAATTACAATGCGAGTGACGGCATGGGTTCGAACTCTGCGGTAGCTAATGTAACATCTCATCTAACAAAATCTATCATTGGACAAAAAAAAAATGTTATTCATTATTCATAAACAGGGTATACATCTCGTGTTAAATGTATAATGTTGTGTTGTGTGTTCATGTTTTGTCCCTAATCACGTTCGTTAATTTATATCCTCAACACAAAACGATAACTTCTTAGTTAAGGTACCAGTTACTGCGAGGTCTTATCCCCTAACCTATAAAGGCTGTCGAGTCATTTATGCCAACTGCCAAGCTAGGGCTTGCAGTGTGTGCGCTAGTTTAACAATTTAGTCTAAATAACAAAAAATTTAATACTCACACCATTTCCAACTATTTGATTTGTTTGAGTAAAATATAATAGATTTATCTTTAATAATACATTTACATGCTGATGAATCTAAATTTTTTAGAACTAACCTGGAAAAAGAAGAATTTACTAGCTAACGAGATTACTTGGTGTATTAGACTGTGAACTTTTACTATAGGCAAAAGGTACACAATTTTAAAATTTCATTCATGGCATAAGATCATCATGTGCATGTGTGTCGAAGCCGATCGAAGACTACTGGTCAATATTACGATTATGACCCTAGCTTAGAAAAAAGCTAACAAGAACAGAAAATGAAACAAAGATACAATATTTAGCAGACACTTTTATACAGATATAAACAGAATATGATTCGGAGCAGTAGCACTACATCTAGTAGTCTTTGTAGAAAGGGAAATGAACCCATTTTCTCCTCTAAACATATTCTCTATTTTTTATCACTAAATTGAATAAAATAAAAGAAAATTAAACAAAGTATATTAACGAGTATGTAGTCGGAAAAAATTGGATACGTGAAATTATTTCTCATATAAAAATATCCCATTATAAAAGAAGATAAGAAAATCGAACTGGTACTCCGCGGAGAGAGACAGAGATGCCTTAACCCTGCAGTATCGAGAAATCAGGTCTGATGATCAACATTCATATTTTAAGAACAAATTCCCTTTGACATGTCACGTCACAATTGCATGCATGCATGGTTCCCACTCACGTGAAGAAGCAGTACTCAATTCTGTATAAGTCAACGCCCTTCATTCTTTGTTCCCAATTAAAGTGGATATCGTATTAGTTGTTTACATGCAAATCTCTCTATCTGCCTATAAATAGGATGGCAAGGCAATGGCAAGGCAGCATATGTACAAATGAACTGGAACGGTATACCGATTAGTTCTGGTATTTGTCTGAGAGTCTTGCATGAAGATAGAGAGAGTAGATATGAGCCAAGGATGACTTGCCACAATCTCTAGTATGTGAATGCCCTTCAATCCACTTGGTATCCTTGCCACAATCTCTAGTATGTGAATGCCCTTCAATTCCACTTGGTATGCTTTGACAAGTCATCCTTGGATCACCTTTGCTCTCTTTTCAATCATGTGAGATTCAATGACCAATCTATGCCACTATTACAAAAAGAATCCTTCAATTCTCACCCCTTCCCCTTCTATTTATGTCCACTCCCATCCCCTCCTTTTAATGTCCACTAATAAAAAAAAATTATGACTTTGAGTTGTGGCACATATTTAATGAGTCTTATTTTATATTTTTTCCCATAAAGGAGAGAATGAGAGAGTCATGCTTTTGTTTTATTTTTTCCCGTGTGTTTTATACTTATTTTCCTTTCTTTTTATTGTTATATTAAATAATACAATATCATTTTTTTGTTAAACGCCATAAAAGGTAGAAAATGCTATAAAAATAACAACCTTTTAAATAGTGCAATATCATTTTTTTCTGTTTTTTTTAGTACATCGATATTTTTACACTAAGGGGAGGGGGAGGGGGAGTTCGGCTAAGCCACATAATGGGTAGCCTAATTTGGTATCGAATTCGCCATCCACGAGATTCGAACCTATGACCTCTCACTTCTAAGTGAAGAGGAATACCACTAGACCGTAGTACTGAGTGGCTTAGCATTTATTTTTTCTTAAACGCAATAAAAAGGTAGTTTTAACTTTTATAGCATTTAACAAACAAAAGAAGAAGAAGCTATCAATTGATGCTCTAGAAATTTTTTTGTAGTAGTGGTTTTTGTGTGATATTTTTCTCCATTTAATAAAATTGAAATGGACGGAGGGGGTCAAGTCCAGACTTTTGTGTTTGGCTTTCTTTGTCAATAATGTAATACGTACCACAAATGCTCAAATTAGTTTTGAAACATACTCTGCAAAAAGGGGCTGCTATTGTTGGAAATATTCACTCAAAGGTTTGGGCCTTCAATTTGAAGGTTTGTTCATGCATATGCATTTCACGCTTAAATTCATACTGCCTTTTGTCTAGTGATTTTGTCTAGTCAAATTACTTGCTGCTGTCCAGCTGGCTGGACACACAATTTAAGACAGCCCACATGGCCTGACTAACAGCTTTTATCCAAGATTGAATTTTTAACCGTTGATCTGCACAAATTGTCTTTTGTGTTGACAAGTGTCCCTTGTCCTTGTTGCTGAAAATAAACATCCCCCTTTGCTTAAATCCCTAGCTGCTCTCATTTGGTTTTTTGGCTGAGATAGAACAATTTTAGAGAGCTTTATTTTTCGTCTCCATCTCAGATCCCCTAGGAACATCAAGCATTTTTCTGAGTAATGTTTTTCATTGAATATTTATAAAGCTATCCATGAAATGTTTGCTTAAATCTTGTTATAAGCTCATATTTTTTTTTTGCTAGGAAGTTTAAATATTCTCAAGACTGTATTTATAGCTTTGAGTTGCCTCTTGTGTGCTTCATTAGAAACCTTAGCCACAAAACCATATTCATGCATTAAACACCCAATCATTGCATAATAGGGTTGCATTGTCTTCATGGTTTTGTTTTAATTTGGTGGTCAAGTTCTTCAAGTTTCAAATCTTTAAACTGACCCCATTTTTGGATTCACGTCAGTTTCTTCCTTCAACTATTTGACTGAGAAACTGACTAGTCATTGAATCCAGATTGCACACTGTCATCACTATCAATTATGTGCATTTGTTGGTGTTGGTCTTGTTGCCATAAGTTGAAGAGTTTAGGAGGGCTGCCATCTTGTGAAGACTGAAGACGACTCCATTTCGGTGCGTCAAGGTGAAGAGTTCAGGAAGAGCTGGCACCTCGTGAAAACCGAATGAATCATCTCGTGCAAAGTAAGGTTGCACAAAGGTAAAACTACTCCGTAGATTAGATCTAAGAATTGAGTTTTGCATGGTACTTTATAAGAACCTTAATTACATTAGTAGATTGGACTCAGTGGAGAGCCCCCGGTTTTTTAATCCAAAGGTGAGTTTTTCCGGCCAAAAATTTCTTGCATTGTTTGTTTCTTAAACTTGTTTACATATCTTATTTACTAGCATATGTTGCATGCATCCTATGAGTTGTTATTTGATATGTGTTTGTGACTAAATTTACATTGCATATTATGAGTAGTGAACTGAATTGTTGTTGACTAGGATAACTTGTAGTAAACTAAGTTTGATTCGTAGATTCGCGTTTAGTTAACTGACGAATATGTACTTAGTTGATTGGTGAGTTTGACTAGTCAATCCAGCATACTTTAATTCATAATTGCTTTGTTATTGCTGTTAGCATAATGGACTGATATGCGAATGTGTTCAAGTTTGGGAATTGTTGTTGTGAAACTGATCTGGCCAGACTCTAACTAGTTAGACATACTAGTCAATTAGGTTTTGTACTTACAACTAGACTTTCTACTACTGAAAAACTTGTAACTAGTTGACTAGCTCATTTGACTAGTCTACTGAGCAAAGTTAAATTTTTATTTGCAAGATATTCTGCCTAGTACCAATTTCACGGGGGTTGGTAAGATCCTTCACCTAAATCTGACATTTGTGTAGTGTTTTCCGTATTCATATCGCTTTTGTGACATACCTAATATTTTAACGAATAGTTTCGTGTAACACTCATTAAACTGAACGGCAGAGCGGGTCTTGAGTTTTCAAATGCTCAAAGTGAAATTTCAAATGCTATAAAAATAACAGCCTTTTAAAGAGTGGAATATCATTTTTATCTTGAACGCTATAAAAAAACTAGTTTTAACTTTTATAGCATTTAACCAAAAAAAAGAAAGAAAAGATATCAATTGATCTCTAGAAATTATTTTTTGTAGTAGTGTTTTTCGTGTGATATTTTTCTCTATTTAATAAAATTGAAATGAACGGACGGGGGTTGGTAAGATCCTTCACCTAAACTTTGCATTCATGTCGTGTTTTTCGTATTTGTATTATTTTCGTGACATACTTGATATTTTAATGGGTTGTATCGTGTAACACCCATTAAAATGAATGGCAGGGCGGGTCTTGAGTTTTCAAATGCCCAAGGCAAAATTTCAAATGATGCCCTTTGTAGATTGATTAATAGACATTCTTTTTACGAACTAATTAATTTTATTAACAATGATAAAATATCAGGATTAGAAAATAATATATGTGGACTAAGAAAGAAACCAATGCAATCTAGGGAGCACAATTGAATACATCAATGATGCCAAGATTAAAAGACAAAATAAAATAAATTGGAGAGCTAAAAGATTGAGAAATGAATACCTTCTAACACTCAAAACCTTAGAATTGTACAAAAAAAGATATAAGCATTTGTGTAGATTACACTTTGTTTGTTGAATTTATGGATTTATTTGTTCTTATCTTATTGTTTGTAATGAATAGCTAAGATTAGAACCAGCTCATAGGCTATATGAATGATAGTTGTTATATTAGCTGTGTGCCAAAAGTTGTGTACGTGAGTTGAGTCTTATGGCATCAGTTGGTTTTGTAACGATCATTTTACTCATTCCTATTTCCTTAGTAATTGAATTCAAGAGGAGTAACGTACTCCATCTTCTCTCTTCATTGATCAGCTAAATCAATTCTCTTTGGTTTTCAGTTTTCAATCTTTAAAATCAACGCCTAATTCGAATACAAAAAACTAACACCTTTTGGCAGCAACACATTTCCAAAAATCAAGATGACAAGGTTTTGAGTTTGGATGTTAATTTGTTTCATACAACAATTTGGTGTTCACTAATAAAAAAATTGCCCATGTGTCTGTTAAGTAATTTAAAAATAAAGAAATACTCATGTGTCTGTTAAATAATTTAAAAAGTAAAGAAATGAGAGACATTATTGGGGAACAAACTCGTAATCTCATACATAATAAATACATCAATACCACTGCTACTAAATAAACATCTTGATAATTAATCAAGGGTTTTTGTCAAAATGGTCCATGACATTGATCAAACACATCATTTTGGTCCCTGACATTGAAAATCAATAGAAATGGTCTATGAGATTAATCGAACACATCACAAATGGTCATTCTGTTAAAAATTCATTGGGCAATTTCCAAAGCTTCGTAACTCAATCGTTTCTTAACCAAATTCGACCCATAATATATCAAAATGAAGATAGGAAAGTGTCGAACAAGATCATACCTATTTAGAAGCCCAATGGTTGCCGGAGATGGCCGGAAAATAGCCTCAAATGTGACTGGTCTGCGGAAAAATTGGAAAACTCGCTGGAAACTGGGTAAACTTTAAACGTTCATAACTTCTTCAATACTCAACGAAATTGAGTGATTCAAAAATGAAAATCATACTCCTTGATGAGACAAAGAGAATTGTACCTTTATTGACTACTAATTCACCGTGGTTTGGCCGGAAAACGGCTCGAAATTGGATAACCATTTTCTAGTTAGCCAATTTCGAGCCATTTTCCTGCCAAAATACGGCGAGTTAGTCATCAGTAAAGATACCATTCTCTTTGTCTCATCGAGAAGTATGATTTTCAGTTTTGAATCACTTGATTTCGTTGATTATTGAAGAAGTTATGAACGTTTAAAGTTTACCCAGTTTCCGGCGAGTTTTCCAGTTTTTCAGCGGACCAGTCACATTTGAGGCTATTTTCTAGCCATCTCCAGCAACCATTGGGTTTCGAAATAGGTATAATCTTGTTTTACACTTTCCTATCTTCATTTTGATATATTATGGGTCGAATTTGGTTAAGAAACGATTGAGTTACAAAGCTTTGAAAATTGCCCAAAGAGTTTTTAACAGAAGGACCATTTGTGATGTGTTTGATCAATCTTAGAGACCATTTCTACTGATTTTCAATGTCAGGGACCAAAATGATATGTTTGATCAATGTTAGGGACCATTTGTGATAAAAACCCATTAATGAAACAATTTACTATTTATACGAATATAACATAAACTCATATGAAGTACCCGAATACTTTTGGTGGCCCGATTTTTTGGGGCCTAGGACGGTCGCCCTGCTGGCAGTGAGCTAGGGCCACCTCTGATGAGTGGGTAATATGACCTGACCCGAACTCGAGCCATTAATATTAACGGGTAATATAACTTGGCCCATTACCCGTTAAATAAACAATATTTTAAATCAATAACTAATCAAATGAAAAACGTAATACTAAATTAATATCTACATACCATATTGTCACATAAATAATACTTTAAAACATAAAAACACATTTGTCTTTCAAGTATTACATACCCCAAAATAAGAGCTAAACGAAAAACATTAGTACACTACTAAAATATATCAAATGTTCAAGGATATGCAAAATGAAGGGAATTTATTTTGAAATCGATCACAACTCTTCATCAAGAGTCCTTTAAATTTGAACATTATAATAACCATTGCATTAAGGTTTTATTTTATTTTATTTTATTTTATTTTAATTTAATTTAATTTTTTTTAATCACAAATGGTCCCCAAAATTGACCCTCACCATTAAGGTCCCTGAAATTGAAAATCAATCAATGTAGTCCCTGAAAATAGGTGTCGCAAATCAATGTGGTTATTCCGTCACAATTCTGTTAAGTGCTGATGTGGCACATAAATGGGTCCCATAAGTCATTTTTTCTCACAAATGGTCTTTGAAATTGACCCGCGACATCAAAATAGTCTTTAAAATTGACCCCCGACATCAAAATGGTCCCTGAAATTGAAAATCAATCAATGTAGTCACTCAAGTAAGTGACCTAAATCAATGTAGTCATTCCATCACAATTCTGTCAAAATTTTTGTTATGTGCTAGTGTGACACATAAATGTGTCACACAAGTCTAATTAATTAAAAAAAAAAAGGCTTAAATGTTAAAATGGTCAATGGGTTATGGCCATATGGTCAATTTAGTCCCCTTGTTTTCGATTTGGCTAATTCAGTCCTCGTGTTTGTCTCTGTTAGCCAATTAAGGACATTTCATTCAATCTCTTTTAAAAAATTCATAAGAAAAAATATATGAAATATTACTCTTTCTCTTTACAGAAAAAATGCAAATCAATGGGAAATAACACATATTAGAGATAAAGCTTCCAATCTGAAAAAAATGATTAAGGTTGTGACATAGAAAAGAGAGAGGTAATGTTAGGCAGGAGGCCAGGGAGTTTGGGGGAGAATAAATTTTCTTTTAATTTTTAATTTTATTTCATTTTTAAATATTTTAAATCAAATAAATAATTTTATAATAATTTATAATTTTAAATACAAGGACCAAATTGGCCAAGTTGAAAATACAGAGACTAAACTGACCCAATGACTAAAACACAAGGACCATTTTAACATTTAAGCCTTAAAACAAATTATATCACATCCCGGCCCGGGCTCGACCACTTCCCGGGCCGGGATGTGACAATTTGGTATCAGAGCCAATCCCTGGCCGAGTGTGCCGACGAGAATGTCGGGCCCCTAAGGGGGGTGGATTGTGAGATCCCACATTGCCCAGGGGAGTGGATCTTGTGAGCCTTATATGTATATTCCCACGTCCAATTAGGACGAGGCCTTTTGGGAGCTCACTGGCTTCGGATTCCGTAAGAACTCCGAAGTTAAGCGAGTAGCGCGTGAGAACACTCCCATGATGGGTGACCCACTAGGAAGTTCTCGTGTGAGTTCCCAAAAACAAAATCGTGAGGGCGTGGTCGGGGCCCAAAACGAACAATATCGTGCTACGGCGGAGGCGTGCCTGGGATGTGGTGGGGGCCCGGGCCGGGATGTGACAAATTACAAATAGGTTTAATAATTTAATATTTAATAAAAAGTTGTCAACTCAAAAACCCGGTCCTGCAATCACCTCGATGCCAGTCTACATTCCTCTACCTGCTTTGTTGTCTATTCTCTCTAAAAAAAGGGCTTTTAGATCTAGGTACAAAAATAGAGAATTTTTTTAGGAGTGAATCCAATTATCTAATTATATGTTTTTATTTCTTTTATAAGCATTAATATTTTTTTTAAATATTAAAAATCAATTAAACTCTTCTAATATTATGCATTTTCCAACTCCAAAGCATCTAATTAATATCTTATAACAAAAAAAAAAAAACTAATATACTAACATAAATCTATATGCAAAACATTCTACCCTAGCTCAAGTAACAAATATATGAATGTGTACTATACCTATAGTGAGATATGAAACCTAACTAAAAAATAGAAAAAACATAATATACCTACAAGCAAGACACATTAATCTGTGATATGTTGATTATAAAAAAGAATTTGTCATATAGGTTGATAAATACAATTATCATGTGATATAGGTTGATTATAAAAAGTAAAACTAAAATTTATAAATGGTGTGAAATCCTGTTCATGAATTTCACTGTTATAATCTACGTATTTGCATTATTGAGATTTTATATTATTTTTCGAGAATTTGTATTAATTTATTTGAATTTAGATTTTAATTCAACTAGTTACGAAGTTTGCAGTTTGGAAATTAATTATCAAAAATCTGTAGACCTTTCGAGGTCACAATTTAATTTTTTTTAATAGAGCTCGATCACATGAACGCGTAGGCGCAAACTGTTTGTAAAACAGATTTATAACGAAAAAGTTATTAACGTTAAGTTACAGACATTTTTGTAATTTTGACTCTCATCTAGAATTCTCCAGATTTTCTGGAGTAATGAGATGTGCCACGTGTGTGGCTGGGATGAAAGGAAAATAAGAAAAATGAGACAGATGGACGACTGATATGAAAATGAGAGCAGAGAAAAGGAGAGATGGGGGGAATGGATGGACCAATCAGAAACAGGAGAAAGGAGGGAAAGGATGGAAGGGGAAAGGTAGCCAAAATCCCCCCCGACCCGTTCGACCTGTGCGACCCAGCTAAAGAACTGGTTTCCACATCGATTTTTGACGCCATATCCGGCGTTTCTCCGGCGATTCACGGGGCGAGATCACTTGGAATTAACTTATCATCAATCTTTCCTCTAAATTCACCCTAAAATCAAAGACATGAGTCCCGATTTCATAAGAACCGCACCAGCGGGTGCGAGCAAACTTTGTTGGTCATGCACCAATTCTGAAGCGTTTCTCTTGGATCATCACCACCTTTAGCATCCCCTTGAGGCCTGGAACATAGCCCAAACAACTGTAGAGGCAGTGGAGCACCGGAGGTGACAGATCGAAACCACCAATATCTAGGGTTTTCGACGGGTTCGTGGCCATTTGAGGCTTTTCCCGGCCAAATTGGGCTCAATCACATGTATAAAACTTGCTCCACTCATCAAGATCAACATTTATGTGAAATTTGGTAATTTTTGGAAATAGTTGAATTTTCCGGCGGCGAGTTGGTTGAGACCCGAACTGACCATCCTAGGCTAATTTTGATGCCCTGGTTCCATATCTGACATCCGTTTAGTGAAATCCTGATGTTTGAATATAATTTCATAGTTGACCGTTTAGTTGGCCGTCACTTGTTAATAATATGAATTGACGATTCGACCGTTGGATCGACACGCAACTTTAATACATAATAGAACACAATATTTGAGGATATTTGGAACTAATGGATCGGGAATCCAAGTACGGATCTTCCTAAATTGGATTTCTTAGTTTGTAAAACTAATTGTTGACCGCCATTTGAATTGGTGATTGGTAGAGATCCGACTGTTGGATCGCGATGATATTTGAGTATGTTGTTCTATGAGCTTAATGAGACTCTTGAGAAGTTACGGATATTCTGGATTAAATTAAATTAATCTGATGTGGACCCCATCGTTGACTGAGAGTTGACTTTTGGTCAACATGTCTCGAAATGTTCTAAATACTAAAATTAGTACTACGGGAGACTAAGTGAAGTCTAGTGGGCCTACATCAGTTAGAGAGTGACTGGAATATATGTGATATGATTATTATCTTGATGTCTTACATTGATATCATTTGTGAATATGAATTGGTTTTACAAATGTGATTTTTATTTAAATGTGATTTTTCTATATTTAGCCATTGACCTATATTTATTAAACGTGATTTGACTTGTGTATTGATGATATTTGTGAAATGTGATTGACGTGCATATTTGAGATGTGGTTTGATTTGCATGATTGGTATAATGTGATGAAATGTGAGAGCAAGTAGTGGACCATTAACCTATTGCCATGGGGTTTGTTACTTCGGAGCCTGTTTCATATTCTATTTCATTGTTTCATTTCCACTTCGTTGATCCGTTCTAAATTTAGTACTTGTGCTTTGTTTCATTTCGTTGAGCCTTTGTAAATTGAGCACTTGGATCATGTTTTGTCCTTCGAGCTGTTGATATGTTTCTTGGCCTTTCGCTCGGTTCCGTTGAGTGATTCGGAACTGGGTATTCGCTGAGGTTCCGTTGCATGGTCTAGTTCCCTACTCCGTCTGGATTCCGTTGAGTGGTTCAGAATCCCTTGTGATCCGTAATTCCGTTGAGTGGTCCGGAATCGTATCCAGCTTAGATTTCATTGAGTGGTTCGATATGCATTGTACTCTACGATTTTGTTGAGTGGTCCGGAATCATATCCAGTCGGATTTCATTGAAAGGTCCAGAATCCCTTATACTCCGCAATTCCATTGAGTGGTTCGGAATCGTATCCTAGTTTGGATTTCGTAAAGTTGTTCAGAATCCCCTGTGGTGTCTTGGTTCCGTTGAGTGGTCCGGAACCCGATGTTGATGGATTTCGTTGAGTGGTCCGAAATCACATCATTTGACTTGTTGGTTTCTTGGAATTGATTTCAGCTTTAGAGATGTAGGCTTCGGCCGAATTGTGTCGCTCTAGCCCTGTATTTCGATATATTGTATGTGTTATTAGTTAGTGTGATTATTGGATGGTGTTGGAATGCATATATGTGGGTGAATGGCAAGAGGACTAGAGAATATTATTATGCTTCGTTGAATGTTCCTTGAGGTGCTACATGCTTGAATTGTGGTATTATGTTGAGACATAGTGGTCTATGTGATGAATGTTCGAGTGTAGTGAATGATGAACTGCGAATGGCTTGATCCCTGTTTAGGGTACGTAGGCAGTCTAACGAGGATGTTAGATGCAGCCATAAAGTATACTAGAATTACTACGAAATTCGAATCTTGAGTTATGCTTTGTACATATCCCGGAGGCGGGGTATGTTACATATGCGGATACTTGGTAACGTCACCTGTCGATTCTGGACGTATGTAGGGATCGAGGCGTGACAACTTTTAGTGGTATCAGAGCTTAGGTATTAGGTCTTAGTACCTTTACTTGTGGATGTTGGAAATGGTGTTATGGAATTGGAATGGTTGCTTTGGTGGATAGTGAATTAATACTGGAAATTTCGAGGACGAAATTTTTTAAGGGGGAAAGAATGTGAAATCCTGTTCCTGGATTTCACTGTTATAATCTACGTACTTGCATGATTGAGATTTTATATTATTTTTCGAGAATTTATATTATTTTATTTGAATTTAGATTTCCATTAAAGTAGTTACGAAGTTTGGAGTTGGAAAATTAATTATCAAAAATCCGTAGACCTTTTGAGGTCACAATATATATTTTTGAATTAAGCTTGATCACATTAACGTGTAGGCACAAAATGTTTGTAAAACAGATTTCTAACGAAAGAGTTATTAACGTTTAAAGTTAGGGACATTTTTGGTAATTTTGACTCTTATCTAGAATTCTCGAGATTTTGTGGAGCAATGAGATGTGCCACGTGTGTGGTTGGGATGAAAGGAAAAGAAGAGAAATGAGAGAGATGGACGACTGAGATGAAAATGAGAGGAGAGAAAAGGAAAGATGGGTGGAATGGACGGACCAATCAAAAACAAGAGAAATAAAGGAAATGAGGGAAGAGGAAAGGCATCTAATATCCCCCCCCGACTCGCTCGACCCGGCTTAAGAACCAGTTTCCACATCGATTTTCAATGCCATATCATGCGTTTCTCGGGCGATTGATGGCGTGAGATCACTTGGAATTAACTTAGCATCAATCTCTCCTCCAAATTCACCCAAAAATCGAAGACATAAGTCCCGATTTCATGAGAACCGCACCGGCGGGTGCGAGGGAACTTTGTCGGTGATCCACCATTTTTGAAGCGTTTCTCTTCGATCACATCACTACCTTTAGCATCCCCTTGAGACCTAGAACAAAGCCCAAACAACTGTAGGGGTGACAGAGCATCGGAGGTGATGGATCGAAACCACCAATTTCTAAGGTTTTCAGCGGGTTCGTGGCGATTTGAGGCTTTTCCCGGCCAAATTGGGCTCAGTCACAGGTATGAAACTTGCTCCACTTATCGAGATCTACATTTCTGTGAAATTTGGTAATTTTTGGAAGTAGTTGAATTTTCCAGCGAGTCGGGGCGGCGCATGGGCCGAGATCCCACCAGACCATCCTAAACTAATTTTGATGACCGGATTCCATATTTGACATCCGTTTAGTGAAATCATGATGTTCGAATATAATTTCCTAGTTGACCGCTTAGTTGGCCGTCACTTGTTAATAATATGAATTGACGATCTGACTGTTGGATCAACACAGAACTTTAATAAGTAATAGAATGTAATATTTGAGGATATTTGGAACTGATGGATCGGGAATCCGACGTACGGATCTTCCCGAATTGGATTTCTAAGTTTGTAAAACTAATTGTTGATCGCCATTTGAATTGGTGATTGGCGGAGATCCGACCGTTGGATCGCGATGATATTTGAGTATGTTGTTCTATGAGCTTAATGAGACTCTTGGGAAGTTATGGATCCAAAATCCAATGTGTGGATCTTCCAGATTAAATTACGTAAGGAAGTAGACCCCACCGTTGACTGAGAGTTAACTTTTGGCCAACATGTCTCGAAATGTTCTAAATACAAAAATTAGTACTACGGGAGACTAAGTGAAGTCTAGTGGGCCCACATCGGTTAGAGAGTGACTTGAATATATGTGATAGGGTTATTACCTTGATTTCTTACATTGATATCATTTGTGAATATGAATTGGTTTTATAAATGTGATTTCTATTGAAATGTGATTTTTATATATTTAGCCATTGACCTATGTTTATTAAATGTGATTTGACTTGTGTACATAAGATATTTGTGAAATGTGATTGACGTGCATATTTGAGATGTGGTTTGATTTGCATGACTGGTATAATGTGATGCGGTGTGAGGGCTAGTAGTGGACTATTAACCCATTACTATGGGGTTTGTTGCTTCAGAGCCTATTTCATATCCCATTTCATTGTTTCATTTCTCACTTCGTTGATCATTTCTAAATTTAGTACTTGTGCTTTTTTTCATTTCGTCGAGCCTTTGTAAATTTAGCACTTGGTTCATGTTTTGTCCTTCGAGCCGTTGATATGTTTCTTGGCCTTCTGCCCGGTTCTGTTGAGTGATCTGGAACTAGGTATCCGTTGGGGTTTCATTGAGTGGCCCGGTTCCTTGCTCTATCAGGATTCCGTTGAGTGGTTCGGAATCGTGTCCTGCTTGGATTTCAATGAGTGGTTTGATATGCATTGTACTCCACGATTCCATTGAGTGGTTTGGAATCGTTTCCACCCAAATTCCATTGAGAGGTCTGGAATCCCTTCTATTCCGCGATTCTATTGAGTGGTCCGGAATCGTATCCTGGTTTGGATTCCGTTGAGTGGTCGAGAATCCCTTTGGTGTCTTGGTTCTGTTGAGTGGTCCAAAATTGCATCATTTGACTTGCTGGTTCCTTGGAATTCATTTTAGCTTAAGAGATGTAGTCTTCGGCCGACTTGTGTCACTCTAACCCTGCATTTCGATGTATTGTATGTGTTATTGATTGGTGCGATTATTGGATGGTGTTGGAATGCATATATGTGTTTGAATGGCAAGATGACTAGAGAATATTATTGTGCTTCGTTGAATATTCCTTGAGGTGCTACATGCTTGAATTGTGGTATTATGTTGAGACATAATGGTTTATGTGATGAATGTTCGAGTGTAGTGAATGACAAACTACGAATGGCTTGATCCCTGTTTAGGGCACGTAGGTAGTCTAATGAGGATGTTAGATGCAGCCATAAAGTATACTAGAATTACTACGAAATTCGAATGTTGAGTTATGCTTTGTACATATCCAGGAGGCGGGGTATGTTACATAAACGTATACTTGGTAACGTAACCTGTCGATTCTGATGTATGTCGGGATCGGGACGTGACAACTTTTAGTGGTTTCAAAGCTTAGGTATTAGGTCTAGGTACCTTTACCTGTGGATGCTGGAAATGGTGTTATGGAATTGGAATGGTTGCTTTGGTGGATAGTGAATTAATAATGGAAATTTCGAGGACAAAATTTTTTAAGGGGGGAAAAATGTGAAATCCTATTCCTGAATTTCACTGTTATTATCTACGTACTTGCACTATTGAGATGTTATATTTCGAGAATTTATATTAATTTATTTGAATTTAGATTTTAATTAAACTAGTTACGAATATTGGAGTTTGGAAATTAATTATCAAAAATCCGTAGACCTTTCGAGTTCACAATTTATATTTTCGAATAGATCTCGATCACACGAACACGTAGGCGCAAAATGTTCGTAAAATGGATTTATAACGAAATAGTTATTAACATTTAAAGTTAGGGACATTTTTGTAATTTTGACTCTTATCTAGAATTCTCTAGATTTTTTGGAGCAATGAGATGTGCCACGTGTGTGGCTGGGATGAATGGAAATTGAAAGAAAGGAGAGAGATGGACGACTGAGATGAAAAAGAGATGAGAGATAAGGAGAGGTGGGGGGAACAGATGGACCAATAAGAAACAGGAGAAAGAAAGGAAAGATGGTAAGGGGTAAGGCAGCCAAAATCCCCTCCCTCGACCCGTTCGACCCGGCTAAAGAGCCGATTTCCACATCGATTTCCGACGCCGTAACTGGCGTTTCTCCAGCGATTCGCGGTGTTGGATCACTTAGAAATAACTTAGCATCAATCTCTCATCCAAATTCACCCAAAAATCGAAGGCATGAGTCCCGATTTGATGAGAACCACACCAGCGGGTGCGAGTGAACTTTGTCGGTGATCCACCATTTTTGAAGCTTTTCTCTTTGATCATCACCACTTTTAGCATCCCTTTGAGGCTTGGAACAAAGCCCAAACAACTGTAGAGGCGGCGGAGCACCGGAGGTGACGGATCGGAACCATCCATTTCTAAGGTTTTCGGCGGGTTCGTGGTGATTTGAGGCTTTTCCTGGCCAACTTGGGCTCAGTCACAAGTATGAGACTTGCTCCACTTGTTGAGATCTACATTTCTATGAAATTTGGTAACTTTTGGAAATAGTTGAATTTTCCTGAGAGTTGGGGTGGTCGGCCGGCGTGTGGCTGCGATGCATGGGTTGAGACCCCACCTGACCATGCTAGGCTACTTTTGATGCCCCAATTCCATATTTGGCATCCATTAAGTGAAATCCTGATGTTTGAATTTCGTAGTTAGCCGCTTAGTTGGCAGTCACTTGTTAATAATACGAATTGACGATCCGACCGTTGGATCGACACAGAACTTTAATACATAATAAAAAGTAATATTTGAGGATATTAGGCACTGATGGATCTGGAATTCGAACTACGGATCTTCTTGAATTGAATTTCTAAGTTTGTAAAACTAATTGTTGACCACCATTTGAATTGGTGATTGACGGAGATCCGACTGTTGGATTGCGATGATATTTGAGTATGTTGTTCTATGAGCTTAATGAGACTATTGGAAAGTTACGGATCCGAAGTCCAATGTGCAGATATTCTGGATTAAATTACGTAGGGTGGTGGACCATATCGTTGACTGAGAGATGACTTTTGGTCAACATGTCTCGAAATGTTTTAAATACTAAAATTAGTACTACGGGAGACTAAGTGAAGTCTAGTGGGCCTACATTGTTTAGAGAATGACTTGAATATATGTGACAGGGTTATTACCTTGATTTCTTACATTGATATCATTTGTGAATATGAATTGGTTTTATAAATGCGATTTCTATTTAAACGTGATTTTTATATATTTAGCCATTGACCTATGTTTATTAAACGTGAATTGACTTGTGTATTGATGATATTTGTGAAATGTGATTGATGTGTATATTTGAGAAGTGGTTTGATTTGCATGATTGGTATAATGTGATGAAATGTGAGGGCTAGTAGTGGACAATTAACCCCTTGCCATGGGGTTTGTTGCTGCGGAGCCTATTTCATATCCCATTTCATTGTTTCCTTTCTCGCTTCGTTGATCATTTCTAAATTTTGTACTTGTTCTTTGTTTCATTTCCTTGAGCCTTTGTAAATTGAGCACTTGGTTCATGTTTTGTCCTTCGAGCCGTTGATATGTTTCTTAGCCTTCCGCTCGGTTCCGTTGAGTGATTTGGAACTGGGTATTTGCTGGGGTTCCGTTAAGTGGTCCGGTTCCCTACTCCGTCTGGATTCTGTTGAGTGGTCCGAAATCCCTCAAGATCCGCGATTTCGTTGAGTGGTCTGGAATCGTATCTAGCTTGGATTTCATTGAGTGGTTCAATATGCATTTTACTCTGTGATTCCGTTGAGTGGTCCAGAATAATATCCACTCGGATGTCGTTGAGAGGTCCATAATCCCTTCTACTTCGCGATTCCGTTGAGTGATCCGGAATCGTATCCTGGTTTGGATTCAGTTAAGTGGTCCGGAATCCCCTTTGGTGTCTTGGTTTCGTTGAGTGGTCTGGAACCCGTTGTTGATGGATTTTGTTGAGTGGTTCGAAATTGCATCATTTGACTTGTTGGTTTCTTGGAATTGATTTCAGCTTCAGCGACGTAAACTTCGGTCGAATTGTGTCGCTCTAGTCATGCATTTCGATGTATTGTAAATGTTATTGATTGGTGTGATTATTGGATGGTGTTGGAATGCATATGTGTGGGTGAATGGCATGATGACTAGAGAACATTATTGTGCTTTGTTGAATGTTCCTTGAGGTGCTACATGCTTGAATTATGGTATTATGTTGAGACATAGTGGTCTATGTGATGAATGTTTGAGTGTAGTGAATGACGAACTACAAATGGCTTGATCCCTGTTTAGGGTACGTAAGCAGTCTAACGAGGATGTTAAATGCAGCCATAAAGTATACGAGAATTACTACGAAATTCGAATCCTGAGTTATGCTTTGTACATATCTCGGATGCGGGGTATGTTACATATACGGATACTTGGTGATGTCACGTGTCGATTCTGGACGTATGTCGGGATCGGGGCGTGACCAATGGGGTTTAAAGCAGGAGGAAGAACAAGAAATAACTAAAATAATAAGTACAAATAAATAATCAAAGAGATAATTAGGAAGAAATTTGATTTTTATAATAAATGTTATCATTGAAGAGATAATTATTGATAATAAACTAATTAAATTCAAGGAATGTGACTTATTTTAATAAACTGGACTATTCCTACTATTGGCTCAAAAAACTGGACTTACATTAAGTTTCTCCAACAAAAAAATCTCAATACGCCCATTGTTACACACTTCGACAGCCTTCACCAAATTGAACCTGGATCGAGATCACCTTTGGTGACGGCTTGGCCGATTGGCAACGACTTTTGGGACATCACCGTTAACATTTAGGCGATCAACATCCTCACAACCTTAATCTTGTAGAGCTTGTTCGTCGCTTCCCTGGTGGTCTGGTGACTCAAAGAACGGCGAAGTCTGCATTGTGATAATGATGTTATAATCGAGGTGCGTTTATTGTTTGTTGAAAACTATTTCAAAACCCCCTCTTAGGCCTTGGTTAAGCCTTGTGTCTTCGAGAATGTATAGAAGGGATCTCTCTTCGGAGTAGGCCCTATTATAAGAAAAAAAAAATCCATTCTGCAAAAAAGTATTTAGACTATTGTGGTATATTTTTATCTGACAAAAGAAGAGAGGCCGGCGGTAGAGAAAGAGAGAAAAGAGAGATGTGTGTTTGTAGAATTGTAGGGGAATTGTGTGTGTTTCCCTCCTGCATTGCCCCTTTATTTATAATAATAATAAGATAAGGATATTCCTTGTTCTCCAAGGAATATGAGATACAATAGGAGAGAATAAACCCTAATCAAATTAAATCTAGGATTTACACAATCACACTTAAACTAGGAATGTTTACAACACTCCCCCTTGAGTGTGTAAATACTCAAGGTAGATTTAGCATAATGCAGAAGTTGATGAAGTTGACTTGTCAGTGCTGATTCCAAGGAACAACACTTATTCTCAATAAGGTAGGAACTTGCATAAGTAAGTCTCACTAAAAAAAAACCCTAAGGCTATGGCAAAAACCCGAGTAGGGACAAAATCCATAGTCTAAGGAAAAATGCGTGAGAAATGCAAAGTCAAAAGAAACGTCTACAGGACGCCATTAGGGATATGACCAGCCCAAGGTGGGTGCCTCATTAAAACCTAGTTAGGTAGCAAAAACCCAGTGGGAAAAATGCTCCTAATCATAGGGAAAAAGAGTACATTAAGATCAAGCAAGTATCTACAGGATACTCCCCCTGAGTTTGACATAATTCCAAAGAGAAATGGCAAAGTTACAACCCAGAAAGTTTATGCATACCAATTCCATGAACAAGCTTCTGAAATGTCGTCTTCGGCAGTGATTTGGTGAAGAGGTCGGCCAAATTGTCTTGTGAACGGATTTGCGTGACTTCAAACTTCTGATGCTCTTATTGTTGATGTGAAAAGAAAAACTTCGGCACAATGTGCTTGGTGTTGTCTCCTTTGATGTAACCCTTCTTGAGCTGTTCAATGCAAGCTGCATTGTCCTCATAGATCATCGTCGGGGCATTAACGGCAGGATAAAGATCGTAGAAGCTTTGAATATGGCCTACTACTGCTTTCATCCAAAAGCATTCCCGAGTTGCTTCATGTAAGGTGACAATTTCAGCATGGTTAGACGAAGTGGCAACTAAGGTATGTTTAGTTGACCTCGAAGATATTGCGATGCCTCCAACGGTAAAGACATAACCCGTTTAAGAACGCGCCTTGTGCTTATTAGATAAGTATCTAGTGTCGGCATAACCAACAAGGCGAGAATCAACTTGAGGAGCACAGGGTGCGGCACTACTTGAGGATTCGTAGGGATAGAACAAGTCCAAATCGGTAGTACCCTTAAGGTAATGGAAGATGTCTTTCACGCCAGTCCAGTGTCTGCGTGTTGGTGCATTGCAGTATCTTGCCAAAAGATTAACAGCGAAGGAGATGTTGGGTCTTGTGCATTGAGCTAAGTACAATAAAGCACCTATCGCACTTAGATAAGGAACTTGAGGCTCCAAAATCTCTTCATTATCCTCATTCGGACGGAAAAGATCTCGTTTTGCATCTAGCGTACGAACGACCATAGGAGTACTCGAAGACTTCGCTTTATCCTCGTTAAAACGGCGCAACACCTTCTGGGTGTAGTTCGATTGATGTACTAGGATTCCATCCGAACAATGGTCTATCTCAAGACCGAGACAGTATCGAGTTTTACCTAGATCTTTCATCACAAATTCTGACTTCAGTTGCGAAGCAGTTCTTGCAAGCTCTTCAGGAGTTCCAATGAGATTCATGTCATCGACATATACTGCAACACTCAGACGGTACCACATTCTTCCGGATTGTTTCAAACCATAGAGTGAATGCCTCAGCCGAATTGAGAGCATGTTCTGGGGTTTGGAAATATTTGAACCAGTCAATGTAAGTCATTCGAGAACTTTCATATAAATTTCCGTATCAAGATCCCCATAGAGATACGCGGTTACTACATCTATCAGTTGCATATCCAGTTTTTCCGAAACTACCAAACTTATAAGGTAGCGAAAAGTAATCACATCCATAACGGGTGAATAAGTTTCGTCATAGTCAATCCTGGGGCGTTGTGAGAAACCTTGTGCAACAAGACGAGCTTTGTAACGCACAATTTCGTTCTTCTCATTACGCTTCCGAACAAAAACCCACTTGTAGCCAACGGGCTTCACATGTGGAGGAGTAGGAACTATAGGTCCAAACACCTTACGTTTCGCAAACGAATCGAGTTCGACTTGGATTGCTTGTTTCCAGTTTGACCAATCAGCTTTATGTTGATATTCATCAACGAAACGCGGTTCAATGTCATCGCTCAACATGATCTCAGTAGCTACTGCAAATGTTAATGCATCGCCGACAATCATCTCATTTCTACGCCACACATCATATAAGCTAGCATAATACACTGAAATTTCTCGTGAGGAGTATTCGTCTCTTCAAGGACGTTTCCATAATCTAGAATTTCTTCATGAGTTGGGTAGAATGAGTAAGCGATAGTCGGATTCACGGTAGGCTCTTCAGGACCTTGTGTCATGGTTTTCCTCTTCCGGGGGTGTGAATCCTTTGAACCAAGGGGTTTGCCATGCTTTTACATAGGGGTAAATGATTGGCTAGCCACTAATGTACGTGGATCACTAGAATTGGCGTCTCGGGCTTCCAGGAGGGCAGCCCGTCGTACATTTGGTACATCTATCTTTGTAGGCGTATTCGCAACTGGGATGTGTGATCTTGTCACGCGCGCTAGATGGGTGAAAGCATCTGGCATGCTCTGAAGATCTAATATGCGCTGCACTTCAGTTTCAGACTGAGTGGTGTGGAGATCTAAATGAGACAAAGTGGCAGTCGTCCACGATAATTCGCATCGTTCTTCAGGAACGTTGACGTTCTTATCTCCCCCTAACGATGGGAAGACTGTCTCATAGAAGTGACAATCCGTAAAATAAGCCGTAAACAGATCGCCTGTCAAAGGTTCTAAGTAACGAATAATCGAAGGAGAATCATATCCGATATAGATTCCCATCTTTCGCTGAGGCCCCATTTTTGTACGTAAGGGCCGCGATATCGGCACATATACCGCATAACCGAAAACGCACAGATGCGATATGTCGGGTTTGCATCCGGTAGCCAACTGAAGGGCACTAAATGGTTGTGTCGCAACAGGCCTCAGGCGGACCAACTTTGCTGCGTGCAATATTGCATGGCCCCATGCTGCGATAGGGAGCTTGGTACGTATGACCAACGATCGAGCAATCATTTGTAAGCGCTTAATGAAAGCCTCTGCCAGGCCGTTCTAGGTGTGAACATGGGGTACCGGATGTTCAATTCAGTTTTCTTTGTTTAATTGCTATCATGAGGAACTAAACCCCTATTAGTTAGGGGGGGAATCTGAAGCCATGGATATATGTTTCTTATGATTTGATTTACTCCAGTTATGATTTCATAAATTGTGAATGTGGTTTACTTATCTGTTTTATTAAGAACTTGTTCTTGTGTGTTGATTAAGGATGCATACTTAGTTTACATGCATGAATTTGATGCTAGGATATAAGGGAATTTCACCTAATCGTTATGAACTTATATTCATAAGTAGTAAAGGTTGCTAGTCACAATCATGTTAAGTAAACCCTAGGTTGGATTAACATGCGTCTTCCATAGTTATGAATGCCTTGTCAATGTTCATGATTTCCATGGAACTTAATGATCTTTGTTGAATGTCTCTATCATGCGTATTCCATAGTTAGGGAGTTTGAGAAAGAATAATTTGGTTGTGATGCGTTATCCATTCAATTCAATGAATCTAGGGAAATCTGGGAATTGATTAGTTCAATACAATTAATTCGGAACATTGTCATTCATGGTTTATCGAAAGAGTAACTGGGAATCAAGTTGTATACATATGTTCATGTGTGGATGAGGATCCCTCTAACTAGCCTTTCACCCTTCTTAATTCATCAAAATTGTTTTTCTAAAGTTTTTTATGCAAAGTTTCTGTTTTTAGTTTTAAATTCGTCAAAAACAAATCCCCCTTTATTTTGAAGTGTTAGAATAGTTAAAATCTGTTTTGATTTGTGTTTTTAAGTGTCTTGAGTCAAGTTAAAATCTATTTTCGTCCAAAGTAGTATTTAGAGTCCAAAACTGCCCAGTTTGTGTTTTTAGGCAGTTTTGAGTGTTTTTGTGCTGTTTTGAGTCTTTTGAGTTGTCTTAGTGTTTTAGAAGTTAGTTTTGCATTCTTTGAGTCTAGTTTAGTGTTTTAAACTTTGTTTTTACGTTTTTGAGTCAGTTTCAAGTGTTTAGCAATCCCTCCTAATCCCCGGTCTAGAACGATCCCTACTTATACATATACTACAACTGTCAAGAAGAGGGTTTAATTTGTGTGTCAAGTTAATTTTCACATCAAATTTTGGCGCCGTTGCCGGGGATTGGCAAATTTTTGCTAATCCCTTGTTGCCGTGTGTTTTTATTTCTTTTACTTTGATTTCTGATTTTTGTTTTTGTTTTCTTGTTTTAGGTACTAGTTTATGACTCGAAGTTCTCAACCAGTTCGTGAGCATATCTTGGAGTTTGACGACGATTTTGAACGAACATTGAGAAGAAAAAGAAGGCATCCAGAACCTAGTGAACCTAGTTCAAGTTCAGAGGCCGAATCTGAATTTGAAGACGAAGAAGAAGTTATGGCTGCGGGTAATCGTACAATCAAGGAAGCTCAATGCCACCACAAGGAAGGACCACTTCCCTTTACCGTTCATTGATCAAATGCTTGAAAGGTTAGCCGGTCATTCTTTTTATTGTTTTGTTGATGGTTATTCTGGATATAATCAGATTGTCATAGCTTCGGATGACCAAGAAAAGACCACTTTCACGTGCCCTTTTGGTACCTTTGCCTATCGTCGCATGCCATTCGGTTTATGCAATGCACCTGCCACCTTCCAAAGATGTATGGTAAGTATATTTTCAGATTTTGTGGAGAAGATTATTGAGGTATTTATGGATGACTTTAGTGTCTTTGGTGATTCGTTTGATGGTTGTTTGGAAAATCTCACATTAATCTTGAAGCGATGCGTTGAAACTAACCTTGTGTTAAATTGGGAAAAATGTCACTTTATGGTTAAACAAGGCATAGTTTTAGGGCATATCGTTTCAGAAAGGGGAATTAAAGTTGATAAATCAAAAATAGATCTTGTACGTTACTTACCCTCTCCTACTTCGGTTAGAGAGGTTCGTTCTTTTCTTGGACATGCAGGATTCTATAGGTGATTCATCAAGGACTTTTCAAAGATTTCAAACCCTCTTTGCCGTCTCCTCCAGAAAGATGTGGCTTTTGACTTCAACGAGGAGTGTGAGAAGGCGTTCAACCACCTCAAAGAGATGCTAACTTCGGCCCCTATCATAGTCCCACCAGATTGGAGCCTTCCTTTTGAGCTTATGTGTGATGCTTCTGATTATGCATTAGGAGCTGTTTTGGGACAAAGGAAGGACAAGAAGCCCCATGTCATCTATTATGCATCTCGGACCTTGAATGACGCACAATTGAATTACTCTACCACTGAAAAAGAACTTCTTGCTGTTGTGTTTGCTTTAGATAAGTTTCGTTCTTATTTACTTGGTACTAAAGTTATTATTTACACTGACCATGCAGCTTTGAAGTATTTGTTCACCAAGAAAGAGGCCAAGCCAAGACTCATTCGCTGGATGCTTCTTCTCCAAGAGTTCGATATTGAAATCCGGGACAAGAAAGGGAGTGAAAACGTGGTGGCTGTATCAAGCAGGCCCAAAAAAAAAACCAAAAAAAATCCTTTTTTTTTTCGGGCTGGGCCGCTGTATGCGAGCCCAGAAAACACACAAAAAATTGTCTTGTTTTTTTTTTTCTTTTCGCATGGGCCTAGGAGCTGGAGCCCATTAGGGCTCAGGTTGATAGAAACAGAACAACCCAGCAGCGCTGGGTGTGCTTGGCCGAGGAAGAAGGCTGGGGAAGAAAACCGAAAAAATTGGACGGCGCCACTGCAGGGGTCGTGTCGAGGTTGTTGGGGCTCGGAGTGAGTCATGGTTGTCATGGATAACCACGAAGATAAGAAAATGTCAATCGTTTCGACAACTATAAAACCCTAAAAATTGAAATCGAATTTTCAAAAAAATTCTGACCAGATTCCAGTGAATCTAAGTTCAATTTTAGATGTGGGACGACTTCTGGTCGTCGGTGACATGAACCAAAGGTTCAAGGCAATGGCTGCAGGCTATGCCGTGGTCAATGGGCACCATGAAAGGTGTTGGGTTTTGTTGGCTTTCTTGGAATTAGAGCTTCTGGCTCCGTGGGTGTTCTTGGAAGGGGAGAGCTGCAAGCTTTCGGCTTGGCGTGGAGACCCCATCTACAGGATGTTGGTCACGGGTTCGGAAGAACCCTAGGTCCCAATCGCAAAAATAATGTCTTTTTTTTCATTAATTCATTTAGATGCATATATAATTCAATGAATCACAGACTTACTTTGACGCATATGCAAAATAATATTTTCAATGCATGTACATATGTAAGATTCAATTCATGGCAAATATCAAGTTCACATAATTTCAGCAATTATGGTTATGAGGCATACACAATTTATGTAGAATCTAAAATACGTTAAACGTAAAGTTGGGTCATGCATCATGGTGAATGTTCATGCTATCAGGGCTGCAAAATATCGAGTTAAAAGCCGTTGTTTTGAAAGAACCTGATTGCGTGATGATATGGATGAACTGGTTTGATGCAGAACATTTTTCTCCAACATCAGATTCCTAAGCGCAACAGTAGGAGCGTGCTAATAACGTGTTGTGGTCTATTTTTATCTGACAAAGGGAGAGAGGCCGGCGGCAGAGAAACAGAGAAAAGAGAGATGTGTGTTTGTAGAATTGTAAGGGAATTGTGTGTGTTTCCCTCCTACATTGCACCTTTATTTATAATAATAATAAGATAAGGATATTCCTTGTTCTCCAAGGAATATGAGATACAATAGGAGAGAATAAACCCTAATCAAATATAATCTAGGATTTACACAGTCACACTTAAACTATGAATGTTTACAACATAGACAACTTTTTTAATTAATTATTAAACCCACATCAA
The DNA here is from genome assembly GCA_024362995.1 of Heteromeles arbutifolia. Taxonomy (NCBI): domain Eukaryota; kingdom Viridiplantae; phylum Streptophyta; class Magnoliopsida; order Rosales; family Rosaceae; genus Heteromeles; species Heteromeles arbutifolia. Next base: position 12,150,641 of record JANCRC010000006.1, on the reverse strand, counting down.
CATATAACAAAAAATTTTACACAGTTGTGGCAGAATGATCATATTGATTTGCGACACTCATTTTCAAGGACTACATTCATCGATTTTCAATTTTAGGGACTATCTTAGTGGTGTAGGTCAATTTCAGGATCCATCTTGATGGTGTTGGTCAATTTCAGAGACCATTTGTGATAAAAACCAGTAAATCTTATGGGGCCCATTTATGTGCCCCGTTAGCCCTTAACGGAATATTTAACATAATTATGATGGAAGAACCATATTGATTTGCAATACCTATTTTAAGAGACTACATTGATTGCTTTTCAATTTGAATGATGAACAATCAGTTGCCCATTATTTATTACAAAAAGGTGCCAATAAAAGACACGCCATCTGCAGTAATTTCAACCGATGGCTCTCCAAGGAAATTATGAAAACCCACAGCTTCATTTCATTTATTCCAGCGCCGAATCCTTCTTGCACCAACGATTTCAATACCCAATGATTTCAAATTATCCTAACATTTCGTAACTCTATCAAATATAATAACATATAAAATTAAAATAGAATTTTTTATCAAAAATGGTCCCTGAAATTGACCCTCACCATCAAGATGGTTCCTGAAATTAAAAATCAATCAATGTAGTCCCTGAAAATACGTGTCGCAACATAAAAATGGTCCATGAAATTGAAAATTGATCAATGTAATCCCACAAGTAAGTGTCTCAAATCAATGTAGTCTTTTCGTCACAATTCTGTCAAAAATTCTATTATGTGCTGATGTTACACATAAATGAGTCACACAAGTCTAATTAAATTAAAAAAAAATTTACAAATAGGCTTAATAATTTAGTAGTTAATAAAAACATTGTCCACCCAAAAACCCAGTCCAGCAATCACCTCCGATCTCAGTCCACATTTCTATACCTCCCTCGCTCTCTATTCTTTAAAAAAAAAAAGCTCAATACAACTATGTTTACACACTTCAACACCCTTCACCAAATTGAACATGGATCGAGATCACATTTGGTGACAGCTTGGCCCATTGGCAACAACTTCTGGGACATCATCGTTAACATTTAGGCGATCAACATCCTCACAACCTTAATCTTGGAGAGCTTGTTCGGCATTTCCCTGGTGGTCTGGTGATGCAAAGAACGATGAGGTCTGCCGTGAGATAAAGAAGTTATAACCGAGGTGCGTCCATTGTTGGTTGAAAACTATTTACACACCCCTTTTTAGGCCTTGGTTAAGCCTTGTGCCTAAAAGAAAAAAAAAATTTCCAGTGTGCAAAACGGTATTTAGACAACTTTTGTAATTAATTATTAAACCCACATCAGCACATAACAATTTTTTTTACAGAATTGTGGTGGAAGGTTCATATTGATTTGCGACACCTATTTTCAAGGACTACATTTATTGATTTTCAATTTCAGAGACTATATTGATGGTGTGGGTCAATTTCAGGGACCATCTTGATGGTGTGGGTCAATTTTAGGAACTATTTGTGATAAAAACACGTAAATCTTGTGGGGCCCATTTATGTGCCACATCAGCACTTAATAGAATTTTTAACAGAATTGTGACGAAAGGACCATATTGATTCGCGACACCTATTTTCAGGAACAACATTGATTAATTTTTAATTTCAGGAACCATTTGTGATAAAAATCCTTTAAAATATTAACATAAATACAAATTGGAACATTGTCAACCAATTGATTCACAAATCTACGAACATAAACTGTCGAAATTTGAATAAAAGTGTACCTTTTTCGTTGTTATGGAGTTAGAAGCGATCTTGACCCAAAAGTCCTCTACCCTCTGCATGTAATTAGTGAAATCCTAACTGAATTTGCCTTTCTCTTTTTTTCCCTTTGAAATTCCATCAGAAATACTAGCACCCTAACATAGAAGGAGTAGGTAGTTAAAAAGGATCGTGGCCCTTCGCCGGTTTGGTTGAAGCGCCACTTCACCGACAACGATTGGGATTTACGACGGTAAGTCGAGTTCTAGAGAGAGAAGAATTCGATTATGTACGAAAGTGCTTTTGTGGTTCGTGTAGATCATGTGGTAGCTTATAAGAAACGGCATTTCAGTCATTTCAGTACTCAAAAGTTTCTATTTCAGCAACGAGTTTATTATTGGGTAGTTTTTTTTTAACCTCTTACACACCGTAGTAAGGTTTTGTTCATTGATCTTATTCAAATCATCTGATCCGAAGTTCGAAATTTAAAGAGATGTATGATAAATGAAAATGAGTGTGAATAGCACTACCCTTATTATTTTCCATTTATGCACTGCCTCTCCGTTTTTGTTCTATTTAGGCTAATTTTCTTCAAATTTCTTCCAATAATATCCGAAAACCCAACACTTTTTATCGCATTCGTTATAAGTCTTTGATATCATTTAATGTCACTTTTAATCTAAATGCTTCATTTTTTTTTCTTTCTAATTTAACTTGTGTTTAGAATTTAGAATCAAGCAGGACAGCAAGCCAAATTAACTAAAGTTGTATGTGTGACGACCCGTCCCTAAATTTCACTATAATTTCCTTCTGTTTGTGTAATTAGACATTTTTACCCTTTTTGGGAAAAGTGTAATCTGACGTGGACTTCATTTTCGACCGTTATTTATTTTTCCTAGCTTCGTACTTAAATTGTACTCGTCACTACGAACGTGTGAGCGCATGTTAGACTCGAATCAGATCTATAACGAAAAGTTACGCTCCGTTAAAGTACGTTGACCACGGGTATTTTTGTACACACACGTACGAATTTACAGTGCCTGAAACACTGTAAGAAATCAGTTGTCCCATCCCTAAAGAAGTGGATCCGTGTCTCCCCAATCAACAACAAACTAATTTCACTTTCCACCAATCACTCTCCTCCACTCCTTTCCCGGTTTCTCTCTTCACCACCCAATCAGATACTTTCCCTCTCTTAAAAAACAACCAATCAGTTTCTCTCTTTCTTCACTCACTCTCTCTCTCCCTCACCAAGCTCTCTCCTTTTCTGCAACTCACGCCCGCCATCAAACACCCACAGATCGAACCTAAAAACTACACCACCGTGTTCATCTCGTCTCCACAAACACAACCATACCACTGGATCACGAGTTCACCAAGTTTTGGACGTCGAACTCGGAAGGTCCGAACTCTGTAAGTTGGGTTCAACGTGTTTTTGACCGAGTTACAAAGTTTTGAAGGACGGGGAAGATCTCTTACAACTCCCCGAGACTCTTAGACTAGTTTTGGTGAGGAGTTGATGTCAAAAACACGAAGTTTCGAATAGTTGAGTTTTGGCCGTACCGTTTGAGGCATCTTCAAGCCACCTTTGTCCACTTTTTGGATGCAAAAAGGTATAACGCAATTCTACTCTTCATAAGCTTCATTTCCATCTAAATTTTGTGAACAATGGTTGAGAAATGAAGAAGATATGAAGGTTTGAAGTTTTACCCAGAAATCGGCGAAAATTTCCAAAATCTGGCGAACCAAACGGCGGCGGACGGCAGTGACCGACAAGGACCACTGGTGCATAGAAGGGAATATTCCATCAACTTTGACGAAATATTCTAACGGCGTCAGGTAACACCGTTAAAGTCTGTTAGCATTTTAACGGAATATTCCACGATATTCCTAACATTCGTCAGCCTCTGCCTGCGCGTGGTGGCGCATAAGGCCGTGTCCTAGGCGGCGCGTGAGAGCACATTTGGCCTCTGATTTGCTTTCTGTAAATTTGTGTAGGTCCGTGACGTCGAGTACATCGATTTCATGTATTTAAACTCTAGGTTTGAGCAAACTATGGTGGTCTTATTTAAGTTTCCGTATATGTGTTTTAATTAATTTAAAAATAGTTATTTCACATACTGGGGAAACGTATCCCGAAGAATTGAGGGGTCAAGCAAGGCTCAGGGGCTACAATCCGACGACGTATTTGTGAGTCGGCAGTTTGGTTTTATACTTATACATAGTTATAGTTTCCATAAATGCGTATTTACTTCATTTTTACGTTTATATTGCCAAGTATCGTTATTGTGATATTAATTATGATAAATGCCGCTATATGGTTGGGATATTTCTGTCATGACATTTATACATATTTGTACATGCTCATCTTGCTGCAGCCCAGTGTTAGTACTCTGCCCAGGGCCAGGGCCAGGGCCAATCCTTCACGTGTATGTTCACATCCGTACCATTCGCTCGCCTTGGATCCAAGTTAGGTGCCAGTCCTGTCGTACAGATTGCATTAGGCAATTCCGAATCGTATGTGATCGAGCCTCGACGCCAGTCTTCGCATGATCATAGTACTAGAGCACATTGATTACACCCAGTCTTGTCGTATAGGTTCCAGTAAGCAACTTCGACTCGTGTGCTAGCATAGATGGATGAACAATTGTTTATACTTGATTATCACATGATTATATTACTATGGTATTTGATATATCATAACTTGGCATATTTCTGTTTATATTGCTATTGTACTATTGTTTACATACTTACGTAGTATGTTTTAAGGAAACTATACTTGTTTTACAGCGAGGGGTTACTATGTTTGAAAATAAAGGTTTTTTTACAAACGTTGTTTGGTTGACCCACTCAACTTTGTTTTTCGCACCTCCAGGACCTAGATAGCTAAACTCTTTGTGGCATTCGAGGAACCTCCAGCAGTTTTGACATTATCCATGTTTAGAAGTATGAACTTATCCACTGTTGTGTAATAAGTGTACTTTAGCTACTTTGACTACCTTATTGTAGTCATACTGTTTATTATGCTTTGAATAATTGTAGTGGGTTCTTCCCATGACTGCGCACTCTTTCACTGTTTAATTTAAATTAGTTCTAGTTTGGTTTTAATTTATTCACTTTTTCACATCACTTACCCTTATGGTTACGTCACCTCACGGTGACGGCCAGCATGCTTTGACCTCCGTCGGTTGGGGTTTGTCAGCTTGGTATCAGAGCATAGGTTTAGACAGTCATGCACTTTCTAATGTTTTTTAACTCTTGTTTTCTTATGTCAGAACCATGTCACCTCGTAGAGAGCCACGTGTCCCTTCTGGGGCTAATTTTTCGGACTTTGGGCAATTTTGTAAGGCCATTGCCAGTGGCATTTAGTCAGCACTTCGTCCTGCCCAGAGGAACACCTTGGAGACTGTGTCCCACCTGAAGATAAATGATTTATATGTCAATGAAGGATCTAAGAAATCTGAGATTTGGCTCGATAATGTTGAAAAGACCTTTGAGTTATGCAACGGCAGGGGAATTTCCCAGCTGAGAGATGGATCGAGACAGTGACTTAGTTCTTTCATCTGGGAGCGAAATCTTGGTGGGCTCAGGAGTCACGCCCATTGTCTACTGAAGATGCCATGAATTAGGATATTTTGAAGCGTCTATTTCAGGCTAGATTCATACCTCCAGAGTACTTAGGTCGTAAAAAGGATGAATTCTCGGAGCTGAGACAATGTAAGATGTCAGCCATTGAGTATCACCGAAACTTTACAAATTTATCCCATTACTGCCCCGACACTACCGCGAATCCCAGGGAGATGCTCCATCTTTTTAAGAGGGGGACTCGCAAACGGCTGCATTTTATGACGACCACTACTCCCTGTTCTACCTATCAAGAATTCTTCGAGGTTTTTCTTCAGGTTGAAGATTAAGAGAATGCTCTTGATGATGAGGATGAAGATGATGACAGGAATGCCCAGAAGAACAGTAACATAGGGCAATCATCACTTGGTCCACGAAGGACTCAGAATTTTAAGAGTAGCGGAAACAGCTATGGATTGTCCAGCGGAGGTTCAAATTTTAGTACACCTAGTAGAGGCAGTAGATCTATTGGCAGTTCTCGTTTTCAAAGTCAAAGAAACTCCAGCAGTTCGGGTGCTCAGCTTTGTCGTAAGTGTAACACCCGTCACTTTGGTGAGTGTAAGAGAGGAAACAATGGATGCTATACTTGCGGACAAATGGGGCACTGAGCCAATAATTGTCCTCAGAATCGGAGGAATCAGCCTGCTATTCTACCACCTGCAGTTCCCCTACAACAGTTTCTAGCACCTCGTACCCATCAGCAGATAGGCTATGGTGGAGCTTTCCACTATCAGGGAGACATAGCCCCGTACCAAGGAGAACCATACCAGTACACACCTGAGGTTCCCTACTACCAGGGAGACTATCAGCAGTTTTAAGGAGACTATACACCATATCAAGGTGGTAGAGCACATATGTATACTAGAGGGCAATATCAGAACCTAGACATAGCGTCTAGCAGTGGAGGCTCAGGCAGACATGCAAATCCACCTAACTAGGGTCGAGGCAGTCAGGGACGACTCTAGCAAACATGAGCCACAGAGGCAGGTAAAAAGCACTGGGAAGAGTCAACAACATCACCCTACAAGATGCTCAGGCTAATCTAGACTTGATTATGGATACGTTGAATGTTCTAGGCCACTTTGCTAAAATTTTAATTGACTCAGGTGCTACACATTCAGTTATTTCCCATCAGTTTAATCAAACGGCTCAACCACACCCCACTTCCCTCGGTTATGAGTTGGAGTTCTCGATGCCTAGAGGTGAAGTTTGCTATGTTAGTTAGAAGTATCAAGGATGTCCTATCCTTATCGAAGATGTAGTCATGCCGGCTAATCTTGTCCCTTTGGATATCGTTGACTTTGACATTATCTTGGGCATGGATTGATTACATTACAATCGTGCCAACTTGGATTGTTATAGAAGGTCATCAATTTCCATTGACCAGGCATGCTGATTGTAACTTTTGTCGGCGAACGTAGTGGTCTAAAGCATGGAGTTATCACTGCCATGAAGGCAAGGCAACTGTTGAGTAAAGATTGTCAAGGTTACGTAGCTCATGTAGGGCTAACAGAAGAGATTACTGCGTCTGTGGAAGACGTCAGAGTAGTCAGACATTTTTCGGATGTTTTTCCTGAGGATTTACTTGGCTTACCACCAAATCGTGAAGTGGAGTTCACCATCAATCTACTTCCAGGTACGAATCCTATTTTTCTTACACCTTACTGTATGGCTCCTGCGGAGTTAAGGGAACTTAAAACCCAGTTGCTAGAACTTGTTGACAAGGGTTTCATTCAGCCAAGCACTTCCCTTTGGGGAGCTCCAGTTCTGTTTGTAAGGAAGAAAGACAGAACTTTGAGGCTGTGTATCGACTACAGACAGTTAAACAAGGTAATGATAAAAAACCGTTATCCGTTACCTCGTATAGATGATCTCTTCGACCAGCTTAGAGGTGCCTGTGTGTTCTCAAAGATTGATCTAAGGTTTAGTTACTACCAGTTGAAGATCAGAAGCAACGATGTTCCGGAAACAGCTTTCAGGACTCGATACGGTCATTATGAGTTTCTTGTGATGTCGTTTAGGTTAACTAATGCACCAGCAGCTTTTACGAACCTGATGAATCAAGTATTTCGTCCATACCTCGACAGGTTCGTCATTGTTTTCATCGATGACATTTTGGTGTATTATAAGAATGAGGCTAACCATGCTAAGCATTTGCGTCTGGTCTTGAAGAAGCTAAGGAAGAATCAACTGTATGCTAAGTTCAGTAAACGTCAGTTCTAGCCGGATCAGGTGTCATTCTTAGGGCATGTGATATTAGCTTAGGGTGTGCTTGTGGACCCTCAGAAAGTAGCAGCAGTGGAAAATTAAGAGCAACCTCAGACGGTTACGGAAGTACGAAGCTTCCTTGGTCTTGTTGGCTACTATCGACGCTTCGTGAAAGACTTTTCAGCCATAGCACTACCTATGACAAAGTTGACTAGAAAAGGAGTTTAGTTTGTGTGGAGTGAAGACTGTGAACGGAGTTTCCATCAGTTGAAGTACTTCTCACTCATGCACCTGTCCTAGCACTTCCCGACGACAATGGAAACTTCGAGATCTACAGTGATGCATCTCTAAAGGGTCTTGGATGTGTGTTAATGCAACATGGAAAGGTGATTACGTATGCTTCACTACAGTTAAAGCCCTATGAGATGAACTATCCTACTCATGATCTCGAGTTGCCAGTTATCGTTTTCATTTTGGAAATCTGGAGGCACTATCTTTATGAGGAAAAGTGTAAAATTTTCACTAATCATAAGAATATAAAGTATATCTTCACTCAGAAAGAGTTTAATCTCGGGCAACGGAGGTGGGTGGAGTTGCTCAGTGATTATGACTGCACAATCGAGTATCACCCCGGTCGTGCGAATAATGTAGCTGATGCCCTCAGCAGGAAATCTCACGGCCGACTTAATGCTTTATGCAAGTCGTATTCCTCTTTTGACTAACCTAAGGTCTACAAGGACTACTTTGGAAATGGATTAACATGGAGCTCTACTTGCCATCTTTCAGGTCAGACCGGTTCTGTTGGATCATGTTCTCGAAGCCCAGATGAATGATGCAGAATCTCAGTTAATACAGGTAGTGTCAGACGGGAAAAAGAAAGACTTCAGGATTCGAACGCTTGAAGGCATGCTGATGCAAGGTGATCAGATGTATATGCCGAATGTAGAAGAACCGAAGAAAGAAATAATGGATGAAACGTATATCTCAGCTTACACGATGCATCCCGGGAGTACTAAGATGTATCATACTATCCGACCTTTCTACTACTGGCCTGGGATGAAAAGAGAAATTGCAGAGTATGTGAGTCATTGTGCAGTTTGTCAGCAGGTCAAAACTGAAAAAAAGAAGCCATTTGGGTTGCTACAACCACTCCTGATACCTGAGTGGAAATGGGAAGGTATTACAATGGATTTCATGTACAAGTTACCTCGTACGTGAAATGGTTACGACGGTATCTCGGTGACAGTTGATCGACTTACCAAGTCAGCACACTTCATACCAGTTCGTGAAAACTACTCGCTGAACAGGTTAGCTGAACTGTTCGTCTCTGAAATTGTCAAGTACCATGGAGTTCCAATGAGTATAGTTTTTGATCGAGACCCCAGGTTCAATTCGAAGTTCCGGGTAGCTTTTCAAGAAGCTTTGGGTACTAAGTTGCTCTACAGTATAGCCTATCATCCTCAGACTGATGGGCAATCTGAGATAACTATCCAGACACTGGAAGATATGTTAAGATCATCAGTTCTACAGTTTGGAGATGTTTGGCACAAGCGCTTACCGTTGATAGAGTTCGCCTACAATAACATTTTCCATTCTAGCATTGGTATGGCATCATTTGAAGCGTTGTATGGAAAACCATGTTGTACTTCTCTGTGTTAGTCCGAAGTTGGTGAAAGAGTTTTGGTGGGCCCTGAGATCGTATATGAGACAACGCAGAATATTCAGGTGATAAAGGCTAACCTGAAAGCAGCCCAGGATCGACAGAAGAGTATCGCCGACAGACATTCCACCGACAAAGTTTATAAAGTTGGTGATTGGGTATTCTTGAAGCTTTCACCATGGAAAGGCGTTGTACGTTTTGGAAAGAAAGGGAAGCTAAGCCCTAGGTACATCGGACCGTACCATATTGTCAAGCGAGTTGGCAAAGTTGCCTATCGACTCGCTTTACCAGCAGAGTTGTTGAGAGTACATAATGTGTTCCACGTGTCGATGCTACGGAGATACGTTTCTGATCCGTCATATACGATCCCTCATCAGCCACTGGAGATCAATCCAGATTTGACCTATGACGAGGTACTAGTGACGATTATCGATTGGAAGGACAAAGTTCTTAGAAATAAGACTGTTTGGTTGGTGAAAGTCTTGTGGAGAAACCACGCTGTTGAAGAAGCTACTTGGGAGACAAAAGAGCAGATGCAGGATCTTTATCCACGTTTGTTCTTTAACTAGACGTCAGTAGTGTTGAAATTTCGGGGATGAAATTTTCATAAGGGGGTAGGTTGTGACGACCCGTCCCTAATTTTCACTGTAATTTCCTTTTCGTTTGTGTAATTAGACGTTTTTACCCTTTTTGGGAAAAGTGTAATCTGACGTGGACTTCATTTTTTATTGTTATTTATTTTTCCTAGCTTCATACTTAAATTGTACTTGTCATTATGAACGCGTGATCGCGTGTTAGACTCAAATCGGATTTGTAACGAAAATTTACGCTTCGTTAATGTACATTGACCATGGGCATTTTTGTACACACACGTACGAATTTACAGTGTCTGAAACACTATAAGAAATCAGTTGTCCCATCCCTAAAGAAGTGGATCTGTGTTTCCCCAATCAACAACAAACTAATTTCACTTTGCACCAATCACTCTCCTCCACTCCTTTCCCAGTTTCTCTCTTCACCACCCAATCAGATATTTTCCCTCTCTTTAAAAGCAACCAATCATTCTCTCTCTTTCTTCACTCACTTTCAATTCCTCACCAAGCTCTTTCCTTCTCTACAGATCACACCCGCCATTAAACACCCACAGATCGAACCTAAAAACAACACCACCGTGTTCATCTCGTCTCCACGAACACAACTATACCATTGGATCACAAGTTGACTGAGATTTGGACGTCAAACTCGAAAGGTCCGAACTCTATAAGTTGGGTTCAACGTGTTTTCGATCGAGTTACAAAGTTTTGAAGGACGAGGAAGCTCTCTTACAACTCCCCGAGACTCCTAGACTAGTTTTGGTGAGGAGTTGATGTAAAAAACATGAAGTTTCAAAGAGTTGAGTTTTGGCCGTACTTTTCGAGGCATTTTCAGGCCACCTTCGTCCACGTTTTAGAGTCTAAAAAGGTATGACGCGATTCTACTCTTCATAAGCTTGATTTCCATATAAATTTTGTGAAATGTGGTTGAGAAATAAGAAGGTATGAAGGTTTGAAGTTTTTCCTACAAACCGGGGAAAATTTCTAGAATCCAGTGAACCAGACGATGACGAACAATGGCGACCGGCGAGGACCACTGGAGAAGACATAGGAATATTCCGTCAACTTTGAAGGAATATTCTAACAGTGTCAGGTAACACCGTTAATGTTTGTTAGCATTTTAACGGAATATTCCTAATGTCCATCAGCCTCTGCCTGCGTGTGGTGGCGCATAAGGCTGTGCCCTAGGCGGAGCGTGAGGGCTTGGCCGGCCTCTGATTTGCTTTCTGTAAATTTGTGTAGGTCCTTGACGTCGAGTAGATCAATTTCATATATTTAAACTCTAGGTTTTAGCAAACTCTGGGGGTTTTATTTAAGTTTCCGTATATGTGTTTTAATTAATTTAAAAATGGTTATTTCACATATAGGGAAACCTATCTTGAGGGCTTTAGGGATCAGGCAAGGCTCAGGGGCTATAATTCGACGACGTATTTGTGAGTGGGCAGTTTGTTTTTATACCCATACATAGTTATAGTTTCCATAAATGCGTATTTACTTCATTTTTACGTTTATATTGCCAAGTATCGTTATTGTGATATTAATTGTGATAAATGTTGGTATATGGTTGGAATATTATTGTCATGACATTTATACATATTTGTACATGCTCATCTTGATGCACCCCGGTGTTAGTACTCTGCCCAGGGCCAGGGCCAGTCCTTTACGTGTATGTTCACATCTGCACCATTCGCTCACATTAGATCCAAGTTAGGTGCCAGTCCTGTCGTACAGATTGCATTGGGCAATTCCGACTGGTATGTGACCGCGGCTCACCGCCAGTCTTCGCATGATCGTAGTACTAGGGCGCGTTGATTACACCCAATCTTGTCGTACAGGTTGCAGTAAGCAACTCTGACTCGTGTGCTTGCATAGATGGATGAGCAATTGTTTATACTTGATTATCACATGATTATATTACTGTGGCATTTGATATATCATGACTTGGCATCTTTCTTGTTATATTGCTATTGTACTATTGTTTACATACTCACGTAGTATGTTTTAAGGAAACTATACTTGTTTTACAGCGAGGGGCTACTATGTTCGAAAATACAGGTTTTCTTACAAACGTTGTTTTGCTGACCTACTCAACTTTGTTTTTGGCCCCTCCAGGACCTAGATAGCTGAACTCTTTGTGGCATTCGAGGAACCTCCGGTAGTTCTGATATTTGTACATGACATTTATACATATTTGTACATGCTCATCTTGCTGCAGCCCAGTGTTAGTACTCTGCCCAGGGCCAGGGCCAGGGCCAATCCTTCATGTGTATGTTCACATCCGTACCATTCGCTCCCCTTGGATCCAAGTTAGGTGCCATTCCTGTCGTACGGATTGCATTAGGCAATTCCGACTCGTATGTGACCGCGCCTCGGCACCAGTCTTCGCATGATCATAGTACTAGAGCACATTGATTACACCCAGTCTTGTCGTATAGGTTCCAGTAAGCAACTTCGACTCGTGTGCTAGCATAGATGGATGAACAATTGTTTATACTTGATTATCACATGATTATATTACTATGGTATTTGATATATCATGACTTGGCATATTTTTGTTTATATTGCTATTGTATTATTGTTTACATACTTACGTAGTATGTTTTAAGGAAACTATACTTGTTTTATAGCGAGGGGTTACTATGTTCGAAAATAAAGGTTTTTTTACAAACGTTGTTTGGTTGACCCACTCAACTTTGTTTTTCGCACCTCCAGGACCTAGATAGCTAAACTCTTTGTGGCATTCAAGGAACCTCCAGCAGTTTTGACATTATCTATGTTTAGAAGTATTAACTTATCCATTATTGTGTAATAAGTGTACTTTAGCTACTTTGACTACCTTACTGTAGTCGTACTGTCTATTATGCTCTGAATAATTGTAGTGGGTTTTTCCCACGATTACGTACTCTTTCACTATTTAATTTATATTAGTTCTAGTTTGGTTTTAATTTATTCACTTTTTCACATCACTTACCCTTATGGTTACATCACCTCACGGTGACGGCCATCATGGTTCGACCTCCGTTTGTCGGGGTGTGTCAATATGTGATCTGTTGACTCTGTTTATTATTTATTCAAATCTTCTTCTCATCTAAAACTTGTGTGCTTTTTCATAGCTTGACAAATATTTTGAGAATATAGCGGTATATGCTACTCGGATAACCGGAGTAATTATAGAGCTAATACGTGTAACAAACCCTAACTTCTAGAAAGGATGCATTTATTAGCTAAAAGGTCAACACGGGCAAATTTAAAATGCACCCATGGTGGCGGCAGTGGCGGAGGGGGACTGCTAACATCGTTAAGGGATTTAGATTGTACTCATTTCAATTACCAGACTCATAGAGCCCGGTATTGTTATTTATTGTCACTACCTCCCCGTGTCGGGGGGATAATTTGGGGTGGGCTTTTTTTTTCAACATGCATGTTTTCAAGCCTTGGTTGCCTTTAGATTGTTGGATATTAGGGAGGGTTGGGCTTTGGATGAACCAATGCACAGGCTTGTCCTAGGCATGTTAGTGGGTGCACGGCAAATTTCAAAGGTCTAAAGGATCGATGGGCCATGCTTTCACAGTTCGTATTCGTACTGGAAATCAGAATCAAATGAGCTTTTACACTTTTGTTCCACACTAGATTTTTGTTCTCGTTGAGCCCATCTTATGACACTTGCGTTATCAGGGGAATCCGACTGTTTAATTAAAACAAAGTATTGTGATGGTCCCTGCGGATGCTAACCTCTAGCCTCAAATTTCGAAGGTCTAAAGGATCGATAGGCCACACTTTCACGGTTCGTATTCGTACTGGAAATCAGAATTAGCTCTAGAATTACTACGGTTATCCGAGTAACAGATACCATCAAACAAACTATAACTGATTTAATGAGCCATTCGCAGTTTCACAGTCTGAATTTGTTCATACTTACACATGCATGGCTTAATCTTTCATCTTTCATAAATCCAAGAATTTCACCTCTGACTATGAAATACGAATGCCCCCGACTGCCCTTGATTCGCTGGCCGACGCCAGGAGTGCGCAGTTGCCGAAGCACCTCGAGACGGCACGCGTTGCCCACAATAGGTAGCGGAAATAGAAACCCATCGTGCGCACAAGACAAATCTTGATGCATCAATGAAGTGGGGTACGAGCTGATAGTTCGATGCCAAAGCACGAAGCCTGCCGTCGAATACAACCCAATTACCACTCATATGAGCTCCAGCTATCTTGAGGGAAACTTCCGAGGGAACCAGCTACTAGACGGTTCGATTAGTCTTTCGCCTCTATACCCAAGTCAGATGAACGATTTGCACGTCAGTATCACTAAAAATAATCGGTGCAAGATTTTTCGAATCCGTAAGTTGGAGGACCTTCTAAAAATCATATACTAACTGTGGGGTGCACAATTGAAATGTTTGTTTGAAAGAGAATTGTATATGGTGTTTCCTTCTCTATTTGCGAGTGTGTAGAGATGTCTTGTGCAATGAACTTCAATACTCTTTCCGGATTGCACTTACAGATAGTGTTGACGCATGAGCATTTGGCTAGGTTAGGACAATCATTAGATGTTTAGTAGGGAAACCTCACTATTGGACCCCTAGCTTCTACTCCAAATTGCATACTTGTTAGGAAGACCTGGCATTCGTGCCATGTTTTTTGTGTTCGTGTCATACCCGATATCTTAACGGGTCGTGTCGTGTAACACCCGTTAAAATAAACGGGTAAAATGACTCGATCCAAAATTGACCTGATAATATTAACAGGTAATATGACTTGACCCGTTACCCATTAAGGAAAATATATTTTAAACCAATAAATAATCAAAAGAAAAAGATAATACTAAATAAGTATATACATACCATATTATCACATTCAAAACATAAAAACGTATTTTTCTTTTAAGTATATTTTCGCTTACCTAAACTGATCAAATGGTAAAATTGGAAAATATTGGAATAGAGAAAGGTTTTTGTCGTCCAAAAAAGTTCTAATAATATAAGTGAAATAGAATCCAACGGTACAGATTTACTCTCATTTATCTTACTGCTGTTATTTAAGTCTTTAATAATTTTTTAATTAATGTAGAAGTGTAAAAAATATAGAAAAAAAATATAAACGGTCTTAATGACAAACTTTACAACTTTCATGAAGAGCTTAACTTCAAAATTCGCCACTATAATCATATAAATCATAGATCAAAATTTAACCGTTTATTGTTGTTTACATTTACGCTTCATTGTTCTCATCAAATTTTGTTTTTTCAGATTTTGTTTTTTGAAAACATGATCTATTAGAGGATGCAGGAAGATGAACGGTTTGGATCGTTCATATTATATTTAGAGTTGTACGGTTAGTGAAAATATTGCTTGATGTTTATAAAGTTTCTACAAACTATATGACATCGACTCATATTTCAGCTAACCGTAAATATTGAAACGTGACATCAAAGATCTGAGCCGTTCATCTTCTTACATCCGCCAGATGATCATGTTTTCAAAAAAGAAAATTAAAAAAATGAAATTTAGTAAGAAGAATAAAGCGTAAATGATAATCAACAGTTAAAAGTAAATTTAAGGTTTATGGATTATAATGTTGGATTTCGAAGCTAATCCCTTCATGAAAGTTGTCAAGCTTGTCACTATGAGTGATTGTATATTTTTTTTTACATTTTTTACATTTATACAATAATAATTATTAATTTTATTAATTTTGCCCTCAAATAAAAAACATTATTCATGAGGGTTCGGAGGATTTTAAAAAATCTAAATGATAATGTAAGTGTAACCATTATCTACTCGTGGAGGAATAATGATGAATCATGAGTGTTTATATATTCTTTCACATTTTTCATACTTGTATCTATGTCTTCTTAGTTCTTGCCTATACAAATACTATACTAGTTTATTTTAATTTTGGACAACAACATGTTAAGTAAAATTTATCCTAGTAATGATAATAAGGAACTCTCATAATAAAAATAAATAATGACTAAAACTTTTTTTTTTAAACCTATATAGAATAATAATACAAAACGATATATTTGATATAGAATATAAGGAAAATTAATGAAAATGGCTTGAAAAGTTTTAGTTTTAATAAAAAAAACCATGTAATAAGTTTTGTTTAATAAAAAACCATGTTATAAGTTTTAGTTTTAATTAAAAACCATATTAAAGCAGTCACTGTTTCTGGACTGTAAAAATAAACTGTTTCTGGATTTTAAGTAACATTGTTTCTGGAATCTAAGTCATTGTTTCCAGAGACAATGTTAGTTTTTCCAAAGACAGTGTTTTTCCAGAATCAGTGCAGTGTTAGTTTTTCCAGAGACAGTGTTTTTCCAGAATCAGTGTTAGTTTTTCCAGAGACAGTACTAGCTTTTCCAGAGACAGTGTTAATTTTTCCAGAGACAGTGTTATGTTTTTCTAGAGACAGTGTTAGTTTTTACTGAGACTGTTAATTTTTCCAGAGACAGTGTTAAGACCAAGACCTCCTACAGATTTGTCTAGGAAATCAGGCATCTACTCGGTTAACGTGCCTTAGTCGAAGTCCTATATCAACTTCTCGGTTGTACCGGATTAGCCCGTTGGTCTCGAAGTTAGAGCCCTGCACTTCCGAGGATGTCCCTACTTCATTTTGCTTCTCTTCAATGGCTTCTCCAAAGTTATGAAGCCTACGACCAACTAGATACTGATCGTCACGTATTGAGTTGTGAAGGTTGGTGAACCAGACATGGAATCTCTTGGCGCAAAAGTACAACAGGCTAAAGCAAAAGCATCCCAGCCAGGCAAACCGATAAACTGCTGAATTCACAACATGGTTTTTATTAAACTTTAAGCCCTTTTGGTTAAATAATATTTTGGGATGGTTTTTTGTTAAATATTTGTTGGCCCAAGCCCTTTTCAATAAAGCTCCCTAGAATATATTGTATATATTAATATGACTATTGTATTTTATAATAAATCTTTTAGTAATTAAACTTTAAAATTATCAAAATAATTTTTTTCTTAACTGGTCGAAACGGGTTACCCACGTGTTACCCGCGTGTATACTCGTTAAGAACCCGTTATTAACTTGTCACCCGATAATGACCCGATTAGTTATCGTGTTGACTCGAAACCCGTTATTTTCGTGTCGTTTTTGTGTTGTGTCACCGTGTCGTGTCAGAAACTGCCAGGTCTACTGTTAAGGCAACCATGAGCAATTGTTATATCTACTGAATTACTAACTCAAATTCATTATCTCACTTAATATAAAAATGTTATTTTATCTTTTTGGTAAAAGAGAAAATTCTTTTAATTTTTTTTTATCAAGAAAAAATTTATTAAATTTTAAAACCTCTAATACAACCGTTTCCAATACAATCAAAATTAAAAGCCTCTATAGCCGAAATCGGAAGACAATAATCCCAAAAATAAGGGTTGGCAACAATGAGGCCCATATAAGCTAATGCATCTGTCATGAAATTGGCCTCCCTATAAATATGCTTCCAACTGATATGTTAAAACCCAGAAGCCAACCATTTGATATCCTCTATGATAGGTTTAAGATGCCAAGTGGGCATCCAAACATCTTGCACCACCTAGATGACAAGCTTAGAATCTCCTTCCACCATTAGCTTCTTCACACATTTGCGCTTGGCGAACAAGGCCTTTCATTGAAAGCAACAACCTTTACAACAGAAATGGTGGCGCCATCAAGGTTCAACGCCCCAACACCAACAGGTTGTCCCTCTTCATTTCTAGGAATAAAAGCAACAGCAGAACGATTCGATCTAATAAACCCATCAAAGTTTAATTTCACATAACCATGAGGAGGAGGATGCCAGCAAATAGGTTGTTGGTGGCAAGCATCACCCCTAGAGATCTTCTTACAATTAACCTTAAAAAAGGATAAGCATACACTTGCGGCAATGGAGATACTCCTAGCCGGACTAGGATTCATACTTCTACAAACTTTATTATTTCTATCATTCCACATTTGCCAACAATTCAGAACAACTTTACTAAGATCACTCAAGTCACTGCACTTAGCATTGTCAATTAATTTCATCCAATTTAACACATTATTAAACTGGGTCAAATTATTCTTCCAGGGACTTACTGGGGAAAGGTTCCACATTTCTTTAGCATGCTCGCAATTAAGAAAAATGTCATTTTGAGTCTCGTCCTCATTGCCTCACATAGGACACAATTTGTCAATATTCTGAATGAATTTACTCAATCTCATCCTAGTACGAAGTCTTTCATGAACAAGAAGCCTAGCGAAATTTTTTACCTTGGGATGTATCATTAACTTCCATATCTTCTTAAGGAGTTTATGCCTATAACTTCTTGGTTATTATTACTTTGAATCCAAGTCACCGACTTTATTGAGAACTCACCACTAGATAAGTGTTCCCACACGAAATTACCACTTTTATTTTGAAGGGAAATAGGTGCCATACAAATTTTTCTCACCACATCCACATCCAACACTTGGGATAGACGAACTATATCCCAACTCTTGTTATCAATAAAATCACTCACTTTAGCCTGCCAATTTATGCTTTACCGTTGATTTTCAGGAATTAGCTGAGACAGTGGATAAGGAAAAGCCCAATGATGGGTCCAAAAAAGGATATCCTCACCATTACCCACAACCCATCTAATTCCCCTGTTAATAACATGTCTACTATTCAAAATTCCTTTCCAGGCCAAAGAGTCATTTTTCTTAACTTTGCAACTCAAAAAATCAACATTCTTTCAGCACTTTCTTTCAAAAATCTACACCCACCAATTGTCTTCCTCCTTTAAAACTTTCCATCCTAATTTAGCCAAACATGCATTATTGAAATGATCCAATCTTCTCACACCCAGCCCCTCCTCCCTGATCTTTAGAAGTACACACTTTTTTCCAAGCCATAGGTCTTAACTTCCTATCTCTCCCCCAAAAGAAGTCCCTACACTCATTATTTAAGTTCTTAGTTACTCGAGTAGGACATTAAAAGCAAGACATGATATGGTTTGACATACCAGTTAAGTTGGACTTAATGATGGTTAGTCTTCTTGCTTTAGAGAGAGTATTAGCCTTTCACCCCACAAACTTTTGCTTTACTCTTTTGATTAATTCACATTCATTTACTGGATCTTTCCAAAACATTATATCATGAATGCCCAGATATTTACTGATGGTTGTTTTATGTTGAATAAGTAAAACATTCACAATAGCATTTCTAGTTTGAGCATTAGTATTTTTTGAAAAATAAAGAGAGGATTTGTGAAAATTTACCTGTTGACCCTTTGGCAAACATATTAAGAACTTGTAGAACATTCCTAGAACCTTTTGTAGTTGCCCTAGTAAATAACAAACAATCATCTGCAAACACTAGATTTGATATTCTAAATCCACCAAGAGATGACAGAATACCAACGTGCGATTTAGGGTTAGTGGCCATTTCATTAAAGTGTCTAATCAATGGTTCCATGCAAAAAAATGAAAATATAATGTGATAAAGGATCACCTTGCCTAATTCCCTTCTTAGGGTAAAAGTAACCATGAGTAGATACATTTATCAAAATTGAGAAGGAAGTTGAAGTAATGCATTCCATAATTAAGTTCACCCATCTTTCTGCAAAACCAAATCTAAGAAGCATATATCTAATATACTTCCAATTAAGATAATCATATGCTTTTTCTAAATCCAGCTTGATTCCCATTGCTTCAATTCTACCTTTCTTACCTTTGAAGCTGGAAAACGTTTCATGAGCAATTAAAATATTATCATGAATAGAACATCCTGGAGCAAAGGCACCTTGATTTCCAGATATGCAGTGGTCGGGAAGGGGCTTTAACCTTTTAATGATGATTTTCGTAATTATTTTATAGCTCACATTGCAAAGACTAATTGGTCTATAATTACTTACTACCTCAGTATTTTCCACTTTGGGGATGAGGGCAATGTTGGTATGATCAATAAGCCTCAAGCTAGTTTTCAAAGAAATCCTTAACTGCATCAATTCCATCCGGACCTGGTGCTTTCAGTGCACCAATGTTTTTAACTGTATCCCATATTTCAATATCCTCAACAGGCTTGAGTAAAAGTTCATTATGATGATTGTCAATACAAGGATTAATAATATCTGCAATAGAAGAAATGTCCACGAGAGCTGCGGGACTATCACAAGAAAACCCCAATTTAAAGTCCTGCACAAAAACCTGTTCCAGACCCTCCCCCTCATTCCACCAAAACCCACAACTATCCTTAATATTTTTAATTTCATTTCTCTTTTTTTTCAAACAGTTGCCACCGTTTGGAAATACCTTGTGTTCTTATCACCTAATTGCAACCAATTTACTTTTAGCTTTCTGTGCCCACATGATTTCTTCTTGTTGAAGAATTGAATTAAGTTCCTCACTAAGCTTTATTTCTAAATCTATCTCTGAATCAACATTTTGATTCTTCGTGATGGTTTCTTGCACCTCAACAAGGTCCCTAAGAATTTTTTCCTTATGCTCTTTTAAATTACCAAAACTTGTTTTATTCCAACCTTTAACCAGGAACTTGAAAGTCCCAGCACATGCCCTAAAAGTATCAATAAGACCAAACACTCCATTGCATCGCCAAGCATTCTTAACAAAATCCTTAAAATCAGGATGAAGGATCCACATAGCTTCAAATCTAAAGGGATAATTATTCTTATACCAATTTTTTAAGTTGTAAGTTAAGAGAATAGGTCCATGGTTCGACCCATAAATTGGGTAGTTATGCAGGTTATAATCCGGGTTCTCATTTAACCAATACGAATTAGCTATAACCCTATCAAGTTGTTGCACCAAGTAAAAGGGACACCATAAGCATTTAGAGATAAAAGACTTCCTCTGTTTAAAAACCTAATGAACCTGGTCATATACGACGTTGTAGATTGGCAGCCATCTTTCTTCTCAGTTATGTCCACTATATTATTGAAATCACCCATTAGGCACCACGGTTTATCCTTTGGATCTAGTTTAAGGATATCCTCCCATAATTCCAGTTGTCACAGCTTTTTAGGAAAAGCATACCCAAACGTAAAATACTGATCTTGATTAGAACAAGGATCATTCACTAAACAATGCAAATAACAAGCAGTCGAGATGATAACATTAACTACAACCTTGGATGAGTTCTAGACTAAACATAGACCACCAGCCCTACCAGCAGGGCTACAACTAACCATCTTATCAAAAAACCTTCTATAAAAGTTTCCATGGACCTTCACCACATCTATTTTAGTCTCCATTAAACAAAAAAGGTCCACCTTAAAACTAGCACACAAAAAATTAAAATTACTCTTAAAATCAGGTCTTCCAAGACCCCTGTAATTCCACGTCATGCACTTCATTAATCTATTTCTTTAGTCAGACTAATGTAGCCACAACATCCCCCACAAGCCTATTTCCCTCCCCCACAATCCTACTTCCTACCTGAATCCCTACATCCTGGCGATTAAGCATACAATTACCAGCAATCATACTTAAACAAGCCAAGTTCCAGCTCACATAATTCTCACAACAGTAAACCGTTAACACCTTACCTGTAAAATCAATCCATAGTTGATTATTTATCAGCATATTATCCCAATAAAACCAAACAATATTAAGCTTATTATGCCTAATTAAAGGGTAAGCAAACAAAGAACTACACTATTTATCAAACCAGAAACTATAACACCTAGTACTCACCTCTTGCATATAGTCAGCAACCTTCTCGATCCTTCTCCGGTCCTGTACCAGCCCTGCTCTCGTAACCCACACTTGACAGATTCAGGTGAGGATGTTGTAAACTAAACAAAAAGCAATCAAGCAATAAACAAAACACAACGATTTCAGAGTTCCTCCAATATAGGAGTACCTCTCTAACAACAAAAGCTTTATTGATTACCAACAAATGCAAGAGAACTCACAAACACAAAGTGTTCTCAAGTATACAAAATTTGCCTCTCAAAACTCTCATACACAAAACTCTATCCCACATCCATCTATTTATATTAATAGATGTCATAGGTTTACACAAAGTCTCTAGAATATAGGAATCCAAATCCTACCCTAAAACCAAATCCCAAACCAACTAAGAAACACAAATCCAAATATCTTGCGTCCAAGATATCCTAATCCTTGTTTTAGTTTAGGCATGTTGATTTAATGCCAAATCCAACAAGGATTTCATGAAAACCAACTTCGTCATCGCTCCCAAAGATCTTCACTCCTTCAGCGCTCGGCATCTTTACTTGTTCCCTAGATAGCCCGCATAGCACATGAACTCTCACATAGGCTTCTATCTCATGTTCCCCAAATTTATTGAACATCAGATAAGCTACAAACCCCATATATTTGCAAGGGATTGAGCAATTATGCTCTAGAAACCTGCAACCACGGCTTTGTGAGGCACTATTTAATTGAATCACAGCCAACCTGAATCGCATTTGAAACAAATGCAAATGCCTCAATTCAGTTGCAGACATCCCACAATAACCAAAAAAATGTACCCCATATTTTAATTTTCTCCGGTTACTTTCCTCGGCACCCAAATCGTTGCATGCCCAAAAACCCAGTTTTAAACTGGAAGTAAGAAACACATGGGAGCTCTTCGACCTCCAGTAATTGGTTAGAACCCTGATTATTTGCCTCTAGGCTCCACTCCCCAAGACCCACCATTGATAAATAGCTAGAGGAAAAATCCTAACTACAACCCAATTAGACACGAAGCTGCAATTTGGATTGTAAATTGCACGAATACCTTCAGCCCACCCACAGTTATCATTGAACAAAGCATTTACGCTAAAGCGATTAGCTGATAAGAGCATATTTATGCGACTTTGTTATCCTATTTCTTTGCATTTACTTAGTTAATTTCCATTTATTTTGGTAATTTAAGTTATTTTTGTATTATTGTAGGTCCAGTTGGTAAAGATGACAATAACTGGCAAAATGGAGCAATTTGAAGCAGTTTTGGACTTGGATTGGATAACATGCATGGGTAGCTTATGGGATGGATGTTTTTGGTGTTTAAATGGTGCTAGATATGTGCTAAAATCTGGGGGAATTAAGGTTGAGACCTGGAAGACAAGGAATCAGACAAGAAAGAGCAACCTTATCCAACCTTATCTTATCCTATCTTATCCAATCTTACCTTATCTTATCTCCAGCTGCAAAGAGGAATCCTTATCACATTCCAACACTTCCTATCTGATTCTAGGAGTCCTAAAATAATTCAAATAACCTAATCATTTTCCTCTTGGGATTCAGCTGTGCCTTTACCCTATATATACACATTAGTGCCGCAAATCAGATGAGGGAGATGAGTGTGCCGCAACCTGCAATCATCCATTGAAGTCGCTAGAGTTTTCTGGGTTCTTTCTATCTTTGTTTTAAGTTTCAATGTTTATTTTAGATTGCTTTTTAGTTATGATGAACATGTGTAACTGAGTTTCTTTTTAGCTAGAGGAGAATTCGAAGCCATGATCATATGTTTTATATAAATT
This sequence comes from Heteromeles arbutifolia, assembly GCA_024362995.1. Classification (NCBI taxonomy): domain Eukaryota; kingdom Viridiplantae; phylum Streptophyta; class Magnoliopsida; order Rosales; family Rosaceae; genus Heteromeles; species Heteromeles arbutifolia. Next base: position 12,127,340 of record JANCRC010000006.1, on the reverse strand, counting down.
GATTACATCCAGTCATTGTTTCATAAAACATGAATGTGATTTACTTATCTACTTTATAAAGAACTTATTCTTGTATGTTTATTAAGGGTGCACACTTAGTTTGCATGCAAGGATTTGATGCTAAAACATAAGGGAATTGCACCTAATCGTTATGAACTTATATTTGCAAGTAGTAAAAGTCACTAGTCATGATTGAGTTAAGTAAATTCTTGGCAGGAGTATCATGCTTTTCATAGTTACAAATGCTTTGTCAATGCTTATGATTTTCACAGAACTTAATGATCTTTGAGATGTATCTCTATCACGCTTTTCATAGTTAGGGAACTTGAGAAGAATAATTTGGTTGCGTCGCTGAGTCCAATTCAATGAAGTTTGGAAAATCTGAGAGTTAATTAGTGTTGTTCACAATTAATTTGGGCCATTGTCATTCACGGTTTATAGGAATAATAACTGGAAATCGATTTGTATGCATATGATTCATGTGTGGAGAAGAATCCTTTAGCTATCCTTTCATCCATATTTCATTCACAACTTAATTTACTTGCTGCCCTTTACTTTTGGTTTTGTTAAATTTAATTTACTTGCTGCCCTTTACTTTTGGTTTTGTTAAATTCGTCAAAAATCCCCCCAGTCATTGTTTTGAAGTTAGTTTAACTTAGTTTTCAGTTTTATAGGTTTAGTTTATGTTGATTAGCATCCCTTCTAATCCCCGGAATAGAACGATCCCTACTTACTCGTACTACAATTGAATAATTTATAGGGTTTAATTTGTGTGTTAGTTTCTACCACATCAAATTTTGGCGCCATTGCCGAGGATTAGCAAAATTGCTAATCTTCCCCTTTGTTTCTGTTCGTGTTTCTTTTGTGTTTCTGATTTTATTTTGTTTAGTTTTCTTTGTTTTAGGTACTAGTTTAAGACTGAAAGTTCTCAACCTGTTTGTGAGCATATATTGGAGTTTGACGACGATTTTGAACGAACTTTGGGAAGGAAGAGGAAGCAGCCAGAATTCAATCCACCTAGTTCTAGTTCGAATCTGAATTTGAAGATGAAATTGAAACAGAATTGGAAGAAGAACAAGACATGGCTGTTGACAATCGAACAATCAAGGAGCTCTCAGCCTCAGGATTGGACAATGCCATTCCTCTTTACATCCAATACCCTAGGGCAGTTCAAGGCAAAACCGATGAGTTTGAATTAAGGTCTAGTTTGCTGCATCACATTCCCAAATACCATGGGCTGTCCATGGAAGATCCAAACAAGCATCTTAAGGAATTTGAAGTAGTCTGTTCGAGTATGACACCAATTAATGTGGATGGGAGTATTTTGAGGATGAAAGCCTTTCCATTCTCCCTTTTGGAAAAAGGCTAATGATTGGCTCATTGAATTAGCACCTGGAATCATCACCTCTTTGGAAATCATGAAGAAAGCATTCTTAAAGACATTCTTCCCAACTTCAAGAGTCATTCTTTTGAGGAAGAGAATAAGTTGAATTCAACAAGGGCCAGGAGAATCATTTCGAGCGTATTATGAGCGTTTCAAGACTTTAGTTGCATCTTGTCCACAACATCAAATGAAGGAAGAGCTTGTAATTCAATATTTCTATGAAAGACTACTTCCATTTGAGGGACAAATGCTTGATGCTTTAGCAGGAGGTGCTTTAGTTGACAAAACCCCAGTTGCTGTAGAGATTTTAATAGCGAATCGTGCCTTGAATGCACAACAATATGAAGGAGTTACAGAAAGAGAGCATGCACGGCCAATCCAAGTCAATGAGGTAAGTGCTATTTCAGAACTTCAATCTCAAATGGCTAATCGCTCTACTCTTATATCACAAGTTGTTGAAGGATCCAAAATGCAAGGTGTGGCTGCTTGTGGCGTGTGCTTAATGCAAAGACACCCTACTGATCAATGTCCTCAATTAATAGAGAGTGGGGGATAGGAAAGTACCAATGCCATAGGTTATCAAGGCCAAAATCAACCAAGGAAAGTCCCGTTTTCCAACACCTACAATCTGGGCTGCAGAGATCATCCAAATATAAAGTGGAGGGAGCCTCAACAAACACAACAACAAGGCGGATATAGACAGCCACCTCATGGGCTCAATCAAGGGCCATTTGCACCACCACAGCCTCACCCATAATCTTCCCAACCAAATTCAGGTTTGTCAATGGATAATGATAAAATTCTTCAAGCACTAACTTTTTTGACTCAGGGTTTACAAAATCAAGTCAAAGAGATGGGCGAAATGAAGAATCAAATGGGGCAAATGGCAGAATTCATGGGACAATTTAGAGAACAAGGCAAACTTCCTAGTTCAACCATTGTAAATCCAAATGGAGGTTTTGAAACTGCTAAGGCTATTACCTTGAGAAGTAGCAAAGAGATTGGAACCAATCCAAAAACGTCCAAACAAAGCCAAAAAGAGGATGAACAGCTGCTACTCGAAGAAGAAGAGATGGACAAGGCCACGACAAGAGAAGAACGATCCTTTCTAAGTCTCCTACACCACCCAATTTAGGTAAGGTTGGTTCGGATTCAATTCTTTCTAACCCTATTCCACCAAATGTACCTTTACCTCACAGGTTTATGCAATTTGTTGATGCAAAAAATCAGTGAGGACTTTGGTACAACAAAAAGTTTCAAGTTTGTGACCTTCGCTTGGTTGCTCTGGTCATTAGTGTGGATAAGTATGTAAATGGACAGACACAGGGAAGCAAACAACACAAGATGTACGTGGTTCACCCAGATTGGCTACGTCCATGGAGTAGAGGAGTTCTCATTAATTGTGAAGGGTTTACATAAGTACATGGGTTCAAGCTCTCATTTTGTGAGTTCTAGTGAATAGTCTAGTACAAATGACATTAGGGATTATTGTGGGAGAATGATCCCTATTTATAGAATAGAGTTTCTAGCTTTGTTCTGACATTGACACGTGTCATGCTGTGATTGGCATCTGATGTTGACACGTGTCACCTTGTGATTGGCTTCTGATGTTGACACGTGTCGCGTTGTGATTGGCCTCTGATGTTGACACATGTCGCCTTGTGATTGGCCTCTAACCTTGTAGGTCCTTGACGGTATAATGTTGACCGGTTCTCAGTAGTTTCGAGATTGGTTAAGTATGGTACAAACAGTGCTCCCCTAAGTTCCCGAGTGAGGGAAGCTCTTCGGTTGGGGACTTGCAAGTTCCAGGCCACTGAGTAATCCCGGAACTTCCAAGTACTGAAGTGTGGTGTCATTTTCACTTGCCTTTTCTGTTCCATAGGTGGAAGTGGCATCTTCTCTGGAAGTACTTCTCCTCCATTCATGAGTGGTATCTGTAGCTGATGTTGACGCACAAGGTAATGTATCATTTTTGCTTGAAGCTTACTTGTTGTTTTGGGCTTGGTCAAGTGTGATACAAACACTATAGTAGGAGTCCCTCAAGTCTTTGAGCGAGGAGATCTGTCGAAAGAGGTGACAGACAAGGTAAGTAATCAGAGTTCCAAGCAATCAGGTTTAGGTCGGAAGCTTGACTTCGGGTTCCGGCTAATTGTTCTCCTTCTCCTTCTCTCTCATTCAGCAAGAAGGATAAAGAGAAGAAAAGGGAGAAGAGATGATATGAGATACTTTTTCTTTTGAAGAAGTAACTTTCCACGAGCTTATTCTTGAACTGGGCTGGAGGGTTTTCTAGTTTCCTCCAAATAAGCGAGCCAACTTAGGAATTTGAGGGTCAAAACAAGTCCGCCAAATCTAGAGTACGTTTGACCCTGATGATATGGGATACTTTTACTGTTGGTATGGCGAGGCTTTGCACTTTGGCGACGGTGCCAGCGAAAGGTTGTTGAAGCTTCTCGAGCTCTTGGATTCAACTCAGACTCTTTCTGCTGAGTTATATGATTGTGCAGGGCGGGGTGTCATGCCATAGCGATCTGTTACAGCTCATCATGCTGCATTCTTCTCTGCTTGTTTCTTCTGAACGGCAGGCAGGCACGAGGTAGAGGTGATGGTCTGTTTCTTTGTTCAATTTTTCCAAGTGCCGACCGACTGCTTTCTTTCTCCTTGTCCCGCAGGCAAGAGCAAGGGTAAAGGAAAAGCATGCCATAAGATATTTTTGCCTTCGACTCTGATGATATGAGGTACTTTTTCTTTTAAAGAAGTATCTTTCCACAAGTTTATTCTTGAACTGAGCTGGAGGGCTTCTTAGTAAGGAATAAGAGACTTGATCTTGAATTGGACTTGTAATTTCTTCAATGGCCGTTGGTGGCTTGATTTTTTGAAGGAAATCGGCTCATGAGTAATCTTACATGGCAAGTGATCCTCAGCTTAGTTGAGGAAGAATTAGCACGTTGTCTCCACATGCTTCAAGGTATCAGTTTCACTTGCCTTATCTGTTCTCCATGCAGATGTGGCATCTTCTCTGGAAGTACATCAGCAGTTGAAGATGAATACTCGAGAGCAATGCTAGGTAAGCAATCAGGAAGGGGTTCTAGGCAGTCGGTTCCATATCGGAAGATTGATACCGAATGCTGGCTGATTGCTCTCTTTCTTCTTGTCTTGCAGGTAAGAGCAAGGGCAAAGGAAAAGACAGGGAAAAAGCATGATATGGGATACTCTTTCTTTTGTCCCTGATGATATGAGGTACTCTTGCTCTGGTGTGGCTTATTTGCAGAGGTATTATTGGGGGGAAAGAAAGCTAAGTATTTCGAGAGGCTTCGTTGGGAGTGTCCTCTCAGGTGTGAGGAAGAGTTGAGCATTTTTGCAGCTCTACCTGGCCGTGGAGGATATAGGTCGACATATATAGGGATTTCCTCAACAGCAAGTAGTAATGCTATTCCTTTACCCTTCTCGGTCGTAGCAATGTAGTGGGAGCTGCAGGATTCACGTGTTTTAACTTTGTCAGAGATCTTTGACAAAGTGGTCCGTGATATCCGGAAAGCTGATGTTGCTTGTGAGAAGTGCCGACAAATTATATCTAGGAAAATCTGGCTCTTCGAAGTTCGAAGAGCGGTGCCTCTTCGATTTTTGAACAAGCGGGTATGTTGAAGATCTGGCTCTCGAAATGTGGAAAGCGTTGCCTCTTCAATTCTTGAACCAATCAGATCTGTTGAAGATCTGGCTCTCGAAATTAGGAAAGCGTTGCCCCTTCGATTTTTGAACAAGCAGATTTGTTGAAGGTGTATTCTTGGAGATGATGAAAAATTAGGCATTCTTGTGAGTATGCTTTGCCATGAAAGACGGAGGTCGACACATCTAGGGATTCATCAATTAGCAAGTAGTGGGTGCTGTTCCTTTACCCTTATGGGTAATAATAGGGTAGCTGGAACTTCGAAATTCCCGTGCCTTAACTTTGTCAGAGCTCTTTGGCAAAGTTACTCTTGGTGTCTTAAAAGTTGATGTTGCGTGTGAAGGTTGTCGACAAATTTTACCCAAGAAAATCTACTTCTCGAAATTGGGAGTGGTGTCTCTTTGATTTTTAAACAAACGGCCCTGTTGCCTTTTCTTTTATAGGGGCACCAATTGTGTTCAACAAGTACGCTCAAAGAGTTACTACTTGTAGAAATCTTCCCTTTATTTTTGTGCTTCTGAGATTTATTGGACCTCATTTTTCCTTCGTCATTTCTGAAAATGTCTGGCCCATCCGACCGTCGTTTTGACTTGAATGTTGAGGGAGAGGCAGCCATGTCTCCTCAAGACAACATATGGCGTCCGTCTTTCTTATCCCCTGCTGGTCATCTTACCGTTGGGGATTCTGTGATGAAGAATGACATGACCGTTGCGGTGGTGGCCAGGAATCTTCTCACTCCCAAAGATAACAGACTACTTTCCAAACGGTCCGATGAGTTGGCTGTTAAGGATTCTCTGGCTTTCAGTGTTCAGTGGGCGGCTTCTGTGTCTAATATGGCCCAGCGCCTATTTGCTCGAACCCGCCAGGTTGAGTTCTTGGCGGCTGAGGTGATAAGCCTCAAACAGGAGATCAGAGGGCTTAAGCATGAGAATAGATAGTTGTATCTGCTTGCACATAGCTACTCCACGGGCATGAAGAGAAAGCTTGACCGGCTGGAGGAATCCGAGAGTCAGATTCTAAGTTATCATCAAAGGTTTGTGGGTTTGTTGCAAGGGCACCTATTGCCTTCGTCTTCTGGAGCTTTATTGCGTACTGAAGCTCTAAATGATCGACGTCCAGTGCCTCTTCCTTCTGGGGTTCTGCCCAGTACAGAGGTTCCAAATGACCACCCTCTGGTGCCTCCTCTTTCTGGTGCTTTGTCGAGTACTGAGGCTTCTCTTGGGCAACATTTGTGAAGGTTCCCTCCTGTTTGTTTGTTTTGATTCTTGTGTATGTACATATATGTAATTTATCGATGATGTCAATAAACAAGCTTTACTTCATTCAACATATTGTGTTAAATACACTAAGGCATCCTCCACTAAGTTCTTTGAATTATTTCTTTTGTTGAAGTTTGCATGTTGAAACTTCGTGGATGGATCCTGTAGGTTGAAATAGTGCTCCCCTAATTTCCCAAGTGAGGAAAACTTCTCGGTTGGGGACTTGAAAGATCCAAGTCACTAAGTAGTAGCGAAACTTCCGAGTACCGAGGTGTAGTAGCGTATGATAGGAGTCCCCCAAGTCGCCGGTCGAGGAGAATTACTGAATGAAGTGTCTTGCTTGTTACCAATTTGTCAGAATAGCGATGCCTTGTCTTGCTTCATTTGGTGAAGCACAATTCTTTCTTAGTGAAATACAATTTTTTCTTGCTTCATGTTGAGAGGTAGGGAAATAATAAAAATGAGACCCAAGGCCTCATCCCTTTTTGGTGGAATTGCTTTTCGTTTCCACTAATCAGCCTGAGTCGCTGCAATATAACACTATCCTCTATAGCTCAAATCGCAAAGTCGTCTTCATGAAAGTTGTTCCTTAACTTGTGAACTACAACATATCCAAATTTGAGATCCATTGGAGTAGTACAACTTTAGTCATTCAGGTATGATGAATGAATGTTCATCATTTGTCTGTCAACCCGTCAGACCTGTTGTTAGCTTCAAAACTTCATTCTCTCTTACTTATATCAACATACTTTCTTCATTGAAGTTGTTCCTCATCATCTCTTCTGTAACATATCAAAAGTTCAGAATGAAATAACGATTAAATAGTTCCAGATCTTCGAAACATCACAGCAGCTTTGAAATCTACATCTGACTGTCATGTTTGGAGCTTCAACACTCTAACTTCCGTCGCTCAAACAGAAAAATTTCCTTCTTGAAAGTTGTTCGTCTATTCAAGAAATATAAGATGTCCAAAATTCAACTCCACTGAAGAAGAGCAGGTGTTGCAGAAATTTGATAGATGAGATGAGGCGGAAGAGGATGTTGTGTGTTTGGAAAATAGTTTTTTGTTGTGGGTTTTTGTTTGGGTATATAGCTTGAATGGTTGAAGCTATTTTTAGGACATAAAATTTGATTTAGCTTCACACTATCTTGATCAAGAGTGTGTGAAGCTCTTGCATGTTTTAGTGTTGAAATTTTGTAATGAAGCTTTGTAGGTGAAGCTTTGATGTTGAAGCTTTGTAGGTGAAGCTTTTGATGATGAAGCTTTGTTGGTGAAGCTTTGATGTTGAAGCTTTGTAGGTGAATCTTTGATGTTGAAGCTTTGTAGGTGAAGCTTTTGATGTTGAAGCTTTGTTGGTGAAGCTTTGATGATGAAGCTTTGTTGGTGAAGCTTTGATGTTGAAGCTTTGTATATGAAGCTTTGATGTTGAAGCTTTGTAGGTGAAGCTTTTCTGTTGAAGCTTTGTAGATGAAGCTTTGATGTTGAAGCTTTGTAGGTGAAGCTTTTATGTTGAAGCTTTGTAGATGAAGCTTTGATGTTGAAGCTTTGTAGGCACCATAAATTGATTTTGCTTCACACTATCTTGATCAAGAGTGTGTGAAGCTTTTGAGAATTGTAGTTGCACTCCATTGATGAAGCTTTGTTGGCACCATAAATTGATGTTGAAGCTTTGTAGGTGAAGCTTTTGTGTTGAAGCTTTGTAGGTAAAGCTTTTATGTTGAAGCTTTGTAGATGAAGCTTTGATGTTGAAGCTTTGTAGATGAAGCTTTGATGTTGAAGCTTTGTAGGCACCACAAATTGATTTTGCTTCACACTATCTTGATCAAGAGTGTGTGAAGCTTTTGAGAATTGTAGTTGCACTCCATTGATGAAGCTTTGTTGGCACCATAAATTGATGTTGAAGCTTTGTAGGTGAAGCTTTGTGGGGTGAAGCTTTGTAGGGTGAAGCTTTGTAGGTGAAGCTTTATGGGTGAAGCTCTGTAGGGTGAAGCTTTTATGTTGAAGCTTTGTAGGTGAAGCTTTTGTATGGTGAAGCTTTGCCTTAGTAATGGTTGCCAAGGGTTTTACTTCGGCCCACTTTGTGAAGTAGTCAACCGCAATGATTGCGTAACGGACCTTGCCTTTCTCTACAGGCATTAGGCCAATCAAATCAAGTCCCCACTAGGCCAAGGGCCAAGGGCTGATCATGGGAGTGAAAGGCTCTGGAAGGGAGTGAGGAATAGTCGCATATCATTGACATTTGTCATATGTATTGTAGGTTTAACCCTCCCTTTGAGCCTTATTTAGCCTATTTTCTTTGTTAGCCTGCATTATCCCTACCTAGCCTAGTATAGGAATATCCATACCCTTGTTCTTAAAGAATAGTGGAGCATGACTTGTTGGGAATTCCTTTTGATCTACGATTTGCAGAAAGACAAGTATGGAGGAAGAATTTGTTCTTTTGAATCCAATGAAGTAGTGTGTATGTTCCAAAGAAAAAAAAACGAAAAAAGAAAAAAAAACTTTGAAAAGAAAAAAAAAATAAAAAAGAGGTTGAGAAAGAGGTGAGAATAAGTTCATAACTGTTGGTTGTTGAAGAAGGGTCCAAAAATGTGAATCTGACCCTAAAGTTGTACGAATCTCCCCTTTGTGTTCAAAGTTTGGTGCTGCAATCAAAAGTTGAATTCTAAGTGTTGATGTCATTACTTTGCTTACTATCACTTTAAGAACCTTTGTTTATCCTTGACCTTTCTTTGTTAGCCAATACCTTAGCCCCATTACAACCCTTAGACTTCTATCTTCATTGTTATGTGTTTCAATATGTGGAGTTTGAATATGGAATCCCTGGTTCTCGCTTCTAAGTAGTGACATTCCATTCATGAGATTATATGCATGTTTATAATTCCAAAAAGTGTCTTCTTTGTTATAACATATGTGAGTGCTAGTCTACATGTTTACATCAATCTTCTCACATATACTTAGTATAGGGAGTGTAGTAAGAAAATCTATGTGAAAATAAAGAGTATATCCGGTGAGGAATTGAGTGAATTCTCTAAGGCATGTTACTACTTTCAAATGTTGTTTTAATTGATTAAATGAGAGCTAGTCAGTGGTTACTGCGGGTGAGTATAAGCTCAAAAGTAAGGATGGCTAAAACCTATGTGAGTAGTGATTTTTGACATGTCATGTTTCATTGGAAATCCTTGAGGCAATTGTTGGAAGGTTTAGGTTTTGTTTTGTTTTCTTTGTTTTGCTCGGGGACTAGCAAAAACGAAGTGAGGGGGAATTTGATAGGAGCATATTTATGCAACTTTGTTAGCTTATTTCTTTGCATTTACTTAGTTAACTTCCATTTATTTTGGTAATTTAAGTTATTTTCGTATTATTGTAGGTCTAGTTGGTAAAGATGACAATAAATGACAAAATGGAGCAATTTGGAGCATTTTTGGACTTGGATTGGATAGCATGCGTGAATAGCTTATGCAATGGACGTTTTTGGTGTTTAAATGGTGCTAGATATGTGCTAAAATCTGGAGGAATTAAAGTTGAGGCTTGGAAGACAAGGAATCAGACAAGAAAGAGCAACCTTATCCAACCTTATCTTATCTAACCTTATCATATTTTATGTTATCCAATCTTACCTTATCTTATCTCCAGTTGCAAAAAGGAATCCTTATCACATTCCAACACTTCCTATCTGATTCTAGGAGTCCTAAAATAATTCAAATAACTTAATCCTTTACCTCTAGGGATTCAGCTGTGCCTTTACCCTATATATACACATTAGTGCCGCAAATAAAAGGAGGGAGAGGAGTGTGCCGCTACCTACAATCATCGATTGAAGTCGCTGGAGTTTTCTGGGTTCTTTCTATCTTTGTTTTAAGTTTCAATGTTTATTTTATATTGCTTTTTAGTTATGATGAACATGTGTAACTAAGTTTCTTTTTAGCTAGAGGAGAATTCGAAGCCATGATCATATGTTTTATGTAAATTGATTACATCCAGTTATTGTTTCATAAAACATGAATGTGATTTACTTATCTGCTTTATAGAGAACTTATTCTTGTATGTTTATTAAGGGTGCACACTTAGTTTGCATGCAGAGATTTGATGCTAAAATATATGGGAATTTCACCTAATCGTTACGAACTTATATTTGCAAGTAGTAAAAGTCACTAGTCATGATTGAGTTAAGTAAATTCTTGGCAGGAGTATCATGCTTTTCATAGTTACAAATGTTTTGTCAATGCTTATGATTTTCACATAACTTAATTATCTTTTAGATGTATCTCTATCATGCTTTTCATAGTTAGGGAGCTTGAGAAGAATAATTTGGTTGCGTCACTGAGTCCAATTCAATGAACTTTGGAAAATCTAAGAGTTCATTAGTGTTGTTCACAATTAATTTGGGCCATTGTCATTCATGGTTTATAGGAATAATAACTGGAAATCGATTTGTATGCATATGATTCATGTGTGGAGAAGAATCCTTCAACTATCCTTTCATCCATATTTCATTCACAACTTAATTTACTTGCTACCCTTTACTTTTGTTTTAGTTAAATTCGTCCAAAATCCCCCCCAGTCATTGTTTTGAAGTTAGTTTAACTTAGTTTTCAGTTTTATAAGTTTAGTTTGTAGTGATTAGCATCCCTTCTAATCCCCGGAATCAAACGATCCCTAGTTACTCGTATTACAATTGCATAACTTATAGGGTTTAATTTTTGTGTTAGTTTCTACCACATCATTAGCTAAATTGCAAAACTGAACTAAATAATAGCAATTATCTATTCTCCAATTAACTTTCAACCCATTAATTAGCCTATCAACTTAAACTAAAATGCAAATTACAGCAAGCAACAGGGGCCAGAGCCGAATTCGTACCAGGATACTCAGCCCTATGCGCCGTCGGCGCCTCCACCAGTCTTCAGAGAACCCTAGCATCCTCTTTCTTAATTGACATGCTGTTTAGGCCCAAAATATTAGTTTGGGCCGAATTAGAATTGTTCTCGGCCCAGAAGGTTCTATTTGGAGGCTTGTGCGTTATTTAGTTCGTGGGCCGAGATCTGCCAGGTCCTGTCAAGAGAAAAGCTGTTTGGATAAAGGCGAAGTAGGCAGAATCCGATGGATAGCATGAATCCTGATGCATTAAGGGGTCGGCGGGGATGAGGTTGACAAGATATGGAGATGTGTGTGGCATGATAAAGGCTAGGTTCAAAGTCCTGATTGAAGAATGATTGATCGAGATAGTGTTGGGCCAGAATAAGGAATCCTAATCCGAGTATGACTTGAACTTGATTGAAGAGACATCTGCTCCTATAAATACAGAAGCAGTGGCACCGTTCAAAGCCCTCCAACTCAACACACAAATCTGCCCTGCGCAAACCCTCGCTCTACGTGAAACCTCTCAACAACCTTGAGATTTTTATTTTCCTTTTTGCCAACACATCTTCAGTTTAGATAAACAGCACTGTGAAGGCAACCGGTTGTATCTTCAGTTTGGATAAACAGCACTATCGTCGTAGAATCAGCCGACCGCGAAGCACCTTCAGTTTGGATAAACAGCACTGCGAAGGGGCCGACTGGTTACCTATCCAAGTCTCGATCAAGAAGGATTTTCGAATCCTTATTAGCAGAGGTCATCTCATCAGCCTTCTCGGCGAAGTGAGGTGTTACCAGGTTACTACATTCGGCACATTGACAGCCGAATTTGATATTGAACTTCGCAAATTAACAGCCTTGTCTTCAGGCTCTAGAAGCCAAAGGCCGAGAATTGTTCCTTCCTCGGCCGCAGTCGCAAGATCAAGAAGTCAACAGTGCGACCAACGCAACATCAACAAATTTTACTCACCGACCGAGCTTGGCCGTCGAGTTGGCACGCCCCGCACACAGCCGAATGACGTAGTTAACTTATAGATTACTCGCCCTGCGCACCACGTAGGCTTGGTAGTTTTTAGGGTCAACATTTTGACAAGCCCAGTGAGACCTAGTGCTAAAACTACGAAGTTCATGCCAATTGAGACACGATCAGTTAAGAAGAAAGCAGTTATGGGAAAATCAACGACTGATTTGTCAGTACCGCAGACACAAAACCCCATTGTTACTGCGACACCAGAGTCCGCGAGCATGACACGCCGAGAAAATGAGGTTGGTCTCGGCGGTCAGCCTCGAAATGTAGAGGCCCCTAATAGAACCACATGCATTTTCAATGAGGTGGTAGTGGAGGACTGTGACGAAGATGGTGATGAAGGCGTTGATCCACCAACAAGGTCGTTTCTCCGAAGACGATTGGATGAACAATCTCGGCAAGTTGAACAGGTATTCAGCCGAGGAATAGATAGTCTGCGCGAAGTAATATGCAGTACTAATGAGACACACACCTGCTTGCTTGAAATGCTGGTACATAAGATCTGTGAAGATAAACCCTCCGATCATTCTCGACAATTGCCACTAAGGAATGATCATTTACCAATAGTACGGGCCGAGCCAGTGCCTGCTCGGCTCAAGTCCATTGACCTGGAGAAGAAAGGAGGATCAAGCAGTAGAGCGGATGGATCCGACCAGAAAGTAGAAATGACATCCATCGATGCGACCGAGATCCAGAGGATGATCGAATCGGCCTTGAAAAAAGGGCCGAAATTCCCAAAATTCATCCACCCATACCCTGCCTACGTTGAAAAATTTGAATATCCCAAAGGTTTTTAAATCCCAGATTTCAGTCTTTTTGCTGGAGAATCATCTTTGTCCTCGTTAGAACATGTGGCCCGGTTCACCGCTCAATGTGGAGATGTTAATAGCAATTTCCATAAACTGCGGCTATTTAACTTCTCATTGACAGGCTCGGCTTTTGCGTGGTACATCAATCTCCCACCAAACTCCATCCAGAGTTGGGAGGAGTTGGCCAAAAAATTTCATGAGCAATTCTATCGGCCAGGGATGGAAATGTCGGTTTCATCATTAGCCAGGATGGCTCAAGCATTAGACGAGTCGCCAATGGATTATCTTACCAGGTTTAAGTCGGCGAGAAATTGGTGCCGAGTACCCCTTCCTGAAGTCGAATTTGTTAGACTAGCTTTGAATGGGCTGGATGTGGAGTACAAAAAGAAATTCCTGGGAGCAAACTTCCGAGACATGTACGAACTAGCTCAACACGTTGAGCAATATGACTACCTACTCCGAGAAGAAAAAGTCTCAAGGTCTCCATCCCGATGAACCATCTATAAAAACCCCACGGTTAGCTATGCCTCAACTGAATCTGAAGAGTATGCTAGTATTGATGCGGCCGAGATAGTCATCGATAAGCCGTATATTTGCAAAGCATTGACGTACGCCAATCCCAAGGATGTAAAAACTCGCTCGGCCACCGAAGAATCTACCACCAAAACATCAAAGGTTTATACTTTCAACATCACTAAGGCTGACGCCATCTTCGACTAACTGCTACTTGCCAAGATCATCAAGCTTCAGCCTGGGCATAATATTCCTAAGGCCGAAGAATTGAAGGGAAGAACATATTGCAAGTACCATAACTCGAATAAACATACGACAAACAACTGTGTCATATTTTGAGATGTCGTCCAAAGCTGGATCGACAACGGCAAACTCAAGTTTCCTAAAAAGAAAATGAGCGTTGATATCGACCCGTTTCCTACGACGACGGTTAATATGGTAGATGCCCATCTACCTAGGGACAAAGGGAAAGAGAAGGCCGAGTCCGTCCTAGTACAACACATTCGAACGAAGAGTTCTCAGCCACGGCTCAAGATAGATTTATTTTCGAACAAGCCACCCAAGGTTCTTTCAGGACCGGCCATCATCGAACCTATGACAGACTCCAGCGCCGAGGAAAAAGATAAATCAACGATTCTTTGCAGTCGGTGTAAGACAAAGGTCGACGCCGAGCCAAACAAAAGGCTGTTTCAAGTTACGACAGACTCGACTGCAACACCTCAGAAGGCACTCCATGCAGGCCAGCGCCAGGGAGTCTTCGACAGACTCGGCCCCAAAACGCGGCCGACTGAACTACCCCCAGTTAGATGGTGCCTTGACTTCGATACACCATTCTATAACAAGGATTATTATGCACGAAATTCTAGCAGCTTGAACTCTTCGGCAAAGCAGAAAACCTTCAAACCTCCAGAACCGCGTGATCAATGTTGGTACACCTATCATTCCCTTAAAGGTGTATACACTGCACTATCCAAATCACAGAAGCGTCGGCGGTAAAGAATAGACTGCATGGCTCACCGACAAGCAGCTCAGGAAACTTCGACCCCCAAGTAGTAGCCGAAGAACAAAACTAGCAGTGATGACGAGCGACAACTTCCTACCATCATGACTGAGTTGCTCCAAGAAAGACAAGTGGTCAATCCTAATGTGGAAACCACATTTGAGGAGGCTGATAAGCGAATCAAACTTCTCCTTCGACCTGGGGAGATGAAGGCGCGCTTTGAACATTTCAAGAAGGAAGCCAAGAGCAAACTTCCCCCGGTACCCATACAGGAGCCTTTGATCAGGGTTAGACGGAACCTCCATCCACCATTCCTTGGAGAGGCACTGGATTATATGCGAGAGTTCCACAAAAAGCATTCGGTTAAAGATCTATACGGTTTGCTGAAAGCATGCCAAGATACGATTGATCTCGTTCTGGCATGTCCTGATGCCGAGCGAATTATTCAAAAGAATTCGGACCTAGGGTTCAAAGCTAGGTTCTAGCACATACGAGAGGCTCGAGTCCTGGGCTTTGACGTCGACCCATATACCGATATCAAGACGAGCGAGCTTCCCTTATCTCTTGAAGATCTCCAGCACTTGCGATACCATTTCGAAGTTTTTTCAGCCGTTTCTCTTTTCGGCCTTACGGCCGATGAAATGAAGCGCGTGGCACACTTAGATGCCTACCTAGACATCAGGGATGCCCGTATTATGTATCAAGAGCAGGCTCGCGGCAAAACGCAAGCCCTAAACCCTGTTTTGGTTCCCAATGAGCTTAAGCCCCTTGAACAGCAGAAGGAAATCCTCCAAGACGCCTTGCCGGAACATACCCCGACAACGGTCGACGAGGTCGACCCAAATACTATCCATGACAGGAGCCCGAAGGAGAAAAGCCCAGCAAATAAAGGACCGACAAAGGTGGGAAATACCGAGCCGATGGGTCCTTCGGTCCTCGACAACATAGAAATCAGTATGGTCCACGTTCTGCATGCAGATTTTCAACCACGCACGTCCCAACCAAACTTCTTAGACGGCGACGTAGTGGCCTAGGAGGCTACTCAAGCCGACTTCGTACTCCCTACCGAAGTCGAGTTGGCAACAAAAGAAGACAACCTTAAGGCAGCTCTCGTCGAATTATTTCCTCATTCGTCATCGGCTAATCTTCATCACCTGAAGCCGTTGTATATTACGGCTCATATCGAGGGATACCTAGTATCCAAAATTTTCGTCGACTGTGGAGCGACGGTCAATATCATGCATGTGACAATCATGAAGGCGTTACGTCGCTTTAACGACGAGCTTATTCCATCAGGGATCACCATGAGCAGTTTCGTTGGTGACAAATCCCAAACCAAGGGAGTCCTCCCGTTAGAGGTGACAGTCGCAGGTCGCAATCACATGACTGCTTTCTTTATGGTCGACTCCAAAATTGAGTACAATGCGTTGCTCGGACGGGATTGGATTCATCAAACAAGCTGTATCCCTTCATCGCTATATCAAGTTCCCATCTTTTGGGACGGCAAGACAGTCGTGGTTCACCCAGCCGATCCTCAGCCATTCGAAGCTAACATGATCCAAGCACGATACTACGATGATCATGTCGGGTACATCACTTTACACGGCCTTAACGAAGAAGGTCGGCCAACGCAGATTTCTGTTCAGAAGGCCATCGAGGTTAGCGCCGAAACTGTTCACCAGGATTCGACGAGACTCGGGTTGGCCAACTTCATCACCGATCCTGATGTCTGACGCCAGTTAGACCAAACGTCGAGCCGTAATTTCATCGACCATGGAACGGTTGTTGGCTCATTGGTACGCTATCTCCCAACAGCCGAATTCGGGCGTCAACCTCGTGAAGTTCCTCGCCGAAGGTGACAATGGCCCTGTCCTCTCTCTCGACAAAATCCAGGCTGCCCCGGCCGAACTCGAGGATAGCCAGCCCTAAGTTAAAGACCCATTAGACGAAATAAATGTGGGAACGGCCGATAACCCTCGGCCATTATTCATTAGTTCCTCGCCGAGGGTGTTGTAGTTGAAGAAGTTCTTGTGTAGCTTTTGAACTTCTTCCTTTGAGGGTACTTGGCCTTCTCTGCTTAATGCTTCGAGGGCCCGTTTGTCGAAGAGCACCTTCAAGTCGATGTTCGACAGGTATCCAGAAAAGGAGGCGTCGACTGGGATGCCGGAAGGAGAAGTCCCCAAGATGGCAGTGACGTCAAGGATAGTGAGACCAACGGGGCAGAAAGGGAGGACCATGGTGTTGGTCGCCGAGCACCAGAAGCTTGAGGCTGCTATGAGAAGCTCCTTGTCGATGGCAATTTCTATAGAAGAAAGGCAAATGGCATCGTAAATGCCAAGAGTCTTCCACTATTCTCCAAAAATCTTTTCCATTCTTACAACCCAAGCTGCCCAGGTTGCAATGGTCGAGGGCCAGGAGCTTTGGGGTTTCGTCGAATCCCACTTCGACCATTCGAACCCTTGCAGCAAATGTTTTAGGCATTCGGCTTTGCAAAGTTCGGTGATGGATGATGGCACTGCCTCCTTGAAGAGTGGACCGAGGATCTAGTGAGTGGTGTTCATGTCACTTTCGAAGCGTATGGTCTTGATCGAGCACCCATCAATGATTTTCTCGCACTTGTTGCATTCCATGGAAAGCTTGGAGATGAAGGAGGCCATTGCAAATGATTGGAAGGTTTCTAGAAAAAAGGAGGTTTTCTGGGTTGGAATTTGAGAACAAGGATCTAGGAGAAGAAGGGATTTCCTGGGATGTTTGGGAGTAGGAGCAAGAGA
The DNA here is from genome assembly GCA_024362995.1 of Heteromeles arbutifolia. Taxonomy (NCBI): domain Eukaryota; kingdom Viridiplantae; phylum Streptophyta; class Magnoliopsida; order Rosales; family Rosaceae; genus Heteromeles; species Heteromeles arbutifolia. The sequence goes on along the minus strand of JANCRC010000006.1, from coordinate 12,110,052 downwards.
AATTTCAGAAAGCGTAAAGATGCAAATGAGAGAATTCTAATATTTATAGGGTCCTTTGAGGAAGATCAATCGTTCCAAAATTCAAAATAAAGGGGAAATTAGTCGGAAAGTCTCTAATCATTATGAATATCCAGATAATCCAGGTGAAGAGATCGAGGTTTTCGTATTTTGAGGATGAACGATTACGTATGGCGTGAGTTTAATGGGAAAGGACGTTTCGATGCTCGCACGATCGCCAGATTAGTGAAAGTTCATGAATCAAGGTGTGATGATTACGCTTAGTAAGAGATTCGACGGTTCAGTGCACCGTACGCTTGAGGCGTCATTATTGGGGGCAGTCATCGTAGAAGAAAAATCGTGCAATTGTGCTTCATAAATGCGCCTGGGAAATTGAGGACTCATATTACGAAGAAATAAGATTCGCTCTTCAAGGTCAGGGCTCGGCTGGTAGTTCTCTAGGCCGAAGACCTCAGAAGCGAGGGGGCAATGTTTAGGCCCAAAATATTAGTTTGGGCCGAATTAGAATTGTTCTCGGCCTAGAAAGTTCTATTTGGAGGCTTATGGTTTATTTAGTTTGTGGGCCGAGATCGGCCAGATCCTGTCAGGAGAAGAGCTGTTTGGATAAAGGCGAAGCAGGCAGAATCCTATGGATAGCATGAATCCTGATGCATTAAGAGGTCTCGACGAGGATGAGGTTGACAACATATGGAGATGTGTAAGGCATGATAAAGGCTAGGTTCAAAGTCCTGATTGAAGAAGGATTAATCGAGATAATGTTGGACCAGAATAAGGAATCCTAATCCGAGTATGAATTGAACTTGATTGAAGAGACATATGCTTCTATAAATACAGAAGCAGTGGCACCATTCAAAGCCCTCCAACTCAACACACAAATCTGCCCTGCGCAAACCCTCGCTCTACGCGAAACCTCTCAACAACCTTGAGATTTTTATTTTCCTTTTCGGCAACACATCTTCAGTTTGGATAAACAGCACTGTGAAGGCAACCGGTGGTATCTTCAGTTTGGATAAACAGCACTATCACCGTACAATCAGGCAACCACAGAGCACCTTCAGTTTAGATAAACAGCACTGCGAAGGGGCCGACTGGTTACCTATCCAAGTCTCGGTCGAGAAGGATTTTCGAATCCTTATTGGCAGAGGTCATCTTATCAGCCTTCTCGGCGAAGTGAGGTGTTACCAGGTTACTACATTCGGCACATTGACAGCCGAATTTGATATTGAACTTCGCAAATTACCAGCCTTGTCTTCAGGCTCTTGAAGCCAAAGGCCGAGAATTGTTCCTTCCTCGACCGCAATCGCAAGATCAAGAAGTCAGCAGCGCGACCAACGCAACATCAACAAATTTTACTCACCGGCTGAGCTCGGGCGTCGAGTTGGCACGCCCCGCACACAACCGAATGACGTAGTTAGCTTATAGATTACTTGGCCTGCGCGCCACGTAGCCTTGGTAGTTTTTAGGGTCAACACATGCCACTAATACTTTAGGATCATAGAAAATTCTCTTAATTAAGGCATATGCAATATAGAATTTCGAATTTGGTGAATTTGTTTGAGAGAAGTGGGTCTTTCAGTTAGCGCAAGTGGTGAGAGAGTGAAAATAGTTACAGTTGGCTAGTTCAAGGTTTCAACTCTCCTGTTATATTGAAGAAAAAAAGGTATTTGTGACAAGTATTTTACCATATGCAGCAATTAAGAGCACAACGAGAAAAGCTAACTTGAGTGGACCTTTCTCCATATCTCTGCAGTCTGTTAACAGCTGGAGGCAAGGAATTATGACGTCTGTGAACTTGTAATTTGCTGTTAAACTTAATTTTGAGTTAACAGTGCTCTCCAAAGCTACACTTATACATAGTTGAAGTTAAGCATTATTTTTCTGTAATTGTCTGTCTAAATAAAATACTTTTAAAAGAAGTGGGTCATTATTTTGTAAAAAAATCCATTTACCTTAACATTATGGTAAGTCAGTTTACAAAATCAGACTGCAAACTATATTAGTTCAACTTCATGCATGAAATAATCAAGTGCCTACAGTTAGTCAGATTTGGAGTTACAGCTATAAAATTTCTATGTTACTAGTGCTTTCCAAACTGACGATATTATATTCCAACATTTTGGATTGCTTTCTTTAAATGCATGCTTAGATATGGTTCGGTTCGAGGAATTGCATAATCAAGTATGGATTTCTTGAAAGGATCTATTAATTTTTCAATTTACCAATCACATAAGGTGGTTTACTTATCTGTGGTACATAAAATGTGGTTTCTTTAGGTTTATTTAATGAGAAATAAACTATCTAACTAAATACAAACCGTCAAACTTCGAACGGAAACATATAATGCTAAGTCATTAAGAAGAGTGTTGAAACTGAATTGATGAGTCAATAGTATTCTATATCTCTACTCTAACTTTAGTTATAACTAGAAATTATGCCCCGCGCGTTGCTGCGGGAACCAGCTGTTTCAAGCGTAATCGGATGAATAAAACAGATTTACGTTGAATAAATTCAACACAATTATAAACAAAGGGATACATGAGTGAATGAGGTCGATAAGATACGCAGTTTTGCTTTTATATACATTTAATTAACCTGGCATATAAACACATTGTACAATGAGTGAGAAGAAACTGAACGTCTTTGATTAGAAAGAGTTATGTTTCCTTAAGAAACATGTAGTTCACACATATAATGTGTCCTGAAAGGCCAAGGAGATTATAATGATTATAGTCTGGTGTAAGCAAACCTGATATACTACAACTGATGCATACAATCCAATTAAAATGTTCATGAAAACTGTCAACATGATACTTGAAACAACCACAATTAGCCACAGAATGATTGTCAAACCAGCAATAAGGATGCAAGCTATTTCAAGAAATGGACCTTCTCGAGTAATCATCATGAATCAGTCAATACCAGCCTTCAAGTAGCATAGGGACTCTTTACAACAGCAATTACAGTGTAAACAGAATCTCCACGATCAGCCCCAACACACCAACTATATTACATCCCAGAATGTGAATCCACCTACAATTTGTCCCCGAAAAGAATTGAGTTCGGATTAAAACCGCTCTTTTAAGCAATGTTATTTCAAATGTTTATATTTCGATTGTTGCATAATTTGACGACAGAAGCAAAACAATTTGAGTCACTAATTACAACATGATTACCTTATGGTTCGATTCAAATGTTTATACTTGGCAAAATAATTCACGAATGACTGTTCGTATGCATCTAAGATCACCAATTTAGCAGAATCACTCATGACTAACAATATAGGCACCCACTCATGACTAACAATATAGGCACCCAAGCATCCCATGACACCATGACCGAATAACCTACACAAATTGTCACATCCCGGGCACGCATCCACCGTAGCATGATATTGTCCGTTTTGGGCCTCGACCACGCCCTCACGGTTTTGTTTCATGGAACTCACACGAGAACTTCCCAGTGGGTCACCCATTATGGGAGTGCTCTCGCGCGCTACTCACTTAACTTCGGAGTTCTGATGGAACCCGAAGTCAGTGAGCTCTCAAAAGGCCTCGCGCTAGGTAGAGATGGGAATATACATATAAGGCTCACATGATCCACTCCCCTAAGCGATGTGGGATCTCACAATCCACCCCCCCTTAGTGGCCCGATGTCCTCATCGGCATACACGCGACCAGAGTTAGGCTCTGATACCAAATTGTCACATCCCGGCCCGGGCTCCACCACATCCCAGGTACGCCTCCACCATAGCACAATATTGTCCGTTTTGGGTCCTGACCACGCCTTCACGGTTTTGTTTCAGCGAACTCACACAAGAACTTCCCAGTGGGTCACCCATCATGGGAGTGCTCTCGGGCGCTACTCGCTTATCTTCGGAGTTCTGATGGAACCCGAAGTCAGTGAGCTCCTAAAAGGCCTCGGGGTAGGTAGAGATGAGAATATACATATAAGGCTCAAAGGATCCACTCCCCTGGACGATGTGAGATCTCACACAAATATCCCAATAAACCTACAGATTAGTCAAAATAATAGAAGAGCGTTTGATGTTGAATGTCGAAAATACATAAAGAAAGCAGGTGGACGGATATAAATTTCCGAAGAGATCAACATTGCGATCAGATGGGGATCCATAGAATTCAAGCCATAAGTGGGAATCAAGAGGATTGAAGCTGTCAGGCATAAAACATAGTTACTAATTAATAGAAATGGAAGTCTATAAGAACAAAGTATACTCACTTTCTGAAAAGTGACTTTGAAGGCAAGGACACAACAGGTACATACTTCTTCATTGAACCCAACCTTTCAACAAAAAGCTAATAAAGGAAAATAGCAATCTTGTTAATTTCCTCATTGCTCGAAACAAGCATAATATTCTTTTCATTAAATTTAAATAGCAATATTTCAGATTCATAGATGTCACCTCGAGGCCAATGTTACCTTGAGTACAGAGAGCAAAAGCACCAAAATCTGATGGGAAAAAGAAAAAAAAAAAAAGTCTCTCGAGTCTGAAAATAAAACCAAATTAAACACAAAGATATAGAATCTGAGGTTAGAAACAAAACCCCCCAAAATTACAAAAAAAATAAAATAATAATAATTGAACACAAAACCTATTTTTAAATCCAAATTTACACATCTAAGGTCTAAACACACAATATTGAAAACACAAAATTACTCCTGCAGAAAACTCACATAAAACAATACCTTTTATGGGCTAAGTTTTTCTCTCAAATCGACACCAGATTCACTACTTTCAGCGAGAAGACTTTATGGTTTGTAGTTTTAGAGTGAAAGTACTGAATAAACAATCGTTTTCAAAAAGAAAATGAAAGAGAGAAGTCTAGGTTTGAGAGCAAGAGAAAGGTGAGAGAGAGACGAACCTTCTTGCATGCTTGAGAGAGAGCTCGACTTTTACATCCTTCTTTCCTTCCACGATGAGTAACACATGTATGTCTGCAACCAAATGCAATATCCTGAATAAATTGGTTTCCCTCGTTTGGAAGACTTGAGGATCACTAATATGTTCTCTTCAATTCTTCCCACGTTTCTCATACTGTGTAAAAAGTGCAATTAAAAACATGTAGAAGCAGTATTACAAAAAAAAATGTGTTTAGTCAAACACCTGGTCTCCCTCTAGTAGATAAGTTTGACCAAAAATTGAAAAACGTCCAGTTTTCCCGTATCTTATCCCCATTGCTGGAAACACCCGGTGCCAAAACACCCAAATATTACTTGCCACCTACCATGCAATGCATAATACAATCAGTAACCTATAAATACCAAAAAAATCTCTACAAATAACCATATCGGCATTCAAATTCCAGCAAGAAACACAATCAGAAAATAGAAATTTTTCAGAGACCAAGTCTCCCAACTAACATTCAAATTACACCGAAACAATTTGATTTCAGAAAAAGTGAAAAGGCTTACACAAATAGAAAAACGTATTTGAGTGGTGGTCGTGGCGCCTGGGTTCAGCCAGACAGTTCAAACAGGAATTAAACAGCCAAGTTATGGGTATATTCAAGACTGCTTAAGATACTACAAATATTTTCAAGATAACTCTAAATTTAACTTGTACCAATTTAAAAGATAGATAATCATTCGCACAATATCCTGCAAATATATCATACAGTAATTGGTATGCAATTAAAAGCCTGGACGTGCATCCAAGTCTTTATCTTATTCTTCTTTGCTGGCATCAACCCAAACAAAAACCAAATTAAAAAACTATTCAACTTGTATATTAAATTATTAATTAAACAAAAGATTTGTATATTAAAATATTATTGTAATTCTGAAATAAATAAATAATAAAACTCTAATTTTTAAGGCAATAAAAAACAGAGCATCACAATTTTCTCTCACAAAAAAAACAAAAACAAAAAACAGAGAGAATGATCGGAAATCTTCAGAAATGGTGAAGAAGGCAGTGCTGATAGGATAACTACCAAGGAACGAAGGCGGAGCTCAAAGGCTGCATAAACGACGTCAGACGAATGCACTGATATCCCGTTGACCGCTACGGCTTCTTCGAGGATGACAGCCAAGTTCTGATCGACAAATTTTCTAATCCCTAAATTAAAAAAACCACAAACCCAGAAAAATAATAAAAAAGTTTCTATTCTTCCCCCCAACCCACGAATCCAGAAAATTATCTTTGGGTGAATTTTCTAATGGGATATAATAGAATCCAGAAGGTCAGAACCCTCATTAATATTAGAATCAAACTAACGGGATATAATAGAATCAAACCCATGGTCAATGAGGTATCAGATTGTAAACACTAAAAGTCTAAATTGTAAAAGAAATATTCAACAACATTGTACCTATGCTCCATAGAAGGTTACAGAAAATATGAATGTCTGGACTCTGGAGTGAGAAAGTAAAAGGACTTACCGCATACTTCATATCTTCTCAGTTTGTGTAGTCTACAATCCCTGTTGTGCCTACAAAAGAGGCATAGGACAAAAGCTAAATCAATCGAAATTCTGATGTCTCATGAGCTAGGTCTTAGGATTAAACTATTGAAATAACACCATATGAAATAACGGTGTATATCCCTAAAACAGTATGAAATCTGGTTGATAATCGAAGAGTTCGAAGGGATTTACCTTTGGATTCTTCGGCTTTTAGATGGAGTTTGCTTATTTGTGGGAGAGAGAGGTGGAGCGGCTAGGGTTTGAGTATGGAAGGGATGAAAAATGGAGAGAGCACCTATTTTGGCTGAAGCAACAGCTCACACACTCCGAACAAACTGCAAATGTTTACAAAGGGGAAAATATAAAAATAAACCTTAACAACTGAATTCAAAGAAACCTTCTGACATTTGTAAATAGCATTTCACATAATAAAATTAAAAAAATAAATAAAATAAATAAAAAACTAAACTAATTACACTCGGATTGCAATGCTATCATTTAATAATAGGAATTCCTATACCTCAGCAGAAGATCCTACATCTGCAAAGGATCCTTTAAAACATTTTTTCTTGAACAACCCCGCACCTGCAACACATCCAGGCAAGGTAAACCAACAGCATCCTCATGCTGAGCTCTCATGTGCATATATGCCCCTTGTAAGTAATCTTAATCAGTCAGTTATCATGAATATACAACTTATATTAATTTTCTACAATATCCAACACACAAATATAACAGAAGAGGAAACTTTTACTTAAGCAGCACAAAATGATATCCTCTGCATTTCATTCCAGAATCCCTCACTCTTATGTCTTTGCCTGCACAGTTTTTGCTCCAACATAGCCTGCCATGATGAAAGCACTATCAATAATTAATACATAAAGAAAGGCTATCCTAGCTAGGTATTATCGTTGGAGTAAACCAACAACACCATAAGTAAAGTAGCAGACCAAGTTTTTTTTAGAATTGATGTCTTAACATGTTTTAAGTAGCGAAAAGATTACGACACATTGGATGTCTTAAACACATCCATAAGCTGATGACTCCCTCTCCGGTTTACCACATCATTCTTAATGTATTCAACAATGCAGTAGCAATTAAAAGTCCTTGAAAAATGCCAACCTACTATAAAGACATAGCGAAAACTATATATGACCTTACCCTCTTGTTGGCATAGACAGCATATCCATCCTTGTTCGGGGTGAATCATAATCCTAAACTCCATTATCATCATCGTCGAGAATGTCAAACTGTAAATCAACCATGCATGGAACAAAACTTAGAAATTAAACAATTATCAAAGCTTGTGAAGAATGCTAAATCCAACTAATTTGAAACATAAAGTAGCCCGAAAGAGAGAACTTATAAATTCTATATAAATTATAATCCTTAACAGAAGGATGGAACAAAACAGGTTCATTCTTGAGAATAGATGTAATTTTGCACATTGCATATATGTAGATTAAGGACGGTGGTAACATACCTTGTAATTTGTTGAAATTAGGATTTTCATTCAAAGAACTATAATAAACACAATTACAAAAAAAAAAAAAAGTGATTCAAACTTGTTATTCTCTTAAGGAAATTAATTACTCATAGTTGAAATTCTGAATGGACGAAGTAAGAGACTTACATCAATTGCTATGAGCTATACCAGCAGTCCCTCAAGGTGGCGCAAGGGCTAAACTTATAAATAAGCAGTAATTTAAACAGTTTAACTTAATAAAATATTGTAATTTAAACCATGCCTATGTATTCAAACATCCCAAAACAGGAATGAACTTTCAGAAAACATGCGCATGAAAATAAATGGCATCACTCACCCATTAAGTTGGACCATCAAACTTGAGCGTTAGAAGGATCATCATGTACCTATGAAACCCAAAGGAAAATCTTAGCAACCCCAAAGTCTGTATGCAAGCGTGAATAAGTATGCGCGTATGAATCTATTCATAGTGAAAAAGACTACCTTAAGAAATATTTGCATCTGCAGCTTCATATGGCCATACAACGAAAAACACTGCATATGATACCAAAACCCAGGTGCACCACAAAAGGAATATGACCTTCCTCTCAACTTGTATTTGCTATTGTTACTGTAACATCTGCAGACAGCATACTTAAGCAGTGATTCGATAATTCTAAAGAAAAAAAGCTCTTATTCAATAATGCACCAAATCCTATCCAAAAACCAAAGGGGTGCCATACCCTTAGATTAACAGAGCATCTTTCTTTGTTCCAAAACAAATTGCAATTGGCTTTGGTAAAGTAGAAAGATTACCAAGATACCTTGGGCATAATCTGGACTCTGTTCCATTATTCGAGCATTTTACTGTCTTTTTAGTTCTCTCTCAACATGGGAAATACAATAAGACAGTAAAAACAAAAGTTAGTGATAGCTATTAAATAGTGAAAGAAAACAAAACACTCACATAGTGATAGCTATTTACTGTCATTTCTCATCATAATCTCAACTTTATTCCATTATTCGAGCATTCTACCGTCCTTTTAGTTCTACCATATGTGAATGTCTACATATATATATAGAGAATTTTGAAAGCAATGAGAGAAATATACCTTTGGGGTGTCCATGCCAGAAGGGTGAGAGAGGGATCTAAGATGTTCGAGTGCAGGAATTTTTTAGCAATTTGTGCGAAAAAGTTGAAGAGCTTCGAACAGAGTGTAGTGGGTCAGCCAGGGCTAAAATAAAGAGGATGAACTCTAGAAAGTAGAAAATGTTGTTGTTCAACCAAACTCAAAAGTAAAGAAACCATACAATTAACATATAAATAAGTTTTATAGATCAATGTTTACATGTACGTTGTTTGAGAAGGTAAATTAGCAATAGATACAGTGATCAAAAGATTAACAGCAATAAAATGCTCATTATTCAAAATATACATGAAAGTTGTCATTCACATGATCACATGATCCAAATGGTAGTTAATGCAGAGGACAAAACATAAGGAAACAAATATTATGCTTAACAGCAATAAACTGCACATTATTCGAAATATACATGAAAGTTGTCATTCACAAGATCCAAATGGTAGTTAATGCAGATGACAAAACAGAAGGAAACAAATATTATAGCGGCATAAGTTGAATAATTGCAGCAAGCAAACAAATAGAAGACTCAAAAACTGGAAATGAAAGCAGGTAACATTGAGTTTTAATAACCGAAAAGGGACCTTGTTTAAGCAGCTCCACAACAACATTTATACTTGGACGATGAGCTGCAAAAACAGAAAAGAAAACACAAATTAAACTAAAAAAATATAGAATTTAACACTAATCCAAGGATTAAATATCAAATATAAAGTCATTAGGATTGGGACCTTTGCATTGAGGAATATCTACTACATTATGAGTTCCCTCCTGATAAAGCCCAATCAGGGGGTTTTCCGGTGAGCCATGAACGGCTAACTTTGAGCGACACTACCATCCCCACTAACACCAAACCCAGATAATATCAAGATCAAAACTAACCAATACCAGAAAGATATTTCTTTTTATTTAAATTTTAAGAAAATGCCTAAACTTTATGAAATTAAGGGGAAAAAAAAGTTAAGTAAAGCACCAATTTGCAACTGTCAAAAGTGAAATCTGAGACTCCAACTGTCTTGAAGAACTCCATCGCCTCATCGATGATGACCGGAAGGCGGAGATTTAACTGGTGCGTACACCCGAAGCACCTGATTATACACCGAATAGAAAACAAAATTTAAATCAAGTCGAACAATAATTATGAGAAAATAAACTAAAAGGGATTTGAGCTAAGAGTTACGATTTGAAGTGCGGGCAGTGGAGGGTGCAGGTTAGAGGCGGCGAAGAAAGGGTTGAGCTAGGGCTCAGTGAGAGAGAAGGTAGTGCTAAAGGCACTATTTGTCAGCCAATCATATAATAGCCACACCACTTTTCTATATATGACAAAAATTAAGAGTTCCCCAAACTAAAGCATGGAATTAGATTCACTAGAGAACTGGAAATTGCACATGAACAAAATAATAGACATCATGCCATTTGTGATTTTGAAAGAAAAATAGAATACCTTCTTCAGGTCCACTTTAGGAGGTGGAGGCTCTTGATAGAAGATTGATATTGGAGTCGTTTTAAAAGTCAGTTTCTTCCTGAACATCCTAATGTCAGCTTCTAGAGTTTCCTGTAAAAGAACGGACACATTCATAATAAGAAAATCTCTCTCTGCAATCGTAGAAATCCCTCGGGTTTCAGGAAGCAAATGGAAAACAAAATGGTTTTCCATCCTTTACCCATACCCATACCTCCCTTACCCGTTCCCTTTACCCTCGCAGAAAATCCTCCCATCTCTTTCTCTCACCCTTGTCCCATCTCTCTGTTTGCAAATCGTAGAAAAGAAACCCTAAACAAATCCCTGAAATCCCTCGCCTAAATCCTCCCACATTTCTCTCGGAGACCCCTCTCTCTCTCTCTGCAAACCCTAAACCAAATCTCCTAAATCCTATCTCGGACACCCCACATACAGCCAAGAAGCCAAGATATTAAAGCAATCTCTACAAAATACTTTGGAACAGTGAAGCAAAATGGTACTTACTTGTTCCTTGTCCAAAACCGTTGGTGCCGCCGCACATTGTTATCAATTGTGGGTTTGATCAAATCCTTCATGGCTTAGACTGCATGAAGAATTAGAAACTAAAAGATGAATATATGCAGTAAATCATCATATAAATGTAACTGCATTTAAAAAAAGAAGGAAATGAAAAAATTGAATTCTATTTCATCAGTATGTAACTGCATGAAAAGTTACATTGAATGCAGACTCAATCAATTTCCCCAAAGTCATTGTCAACTGAAAATCAATACCAAACCCATAAATACCACCATTGAATTTGGCAAAACCCAAAAACAAAACTGCAAAAATTTACTCATATAATCACAGAAAAACATGAAATTTGAGCACCCATTACATCATCGTAGTACTCTTTGGGAAGATCTTCTAATAATGGTTTTTCCTTTTTCTTGCTCCTCCTCAGAACTGCCATTAAAAAACCCAGAGAACACAAATTCAGAAAAGAAAAGGTCCAAAACTGCCATAAAAAATCCAGAAAGCATACAAATTTATCAGAAAGAAAAGTTCAAATTACAAAAACCAAATGATGTAAGTGAGTAGTGAGAGGTTGTGTTAGGCACCTGAAACACCTTTTGGTTTCAACTGAAAGGGCCAAAGCCTTGCATGCGAGGAAGATGAAGATAGGATTCCATAGACAACATCCACATTCTTTTTTCTTGGGTGAACTAACCAAACCATATTATATACTAAAACGACATCAAAAATCATTCACAAAGTCACAACAAAATAGAACAAAAACATTCACAAAAGATTTGGGAGCTGGGACGCTAACAAAATCATTTCTTTTCTAAACAAATACACAACCGCTAGTCAATTTGACTAAAACGGTGTGCTATTTTGCATCTAAATATAGTATATCGCTTAAATAAAATTAAAAAAATATACACATCCAATGCTTTTAATCTAACCTAGAAGCAGGAATAACTAAGTAAGTTAATGAAGGCAAATCAGAGGGTAGGAAGCAGAACATACCAAGAGACCAGTAGGCCATTGGGGCCGGTCTGCCGATGAACGCTGTGTACTGGTCAACAACGCCCAACGGCGTCGGCCCAGCAAAGAAGTAAAAGTCGAAAACACCCTCAATGACCTTGTAGGTGAGAGAAGTCCCTCTGTAGAACACATTCATGCCATTGTTGTTGAGCAGCAGAACAGAGTGCGCGTAAGCCTCGTTGCCCACATTCCGGAGATCCATGTAAACCGGGTGGGACCCGTACAAATCAGTGTTGAGATTGATCGCCGAGACGTCAGTGGTGAAGAGGGTGTATGGATCGTTCGGGTAGAACTTGATCCCGTGCGGCTGAGAGTTCTCTCTGAGGCCGTACAGGGAGTCGTCTTTCGGCAGTCCGGTGGATATCTCGAGGTACTGGTCCTTAAACACCAGTTCGCCATATGGGTCTTTGGATTCAGAGCTCAAATTGAAGAGGATCCCGTCGGACTTCCTCTTGACGGCGAACCCAAATGGGTCGGAGATGTAGCTGAGAATAAGCTCAGAGTCGGAGTACTCTGAGACTTCGATGAGGTTCTTCGTCTTCGCCTGAAACACGTTTTGGTTTCAATTGAAAGGGCCAGAGCCTTGCATGTGAGGAAGATGACGACAGGATTCCAGAGATAGAGAAATGAGGAGTAAGACGATGGTGGCGGCGAGAAAAGGGAGACGGCGGCGAGAGGAGGATAGGGGAGGCGAGACAGTCTGGAACGTGGGTCTGCGAGACGGAGAAGGCAAGGAGGGTTTGAGAAGAAAACTAAAAAGGCCTACTTTACCATTGTTATTCCCCATTCCCGCGATCATCAACGCGTGTGCATCAAGATAAGCGGCAGAGAGAGCCTGTGGCAAATTTGTAAATAAGTTGAAATTCACCCCAAAACACTGTTCATTTCTGCAGTGCCATTCCCAACCTTACTTTAGACTAAAGTAATTATTATTGGTTATTTTGGTAGAATATTGATACGTTATTCTATTTTAATTGTAGGACATGTGAAACAGAGGAATTTTGGAGTAATTCTAATTGGAGTCGATTTGTGAGTCTTTAAAGATAATCATGTCAAAATTCCAGATTTAATTCCATGCCATTTGAGCGTGGCGAATAAAAGAAGGTTGACTGCGCAGTTTTCTAAGATTAACATTTTGGGACGTTTTTGGCATCTAGTTAGTCAAGACGGTGTTTTTAGAGAAAGGTTCCTTCTAAGACTTGAAGAGGACGCATCAAGCTTTAATAAAGAGACATTTTGGGGCCAAATCTGAGCTGATTTGGTTGATCAAAAGGGAGATTTTCTCTACAGTCCAAAGTTTGATTTAGGTAGGACTTTGTTTTCTACATTATATGTGAAGTCGAACCTTAGTTAGAGTCTCTCACTGACCAAATTTTGTAATCTTGCTACACGGGTGTTTTCTATTTTTTTCTTTTTAATAATATGTTGTTTTTCAATTATTATTATGTGTAACTATTCTCTTTTGCTAGGACGAGGCCACGAACTTTAGCACGAATATATAGATTCTTTTCAATTTACTTGTGATGTTATGCATGCATGCTTTGAATTATTACTCACTGTGTTTAAACTGTTTATATGTCTTATTGCTTGGCTACCATTTGGATGTTTAGATAAGTAATTTGATGCAATTTCTGTTGAAATGTCACCCTGAAATGGATTAGGACTTCTCGTGATTGATAATTGTAAGTTCACTTAAGGTGAATGTCACACTCTTAAGGGTTGCATTGTTAGGTTTTCATATAACTTAATGAATCTTGCATGTTTAGATTTGATTTAATTGTCACAAACAGATTGCATATTTAATACACGTTCTAACTTGAATTCCACAAGTAGAATACGCTTTAGGAAAACCTACCTTCAAAGCTTGCATGTGTTAACTCATAAGTAATTGATAGAATTACATAGGATTGTTAATGATGACGGCTAAACCTTAGTACATTTTACATTTGATTTTTGCAAAATTATTTGCTTTTCTTCTTGCCGCCGATTTTTATTAAAGTCAATTTTAATTCACAATTTCAAATCTTTCTGAATCTTGTGTTGAATAGTTAACCCAGAATTGATTTTAACAACAAATTATTCATATCAAACCTCGTGGAGAATCCCCTTACTTGAGCCGTTTATATTACAATATCCTTATTATCTAGCAAGTATTTTTAGGAGTTTCTAACCCTTTTTTCCCAGGTGGTAAAAATCCTATCATGAATTATGCGTCAGAAGAAGAACTTTGCATGTGCTTATAAGTAGTTGGGTTATTAACCATATTGTTAATTGGTTTTATAGTAGAACCTTAACTCCCTTCATGGTACCAGAGCATGTTTTCCATGTGTGAAACCCATTGGTCACACGTGCTTCACATCACCTAATTTGGGTTGTCCACATGAAGAAGGTTGGTGTTCTACCACACTACTACAAAACCATTTATTAGTGTCGCTATGATAACCGACAGGAAATGTGCATTACTGTCGGATATTAAGCAAAATCCGACAGAAAATGGATGCAGTGGCGGATATAATAAGCGACAGAATTGCCAGCATCAGGAAATGAATTTTCCGACAGAAAATACTCTAAAACTGATAGGAATTGTGTCAGATATAACTGACAGAGAATAAATTAATAAATTAATAAATAAGAGTATTCTCTGTCGGATAAAACCGACAGAAAATATATAAAACCGACAAAAATTGTATCGGTTATAACCGACAGGGAATATACTAATAATAAGTAATAGCACACTTTGTCAGATAAAGCAGACAGCAAATATATTAATAATAAAAAAAATATAAAAAGGACATAAGAACATTCTCCCTTCTCCTTCTCCTTCTCATTGAGCATTCTTCTCCCCTTCTGCTCGAAATGACCCAACATGCTTGAACCAGATTTTGCAGCTAATGAGCAAACCAGATTGAGCTAATAAGGTACACCATATCCTTCAATTCATCAAGACAAAAGATACTCTGGATGAATCGATCTTTTTGGTAACTTTCAACAAACACATCGATGCAAACCTGCAATATCACCGATTCAGTTAAATAATGTCTCAAATTGTTGGGTGATTTGTTTAAAATTTCACGATACATGATTAATGCAATATAGGGCACCAATAAGAAATCATCGGTAGATGAACACGCTTGATAAAGAAACCAAATCGAAATTATTTTAAATGTCAAAAAGAATTCAGAAACTCGTGCCTTGGCTTTGTATTTTTCATCATGCGAGACGACAGTAAACATGAGTTCTCTACCTGGTCTGGTCAGAACGTAAGTAACAAGCTGCACAGAAACACAAAAAGAAAGCTGTAAGATCCAACTTCGCACTCCTCTCATATGAGATTTTGACCATCGTTTTTATCCAAATGAAAGAAAATTCACCTATGCATATTACATAAAATTAACATGCAGACGTCATGGTTGGATTAAGCTATAAGATAAACTGTGAAACGAAAATCACAATTCAGAAGTTAGAAAATACAAACCTTCCGCAAGGGCTTGCATAGCTTCTGCCTTGTTCATCCATGGTGATTGAAGCGAGAAGGAGAAGGGGAGAAGAGAAGGAGAAGGAAATATGGAGGGGTTTTATTTTGGAAAATTTTCATTACTGTCAGTTAAAACCGACAAAAACATTTTGTAAAATAAAAAATGACAGAAAATTTTCATTGCTGTCAGTTATAACCAACAGAAAAAAAAATGAGGGCAAAATTCCCCCCCAAAATTTTGTTACGATTTAAAAAAATAAAATAATAATGGTTTGGTTTAATAAATAAATAAATAATATGTATTTAAATAGAATACGTTTTTAAAAATTAAATAAACAATTGTTTGGTTTAATAGATAATTTTTACACTTTTGGTTTAATAAATAATAACCCATGTAAAATATGCGATAAAGAAACAAAAAGAGAATTGTACAATGAAAATGTCGTCACACAAACTAAATATTGTCTAATCCATACTTGAAAAACATAAAAAAAAATTTAGCACAAATTACTTTTCCCACTTCAAAATTTAGGCAAATTTAATGGAGATATGCATTCTACGAAACTAATTTCAATGATCTAACAGTCAAACTTGTTTGTAGATACTACAAGATCGCATACATAAAAAATCGCAAAAAAAAAAAACATTCAGAGATTAGGTAACGGAACAAAAGTTTTCGAAAGTTGTAAACGAAAAATCACAGTTTAACGGTTATTTTAGCTCCGGCTGTGATGATTTTTTTACAGCTACACTCCTCGACCCTAGAAGAATGCAATGAACGAATTCGATCTTCAATTTAAAATATTTACACTAGTGGATACCACAAAATCTTATTTTATACTTAATGGAAGTATAATATTAACTCTAAGTGTTTATTTAATATATCGTTTTGAAGCGATACACATTCTACCGAACGTTTTTTAATGATCTAACCGTCAAACTTGTTTGTACACTCTGAGATCGCATATGTAAAAAATCACAAAAAAACAAACATTCAGAGATTAGAAAACAAAACAAAATTTTTCAACGATTATAAACGAAAAATCACAATTTAACGGTTACTTTAGCTTTGACTTTGATGATTTTTTACAACTACACTCCTCAACCCTATAAGAATGCATTGAACGAATTCGATCTTCAATTTAAAATATTTACACTATTGGATACCACAAAATCTTCTTTTATACTTGATGGGGAAGTATAACATTAACTCTAAGTGTTTGTTTAATCTACCGTTTTGATGCGATATGCATTCTACGAAACATTTTTCAACGATCCAACCATCAAACTTGTTTGTACACACTCCGAGATTGCATACGTAAAATATCGCAAAAAACAAACATTCAGAGATTAGGTAATGGAACAAAAGTTTTCGATGGTTATAAACGAAAAATCACAATTTAACGGTTATTTTAGCTCCGATTTTAATGATTTTTTACAGCTACACTCCTCGACCCTATAAGAATGTAATAAATAAATTTGATCTTCAATTTAAAATATTTACACTAGTGGATACCACAAAATCTTATTTTATAATTGATGGGGAAGTATAACATTAACTCCAAGTGTTTGTTTAATCTACCGTTTTGATGCGATACGCATTCTACGAAACGTTTTTCAACGATCCAATCGTCAAACTTGTTTGTACACATTCCGAGATCGCATACGTAAAAAATCACAAAAAACAAACATTCAGAGATTAGTTAACAGAACAAAAGTTTTCAACAGTTATAAACGAAAAATCACAATTTAACGGTTATTTTAGCTCCGGCTTTGATGATTTTTTTACAGCTACACTGCTCGACCCTAGAAGAATGCAATGAACGAATTTGATCTTCAATTTAAAATATTTACACTAGTGGATACCACAAATCTTATTTTATACTTAATGGAAGTATAATATTAACTCTAAGTGTTTGTTTAATATATCGTTTTGACGCGATACACATTTTACGAAACTTTTTTCAATGATCTAACCGTCAAACTTGTTTGTACACAGTCCGAGATCGCATATGTAAAAAATCACAAAAAATAAACATTCAGAGATTAGAAAACAGAAACATTCAGAGATTAGAAAACAGAGCAAAGGTTTTCAACGGTTATAAACGAAAAATCACAATTTAACGGTTACTTTAGCTCTGATTTTGATGATTTTTTACAGCTACACTCCTCAACCCTATAAGAATGCATTGAACAAATTCGATCTTCAATTTAAAATATTTACACTATTAGATACCACAAAATCTTATTTTATACTTGATGGGGAAGTATAACATTAACTCTAAGTATTTGTTTAATCTACCGTTTTGATGCGATACGCATTCTACGAAACGTTTTTCAACGATCCAACCATCAAACTTGTTTGTACACACTCGAAGATCGCATATGTAAAAAATCGCAAAAAATAAACATTCCGAGATTAGGTAACGGAAGAAAAGTTTTCGATGGTTATAAACGAAAAATCACAATTTAACGGTTATTTTAGCTTCGATTTTAATGATTTTTTACAGCTACACTCCTCGACCCTATAAGAATGTAATGAATAAATTTGATCTTCAATTTAAAATATTTACACTAGTGGATACCACAAAATCTTATTTTATACTTGATGGGGAAGTATAACATTAACTTCAAGTGTTTGTTTAATCTACCGTTTTGATGCGATACGCATTCTACGAAACGTTTTTCAACGATCCAATCGTCTAACTTGTTTGTACACATTCCGAGATCGTATACGTAAAAAATCACAAAAAACAAACATTCAGAGATTAGTTAACAGAACAAAAGTTTTCGATGATTATAAACAAAAAATCACAATTTAACGGTTATTTTAGCTCCGATTTTGATGATTTTTTACAATTACACTCCTCGACCCTATAAGAATGCATTGAACAATTCGATCTTCAATTTAAAATATTTACACTATTGGATACCAAAAAATCTTATTTTATACTTGATGGGGATGTATAACATTAACTTTAAGTGTTTGTTTAATCCGTTTTGATGCGATACGCATTCTACGAAACTTTTTTCAACGATCCAACCGTCAAACTTGTTTGTACACACTCTGAGATCGCATACGTAAAAAATCACAAAAAACAAACATTCAGAGATTAGGTAACGAAACAAAAAATTTCGATGGTTATAAACGAAAAATCACAATTTAACGATTATTTTAGCTCTGATTTTGATGATTTTTTATAGCTACACTCCTCGACCCTATAGGAATGCAATGAATGAATTCAATCTTGAATTTAAAATATTTGCACTAGTTGATAAATCTTATTTTTTACTTAATGGAAGTATAACATTAACTCTTAAGTGTTCGTTAAATATATCAATTTGATAGGATATGCATTCTACGAAACTAGTTTCAACGATCCAACCTTCAAATATGTTTGTATATACTCTGAGATAGCATGTGTAAAAAATCACAAACAAACAAAAACATTCAAAGATTATTCTGGCGACTGTCCAAAAATTTGCTTTGTTCGTGTCGGTTATATTCGACAGGGCCATGAGTGAAAAAAAAATATTTAAAACATGTGTTTATTTATTTATTTTTAATCAATATAACATTTTAAAATAATAAAATCAGACATGATAAAGTACACCAAATGTTCATGTGTGTTTATGTGCCAGACAATATGCTTTGTGACGCATTGAAAAAAATTGTTTGAATTTCTTTTTATCATGTTGCTTGCCTGTGAGGGAGCATAATCCTTATTACAAAAATGATAGAGCTTCAGATTGTAGTATGTTGTTATTCTTCTCTCAGAAAATTTATGGCTCATGGGAAATGGGTTCATTATACTTTAGGGTCATGAGTGAAAAAGAAAATATTTAAAATATGTGTTTATTTATTTATTTTTAATCCGTATAACATTTTAAAATAATAAATTTTTATTTCTGTCGGTTATAACTGCCTGAATACTAAAATAATAACCGCCAGAAAATAAAATAATAAAATAGTCAATTTCTGTCCGTTATAACCGCCACCATTAACTTAAAAACCGCCAGAAAATGTCAAAAATATTTTTAAAAAAAAGATTCAAAAATACTGTTGGTTATAACCGACAAGGGTTTTTTGATATCCGCCACTAAATATCCACCAAGACTTTATGTTGGATGTTACCGACAAGATTTTTCTAATATCTGCCACTAATTAAATGATGTGTCGGATACAATTTATCCGACATGATTTTTCTAATATCCGCCACCATCATCCGCCACCTAAAGCTAATATTGTAGTAGTGCCATAAAACTAATTGGCAATATGGGGAGCAGCCCAATTACTTATAAGCACAAGCAAGGTCCCTCCTTCCATCAATGTGGAATTCATTCTCAACACGCCCTGATGTGATAAAAGTTAAGCACTCAAATTAAACCCTCTTGTTGTTGAATTGTAGTAAAGATGCAAGTAGGGATCGTTTGGGACCGGGGATTAGGAGGGCTTGCTAAAACCTCTAAACTGACTTTAAAACATAAAAACAAAGTTAAATATGTTTGAATAAACTCAAGGGACTCAAAACAGGCTCACAAGACTCAAAACAACTTAAAAACACTCAAAACTACCTAAAAACACTAATTGGGCAGTTTCTGACTCTAAACGCAACTTTCGACGAAAATAAGGTTTTGGCTTGACTCAAAACACTTAAAACACAAACAAAATAGATTTTAAACACTTTGAAATAAGAAAGTAAAAGGGGCGTTTTGGTTTTGACGAATTTGAAACAAACAACTTGTAAAACTAAACAGATTGTAAAACGAATTGTGGGAATAAGATGGTTGATGGATTAGCTAGAGGTCCATTCTTCACACATGACACACTTGTACATGAATCGATTTCCAATTGCTTTTCAATAAATTATGATGCTCAACACTCCAGATTAACCGTGATGCACTAATTAACCCTCAGATTTTCATTTACTCATTGAATTGGATGAATGCATGTGACAACCCAAATCATTCTCCAAAAGTCCCCTACATGAATGCATAATAGAGATACAATCAGAGATCATTACGTTCCATGAAAATCATAAGTGTTGACGAGGCAATTGTAACTATGAATGCATGATACGTTTGCCAAGAATTCAATTAACGCGATTGTGACTAGCAACCTTCACTACTTATGAATATAAACTTGTAACGATTAGGTGAAACTCATTTATATTCTAGCATCAAACTCATGTATGAAAAATAAGTATGCATGCTTAATCAACATATAAGAATTAGTTATGAAGAAAACAGTTAATTGAATTGCAATCACAACTTATCAAATCACAATTGGAGGAAATCAATTCATATCTCAAGCATGTTCATGGCTTCGAACTTCCCCCTAGCTAAATAGGGGTTTAGCCACTCATACTTATAGCAAACTCAGAGAATAATAAAGTAAACATTGAAAACAAGAACAAAGTACACCTAAAACGCTCCAATCTTCAAGCTTGAAACGTCAAAGAGCCTTCTTCTGCTTCACCTTGCTGCAGCACAAGTGACTATGGATGTGTTTGGATGAAGGGATGGAAATTTAGGGGGTGATTGGTCTGCGGCAATAAGTGTTTTGTGGCTGGATGTGTAGAATGGTGAATATCCCCTAGAGAATGCGGCTAGGGTGTTTATTTAAAGGCTTTAGGGTTTTTAAAGCTAGGAAATAATTTAGGTAACAGAAATTAAACCAAAACTTTAAGGGAAATAGGAATTAAAGTCAGAATCCCAAGGAAAAAAGTAAGGAAGGTGCAGCTGAGAGGGAAAGGGCAAGGGAATGCCTTGCAAGGCAAGGAAAAAGGGTTTCCTTGCTAATTTAGGTGCGGCAAAGGAAGGTTAGTGAAGGGAAATGGGTCCCCTTGCACGGCAAGGGAAAATGAAACAATGACAGGTGCGGCAAAGGCTAGAAAGGTGCAAGGAAGGTTTAGTTTGTGTCCTAAAATGCATAGGAGATCATCATTGTTGCTGGAACTTAGGGACATTTAGGATTAGGAAAGGTCAAACCAAAATAGGAAACCTTGGCTTAACTTTCCTACTTCAAGTAGGAATCCTTGTTTGAGTAGGAATCCTTGTTCAACTAGGAATCTTTCTTCAATTAGGAATCCTTCTTCAATTAGGAATCCTTCGTTGATTAGGAATCCTAACATCTTCAAGTCTTCAATTTCGTCCATTCCTTTTGCTCCAAGCATGTGATATCCATTCTAAGCCAAATTTTGCTCCAAAAGGCTCCAAAATGCACTTTCTTACATACTTTGTCTTTAGAACCTGAAATTGCATGAAAATGACTTTAAACACTAAGATAACTAAGGAATAACAACATAAATGCACGAAAACAAGCTAGCTAAGTTGCATAAATATGCTCCTATCATGCCCCCTCACATGTTGCGCATTTTTAACCCCAACACGTGGACAATATAAATGGAGTGACGTGGAGTACATACATGAGACAAACTACTATGATACCTTGAAGAAAAATGAGGCTCCACCATAAAACCAATTGGCAATATGGGGAGTAGCCCAATTACTTATACACAAGCAAAGGCATCCCATCAATGTAGGATTCATTCTCAATATCACGTGTTAGGCTTGAAAACTCGCCACCATGAAAGGGGTGTGTTGAGAGTGAACCCTACATTTGGGAAAGATGGACCTTGTGTTGGAAAATATAAAGGAAAATATTTTTAGAGATTTAATTTAATTAGCAATTTTATTTGGTTTGAGTTTTCTTGTCTTGTGGACAGGTGTTTGATTGGATTTATTTTCTAGTATTGTTACACTGTATTCTTATAATACCTCCTTATGGAGAAGAATAAAGTATTCGATTGTAAAGAATTGTAAATTTATCCAAAACTCTTTACTTTCAACTTGGTATCAGAGCAAAGTTCAATTCTTAGTTGAACTTTACTATGAGTGCGTCCTTGTGGGTGTACGAAATTAATTTTCTTTGTCCATCCACCTACCATGAACCTGAGGGTGAAAATGGTCCAATTATTAGAAGAAGTCGATACAGTGTTGCCGCTACCATGAAAAAAAAAAGTTAGGAAATTAGAGTCTAATCTTTGAATAAGACCAACTTTTGATTAATACCTGGTACAAGATTAAGAATTGAATTTAGTGCTTTGATCTGGTTTACATGTCATCATTCATATTCCACATCATATTTACCCATTTTAATTTGATTTTATATTTTTCTTTCTTCCAATTCTATCCATGTGTGAACAATAATTGATTTTATGAGAAATGTTGTAAAATTTATTACTCATTTGAAATCCAAATATTTGCATTTAATTTATTACTCATTTGAGATGTTGCAGCATTTGTATTAGGTGATGATCCTCTCTCCCTCCCTCCCTCCCTCCCTCCATCCCTCCTACCAGACAGCCATGCATACTACTCCATAGTGAGTCGTGACCACCACTTCTCTCCATGGCGTGGGCTAAAGGCTCACATTATCTCCATCAGAAAACTCCCTTTCAGTCTCCGAAAACTTGGACTTTATGAATTTTGATTTTGCATCTTCTAGTTTGAGTTGCCTCAAAAAATTCTATTAATCTGAATGAAACTTTCTATTTTGGTGATTGTTATACCTAAATTTATGAAGCCTTTTCTCCATTTGGTTTTCCATTTCACAACAATAGTGATCTCAACAAGAAGCCGTTTTCGTATAGCTACATTATACTTTTGAGAACTATACAGGTACATACATTTTGGTATAAATACTTCATACATGTATTTCGACACACATGTTTTGGTACATATATTTCGGTACACATGCTTCAGTACATATATTTCGGACACATGCTTCGATACATATATTTTGGTGCACATGTTTTGGTATTATATTTCAATACATTTATATACTTCAGTGCACATCTTTGGTGCACATATTTTGGTACATATACTTATGTACACATGCTTCGGTACATATGTTTCGGTACTATATTTCAATACATTTATATACTTCGGTACACATACTTAGGTGCACATCTTTGGTGCACATACTTCGATACATATATTTCAGTACACATACTTCGATACATATTTTTAGGTACAATCATTTTATAATTATTTGGTACATACTCATTACTTTGCAACTTGCATAATGATAGACTACGTATTTTGCAATTCTTTTCTTAACGTTTCACGAATATGTTTTTGTTATGGTTTTCCTTTCAAGTGCATTTATTAATAGAGGAAGTCAAGGATGATGGCAAAAAATTTGGATCCAATCAATAAATCAAAATTTTAGTTTGACAAAAAAAATCAAATATTTAATATGGGCATTTTGGGAATGAAAAAACGTATTTAAGTATCTAATAACAATTAATTATTAATTTAAATATAAATGCTGATGTGGATATCTAGTCAAAGGCTTATAATTAATATTTAATCTTACATCAGGTTTTAATTGAATTCCAATCTTATCAAAGGATTAATATTCAATTGCCCCAAAAAGTATGTCTTGTTGCTGCCGGTTGTCTCGTGGTGGAAGGGAACTGATCTGAAAAAAAGGAAAAATTGTTGTAGTGTTGTAAACATTCCTAGTTTAAGTGTGACTGTGTAAATCCTAGATTAGATTTGATTAGGGTTTATCCTCTCCTATTGTATCTCATATTCCTTGGAGAACAAGGAATATCCTTATCTTATTATTATTATAAATAAAGGTGCAATGTAGGAGGGAAGCACACACAATTCCCCTACAATTCTACAAACACACATCTCTCTTTTCTCTCTTTCTCTGCCGCCGGCCTCTCTCCCTTTGTCAGATAAAAATAGACCACAACATGTTATCAGCACGCTCCTACTGCTGCGCTTAGGAATCTGACATTGGAGAAAATTTTTCTGCATCAAACCAGTTCATCCATATCATCACTCAATCAGGTTCTTTCAAAACAACGGCTTTTAACTCGATATTTTGTAGCCCTAATAGCATGAACATTCACCATGATGCATGACCCAACTTTACGTTTAACGTATTTTAGATTCTACAAAAATTGTGTCTGCCTCATAACCATAATTGTTGAAATTATGTGAATTTGGTATTTGTTATGAATTGAATCATACATATGTACATGCATTGAAACTATTATTTTGCATATGCATCAACGTAAACATGTGATTCATTGAATTATATATGCATATAATTGAATTGAAAAAAAAAAAAAAAACAATTTTTGGGCTCGCCTAATGCGACCTTGAAAAAATAAATAAATAAAAAAAATTTTTGTTGTTTCTGAGCTCGCCTGCAGCGGCCCGAGAAAAAAAAAATTTCTTTTGTTTTGGTTTTGGGCCTGCCTGAAGCAGCCCGTGTGTGAAAAAAAAGAGATTTTTTTTGCTGCCTACAGCAACCCCACACAAAACCCCTAGCCCAATTTTATAGGCCTAGGTAGTACGGACCATTTTTTTTCAAGCCACCCGTGGCCTAGTTTTTGGGCCCCAAATTTTATTCGTCTAAATTATTTTAGACCCATTGGGTTTTATATTTTTTCACCCACACTTTAATTTGGCCCGAAGTCCAATTAAATTAAAATTCAATTATAATTATACACCTAAAAGATATATTTGTGCATATACTTGTTGCATATTTGTTTGCATATATATTTGTGTTTGCCTGCAGGAATATATGAACCTGAAGTTCATAATTACTTTGAAACCTGAAGTTTCTTATAAACATGCCTTGTTTGAAAACCTGAAGTTTTCACTTAAACATATCACCCATGAAAACCCGAAGTTTTTCATGCAAAATTAAACCAGTACATGTCTATTAGAACCTGTATGTTCTACTCCTACGTGAATGGATTGATTCTTTCTCCATTACACCAACCACATCTTGTCCATCCATTTTGTGATAGGAACATGTCAAATTTGAACAAACTTGACTTCACCACTTTCGAGATATCTGGAAGGAACTAACTCAAGTGGTTTCAAGATGTGAAGCTTTACCTCACTGCAAGGAACTTGCGTCCTGCCATTGAAGAAGCAACAGATGAACCTGTTGGCGAAGCTAAAAAAGCCACTGCTATGATCTTCATCCGAAGACATAACCATGACTCTTTGCAAACTGAATACCTTGCTGAGGACGATCCACGTGCATTATGGGTCGCTTTGGCTGATCCCTTTGATCACCAAAAGGACATATTCTTGCCTGAAGCAAGACACGACTGGCAGCACTTAGGCTTCCAAGACTTTAAGTCTGTGAATGAATATAATTCTGAAGTTTGTTGAATCCGATCACTTCTCAAGTTTTGCAATGAAACTTTGACTGAAGAGGATCTCTTGGAGAAGACCTATTCGACCTTCTCTGCTTCTAATATTGTCCTGCAGCAACAATATAGAGCTTAGAAGTTCACCAAGTTCTCAGATTTTATCTCTGTTTTACTTCTTGCTGAAAAGCAGAACCAGCTGTTGATGAAGAATCATCAAGCTCGACCTACTAGGGCTGCTGCTGTCCCTAAAGCACATTATAGGAATAACCAACACCTAAAACGCCAAAAGAGGCGTGGTAGGGACGGCCAGAAGCCATCCCACCAAGGTCAACAGAGCCAAGGCCCATCCAAGGGAGGAAACAAAGCCCAGAAGCGCCCAAACCTCTCTCCTAAGGCCCCGAACTTCAAGAATAAAGGGCAAAGCACCTAAAACCATGGATGACGATATGTGCTATTGCTGTGGTTCATAGGACCATTGGTCCCGTGTTTGCCGAGCTCCCAAGAAGGTTGTAGATGAATATCATTCTCGTCGTAGGAAGTTTGAATCAAACTTCCTACAAGTGGACGAACCGGAGACTACAAAGATGGAGGTTTCTGACTTTCAGGAGGATACCACTCCTATGGAAGATTAGAATCTTAGACATAGACTTATTTTTTAGTTGAAATAAGACATATGGGGCCGAATTCCACCTAGTGGCCGAACCCCCTTTGTTTTTGGTTGATTTTTGAACAAATTTCCTTTATGTTCTGGATTATTAGTTGGTGATTTGTTTTGGATATTAAGTCTTAATCCTTGAATAAATGAAAGTTTTTTGAATTGATAATTGTTTTTATAAACTTTTATGAATGTGACTGATTCAAATTAATTTTTCATTCTAGGTATGACTAGTGGGAAAGTTAGTTGTTTGGCAGATAGTGCAACCACGCACACATTTTTGCGTGAACGCATCTATTTCACTAACTTCATACCTAAGAATGCACCTCTGACAACCCTCTCAGGCATATCCAACCTGATAAAAGGATACAGTAAGGCACGTATAATGTTGTCCAATGGTACAATCTTGACCATTGCTAAGGCACTCTATTCTCCACGTTCCGGCAGAACGTTACTAAGTTTCAAGGACATTACAGATAACAATTACCACGCTGAAACCCACGTAGAAAACGGAGTTCAATTTCTGTGCATAACTTCTTACGAATATGGCTAGAAGCGTATTCTAGAGAAGATGGAGCGTATCCCGAGTGGTCTGTATACTACGACCATACGCCCCATAGAATGCCACTATGTGGCCGGCCCTACTACTGGGACCGCGCATGAAATTACACTTTGGTATGACTGTTTGGGACATCCTGGACGAATAGCGATGCGCCGTATCCTCAAATCTTCACACGGGCATCCACTAACCAGAAGTTTAGGTTCGATCCAAGGAATCGCATGTCAAACATGTTCAATGGGAAAGCTTATTATTAAGCCTTCTTATGACAATATTCGTTCGAATCCTCCCATTTTTCTACAACGGATTCAGGGGGACATTTGTGGACCGATTCAACCTCTCTGCGGACCATTTAGATATTTTATGTTTTGGTTGACGCTTCCACACGTTGGTCACACGTGTGCTTGTTATCCACAAGGAATGCTGCATTCTCCAAACTGTGGGCTCAAGTTATCAAGCTCATGGCTCATCACCCTGATTACCCGATCAAATCTATTTGATTCGATAATGCTGGAGAATTCACATCTAAAACTTTTGATGACTATTGCATGTCGGTTAGGGTTGAATTTGAACATCCTGTACCCCATGTTCACACCCAGAACGGCCTAGCAGAGGCTTTCACTAAGCGCTTACAAATGATTGCTCGATCATTGGTCATACGTACCAAGCTCCCGATCGCTGCTCGGGGCCATGCAATATTGCACGCAGCAAAGTTGGTCTGCCTGAGGCCTGTTGCGACACAACCATTTAGTGCCCTTCTGTTTGTTACCAGATACGAACCTGACATATCGCATATGCGCGTTTTTGGTTATGCGGTATATGTGTCGATCTCGCCGCCCTTACGTACAAAAATGGGGCCTCAGTGAATGATGGGAATCTATGTCGGATATGATTCTCCTTTGATTATTCGTTACTTAGAACCTTTGACAAGTGATCTATTTACCGCTCATTTTGCGGATTGTCACTTCTATGAGACAATCTTCCTGTCGTTAGGGGGAGATAAGAACATCAACGTTCCTGAAGGATGATGCGAATTATCATGGACGACTCCCACTTTTTCTCATTTAGATCCCCGCACCGCTCAGTCTGAAACTGAAGTGCAGCGCATATTAGATCTTCAGAGCATAGCTCAGTGCATGCCTGATGCTTTCACCGATCTAGCGCGCGTGACAAGATGACACATTCCAGCTGCGAATACGCCTGCAAAGATAAATGTACCAAATGTATGACGGACTGCCCTCCTCGAAGCCCGGGACGCCAATTCTGGTGATCCACGTACATTAGCGGCTAGCCAATCATCTGCCCCTACGCAAAAGCGTGGCAGACCCCTTGGTTCAAAGGATTCACACCCCCGGAAGAGGAAAACCACGGCACAAGGTCTTGAAGAGCCTACCGTGAATCCGACTGTCGCTTACTTATTCTACCCAACTCATGAAGAAATTCTAGATTATGGAAACTTCCTTGAAGAGATGAATCCTCCTCCCGGGAATCGTGAGATTTTGGTCTATTATGCTAGCTTAGATGATGTATGGCGTAGAAATGAGATGATTGTCGACGATGCATTAGCATTTGCAGTAGCTACTGAGATCATGTTGAGCGATGACATTGAATCGCGTTCCGTTGATGAATGTCGACGTAGAGCTGATTGGTCAAATTAGAAACAAGAAATCCAAGTCGAACTCGATTCGCTTACGCAACATAAGGTGTTTGGACCTGCAGTTACTACTCATCCACATGTGAAGCCCGTTGGCTACAAGTGGGTTTTTGTTCGGAAGCGTAATGAGAAGAACGAAATTGTGTGTTACAAAGTTCATCTTGTTACACAAGGCTTCTCATAACGCCTCGGGATTGACTATGACGAAACTTATTCACCCGTTATGGATGTGATTACTTTTCGCTACCTTATCAGTTTGGTAGTTTCTGAAAAACTGGATATGCAGCTGATGGACGTAGTAACCGCGTATCTCTATGGGGATCTTGATACGGAAATTTATATGAAAGTTCCCAAAGGACTTACGTTGACTGGTACAAATATTTCTAAACCCCGGAACACGCTCTCAATTCGGCTAAGACGTTCACTCTACGGTTTGAAACAATCCGGAAGAATGTGGTATAACCGTCTGAGTGAGTATTTAACTAGTCAGGGATATGTGAACAACGAATTATGCCCTTTTGTGTTCATTAAGAAGTCACATATCGGATTTGCGATTGTTGCAGTATATGTCGATGACATGAGTCTCATTGGAACCCCTGAAGAGATCGCGAGAACTGCTTCGCACCTGAAGTCGAAATTTGAGATGAAAGATCTAGGTAAGACTCTATACTGTCTCGGTCTTGAGATAGAGCATTGTTCGGATGGAATCCTAGTACATCAATTGAACTACACCCAGAAGATGTTGCGCCGTTTTAACGAGGACAAAGCGAAGTCTTCGAGTACTCCTATGATCGTTCGTACGCTAAATGCAAAACGAGATCCCTTCCGTCCAAAGGAGGATGATGAAGAGATTTTGGAGCCTGAAGTTCCTTATCTAAGTGCGATAGGCGCTTTATTGTACTTAGCTCAATGCACTAGACCCGACATCTCCTTCACTGTTAATCTTTTGGCAAGATACAGTAATGCACCAACACGCAGACACTGGGCTGGCGTGAAAGACATCTTCTGTTACCTTAAGGGTACTATGGATTTGGGCTTGTTCTATCCCTACGAATCCTCGAGTAGTGCCGCACCCTATGCTCCTCAAGTTGATTCTCGCCTTTTTAGTTATGCCGACGCTGGATACTTATCTGATCCACATAAGGCGTATTCTCAAACAGGTTATGTCTTTACCGTTGGAGGCATCGCAATATCTTGGAGGTCAACTAAACAGACCTTAGTTGCCACTTCGTCTAACCATGCTGAAATTCTCGCCTTACATGAAGCAACTCGGAATGCTTTTGATTGAGAGCAGTAGTGGGCCATATTCGAAGCTCCTGCGATCTTCATCCCGCCGTTAATACCCCGACGACGATCTTGGAGGACAATGCAGCTTACATCGAACAGCTCAAGAAGGGTTACATCAAAGGAGACAACACCAAGCACATTGCGCCAAAATTTTTCTTTTCACATCAATAACAAGAGCATCAGAAGATTGAAGTCACGCAAATCCGTTCACAAGACAATCTGGCCGACCTCTTCACCAAATCACTGCCGAAGACGACGTTTCAGAAACTTGTTCATGGAATTGGTATGCGTAAACTTTTTGAGTTGTAACTTTGCTATTTCTCTTTGGAATTATGTCAAACTCAGGGGGAGTATCCTGTAGATACTTGCTTGATGTTAATGTACTCTTTTTTCCTACGATTAGGAGCATTTTTCCCACTGGATTTTTGCTAGGGGGAGTATCCTGTAGATACTTGCTTGATGTTAATGTACTCTTTTTCCCTACGATTAGGAGCATTTTTCCCACTGGGTTTTTGCTACCTAACTAGGTTTTAACGAGGCACCCACCTTGGGCTGGTCATATCCCTGATGACGTCTTGTAGACGTTTCTTTTGACTTTGTATATCTCACGCATTTTTCCTTAGACTATGGATTTTGTCCCTACACGGGTTTTTGCCATAGCCTTAGGGTTTTTTAGTGAGACTTACTACTTATGCAAGGTCCTACCTTATTGAGAATAAGCGTTGTTCCTTGGAATCAACACTGACAAGTCGACTTCATCAACTTCTGCATTATGCTAAATCTACCTTGAGTATTTACACACTCAAGGGGGAGTGTTGTAAACATTCCTAGTTTAAGTGTGACTATGTAAATCCTAGATTAGATTTGATTAGGGTTTATCCTCTCCTATTGTATCTCATATTCCTGGGAGAACAAGGAATATTTTTATCTTATTATAATTATAAATAAAGGTGCAATGTAGGAGGGAAACACACACAATTCCCATCCAATTCTACAAACACACATCTCTCTTTTCTCTCTTTCTTTGCCGCCGGCCTCTCTCCCTTTGTCAGATAAAAATCGACCACAACATGTAGTTGTTTTTCCGCTGCTATGAAGGAAGAAAAGAAAAACAAAATAAGGATGAAAAAAATTTTAGTGGTAATTTTTTAAATTTTTTTAAAACAAAGTTGTAGTGGTAATCTTTGAGTATAACTGTGCGAGAGAAAAAAAAAGAAAAAGAAAAAAAAGGTTTGGATGAAAAAGAAAAAGAATTGAAGTAAAAAAGAGATTTGGTAGTTGAGACTTTTGAAAACAGGAAATAGTTCTAGATGGGTTTGGGAAAAGACTAGCCTTAGTTTCGATGGAAAACTATTCAAAACACCATAGAAAACTTTCATTTAACCATCAAGACAAAGCAAAAGAAGACAAGTAAGTTCACATGCAAAAGAAAACAAATAAGTCAGATCACTTTTCAGAAACAGTGTTGACAATTTCAGCAACAGTAGAAGCAAAGTGACAAATGACAAATACCAAGGAGATGCCCACATTATTCATTTGTAAAGAATTTTATTAATGTAGCATCCTCATTCAGTCGATATAAGAGGAGTTCCATTCATTGTATAAACACACCTCAACACACACTAGATACAAACAATACTTCAATCCTTATACACTCAAGCATCTGAAACCTTTCTAGCATCCTTTGTAAACACTTCTTTGTAAACACTTCTCTTTGTAAACATTCTATATATCAATAAAAGTTCAAGTGTGCAGATTCAAGAAATCCCCAAGTCTTAAGTAAGTTTTCTTTCTTTCTTTAGTGTGTTTGCTTAATTAGACTTCTAGTCCAAAACAGAGAAACACTATTGTAGTTATATTATTAACCTGCTAAACTGACGACCATAATTTGTTCGAGCACTCTGTTATAGTTGAATGCTTGCCATACAAATAACTGGACATTAACCAGGGTACCTCTGAGTTCAGCCGTTAAGGCCTTATACCTGCATTATGCGTGGCCTTCATGCTGAAACATGTCAAGTTCCATGTGTAAGGTTTTATGTCTAGTTGTTGTAATGGTCATCCGATTATTTAACTGGGCCTTTACTTATACGAATTTGGAATCAGAGCCAAGTTTAGCATTTTAATAGTATAATTATAATAGTAAAGTACCTTGTGTTGGAAATGTGCCCTAAAACCAATCATATGATGATACTTTACGGACATTTCACATGTTAAACTAATCTAGTTTAATATAAAGGGCAAAGATTATTGTTTTAAGCCGTCTCATATAAATGTTATATACTTAAATGATAAGTCCAAGGAATATGTAATAGGGAGAATGTGATCTAAAGAAGTTAGATTCATAAGACCATTGTGATCTAAAGAAGTTAGATTCATAAGACCATTCTCTTTCGTATACATATCCTAAATGTTCTTGATCATAGGATTGGCAATTGGGCATTGACAGTCCGTCAAGATCAGTACGTGCTATGTCTTCTCTTAGGGAGAGTGACTGGTCTCGAGTCATTAGTGTGACTGACACCAAGACAAGCATGTAGGTGCTCAATAAAGAATGAGTCCACTGAATACGATCAACAAGGAGTTCTCATACTCATGTCACATGAGAACTTATGGTTGGGATAATGCAAAGTAGTCCTTTGACCTGAGGCATCATAATTGTGTTATGGTTAGGTCCTTGATCTTTGACTATGTCAAAGATACTCCGTCAGAGGGTGTCCACGGCATAGTTGGGGTTAAGCCACTTAGCCGTCGAGGCAAGTGAATGCACAACAAGGGATCTCTAACCTTCAAACCGTTTGTGGAAGAATACTCTATGATATGATTAAGAATCTATGGCCAGAGTATGAATAAGATTTAGGAAGTCGTTCCAAATCACATTCAAGGCAATCATATAAGTAAATGAATCACATTGGATAGTAGACATGAATAAACTATCAAACTGAACAATGTGGTCAAGAGTATTGTATTAGAGAAAGACCGTATTGCATTGTAATCCTAAACTGAATAGGTTCTCCACCACTTCTGATTAGCTTGGGTAGCCATGACATATTGCTAGGTGTCACTCATGGTTTGTGGAAGCCCTAAAGGTGAGTAATCACTAAAGGGAGAATTGAAAGTATGTTTTAATTCACAATCGATCGTTAAGAGTAACAATCGCCCACTGCCTCGCTAAAAGGAACCTAATGGATTGTACACCGTGTAAGGTATAGATTGAAGAAACAACAAAGATGAGTAAGGATAATTCAATGGTTTAATTATTTATGGCTAGGATTAATTAATATGTTAATTAATCAAATGAACAAGTTCGTTATAGACCTCGGGTTAGTTTTGGGCCGCAAGGCCCAATGAGATTTGAATGTCAAGCCCATTAGCTCAAGTTGTATGACAACTTGAAAACACAAAGGGCTTGAAAGCCCAATGAACCCTTAATGGCCGGCCATATAGAGAGGGGTAGTGAACTTGGCTTAATTGCAAGTTTGCCACTCCATTGTGAGGTGGTATAAAGGCAACTTTATAGCCATTTCATCCTTAGGGTTTCGTTTGGAGAAAAGATGAGAACACAAAGCTCTCTTTTCTCTCTAAGAGGCCGGCCACCCTAGAGGAATATAGCTAGCAATCTTCATTCCTCTAGGTCACTCATCTACTCATCAATGCTCTCCTTGGTGTGGAAAAATTTGAGGTTCTCTATTTTGGTAACTTGGAGAATCCTTTCAACCATCATCCTCCAAGAAATCCATGGAGCTAAGAAGTAAGGAATGAAGGCCCTATCTCTTGGGTGATTAGCCTTTGCTTATGCAAAGAGGAATCAACAAAGGTATAAATGTCTCAACTCACTTTGTTCTTGAGTTGAGTCTTGGTTCACTCAACTACTAGGCTTTGAATTTCATGGGTAATGTTTTGTTTTTGAGTGCATACAAGCATGATTCCGCCTTTAATTGTTAATTGCACGCCATAGATGTTGCTCAAATGAACATGTTTTTCACAAATTTTCCTTCACCTTGAGGAATGAAGTCATTAACACAACTGATATCACACTCTTTTATTTTGTATGAATAACAAATATTATTGTCCTTGTAGACCTTGTCAACCAAAACCACAAGGTATTTATTCTCCTAGACATCCAACTATAACTAGCATAAAGAGAAGATTAGCATATATATCCAAAAGAATTTTCAGGACTTTGAAGAAGCTGAAGTTTTGTCTTGGTTATCTTAAACATTCTTCATTTATTAGTAAATATAATAACACAGAAGTGCAGCATAAAGTTTTAGAAGCAAAAAGAGCAACATATCAAACTTTAGAGACCCTGAGAGAAGAAAGAGAGTTTCTAAGGAACCAGTTACCCGTAACTTTAGAGAAGGGTAGACTATAGTTTATGAAAGATTACCTTAATTTAGAAATTAGTAAACCTCAAAAAAGAAAAATAACCTTAGACCAAAATAGTTTAGTTTTTTATTTTCCATTAAGAAAACATAATTATATTTTGCATAGTGAAGAAAATCCACAAGCCAATAGTATTGTAGATCTTATAATTAGTCAAGCAGAAAATATAAAATTAGAAAGTAATAAGCATAATCATTTGTTAAACTAGTTTTTAGAGCATTTTCAGAAAAATTCCATAAAAACAATTAGACAAAATTTAGATTGTATTACATCTCAGTTAGAAGATAATAATACAAATATTCAGAGGTTTCCTAGCAAAAGAGAGAGATAAAAGAGCTTGTTGACCTCATAGATAGTAAGCCGAAGCAAGTAGAACTCAGATCATTAGAAATAGTTGAGCAGTTAAAATTAGAAGTTCAAAAAATTCAATTAGTGCAAAAGGAGTTGAGTGAACATGTAGATAAGTTGCATAATAATATAGATAGATTATTAGTTTAATGACCGATTCTAGAACTAGTAGAAAATATATCCAAGCTTTGAAAGAAATTAGTACGTTAGATAAAGAACCAGTATGACACATTCCAGGTTGGGGATATAACTCACCTGATACATTCTTATTAGTCTCCTCCACTATCTCAGGGCCTACCAAAGCACTCCGAAGTTAAGCGAGAAGGGGGCCAGAGCACTCCCATGACGGGTGACCCACTGGGAAGTTGCTCGTGAGTTCCCAGAAATAAAACCGTGAGGGAATGGTAAGCCTAAAGCGGACAATATCGTGCTACGGTGGTTGAGCGGGCCCGGGAAGTGATCCACCCCGGGCCGGGATGTGACACAGTATGTTTAACAGATTTTTCAACACAAGTAGCTAGTAGTATTGTTCCCATTAGGCAAAATAATTTAATTATTCAATTAGTTTTAAGTTTGGCTGAAAAATTAGATCAAGTTGAAGAACAAATAGCATAAATAAACCAAGTTTTACATAACGCATGTTCATCACTTCCACCATCTTTGCTAGAAAAATTTGAAAATTTAACTTTAAGTGGAAATAATAATATTAGAAAACCTAAGATAAATCCTTTTGATAACAGAAAATGGAACTCTTTAGGAGAAAAGGAAAAGAAGTAGTTAGAGCTGAAGATATTTATCAAAATGAAGAAGAAGCACAAGAATTTATTAGAAGAGGTTTTGAGAAAACATAGAAAAATAAATACAGTTTATATCAATTAGGTTTATTTGAAAATAGAAGTAGAATTGTAAGTAGTATCAGTCAACATAAAGTTAGCTATATTGATAAAGAAGTTACACTTAATTTACTTAGTAGGGAAGTAGTTATGCATTTGAGAATATCACATTTCAGTTAGATTCATATAGGAACAATATTAATTGGAATAGCAGGATTAACCAGAGCACAAGTAGGCACAAAAGCTTTAGTATACATATATGATGATAGATGGGATAATCACCAACAAGCAGCAATAGCAACAGTTGAAATAGACTTAAGTTCAAACTTAGCAGTCATAGGATGTATTCCAAATTACGTTATGATAATTAATGAATTTAGTAAATATATTAAAGTGAGCATAAGAACAAAAAAATTATAATATGAAAGGAGAGTATAAAAATTTGTGTATTAGTTTAATGTATATTGGAAAAGTGTCTAATAAATATAATCATAAGTTTAATTTAGAATTTCAAAATTTAGTTCAAACATTTGGTAGTAAGCATGTAAATATTATAGAAGCAAAACTCGTAGATAATAGCTTTTTAGAAGGAACTCAGTGGACATTACCTAATTTACAAGTAGCAAAAAATAAACAATCAGATAGAGTACAAATATATGAAACTAGTACAGGTAAAGCAACAATTAGGTTTAATAATTACAAGCAACTATAAAATATAGAAGATGATGAGAGTAAGATCGAAAATGAGACTATTCATATGGCTTTTGATAATTTAGATATTAATTTAGTTGAGCACAATTTTGATCATATTGTAGATAATCTTATAGAAGATATTGATCATTTAGATGAAGAACAATATTTAGACAAATACAAGACATATGATTGAAGACTACATCGAATTTCAGATGAAGAGATGAAAATTTTAATTTCAGAAATAGGAGTAGAACATATTTTAGGATCAAAAGAATATAATAATTTATTAGAATTGAAAGTAGAATGTAATCCAGCAGAACAAAGTAATACATCAGGAGTAGAAAATCCAGGATACATAGGTATAATTGATCAACAAGTTTTGAGACCAACAAATGAACAATATAATGAACAAGTAGGAGTAGATTACATAGACGAAAGTATTATGAAACCACCTAGAAAAAATAGGATTCCATATTTGAGAGGGTTAGAACAAATTAATATAGCAGGAAATATATTAAATTCAGATAATGTAGATCCACGAGATTGGAAAAGAACGATTGAGAGCTGGGAAAAATGTTACGTACATGCAGCATTAATGTCAGATTTTAGTAATTCACAAAATATGTTAGATTATTTTGAGCATACTTTAGATGGTTTGGTTTTTTATTATTTCCAATCATGGAAAGTTCAAAATCCAGAATAGCATCAGGTAGCTAAAACACATTTTAATATTGATGGTTTTGTTACTTTGATCAAGCAAGAATTTTTAGATCATAATATGTTAGATGACAGAAGTGAACAAGAACAGATAAGAGCAATTACAAATTTAGAACAATTACAAATTTGTGATTTACAGTACATAGTTGAGTATACATAGGAAGAACAGGTAGAATTAGTGACATTAATTTATTAGATACTTATATGACAATAATAAAAGGACCAATAAGAGAAAAGATTTGGAATGAATGGCAAAAGCATCCAAAGAAAAATGATATTGCAATAGGACCTAGAATTAAACATGTATATGATATATTTAGACAAGAGTGTGTTCACCCGCGCACTCTTTAGATTAGGCACATTTTAGGTTTAAATTTATTCACACACTTTATGGCTTCGTCACCCTCCAGGTGTCGGCCAGCACCACTCGATTCGGAGTCCAAGTGGATATTCCGGGTCGGGGTGCGTCAAATGTAGCCAAATAAAAGTTAAGAGATAGATTAGGAAACAATTTTATATGAGTTGTAAAAATATAGATTTACTACAACAAAATGGTTGTCATAACAAAACAAGCATAAGAAAATATACAAAAAGAAATATAAGTCATATAAACTATACAAACAGCATAAGAATTTCAGCATAAGACATTCAAGAACATATAAGAAGAGAAAATATATTCCAAAACAATTTAGCAAAAGAAGTGGTAGACCTTGGATTAGAAAATATAAAGCACCAAAAGATAAAAGTAGTTGTAAATGTTATTTATGTGGAGAAGTTGGACCCATTGACCTAAATGTCCAAAATTAGGTAAACAACCGAGAGAAAAAGTACATTTAATGGAGTTGGTTAAGTTAGAAGAGGATGAGGATATACAGTTAATATATAGTTGAGATGATTTAAGTGGTAATGAGAGTATTTATAGTATAGAAAATATAAATATGAAAGATTCAGACTCGGAAGATTCAATTAGTTCAAATAGTGATTTAGAAGAGTATATGTGTGCATTCATAGAAAAACAACACGAAGAAGAATATAAATATATAAATTTAGGTTGGCCAAAAAATTGTCCTAAGTGTAGCAAGTTAGTAGCAAATAAATATTATAATACATATTCAATATTGTGTGAAAAGTGTTATAGTAATAGGTTACTAGACATTAATTCAGCATAATCACAAGAAAGTACTGAAATATTCGGAAATATTGTTTATAGTATAGAAAAGCCAAAAAATAGTTCATTAATTACCATAAATTGTGAAATAGAAATAGCAAAAGAACACAAAATACAAACAACAACTATGATAGATACAGGAAGCACAAAGAGTTTCATAGGAGAAGAGCTAGTACCAGAAAAATATAGACAAAAATTAGCAAAATCAGTGAGAATAACACAGTTTGATAAGAGACCAGTTTATTTAACACATTGTATTAATAATGAGTCTATTAAAGTAGAAAAACAACAATTTAATTTACCATTAACATTTGTTTCACCAGCAGGATCATACCCATTCATTTTAGGTTTATATTTTTCGACAAGTTTGCAAGGTTTTTTATTTATGAATCCTAACATAACATTTTTCAAAAGAGGCATCACAATAACTTATCAAAGTAATATTGTAGAAGCATACAAAAGCATAAGTATAGAAGAGTCTGGTGGTCAAGATAATTATTATTTAGAAAACTGTTTAGACCCAAAATTGCACCATTGGCCCGTGCAATCAAGGCCGTTCAGTGAGCATAGCTCCCAACCGTCGGATGAAAAAGTGAAGATAATTTTGTTGTTATTGAAGGATAATATTATGGTTTTCATCATAATAATTATCTTTTAATATGATTCATCTTGACATTTTCTTATACGGGATAAATGGGAATAAAATTATCCCTAATCTGGAAGCAATAACAGAGTTCAAGTTAACTTGGGACACGTAGGTTGGAACAGCTTGGAGTAAGAGATCAGCACAAAGATATTAAAAGATGGGATTGCATTTGCATGCAGCGTGAGGCCATGGAGACTTCTATTTGGAGATTAATTCCACGCAATTAAAAGTCCAATTTGAAGAAATTAGCAATATGAGTGGTGTTTGATTAATGCCGTGCATGCCCCTGATGTGTTATTGGCTTTTTTATAACAACTGGATGATTGGAGATAAAGTGGAAGAGTATCAGGTTGTTGCAAATAAAAACGTGGCCCCAGTTTGCAAGAGATGATTATTTGGAGTTGAGATTTGGATTAATAAAACAAAATAAGATAAAGATAGGTTTTAGCCATGTTGGAAAAGTCAAACGACTAAAACATAGGCTTTGGCCTGCAGTAAATCGCTTCATGAGTTTGAAATGCAATTGTATCCTGCAACAAGTATCAGCCGTCAAGCAAGTACAGCAGCTCTATAAATACAAAACGACGGGCAATTGAGAAGGGCCCATCCAATTTAATACACAAACTGCCTTGCGCAAATTCTCACTCTGCGCGAAACCTCTCAATAACCTTGAGATTTTTATTTTCTTTTTCCGCCAACACATCTTCAGTTTGGATAAATAGCACTGTGAAGGCAACCGGTGACATCTTCAATTTAGATAAACAGCACTATCGCCGTCAAATCAGCCGACTGCAGAGCACCTTCAGCTTGGATAAATAACACTGCTTCTCGGTCGACTGGTTACCTATCCATGTCTCGGTCGACAAGGATTTTCGAGTCCTTGTTGGTAGAGGTCATCTCATCAGCCTTCTCGGCGAAGTGAGGTGTTACTAGGTTACTACATTCGGCACATTGAAAGCCGAATTTGATATTGAACTTCGTACACTAGCAGCCTTGTTTTCAGGCTCTAGAACCCGAAAACCAAGACGTGTTCCTTCCTCAGCCGTAGTCGCAAGATCAAAGAAGTCAGCAGTGCGCTTAACGCAACATCAACACATTTTACTCTCCGACAGAGCTCGGCCGACGAGTTGGCATGCCCCGCACACAACCAAAGGACGTAGTTAGCTTATTAATTACTCGGCCTGCGCACCACGTAGGCTTGGTAGATTTTAGGGTCAACATTTTGGCACGCCCAGTGGGACCCGGTGCTAAAACTACGAAGTTCACATGATATATCAAGATCTCAATAAGGGTGAGATTTGGCGCCTATACAAGGAAAGTGTCGAGAAGCAACAAAAACTCTATGAGAAATTATATAGAAAATTTTGTGATATGAGTAGAATTCTTGAAAAAAGGCAAGAGGCCTAGGAGCAATTTTGAGCTCCAGCCACAGTCAAACTTCGGCCCAAGAAAATTGTCAAGTCAACCGAAGCAATACCTAGGCCACCTATTGTTTCGGTTGAGACTGAAAGTGTAAAGTGTGGTAGGCCTAGAGGAGTGTTCCAATGACGAACAAGACTGATACACGGCTTCAGACCATAAAACCACATCAATTGATATGGTAATTGGAGACATGGTCTTAGACGTCGAAGCTACGCCAATTGATATGATTGTTGGCAATAAAGCCAATATGGAGAAATTCCATTCGGCTAAGTTATTTGAGTTAAAAGCCGAAATTAATGAAGTAATTATGCCTGGAGGGCTTAATAATTGTTCAACGCGTTCGGCAGTCGAAGATGTAAAATATTTTGCCAAGTTGAAAATATTTGGAGATCATTTCTTATTCGGCTCAATGCAAAATCTGATTGGCTATATTGATATACAAAGATCTCGGCTCGGAATAAATTATTTTCTTAACCATTCGGCCTCTCAACCGATATTTAAGAAAATAAGGGGGGCAGCATTGTGTTGTGCTGATTTGCATTCAGTGTGGTTTCGTCACTACCAAATATATCAGGATGCTTTTCACCGAATAAATATTTGTGTTTGGCAGTGAGGTTTGTTGATTGGTATTCGGCCGTAGTGATTGTGTCACTCTTTAGTCTTCAAAATTACATTCGGCCAAGTCCCACACGTTTGGAAACATGATTATGTTAGCCTATATAAGGTTATACAATTAAAACACAACACATATATCATTATAAGCACTTACTTGTTGAAGGTGCAGCAACCATGCAAGCAAGACGTGATCAATAAAACTCCAAGCTTTATGTTTGCCGTGACAAACAGAAACACCAACTCTTCTGTAAACTCCTAGCTTTATGACAATGCTCTATGGGAAGCCTTAGTTGTCGTCTCGGGTTAGCAGGGACCGGTGTTTATATATTCGCCAAAAAATCTTAGATTCCGTCCATAAGGGAAAGCTAAAACTCTCCTTTCTTGGCTCTCAACTAAAATATCATAATCATATATTATTAAGGATTCCATCAATCTTATTTCCAATATAAGACACCTTATATAGGATTGATATCTTTAAGAGATCAAATAATAAGAATGTAATATTGGAGAATAATGTTAATTGTGATTTGATCTCTTAAAGATATCAATCCTATATAAGGTGTCTTATATTGGAAATAGGATTGATGGAATCCTTAATAATATATGATTATGATATTTTAGTTGAGAGCCAAGAAAGGAGAGTTTTAGCTTTCCCTTATGGACGGAATCTAAGATTTTTTGGTGAATATATAAACACCGGTCCTTGCTAACCCGAGACGACAACTAAGGCTTCCCATAGAGCATTGTCATAAAGCTAGGAGTTTACAGAAGAGTTGGTGTTTCTGTTTGTCATGGCAAACATAAAGCTTGGAGTTTTATTGATCACGTCTTGCTTGCATGGTTGCTGCACCTTCAACAAGTAAGTGCTTATAATGATATATGTGTTGTGTTTTAATTGTATAACCTTATATAGGCTAACAATTGGTATCAGAGCCACTGGTTATATGATTAAAACCTATTAGGTTTAATATTGGATTATATAATATTCTCTTGAACTGTGTGTTTAATC
This sequence comes from Heteromeles arbutifolia, assembly GCA_024362995.1. Classification (NCBI taxonomy): domain Eukaryota; kingdom Viridiplantae; phylum Streptophyta; class Magnoliopsida; order Rosales; family Rosaceae; genus Heteromeles; species Heteromeles arbutifolia. The sequence goes on along the minus strand of JANCRC010000006.1, from coordinate 12,068,353 downwards.
CAAATTGTCATTACATATACTCGGCAACATCACCATGCTAATTGAATCAGTTCAATTGTTGATTATGATCAGGTTGCATAATTATTCAGTTTTAATCAAGAATATTTTTCACTAATGTTATGGTTGCAGTCAAGGGAAATTTATTAAGAACTATGCTAATTGATACCCTGATTATTATCAGCAAGACAAGTTGCCTGATTATAGCACGAATCCACAATATTGTATGCGGTGTATTACATATAACCACATAGCTTTGCTTGCCAATTGGAAATTGGACTACGCTTAGAGGCGCTTTTGATAAAGCAAGAATTAAATTATGGAATTGAAGCATAGAATTTATATAATATTCTTATAGTATTGAAGCATGAAATTTAAAAACCATATAGGAATTGGAATCCTATAATCATATAGGAACATAAAGAAGCATATATGTAAGACGTGGTATTATATTATGTATTTTACAGTGGAAACCATGGCACTGAGAAGAATAACAGTTTTGTTCTATTTCAATCTTCATGCCAATATTTTGGTTGAATTGATTTACCATGTGCCACTGATGATCTCAATTTTTGTAAGCATGCTATATTTGTTCTGACCTTACTGAAGAGGTCCCTCCGATTAGCAAGCCATACGAAGTCATCTACCAAAGCAAAATGGTTTGTTTCAGTGACTTTGATTTCCATAATGGTTTATGGTATTTTGGTTGATATATATTTGGGTTGATCCCTGAAAACTTAAATTGGTAATAAGATAAAGATATAATTGCATGAGTGATGTGCTAATTATTGTAGAGCATGTACATACATGATTACCATGTATCGGTTAAGTATGTCATGAATATGGATCCAATTTTTTATATATTTTGGCAATACGTATCTAAATGGGCATATGTTTATTGAATAAGAACTAATATTATTTTCCATGAATTGTATTCTATATGAATTGCTACGGATGATACGATAATGTGACAAGAAACGATTGTATAAGTGCCAGCAATTGTTTGATTAAGCAAGTATACATAATTTTCTAAAGCCAATTATGTATCCACAGTTCGCATAGCGTGTGTGTGTATTTACATTTGTTCTAACCTTGCATTGGAGAATTTCTTAAGATCCCTCAGTCGAACAAGCCCAATGAAGAGGTTCGTATTACATCGATATATGAAATTCTGGTATGATCTTTCCTTTTGGTCTTCATGATAAATTATATAAGGAATGATTATGTTGGATTCATGAAGTGTTATATTGTTCCCATAAAATCCAACCATGTCGTGACATCTTTCTGATTGTAGGAGACGGAATTAGTCATATCCTATAATTTATCAATACTATTGGGATATGTTATGCCTATGATTGTAATAACATATATTACAGTTATGTTGCAGGGAAGCATATGCTAAGTTTTATACATGTCAACTATACACATGTCTGTTAATGAATTTTAATAAAATTCCTATACATGAAAGTAAGTCATACAGATTTTGGCGACATTTGTTAAGCAAATGGCGTGTATAGTGTTGCTTGTATGGCTAATTTGGTTAAAGCATGAGATGACATATTTTTAATATTGCCGTGGGTTTTTTACTATAGTGAATTGTAGTTTTTTGGTTTCTACTAATTTTCACGAGATGTGAATGAACTTTTATGCCATTAATAGCACAAGAAATATGCGTGACTAATCAATCAGGTTTATCTATAATTTGATTTCCTATCTCAATAGTCATTTAAATTATACATGACTAGTTAACTATGAAAAATTGATGTATAATTTGTGGATTGACTGAGAATGAAAGAAAGAATTCAGTGGCAAGAACAAGGATATTATACAAATGCATAAGGTTTGTAGTAATTATGTGACAATACTCATTTGTACTTTTATCTATTCTTATATGAGAACTTTGGTTGGTCATGTGATTATATATATGTTTACAAAGAAGTGGTGAACATATGAAAGCATGAGGTATGTAATCCATTCAAAGTATGTGGCTTAATTGATAAGCATGAATTTTCAAACATGTATTATTGTTTGTGATTTTTCCTATGCCTAAAGAATTTAAACAGTGCTTTGATTAGTAAATTTTTTATGTGTCATAAGGGGAGAAGAAAAGAAACTTTTCAAAGCTAATGTAAGGCATATATTGGAGATGTTTTCTATGGAAGAAAATAACTTTGGCTGTTCCTTTATTTAATTTGGTATTTACAAAGCTAATGCATGATTATAATGCTATGTTTAGTAGTTTTGTACTACGGAAAGAAATATATAAAAGGAAAGGAACATGTTTGACTTAAGAAAGCATTTGAGTGATTAAGCTTTTAAATTAGAGGAATGTATTGTTCTTTCCCATTACATAAAGTATTTCTATTGAGTAATTGACTCCATAATGATAAGTTTTGACATTCTTGTGGTGGAGTAAAACTTGTTCTATATGTGATTAATCTCTTTCAAGTATGCTGTCAGGTTTTTTGAGATTAATTTGATGTCAAAGGGAGTCATGAAGGAATTAGTGCCATTTGTTGGCAAGACTCGAAACTCGAATCAGGTTATCATAATTTTGTCACTTACAGTTAATTAATCCATGTGACTTCTTGTATTGTTTCAGGGTGGAGTTGATCAATGCCTTTTCAACTAAGAAAGCCGCAACGGCTTAGTTGATGATGAGACTATGTTTTGAGTTACTTCGGTCAACTTTGCATCTTAATTAGAATAAAAGGGATAATCTTCTTGCCTACAGGTGTGGATTACTTCTTTTGGTTTAATTAAGATGGCATAGTATGAGTTTTATTTCACAGAAGATGTGAAAATCTTCATCTTGCCTACAGGTGTTGAAGTTTTTCATGAAGGTACTTTTGTGACATAAAATCTAGTACTAGAAACTAGTTAATTTTCTTGCCTACAAGTGTAAATTAATTTAGTTTCATGAAGTTTATTGGGATAAAGTTCCATGCCATTAGTAACAAATATTTCCACAATGAGCCCCATAAAAGGTTGTGGTTTGAAGGCATGGAAATCGGTTGCATCATGACGTATTTTGTGTCTCTTCATGCGACTTGTTGGTGCAAAGTATTGGACCCATGAAGGTTAATCAAGGATTGCTAAGGTACACATTGTTTAAGTCTTATGCTTGTAAATCTTTTCAATTTGAACTATGATGTCGGTTTAGAGGATGAAATTTGACTACTAAAGTTTCATTTGGACATCGAAATTGAAATGTTATGAAATTGAATTTGTTATGGATGCATAAATTCATGATAGATGCATATAGTTGTTTCTGGCAGATTGTGTGTCTTGATTTAAATCGGGTGAATGACACGTCTAATGGTCACCAAATGACCTGAATTTTGGATAGGTTCATCATATAGATGTCTATTATGTGCCTGCAAATTTTCGTAATTTTATGCCATGTATTTTAATTATGGTGAATTTACTAGTAACCCATGCTCGTATAGGCAGTTTTACTGGCAGATTGTGTTGGTCTTTTTGAGACGTGACTTTAGACTACTATTTTGACCCAAAACAGCTCTGTATTTTTCTTTTATGAAGATTAGTATGTCTATTTTGATCAGTATAAATTTGGTAGCAATCAAGCTTGTAAATTAATTATGATAAATTCTAAAGTAAGTGTAACTCATTGCTGAAATTCTGTTTGATAACTTTATGTTGGTTGTGATGTATATTTGTTATGTCTAAAATATAAAGCAATTTTCTTTAGGTACATCTTTGAAAGAATATATTAACGAGTGTTTGTCCAAGTGGGAGAATTACTGAACGAAAATTGGGCTTCACACGCATTAACTTATTTGCAAGTATAAACTCTGAAAACTTAGTGGGAGTTGTTCTAAAATTTTGAGCATTAAGTGGACTTGCATGAATCTATTAAAGCATTATTCTATCTCCCATGTGTTACTTGAATGTCTATAATATGTTTAAATTGCACGAATAGATACTTGGTATATGCGTACATTTTCTGTTACTTGCAATCATTTGGATTTCTCGATTGATCATTTATTTTGGGGCTCATAAGGACTTAGCATAAATGTGGACTTATTAATACATATAAGATGGTTGTTGGATACATGTTTTGTGTAACAGCAGTGAATGCTTTCAGTGAATGCTTTTAAGCTTAGTTGTACCTTTCATTGAGGTAATATGCATTCAATGACTAAGTAAGGCTATTCCCAAAGGCATATTTTCAAAAGTATGATTTAAGTATTGATTTGCAAATTAAGTAACGATGTTGCAGATCAGTGGGAGCTTGAGTTTCGTATTAGTAATGCCTTACATTTGCAGATGACCTATAAGGTATGTATAGAATCCATGTATTCAATTTGATCTCCAGTTGGATTCATTAAGTCACATTTTTCGTGTGCTAGTCAATTATCTGATGAAATATATATCAGATATCAACTTGTTATCAAATTGCATATTAAATGGCATGACATGGTTTGTGCACTGCCTCAGTTGTGAGGATTTCCGTCTTGCCCACAGGTGTTGGAAATCACTATGAAAGTAACTGGTATGGTGTATAGATCAGTGTCAAAAACATATTAATTCATCTTGCTCACAAGTGTTGAATTAATTTGTTTTATGAAGTTTTTGGGATATTTTACTTGGACATGTGCCTATTTGGTATTTTCAGTTGTGTCCGTTGGCTACAAACATTGTTTGTCTTGTTATTGGTCTAATGAAAGTGATGCATGATTGTTTTGGAGATGTATTCACACCTGCAGGTTATGTTGGTTTCATTAGATGAAGGATATCTGCGTTGACAGATTTAAGGCTTCGAAAAAGCATAAAGTGTAACTTGTAAGTTACAATAAGGTGGACTTGAGATGATATAAAGTAAGACATTTTGGTTAATTTAAAGTTTAATTAAAGTTTCATCTCTTGATCATAATTTGTGTTTCATGTGAATGAGGATCTGAGCATGTGTGATTATGAAGGTTCTGGTTTGTGTCAATCCTACAACCTTGTTAGTTCCATGTTAAGAAATTTATTTGACCGAAATTGCATTAAGGACGTGATGTAATCACTGTTACATGGCCACTAAAGTGACATTAGTCTCCAATCTCAAGTATAAACGTGAATATTACATTTTGTAGACCAAGTGGGAGAATGTTGGATTTGTCCAATAGATTATTGGGTCTTTGCGTATGGCTGCACTTATTGAGAGGACGACGGAGAGCCATCTTAAATTCCTCTTGAAGGTTTCGTTCGGCAGAATTGTTTTCGCCGAGTTATGATTGTACTCGGTAAGCGAATATTATTTGCGTAGTTGGTGGATGTGAAGTCTTGACCAAGGTCATTGGTTAAAAGATATATATACAAATTTAGTAAGCCATCGATTGATCAGCATATGTGGAGCTTTGGTGGTAGACTTCTTCGGTGGGGTTGTTGTACTTTCTTTAGGGCTAATTTGGTCTAAAGAAAATGGTGTACAACCACCCCGGTGCACTACTGGATTATAGCCTACACCGTCGTCGAGCTCGTCGATTGCTTTCGATGACAACGTAGGAAGATGTGAATGTTCTTGCTATTTGCACGCACCGACTCAGCGACGGTTTGTTTAAGCTTGAGAAGCTCAGTAGGGTAGGCAAAGGCGCTGGCAGGATTAAGGGGAATTGGTGGAACTTTGCGTATGCAATCGGTGGGATTTGTCTTTCTTCACAGTCATCAACGACGATGTATAAGGTGTGCATAATGGCCTTGGACTTCAACATGCAATCGGTGGGATTTGTCGTTCTTCCCAGTCTTCAACGCTTCAGCTAATTTGCCTTGCTAAAAAAAGGAAAATCAAATTTTCATAGCACATGGAATCATATGAGAGAGAGTTGGAAGTTCTTTATGTAACAAAATCAAGAGTAGGGGTAACAGGAGGACCATGTTCGCTGGGGGCAACGCGTGGTACGAACGGCTAAACATTTCTGCACTCGCCGAGAGATATATGCAGCATATATTTGTACTGCAAGTCAGCATGCGAGGGGGCATTTGTTGTTTACTGTCAACTGCAGAGAAAAATAGGGAAAATGAGGAAAAGAGCAGTATTCACCGAAGCGATGGCCGAGAATTGGTGGTTTCAAGTTTTTCTCGGTCCCGTTTTCTTTAGCCGATTCGACCAGATGGAGTGGATGGTCTGAAGGTGCTGCCTCACCATGATCTCGGTGCTGATGGTGTTTTAGGTCGGCTAAATAGCCGACGGTAGTTCCGACTAGGGCAGTAAGTGGTTAAATGGTGAAGTGGTACCCATCATCAATTTCACAAGTTTTTAAGGTATAGTCTCGGCCAGTTGTTATCTCTCGGCCGAGCCACTTTTCATCAACATTTGGTCCGTTCGGTGGCATTTATCAGGGAAAAAAATTCGGTGGAGTCATTTTTCTTTTATGAGATGGCATGCAAATAGCAAAAATATGATTTTAGGAGATAAGGGCAGGTTCATGATATAAATAAAAAGCCACCCATTTCAAGTGGTAAGGCTTTCACATGGGATATCCTTCTTTGGTGAAGCAGTCATTAGTTGGAGTTTGTCAATGATCTTAAACTCGGATGCTGTCTTACAATCAAGGCCGAGCGACGAGGGGCCAGCACCAGAGAGGTTCGGTCGAAGTAACGCTCAACAATGAAAAGGCCAATAACGTTTTAGCAATTGTTTGGTTGGCCATTTAAAAGTAAGGTAGTGGTGCGTTTGTGAGATATTGTTTAGGCCCAAAATATTAGTTTAGGCCGAATTTAGAATCATTCTCGGCCCAAAAGGTTTTACTTGAAGGCTTGTGGATTATTTAGTTCGTGGGCCGAGATCGGCCAGATCCTGTCAGGGAGAAGAGTTGTTCGGATAAAGACGATGTAGGCAGAATCCTACGGCTAGCATGAATCCTGATGCAGTAAGGGGTCTCGGCGAAGATGAGGTTGACGAGATATGGAGATGAGTGCGGCATGATAAAAGGCTAGGTTCAAAGTCCTGATTGAAGAAGGATTAGTCGAGATATGATTGGATCAAAATAAGGAGTCCTAATCCGAGTATGACTTGAACTCGATTGAAGAGGGATCTGCTACTATAAATAGAGGAGGCTGTGCATCATTATGAGCTCTCCAACTAAACACACAAATCTGCCCTACGCAAACCCTCGCTCTACGCGAAACCTCTCAACAACCTTGAGATTTTTATTTTCCTTTTCACCAACACATCTTCAGTTTGGATAAACAGCACTGTGAAGGCAACCGGTGGTATCTTCAGTTTGGATAAACAGCACTATCGTCGTAGAATCAGCCGACCGCGGAGCACCTTTAGTTTGGATAAACAGCATTGCGAAGGGGCCGACTGGTTACCTATCCAAGTCTCGGTCGAGAAAGATTTTCGAATCCTTATTGGCAGAGGTCATCTCATCAGCCTTCTCGGCGAAGTGAGGTGTTACAATTTACTAGGGCTCGGCACATTGAACGCCGAGTTGTCGTATGATTGGATACTCACAAGTGGGCTTTAGAGTTCGGCATTCTGACGGCCGAACCACATTCACCATCAAGACGTACGTCCGCTTTGAGTATTTGTGCCCTTACACTTTAGTGTCAATTCGGCGTGAGTTTACTCTGACGAACACCATCACTGTGACCGAATCTGATGACAACGATCCGTGAACTTCGCATATTTAGTAGCCTTGTCTTCAGGCTCTAGAACCCGAAGGCCGAGAATTGTTCCTTCCTCGGCCGCAGTCGCAAGATCAAGAAGTCAGCAGCGCGACCAACACAACATCAACAAATTTTACTCCTCGGCCGAGCTCGGCCGACGAGTTGGCACGCCCCCGCACACAACCGAAGGACGTAGTTAGCTCATAGATTACTCGGCCTGCGCGCCACGTAGGCTTGGTAGTTTTTAGGGTCAACAGATATATATCATCTTTGCACTCGATCGAATAGAGGCTATTCGGTGGAAAAGAATTAGGCCAAGATTTTTTGGCCTCGATTTTCACAAGGCGATTGTTGTCGGCATTGGTTCAAGATTTTGTATGTTTTTCGCCGAATCAAGTCAATATGTATTCGGTGGAGTTATTTGGCAGCTACGAACATTCAAATGTAAATTTCCTCAATTATTCGGCTTAAGGGCCAAAACTTGAGAAAATTGGGGGGCTGTGTTTAGACCCAAAATTGCACCATCGGCTTGTGCAATTAAGGTCGTTGAGTGAGCGTAGCTCCCAACCGTCGGATGAAAAAGTGAAGATAATTTTGTTGTTATTGAAGGATAATATTATGATTTTCATCATAATAATTATCTTTTAATATGATTCATCTTGACATTTTCTTATACGGGATAAATGGGATTCAAATTATCTCTAATCTGGAAGCAATAACAAAGTTCAAGTTAACTTGGGACACGTTGTTATGATCCCACATCGGCTCCACCATAAATGGTGTAGTGGTTCTTAAGTTCTGGGGGTCCTCCCACCTATTAGACTAGTCTTTTGGGTTGGGCTCTTCCCTTGGGCTTGAGTACCTAACATTGGTATCAGAGCCTAGGTTCCCGACCCTGCGGAAGGGGCGACCTGGAAAGGGCTACCTTAATGGGACGACCAGAGGGTGCGCCACCATTAAGAGTGAAAACCACCAGAGTAAGGACCACCGTGGGCGTCGGCCCTAGACGAACCGACTCTACGGAGGGGGCGACTTGGAAATGGCTACCTTAATAGGACGACCAGAGGGCGCTATCGTTAAGAGTGAAAGCCACCAGAGTAAGGGCCGCCGTGGACGTCGGCTTTTGAAGGGGTGGGCAATGTTATGATCCTACATCGGCTACACCAGAAACGATGTAGTGGTTCTTAAGTCCTGGGGGTCCTCCCACCTATTGGACTAGTCTTTTGGCTTGGGCTCTTCCATTGGATTTGAGTACCTAACACACGTAGGTTGGAACAGTTTGGAGTAAGAGATCAGCACAAAGATATTAAAGATGGGATTGCATTTGCATGCAACGTGAGGCCATGGAGACTTCTATTTGGAGATTAATTCCATGCAATTAAGAGTCCAATTTGAAGAAATTAGCAATATGAATGGTGTTTGATTAATGCCATGCATGCCCCTGATGTGTTATTGGCTTTGTGATAACAACCGGATGACTGGAGATAAAGTGGAAGAGCAAGGTTGCTAAAAATAAACACATGGCCCCAGTTTGCAAGAGATGATTATTTGGAGTTGAGCTTTGGATTAATAAAACAGAATGAGATAAAGATAGGTTTTAGCCATGTTGGAAAATTCAAACGACCAAAACATAGGCTTTAGCCTGCAGCAAATCGCTTCATGAGTTTGAAATGCAATTGTATTCTGCAACAAGTATCAGCTGCCAAGCAAGTACAGCAGCTTTATAAATACAAAGCGGCGGGCAATTAAGAAGGGCCCTTCGAATTCAACACACAAACTGCCCTGCGCAAACTCTCGCTCTAAGCGAAACCTCTCAATAACCTTGAGATTTTTGTTTTCTTTTTCCGCCAACACATCTTCAGTTTGGATAAACAACACTGTTAAGGCAACCGGTGACATCTTCAGTTTGGATAAACATCACTGTTGCCGTAGAATCAGCCGACCGCGGAGCACCTTCAGTTTGGATAAACAACACTGCTTCTCGGCCTACTGGTTACCTATTCAAGTCTCGGTCGACAAGGATTTTCGAGTCCTTGTAGGTAGAGGTCATTTCATCATCCTTCTTGGCGTAGTGAGGTGTTACCAAGTTACTACATTCGGCACATTGAAAGTCGAATCTGATATTGAACTTCGCAAACTAGCAGCCTTTTCTTCAGGCTCTAGAACCCGAAGGCTGAGACATGTTCCTTCCTCGACCGCAGTCGCAAGATCAAAGAAGTTAGCTGCGCGCTTAACGCAACATCAACACATTTTACTCCCCGATTGAGCTCGACAGATGAGTTCGCACACCTCGCACACAATCGAATGACGTAGTTATCTTATTAATTACTCGGCCTAAGCGCCACGTAGACTTGGTAGTTTTTAGGGTGAACAAAAACTCAAAAGAAAATGATGAGCATAATAATATATAAGAGTTTGATGAAAAAATATTTGAATATGAATATCCGATTTTAGAGAAGGAACTCGTATAGAAATATTACAGTTAGATAGACCAAAGAGTTTAGAAGAAGTATTACAATTAGCAGAACAAACTAGAATCATAGGAGAAGACCCACAGTTACATTGGAGTAAAAATAAAATATTAACAAAATTAGATATAATTAATCTAGATTTAACTATTAAGACATCTGATATGCCTTGTAGTTTATTTGATAAACAAGAGTTTGAGCAGCAAATAAAAGAGTTGGTAAATTTAAAAGTAATTAGACCCTCTAAGTCTAGACATAGATCAGCAGCATTTATTGTAAGAAAACATTCAGAGCTAAAGAGAAGTAAGGCTAGAATAGTTTATAATTACAAAAGATTAAATGATAATACATATGAAGATAGTTATAAGTTACCAAATAAGGATGAGCTTATAAATAAAATTCAAGAGAGTAAATATTTTAGCAAATTTGATTGTAAAGTAAATCAGGATTTTGGCAAATACGATTAGCAGAAGAATCAATTGAGTGGACAGCTTTTACTTGTCCAAAAGGACATTTTGAGTGGCTTGTTATGCCATTTGGACTTAAAAATGCTCCATCGATCTTTCAAAGAAAGATGGACCAAATTTTCAAGAAATATGATAATTTTTATTTTGTTTATGTAGATGATATTTTAGTGCATAGTAAAAATAGAAATGAACATAGAAAGCACTTAGATATAGTTTTACAAGAATTTATCAATAATGGAATTGTGATTGGCAAAAATAAAATAGCATTAGAAAAGCAAGATATAGAATTTTTAGGAATGTATATCAAGTCAAGTACAATACAATTACATGATCATATAGCTAAAAATGTTTTAGAATTTCCAGATAAGTTAGAAGATAAAAAATAGTTACGAGCATTTTTAGGATTGTTAAATTATGCAAGAAATTTTATCCCTGATTTAGGAAGAAAAATAGCATTATTACATGGTAAAACTAGCAAAATAGGACAAAAATATTTTAATGGTGAAGATATTAAATTAGTTCAAAATATAAAGGAAGAAATTACTCAACTTAGGCCATTAACATTACCATTAGATGATAGTTACAAAATAGTTGAAACAAATGCTTCATCATTAGGATGGGTAGGTGCACCATACCAGAAAAAGCATAAGGAGTCACCAAAGTCTGACGAACAAGTTTGTAGATATTCATCAGGAAAACTTAGCGATGTACAGTCAAGATTGCCATCAACAGATTTAGAAATTTTAGGAATAATTAACTCACTTGAGGCATTTTCTTTATTTTTACATAATTAAGTATTAACAATTAGAACAGTTTGTCAAAATATAGTTTCTCATTATAATAAGATACATGCTAATAAACAGGCAGCCCGAAGATGGGTTAATTTTATTGATTCAATTACAAGAAATGGTTTTAAACCAATTTTTGAACATATAAAAGGTAGCAACAATACATTAGCTGATATCTTATCAGGATTAATTCGTTGAACATGAATGGAATATCATGGACCATCATCCTCAAATAGCACAAGACCACAAGGCAAAAAAGAACCTTTCAATAGCGTAATGATGCACCATGGACCTCCCTCATTCAATGGATTCCAAAATAGCATAAGTAGACCAACATCACCACTAGTACCCACTTTCAACTTTAATGGCACTCTTGTTGAAGGAATCAGAAATCCAACTCTGATGTATAGGCCAAGGGTACCAAAAGTTTATGATAGGCAACAGGTTCTTTTAGATAATTTTTGGAATATCCAAATCAAATAGCCAAGCATGAGGCTAGGTCATGAAAAACTAATTAGGGCCTTAGAACAAGAGTTTGATAGCTTTAATTTTAATTTCCATCAAAGCCAACATCATATTCATTCTCTTGAGTACAACCTTCAAGTCATTTCTAGAGACCATGAGTCATTACTTAGTAAGTTTACCAAAATGAACCAAGAACTCCAATCTCTTAGAATGTAGCAAAAGGCAAGTGAGACCCTGAAAAGAGAATTGAAAATAGGTTTAGTGTAATACCCTGAAAAATTAAAATATAAATTAGTTATACTTATGGGTATGTTAGGGATGTATTTTATCCTCATATATTTTATTGTATTTCTTGATATATTTGGATAGAACTTGATCTCACGAGCGTGTAGGCGCAAACCATTCGTGAAACGGACTTATGATGAATAAGTTATGAATGAGCAAAGTTAAGGACATTTTGGTAATTTTAACCTTCTTTAGAAGGCTCCAGATTTTCTTCAACCATGTGATATGCCACATGTGTGGTTGAGGTGAAAGAAAAAGAAAAGAAAAGAGAGATGGACGGCTGGGATGAGAATGAGATAAGAGAAAGGAGAGAAAGCAGGAATGGGACTGGCCAATCAAGAAGAGAGGAAAGGAAGGGAAAGGAAGGAGAAGGAAAAGAGGGAACCAGACCTCTTTTTTAACCCCCAACCCGACCAGGCGGGTTGCATGGCCTCCGATGCCATTTATGGTGATTTTCTTGCGAATTGAAACCACTCACCACCTAGAAAATATTCCACAATCCTCCCCCTTCCAATTTCAACCAAAAATCGAAAGTATTGGCCTAGGTTTCCTAGGAAAAAATACCAACGGGTGTGGTGGTAACCCGACGGCGATTCGCCATTTTCTACAACCCCCCCCATCGATCCTCACCATCAAAATACCTCCCTTGAGATCAAGAACAATACCCAATCATTGGTTGAAGCGTCGGAGTCGATTTGAGGACGAATCAAGGAACCCCCAATTCTAGGGTTCCGGCGGATCAAGGCTGATTTCAGGCGTTTCACGGTCGAATTGGTCTTCGGCCCAGGTATGAAAGTTATTCTCCTTGGCTTGCTCTACATTTCTGTGAAATTTGGTAATTTTTGGAAATAGTTGAATTTTCAGGCGACTCGGGGCGGCCAGCCGTAGCATGCGGCGGCGCGTGGCGGCAGCGCATAGGCTGAGACCCCACCTGCCCTTCCTAGACTAATTTGAATACCCTAATTCCATATGTGACGTTTGATTGATGAAATCTCGTCGTATGACTATAGTTTTGATAAGGACAGCCACTTGGACCTCATATGCATCGATGATCTGACCGTTGGATTGTCACCAAACTTAATACATAATAGTATGTAATATTTGAGGACAATAGGAACTTACGGATTGGGAATCTGACGTACAGATCTTCCCGAATTGGATTTCTAAGTTTGTAAAATCAAACGTTGACCACCACTTGAATTTGCGATTGGCGAAGATCCAACTGTTGGATCATAATGAAATTTTAGTATGTTGTTCTAGAGGAATAATGTGGATGTTGAGAAGTTACGAATCATAAATTTGGTAAGCAGATCTTCCGGTTTAGATTTCTAGGGTTGTGAACCCTATCCCCGATCTTGATCGACGATTGACTTTTTATAGTCAACTAAATCGAGTTTCTAGTGTGCTGTTTATCTTAGAGTGATGTTGACATTTCATGAAGCTTCGTGGGCTCATTATGACGACGGGTGTCTTTTTTTACGTATGAGTGATTATAATATAGGTGATTTGTATTGAATTGTTATTTTATTTTATTGTCATTGATCTACGTTTGTGAATTGTGAAGTACAATTGGCTTGATCCCTCTGAAGTGTACGTAGGCAGTCTAACGAGAAGTTAGATGCAGCCATAAAATAAATGAGATTAAATTTTAATAGGAAATCATGAAAGTGAGAAATGTTAGAATGGTTATTAACATAAAGGGTAACTATGACATTTTTGGCCTACCACTAAAGGTAAATTACGAAACAAATTGGCGGGGTGTTACATTTAGAAACTGAGGTTGTTGAACCCATAGAACAAAAGGCTACGGAGCCCATAGAAGAGATTAAGATTGAGCTCTTAGAAGAAGACATTGAAATGGAACAACATCATAATAATGAGCAGCATCAACATCTGAGTGACAAAGAAAAACAGGAAAGATATGAAAGTTTTCTTAGGAATAGATTTTTAGACTTAATAATAGATGATATCCTATTAAAAGAAATTTCAAAAGCAAAATTAAGAATAATGCCACTAGATATGCAAAATGAGATCCTGAGCAGAGCATCACAGTCCATGAAAGAGTTACAATTACAATTACAATGTGCTTTGTATCAGTCCATCTTTGATCCAAAACCAGGGATGGATAGTATTACAAAGATGTATCCACCATGTCTTTGTGATAGTACAGAGAGTTGTATTTGTAAACCAAAAATTAGCATAGTTGTGGCCAGGATTAACATGAGAGATCTTAGACCATGGCATTTTAGTTATGAGCATCAAAAAAAGCATAATGTAGTAGAAGTTACCCCAGCCTTACTATTAGAGTTTGGCTATCTTGATAAAATATTCATCAACCATATTTCCCAACTAGAATCATTTCCTGAAAAGCTTATAAAATTAGTAGAAGATTATCTAGAAAAGTGGAAAGAAATTTGCATAAGTTTTATTAGTAGTCCTCTAGATTGGTATGTAAATATGCATAAGGAGAAAGTTAGGCATATAGCCATGATTAATGAAGAGTCCTTTAGATTATCTCCTATCTCCCCACACAAGTGGACTCCTTCATACAAAAATATTTTAAGATTTCGAGGGATCCAAATGTTAGCCTTAGATGAGTTTGAAGATTTTAGGTATGATATGATATTAGTAGCAGAAAAAGAAGAAATGTATATTTACAGCAAGTCAAAATCCTGTCATCAGCCATACTGGAAGCCACAAAATTTCAAAGAAGAAACAGAAGATATGTATTACAAGGTAAAAAAAGATAGAGAAAGAGATGCAAAGCTAGTAGAAGATGATGAACAGTACTAGAACAATTTGACAGAAGAAGAGCTACATAACATCGACAACATGATGGAAGCATGAAGAGCTGACAACAAATTAGCATAAGTTGAATAACATCATGCAAAATAACGTATTTTGATTAGACAGAAATGTCAACATCATTGTGGACCATGCTACAATAAAGAAATAATGGCATAAGAGTAAATAAAGAAAAGAGCTTGACCCATTATAGACCTTTCATACACAAAATGTCATTTTGATTAAGAATGAATAGTGCTAGGGCATTTTTATTAAAACTCCCTAGTTTCAATTAGACTTTGGAGAAGAAGTGTTAGTTCCAACATATCAAGAGATTTACACTACTACAAAAATATCTATAACTAGCGGTTCAAAAACCGACAAAAAACGTATATTACAGTCGGATTTTAAGCAAAATCCTACAAAAATAGATGCAGTGGCGGATAAAATAACCGACAGATTTGCCAGCGTCAGGAAATGATCTTTCCGACAGAAAATACTCCAAAACCGATAGAAATTCTGTCGGTTATAACCGACATGATATATATTTCTAATAAATAACTAAAAGAATTTTTGTCGGATAAAACCAACAGAAAATACAAAAACCGCTAGGACTTCTGTCGGATATAACCAACAGAGCATTTATTATAAGAATAAATAAAAACATTCTTGTCGGATAAAACCGACAGATCATATATTAATAATAAAAAAAAAAATATTTCAGCATTTTCCATATCCCCTGCATTCACCATCTGAAACCTCGTCGGAGCTTGATCTCAAAAAATATTTTTGCATTTTCCATATCCTCGTCGCCCATTACTCTCCAAGTGGTTATACCTTCCAAATTGACAGATCAAGGCCCTTGAGATGTGTCCCGTCTTCTGTCGAGGGGATCTCCAGTTTGAGCGTTCTTTCTCTCGGATCTGTCATGGTTCTGAGTGTTCTGCACACATACCATACCATTATAATTACATGTAGCGAGAGATCAGTTATGGGGACTAGTAATTTTACCCTTTCTGTCTTGGATCTGAGCCGTTTGAATGTTCTTTATTTACTTTGGGTTTCGTCGGCGAACCCATATCCTCGCAAAGGAAGTAGATCATCATGAGTTAATGTTCCTCTTTTCCGTAAAAAAAAAAATTAATAATTGTGCACCTATTAAACAAGGACAGGGACGATGATTACCTTTGTAGGAAGATTTGAGCTTCAAATGTGCTACCATTTCCATGGCAGAGGCGTTGGTTTTGGGGTTCTTGCAAAGGAGAGTGCGTGTGGTTGTGTTGCTGGGAGAGAGAAGGTCTCGCACTTGTGTGTGGTTGAGCGGCAGAGGGGTGAGGGTCTAAGAGAACAGAGAGAAGGCGAGCTATTTTTCATTTCGGAAAGAAATGGGTCTGTGAGAATAGAGAGAGAAAGCTGCGCCATATGTGAGAGGGCCTTAAGGTTTCTAAACGAACATTCTGAAATGGAGCATATTTTAGTTTCTATTTTAGAATCCTAAGGAGCTCCATACTCGGATGCATGACAAGTGTGCAAATCTGGAACGCCCTTTATCTGCCTGAGCGGGGGTTTTGAAATGAAGCAGTATGGAGCCGTTTGGCTCTGGGCTCAAGGCAGGAGACAGAATCCTATGTCTCTAGGGTTGCGAATTAAGATCCTCCCCCATTGCTTTTGTATGTTAGGTTGTCTATTTATTTATTTATTTATAATCAATATAACATTTTAAAATAATAAAATTTCCATTTCTGTCGATTATAACTGCCACCATTAACTCAAAAACCGATAGAATCTGTCAAAAATATTTAAAAAAAGGATTAAAAAATTCTGTCGGTTATAACCGACAATATTTTTTTGATATCCACCACTAAATATCCACCAGGAATTTATGTCGGATATAACCGACATCTAATATTCGCCACAAATTAAAAGATGTGTCGGATATAATTATCCGACAGGATTTTTCTAATATCCGCCACCATCATCCGCCACCTAAAGCTAATATTGTAGTAGTGTTAGTTATCGGGCTTCCGAAAAAAAAGATGTTAGTTCAAGTTGGGCTTTCAAAAAGATTAGCGATAGTTTAGTTGACCTTTCGATAGGCGTTAGCTCTTAGGGTTATTATTTAACACTCGGACTTTCGAAAAGAAACGTTTGTTCTGGTCGGGCTTTTGAAAAGATTGGTGCTAATTCTTATGGGCATTCGAGAAGAGGCATTAGCTCCAATAAATTATGATTTGTTGAACATTGAAATAGATTGGCGTTATTTTCAACATGTCAACAAAGGACTCCTACACATGTGGCTCACTAAAATGTGTGGTCCACGTGAGAGAAGAGGAGGTTGAATTTACTAACTTTCAAATTAGATTTAACTTTCTTCTTGGCAAACTTATTTGTATATGAACACATCGCATTAAAATTTCTATTATCCTTCATGCAGTGGATGTGAGGTGTGCCAAAATATCTTGTGCTTTTATTTGGTCAATAAAGATCTTGTGCTAAGCCTTAGATTGATCTCATATGCAGAGGAGGAGAAAGGTTATGTATAAAACAACTAGAATGAAGCAACCCACTAGGTACTTTCTTTCCTTTTGTGAGAGACCTTCTTTCCTTCTGTGAGAGCTTCTTCCCACCTGTTTTGGTGAGGGTCTTCCTCTTACCCACCTTCTTTGGTGCCGACTCTGGCTTCGGCTGGAGTCGGTTGCCCCTTCTCCCTTCCTCCTCCTGTTTTCTCCTCCTTCTCCCTTCTCTGCCCATTCCTCTTTCTTCTTATTCTTCTTCTTCTTCTTCTTCTTCTTCTTCTCTTTTTGCTTCTTCTGATGCTTCTCCCTTTTCTCCCCTGCTCTCCTTTCCGATCTGGCCATTTCTTCCTACCTTAAGCGGCGTTACTCCTTGTTTATCTCTTCTTCGATCTGCAGTCGCTTCCAAACCATGATTTGTTGCAGTACTTCGAGATGGTGTGTAGAGTTCCGGTGTTCTGCACCACCATCTTCTCACTGTCTCTGCCTTTTTTGACATTGTTGTTCGGGGGTTGCCATGAACTTCCTCCTGATAGTTGGCTTCTTCCGACCACTTGCTGACTATCCTTTCTTTGTGGCTGTGCTCGGGCCGTTCCTTGTGGTGAGATGCTGCAATTCCTCTGGCGATGCTTGGCTATGGACGAGAACTTGGTCGAATCGAGATCGGGGGCGACGGGTGTAGATCTTTCTGGTGTTTGGGCTTCAACTTTTGGTTGGTCATTTGTACTTTGTTTTTTGGGCCCGTGTTTTGCTTGGTTACGTGTGTTGTTTGGGCCTTGGGTTTGCCTATGTGTATGTTCTAGTTTGTTATAATGTGAAGAAGCCTTTTTCCAATAAAAAAAAAAAAAAAAAAAAAACTAGAATGGGATATATTTTATTTTGATTACTGTAATCCTGTAAAGTTGGCCAGAGAGAGAGAATATAATTTAACAAAACGACACCATTTTTTATAAAAGTTTAAAGTAACTCGTTCTTTTTTCTCAAAATAATAAAAGGCCCATTAACTTTCACTTCTCCTAATAGCCTTATATATTTGAGGTCCTGACCCTATACATATAGTATTTGACTCTTTGTTTTATTGATTATAATAATGTTGACTTAAAAAAAGGGATATGTACGTTAAGCATATAATGGTATGACTCGTCATGTGCTTGACGAAATGCCAAACCATGTAGTCCATTTCTAATCTCGTCTAACTTCTTATGATCAATTTCTTCATCTCTTAGCCTAATTCCCTTGAAGTTTGATACTGTACCCAAACATACCCTAAACAAACAATTGAAAGTATTTACGCATGTATAATTTCTTTCACTTGGCTTCGTCCCTAAAGTATGAGCACTAAGTTTCAAATGCCACCATCGATTCTTCCCTTGCATTCTCTTTTGAAATTCTCAATATCTCTATTTCAAATCTTATAAAGTTTAAAAGATTCAAATGGGAGGTTAATCACAGAGAACCTATTGGAAGATGGAAGTCAACTAGGGTTAGGTTCTTTATCCACTGTACAATACTGGAACCCTAGTTTCTAGGGCAAAGTTTCAACGTCACTTGTAAGGTGGTTGTTTATATCAATCAAGGATTGTAACCTCTCTTAGCTGTCTTGTGTCCCTAATTCAAAGGATTTGTAATTAGCTGTTAGCAGGTTTTAAGCGTGATTTAAGGAAGGTTAGAAGGTTGTTTCTTCTAACTTGCCTTTATATTCTTATCAGGTCTCTTGTACATTTTATGAGAAGTGTATTATATAAAACCTTCAAATTCCAACATGGTATCAGAGCAATGACCCTAATAGGCATGTCTCTGTATATCCTCGTGTATTCGTTGAGCTCTTCTTTAACCCTCAACAATGGCTGAAGAGAGTTCATTTATCTGGAGGGAGAAAGCTGATAGGAGCATATTTATGCGACTTAGTTGGCTTGTTCTTGTGCATTTATGTTGTGTTTTCTTAGTTATGTTAGTGTTTAAAGCCATTTTCGTGTGTTTCTAGGTCCTAAAGACAAAATATGCAAGAAGATGCATTTTGATGCATTTTGGAGCATTTTGGAGCAAAATTGGGTTGGAATGGATATCACATGTTTGGAGCAAAAGGAATGGACGAAATTGAAGACTTGAAGATGTAAGGATTCCTAATCAAAGAAGGATTCCTAATTGAAGATGGATTCCTACTCAAACAAGGATTCCTACTTGAAGTAGGAAAGTTAAGCCAAGGTTTCCTATTTTGGTTTACCTTTCCTAATCCTTAATGTTTCCAAATTCCAGCAACTTTGAAGGCTTCCTTTGCATTCTAGGACACAAATTGAAGGACCTAGACCACCTAAGAACCCTTGCCGCACCTCCTTACCCCTTTCCTCTTCCTTGCCGTGCAAGGGAGAGGGTTATTTCCTGTTTCCTTGCATTAAAACACATTCCTTTTTAATTTAAAGTCTTTGCCGCACACCCCTGGCACTTTCCCTTAGTTTTCTGATTTTGTTTCCTCTTTCTAGATGCTTTTGACTTAATTTCTGATTACCAAAATAAGTTAGGGTTTTAATTTCCCTAAAACCTTTAAATAAACTTCCTTGTTGCAGCCACAAATCATCCATCCACACAACCTGTCTCACCAGAATTCCTTCCCCAACCCTAGCCGCACCTATCCTTCACCATTCTCCATAATTTCTGACCAAAAAACACTCCCTGCCGCACCATACATCCATCCTAGCCATAAACCCAGCATTCGACACCATTCATAATCCCAAAAACTCACCAACAACCCTTGTGCCGCAGCAAAGAGGAAGGAGGAAAGCCCTTGGATGCGCCTGCCATTCAAGTTAGGATTGCTAGAGCGTTTAGGTGTTTTCTTTCTTTTGTTTTCAATGTATAAACTTGTTATTCTTTGTTCTGTGAACATGAGGAACTAAGCCCTTTTGGCTAGGGGAAGATTCAAAGCCATGAACATACTTGCAATATGAATTGATTACCTTCAGTTGTGATTTCATAAGTTGTGAATTCAATTTGTTTAACTGCTTGATTGATAACTTATTTGTGTATGTTTATTAAGAGTGCACACTTAATTTGCATGCATGAATATGATGCTAGAATATAAGGGAGTTTCACCTAATAGTTACAAACTTATATTCACAAGTAGTGGAGGTCGCTTATAAACGATCGCGTTAAATGAATTCTTGGCAGGAGTTTCATGCTCATCATAGTAACGAATGCCTCGTCAATACTTATAGTTCTCATGATGCTTAATGATCTGTGATTGTATCTTTATTGTGCTGTTCACGTAAAGAACTTTTAGAGAATGCTTTGAATTGTTGTATGCGCTTTCCCATCCAATTCAATAACTTAAGGAGAACTTGAAGGTTAATTTAAGCGGACCTAATTAACCTGGGGTGTTGAGTTTCATGATTTATCGAAAGAACAACTGAAAATTGGTTTATGTGCAAGTGTGTCATGTGTGGAGAAGAATCCTCTAGCTAGCCCATCATCCATAAGTTTTACCAAATTCGTCCAAAATCTGTTTTAGTTTACAATCTGTTTGTTTTGTTTTCAAATTCGTCAAAACCCAATTCCCTTTTACTTTGTTGAGTCATATTAGTTAGAAATTGATTTAGTTTGTGTTTTTGAGTGTTTTGGGTCAAGTTAGAATCTATTTTCGTCCAAAGTAGTGTTTAAAGTTCAAAACTGCCCAGTTTGTGTTTTTAGGCAGTTTTGAGTGTTTTTGTGCTGTTTTGAGTCTTTTGAGTTGTTTTAGTGTCTTAGAGTCTAGTTTTGCATTCTTTGAGTCTAGTTTAGTGTTTTAAACTTTGTTTTAATGATTTTGAGTCAGTTTTGAGGTTTTAGCAAGCCCTCCTAATCCTCGGTCCAGAACGATCCCTACTTGCATCTATACTACAATTGTCAACAAGAGGGTTAAATTTGTGTGCTTATATATTTCGCATCAAATTTTTGGCGCCGTTGCCGGGGATTAGCAACTTTGCTAATCCCTTGGATTTTTTTTTCTTTCTGTTTACTTTTAGTTTGTTTAAGTTTCTGACTTTGTTTGTTTCTTGTTTTTAGGTACTAGTTTATGACTCGGAGCTCTCAACCTGTTCAAAAGAATATTTTGGAATTTGACGACGATTTTGAGAGGACTTTGAGAAGGCAGAGGAACCAGCAAGAATCTAATCCACCTAGCCCTGAACCTGAGCTTGAAGAACCGGTGCTAGAAGAGGAAGAGGAGCCCACGGCTCAAGTGTTGGAGGAAGTGCAAACCATGGCAGCGGACAATCGAACAATCAAGGAGCTCTCTGCTTCGGGATTTGCCAATGCCGCCCCCCTATGTATTCAATACCCTAGGGCTGCCCAAGACAAGACTGATGAGTTTGAGTTGAAGTCCAGTTTGTTGCACCACATCCCAAAGTTCCATGGGCTGTCCATGGAGGATCCAAACAAACACTTGAAGGAGTTTGAAGTGGTGTGTTCAAGCATGACCCCTATCAATGTGGATGGAAGCATATTGAAGATGAAAGCTTTTCCATTCTCTCTAATGGACAAAGCTAAAGATTGGTTGTATGAACTAGCCCCTGGAACTGTCACATCATGGGAGAGCATGAAACGGGCGTTTTTGGAGAAGTTTTTTCCAACTTCTCGAGTCATTCTTCTACGCAAAAGGATAAGTGGAATTCAGCAAGACGAAGGTGAATCATTTCCCACTTATTATGAACGTTTTAAATCTCTTGTTGCTTCATGTCCACAGCACCAAATGAAGGAGGAACTTCTTCTTCAATATTTCTACGAAGGGCTTCTACCAATTGAACGCCAAATGCTAGATGCCTCAGCGGGAGGAGCGTTGGTGGACAAGACACCCATGGCTGCCAAGATCTTGATTGCTAATCGAGCTTTGAACGCTCAACAATATGAAGCCGTTGGACAAAGAGGAACCCCACGGCAGCAAGTAAATGAGGTAAGTTCCACATCTGACATTCAATCCCAATTAACTAATCTTACTTCCATTGTGTCTCAGATGGCTGAAGGAATGAAGATGCATGGATCAAGTGTGTGTGGCGTGTGTTCTATCCAAGGACACCCCTCTGATAAGTGCCCGCAACTAATTGAGAATGGTGGATGGGAATCTGCCAATGCAGTGGGTTTTGGAGGCCAAAACCAACCAAGGAACGATCCATATTCAAATACGTATAATCCAGGTTGGAGAGACCATCCAAATTTCAAGTGGAGGGAGCCCCAACAATCTCAACAACAAGGAGGTTTTAGACAGCAACCCCCAGGCTTCTACACCAAGCCATATGCACCCACACAAGTTCTGCAACAATCTGCCCCAAATGCTTCAGGTACATCTCTAGATAATGATACACTTCTTAAGCTATTAACCAATTTGTCTCAGGGGCAAGAAAATCAAGCCAAAGCAATGCAAAACCAAGACAAAAGGGTGGATCATTTGGAGAAACAAATTGGGCAGATTGCAGAATTTGTAGGGAAATTTCGAGACCAAGGCCAACTCCCTAGTTCCACCATTCCAAATCCAAATGGAGGTTTCGAAACTGCAAAAGCCATATTGTTTAGAAGTGGAAAAGAAGTTGGGGCAGGAACACAACCATCAACATCAGGTCACAAGGAGGATGAAAAACTTCAATTTGAAGAGGAGGGACAAAGCCAACCCACGGCAAGGAAGGATACACCTTTGCCGCAGGCCCTAAGTGCTCCTAAACCATCAAATCTGTCCAACAAGGGTAAGAATGTGTCAAATTCAATTCCTACTAATGTTTTTCCTTCGAATGTTCCTTTTCCTAGCAGATTCATGCAAACAAAGAAAGAGGAAGCTGAAAAGGACATTCTAGAGACATTTAGGAAGGTTCAAGTCAATATACCACTTTTGGATGCAATTAAGCAAGTTCCGAGGTATGCCAAGTTTCTGAAGGAGTTATGCACAACTAGGAAGAGAGTTTCAAACAAGGAGGTTGTGAAGGTAAGTGAAAATGTTTCAGCCGTATTGCAACGTAAACTGCCCCCTAAATGCAAAGATCCCGGCAGTTTTACGAT
This sequence comes from Heteromeles arbutifolia, assembly GCA_024362995.1. Classification (NCBI taxonomy): domain Eukaryota; kingdom Viridiplantae; phylum Streptophyta; class Magnoliopsida; order Rosales; family Rosaceae; genus Heteromeles; species Heteromeles arbutifolia. The sequence goes on along the minus strand of JANCRC010000006.1, from coordinate 12,044,948 downwards.
TCCTTGTGTAATTGGCCATACTCGTTTTGAATCTGCCATGCTTGACTTAGGTGCATCTATAAATGTCATGCCTTATTCCATTTATGCATCTATGAACTTGGGTGAATTGAAAAAGGATGGTGTGATCATACAATTGGCTGATCGTTCTAACGCTTATCCAAAAGGAGTATTGGAGGATGTTTTAGTGCAGGTGAATCATTTAGTCTTCCCGGCTGATTTTTATGTTTTGGACATGGAAGATTCAGCCCATTCCACCTCTTTGCCGATTCTCCTTGGTAGGCCATTCATGAAGACAGCCCGCACCAAGATTGATGTGTTCAAAGGAACGTTGTCAATGGAATTTGATGGGGAAGTGATTGATTTCAATATTTCTGAAACCATGAGATATCCTAATGATGATCACTCTTGTTTTTCTATTGATATTATTGATTCTTTGGCGCAGGGGTATTTGGAAGATTTGAATGACGATGCACTTGAAAAGGTCATTACAAGAGGGATGGAGCTCAACAACAAGTGGGCAGAACCCATGCTAACCCACGGCATACATGAACCCATCCATGCCGTGCCCCCTTGTGAGGAATTCATTGAGATGGCTGCTGCCCTTGAGTCGTTACCCAAGCATGATGGTAAGTCTCCTAACTTTGATTCAATTCCCTTTTCGACTAATAAGTTGCTTCCTTCAGTAATTCAGGCACCTACCCTTGAACTTAAACCGTTACCAAACCATTTGAAGTACGTTTTCTTGGGGGAAAAAGAGACCTTACCTGCCATTATTTCCTCATCCCTCACGGCACAAGAAGAAGAGAAGCTAGTGCGTGTTTTAAGAGAGTTCAAATCTGCCCTAGGTTGGACCTTAGCCGACATCAAGGGGATAAGCCCTACAACCTGTATGCATCACATATTTCTTGAGGAGGGGGCCAAACCAACTAGAGAGGCTCAACGCCGTCTCAACCCTCCGATGATGGAAGTTGTGAAAAATGAGATAATCAAGCTACTTGATTGTGGAGTGATCTATCCAATCTCCGATAGTCGTTGGGTTTCCCCTGTGCAGTGTGTTCCAAAGAAATCTGGAGTGACTGTGGTCAAGAATGCTGAAGAGGAGCTTGTGCCTACTCGAATCCAAACAGGTTGGAGGGTTTGTATTGATTAGAGGAAGCTCAACGCCATCACACGAAGATACCACCAGTTGCCTTCAAAGTGCTGTTTATCCAAACCGAAGATGTGTTGGCGAAAAGGAAAATAAAAATCTCAAGGGTGTTGAGAGGTTTCGCGTAGAGCAAGGGTTTGCGCAGGGCAGATTTGTGTGTGTGTTGGAAAGGCTTTGAACGTTGTACAGCCTCCTCTATTTATAGTAGCAGATCCCTTTTCAATCGAGTTCAAGTCATACTCGGATTAAGACTCCTTACTCTGATCCAATACTATCTCGACTAATTCTTCTTCAATCAGGACTTTAAACCTAGCCTTTTATCATACCGTACTCATATCCATATCTCGTCAACCTCATCCTCGCCGAGACCCCTTACTGCATCAGGATTCATGCTAGTCGTAGGATTTTGCCTGCTTCGTCTTTATCTGAACAACTCTTTTCCCTGACAGGATCTGGCCGATCTCGGCCCACGAACTAAATAATCCACACGCCTTCAAGTAGAACCTTCTGGGTCGAGAATGATTCTAAATTCGGCCTAAACTAATATTTTAGGCCTAAACATTGCCCCCTCGCTTCTGAGGTCTTCGGCCTGAAGACTTCTAGCCGAGCCCTGACCTTAAAGAAGTGAATCTTAGCTCTTAATATTCTACGGATCCGAGTCCTCTATTTCCAAGGCGCATTTATGAAGCACGATTGAACGATCTTTGTTCTGCCAACCGTATCACTACGTGGCGTCTTCTACCATGACTGCCATTAGTAATGATGCCTGAAGCGTGCGGTTCACTGAACCGTCGAATCTATTACTAAGCGCAATCATAACACCTCGATCCATGGATTTTCAATAACCTGGCAATCGTGCGAGCATCGAAACGTCATTTCCCATAAAACACGTCGCCACACGTAATCGTGCATCCTCAAAATACGAAAACCTTGGTCTCTTCACCTGGATTCTCTGGATATTCATAATGATCAGAGACTTTTCGGCTAATTTTCCCTTTATTCTGAATTTTGGAACGATTGATCTCCCTCCAAGGCGCCTATAAATATCAAAGTTCTTTCATTTGTACCTTTACACTTTCCAATTTTCTGAAATCTCTCTTGCTCTTACTCCTAGAACATCCCAGGAAATCCTTTTTTTCTCCTAGATCTTCGTTCTCAAACCCCAACCCAGAAATTCTCCTCTTTTCCAGAAAACCTTCCAAATATTCGCAATGGCCTCCTTCACTTCCCAACTTTCCAAGGAATGCAAGAAATGCGAGAAGATCGTCGATCAATGCGCAATCAAAACCATTCGCTTTGAATGCGACATTAACACCCCTCATCAAATCCTCGGTCCTCTTTTCAAAGCGGCCGTACCACCCTCCATCACTGAAATTTTCAAGACCGAGTGCTTGAAATACCTGCTACAAGGCTTCGAGTGGTCAAAATGGGATTTGGCAAAACCCCAAGGCTCCTGGCCCTCGGCCACCGTAACCTGGGCAGCCTGGGTCAAACGAATGGAGAAGATTTCCGACGAGCAATGGAAAACGCTCGGCATCTACGACGCCATTCGCCTCTCATCACTGAAGATCGCCATGGACAAGGAGCTCCTTATAGCCGCCACAAGCCTCTGGTGTTCGGCTACCAACACCATGGTCCTGCCTTTCGGCCCTGTCGGTCCCACCATTCTCAATGTCACGACCCTCTTGGGGACTTCCCCGTCCGATATTCTAATTGATGCCGCCCTCTCAGGGTACCCGTCAAACCTCGACCTGAAAGCGCTTTTCGACAAGCAGGCCCTCGAGACACTGAGTGGCGAAGATCAAACACCTTCGAAGGAAGAGGTTTAGAAACTTCACAAGAACTTCAATTACAACACCCTCTACCTCCATTTCGCCTGCCGAGGAGAGGAGGATCTGCGAGAAGGAGAGCGAGAGGCTTTCCTCTTCTATTGGTACAACAAATACATCTGTTGTACCAAGTCAAACAAGTGTCTGGTCGAGAACATGCCAGTGGTCGAAGCCTTGGCTAGCGGCCGCACTTTGGCTCTTAACCCGACAATCCTCGCTCACCTCCTTCGCTGTTTGGCCGAGATGACCCTCCACAAGGTCGACCCGCATCAGAACGGCCCCCTCTGGGTCTTCCAACTCTGGCTGTAGGTTTACTTCGTCATTCTTCGGCCAAAAATCGCGAACTTCTCGCCTACTGAGGCGCTTGGTCCTCAATTGGCTTCTCGACCAGCGTCCCTTCACAAAGCCGAATAAGTATTCAAATACTTCTTCAATCTCGATGTTCTTTCCGACGATGAATTTTTGATCTGCCGTCATCGGGAATATCCTTCATCGATCATACTCCCCTCATCAGCTTGGAGCACAGATGAAGACGCCGATCTCCATCAATCCTAGGGATCGTTCGTGCTTGCTCGTAACCTTCATCTCGATTGCGACGCCAGCCAAGCAAGCTGGGAGATCTACCATCCAAACTTCACTGCCCGACAACTCGGCTATCTCCAAGGTTGCCCAGTCTCCCTTCTCACCTATCGCACTCCTTTGAGCCGAGGACGCCTCTCTGGTTCCTCGAAAAAGGAATGTAAAGATGTGAAGAGGGAGTTTCCAGAACGATGCCAGAAGCTTCGCCTTCGACTGGTCGTCCTTGAATCTCTCAGCACCGATACCTTTGGTGACTGGTGGGAAGAGTGCACCCAACACTTCTTTGGCGCTCCAGTTGAAGATATTATCAGCAGAATCTTCGGCGACCGTCCAAATAAGACCCCTACGCCACTGCCTAAAGAAGCAGCCCAAGGTATACGGCTATTTTTACTTTACTTCTGAAAGAGAAATCGTCATAGTTTTACTGACCCGATCTCATTTTTTCAGGCAGGCGAATGCCAAAGAGGGTAGAAATGGTGGCCGCAATTGCGCCCAAGAAAAAATCGATTTCCTCCTCCAAACCGAGCAAACGACCTCGACATGAGATTGAGACGGCAACCGTGGCCCCTCAACCCTCCAAACGTGTCAAGAAATTGGTGAAGAAAGGGGAACGAAAAATTCACGTCGTTTCTAGCCAAACGACAGGCTCGGCCACAGCTGACGTCTCTCCCTCCATCGGTACCCCAGTGGTCATGCGGGGGGCCTAACTTGGCCAACTACCCGAGGCTCGACCCGTGCCTCAAGTCACGGTCGAGCCAGCAGCTGCCCCACTAGCCGAGGACACGGCACCTCCGGCTCCAGCCAAACCGGCGGCTTCTCCGCCGATTGAGAGAACGGCCACTTCGGAACCGGTCGTGGCCCCCAGCTTGGAAGAAGTTACTTCAACGACGAGAAGAACTCCTTCCAACACTCCAAGATAGTCGGCAATCATCATTGAGGTATACTGGTGCGGTTGTTAATTCCTTTTTCCTCAAACAAATTCAAACAATTTAAACCTCTACTCTAGGATGATAAGAGCGACAACGCCCCCAACAGTCCTCCTTCGAGGGTCGAAGCGGCCGGTCAGGTCGACCCTCCTACAATAGTCGAAGCGGTTGGTCAGGTCGATCCTCCCACAGTCGCTCATGGGAAAGGCCTTGCTGCCGAGCCTAAAGCAACGGCGAAAATGCCGATCCACCTGCACGATCATGACCTCGGCATCCCTCATCAAGAAGCCACATCCGCTTATGTAAACACCCTTCTTACTGTTCTTTTAATCAATCTTCTACCTTAGAATGCTAAACCAGAAAGATATTAAATGTCAGGTGCCCACGTTCTCTTTTCACCGAATTTTTTATGCGCCGAAGGGCATTATCTATATCTCTTGGCCACCTCAGTGGCCGTCAAATGTAGATAACCTTCATCGGCCACGTGAATTGAGAAGCAGTCTAAAACACTGGGCTCGACCATTAAGCTCTCTAGGTTCGAGCAACAATTCAGCAGACATGGCCGAAGTCCCTTCTCGGTAGGTCTAACATTTTCCTCTTTCCTATTGTCTGATGATTCAACACATTCTGACAATTCTTTTCCGTGCAACCATTATGGGAGGTTGAATTCGACGCTCTCCTCTCAGCTGCGTCGGGAACTGCTGGTCCTTCAGCAGCCATGACTGGGTCCTCGGCCGACTCATCCACTATCCTTAAGCTGCAAGAACTCCTGTTACTTTCAGCTTCACAAATCCTCGAACGTAAGGGCCTCGACTCCATTGGCGAATATCTCAACGACCTCGCAGTTAATGGTCTGTTGAGCCCTGAGGCTATTACCCGGGCATCTTCGATCTTGGAGCAGACTCGAGAGTTTTTCGGTATTTTCGAGAAAGCTCTTCAGGCCGAAGATGACTTGAAGGTTGCGTCGGACGTTCTTGAAGATCTCCGCCCAAAAATTGAAGCCATGGAAGCAAAGAAAGACATTGTGGCCGACCTTGACCATCAGATCGTTGAACTTTAAAATCGGAGATCGGCCGTCGCTTCTGAACTTGCGAATGATTTTGAGTCGCGTGGCAAATCCTGCCTAACCGATTATGCGGCTAGCGTGAAGTAGGTCGAATAGCTTAAAATGGACAAGAGGATTCGTCAAATCGAGGTCACAATGGGTGAAGTAAGGTGGTTGGAGCTGAAGGCCGTCCTTGAAACTCTTCTTCCTTCATCACCCTAGATTTACTTATATGTATTGACTGACCGAACCAAGTTGTACTTTTCTGACAATCTTTAATAAGATTCGCTTTTTATTCTCGCATTTCCCAAGTAGTTGGATAGTATTTCTTTAAAAATTTCCCATTGATTGGTAACTTGTGAACTGTGCCTGTTCGATCTTTAAGGTGATATGCACCCTTGCCGAGGACTTTATAGACGATGAACGGTCCTTCCCAATTCGGTAACCACTTGCCGAACTTAGGATCTTTAATTCCCATAGGCAACACAATTTGCTAAACTAAATCTCATTCTCCGAATGTTTTCTGTCTAACTCGTTGGTTATAGGCTCGTTCGACAATCTTTTTCTGCGCTACCAGTAAATTATATGTATCAAGTCACGCTTCTTCTAAACCCTCTAACTCTTACCTCATAGACTGACTATATTCAGCGCTGAACAAACTACTTTGCTCGATTATTCGCAACGAATTTATGCTCAATTGGACTGGTAGCATTGTGTCGTGCCCGTAAGTTAGTGCTTACGGGGTTGTCCCAGTTGCCATCCGGAGCGATGTTCGATATGCCCATAAAGCCTCATTTAACTTCAAATGCCACATGCCAAACCTTTCCCCTATTATTTTCTCAAGAATACTGATCATCACCTTATTACTTGCCTCGGCCTGTCCGTTTACCTGTGGATAGTACGGCATGGATTGTTCAGGCCTAATTTTTAGATTTGCCGAATACTCTTTAAACCTCTCGGTTGTAAAGATTATGCCATTGTCAGTTATGATCGTCTCTGGTACCCCGAATTTGGTCACGATGTGTTCCTCCACAAAGTCGCAAACCTCTTTAGAAGTTAATTCGGCATACGATTTTTCTTCGACCCACTTGGTGAAGTAATCGATCGCCACAAGTATCCATGCATGCTTGGCAGCCCCAAAGGATGGTGTGATTTTGCCAATTACATCCATAGCTCATCCTTTAAATGGCCATGGTTTAGTGACCGAGTGTAGTAATTCGGCCGGTGCTCTTTGTATAGGACCATGAATTTGGCATTGCACACATCTCTGTGCGAACTCAATGCAATCTTTTAATATACTTGGCCAAAAATAACCATGCCGTTGAAGCAGCGATCGCATTTTCTGGCCGGACTGATGAGATCCACAAATTCCTTCATGAACTTCTGTGATTGCTTGAGCAGCCTCTTGGGGGCCGAGACATAACAACAGTAGTTCATCTTCGCCTTTTTGGTATAAGTCATTTGGTACATGACATAATTCGTGGCATGAACCCTTGTCTTGCGGTCGTGTTTGCTATTAGGATTATCAAGATACCGCATAATGGGTTTCCTCCAGTCGTCTGGCATTGCCTCGACTGCGCAAACATCTATAGGGTCTTGTTGGTCCAACAACGAAGGTAAGGACATAACTCTTGTGTGTATCACGTTATCGCGTTGGAGGACTTGCTGATTAACCAAGGCCGGGTATGGTCGTCATAACACAGGTATTTCCCGGCCTAGCTTGCCCCCCAAGAGTTGTGCTCCGGAGGCTATTTGTGCCAGTTCGTCTGCATCAACATTTCGAACACGCAAGATGTGCTCGAATGTAATCCTCTCATATTCGGCCTGATTATTCGTACAATCGAAATTGAGGCGGAGAGAAAAATACCAACGGCAGTGGCTAGGGGATTGAACGACGATGCCAACACCAGCTGAGGCTGAGGTACTAGAGCCATCAAAGTACATCGTCCAGTAGTTATCGCGTGCTTCAACCATGCTGATTTCGACGTCATTGCCCCCGACACCATATGGGGAGGGATGGTGGGCCAAAAAATCGGCCAAAGCCTGGCCCTTAACGGCTTTCTGAGGCACTTACTGCAAACTGAACTTTGATAATGCCATTGTCCATTTCCCGATTCGGCCTTTCACTATAGGCCGCGTGAGCATGTAACGGATGACATCGGTTTGGACGATGACTTGCGTGACTGATGGAAGCATGTAATGGCGAAGTTTTGTGGTGGAGAAAAACAAAGCCAAGCAAAGTTTCTCGACAGGGGAATAATTGATCTCAGGTGCATTCAGACTCCGACTGAGATAAAAGATTGCTTGTTCGCGACCGGCATCATTGTCTTACGCGAGGAAGTAGCCAATTAACTCTTCAGCCGCTGAAATATACAACTTAAGAGGCTTACTGCGCCGAGGTAGTACGAGAACTAGTGGCGTGGTAAGGGAAACCTTGATTTGTGTAAACACCGCTTGATGCTCTTCACCCCACGCAAACCGATCTGAGTCCTTTAGTTTCAACAGCGTAGAGAACATCTTCATTTTTCCCGCCGAATTAGATATAAAACGGCGGAGAAAATTTATCTTACTTAGTAAGGACTGCAATTGTTTCTTTGTCGTTGGGGGTGGGGCAGCGATGATTGCGCGTGCCTTGTTTTCGTCCACCTCAATTCCTCGATGATGCACAAGGAATGCTAAGAAGTTACCGGCCGATACGCCGAAGGCGCATTTAGCCGGGTTCATCTTGAAATTATGTCCTCGTATACGAAGAAAAGCTTGTCAAAGATCATCTAGATGTGTTCGGCGGCTCTTTGATTTAACCACTACGTCATCAATGTACACCCCAACTATTGTGCCAATCAAGTCATGAAAGATAGCGTTCACAGCGCGCTGGTATGTGGCACCAGCGTTTTTAAGGCCGAATGGGATAACTACCCACTTGAATGTTCTAAGTGCCCCGGGCAACGAAAGGCCGTTTTATGAACATCGACCTCAGCGATAAAGATCTGGTTATAACCGGCATGACCATCCATAAAAGACATCATGTCATGAGTAGCTGCGGCATCAATCAATAAATCTGAGATCGGCATGGGATATTCATCATTGGGAGTTGCCAGCTTCAAATTACGGAAATCAATACAAATGCGTTAGGCACCGCTTTTCTTCAGTACTGGCACGATATTCGCCAACCATTCGACGTATCGAGCAGTTCGAATAAACCCAGCGTTTAAAAGTCGAACCAGTTCTTCTTTTATGCCGAGTTGAACTTCGGTTGAGATTCTACGAGGAGGTTGGCGAAAGGGCTTGCAACCAGGTCTGATGCGTAATTCATGCTCAACGAGGGTTTGGTCAAGACCAGGCATCTCATGATAACTCTAAGCGAAACAATCTTTAAATTCGCCAAGTAACTTACAGAGTTCAGTCTTGTTATGTTGGGGTAATAAAGTGCTAATGAATAATGGTCGAGGGTTATCGGCCGTCCCCACATTTATTTCGTCCAATGGGTCTTTGACTTGACGCCCGAATTCAGCTATTAGGAGATAGCGTACCAATGAGCCAGCAATCATTCCATAGTCGATGAAACTGCGGCTCGTCATTTGGCCTGACTGGTATCAGACATCAGGATTGGTGACGAAGTTGGCCAACCCGAGTCTCGTCGAATCCTGGTGAGCACTCTCGGCACCAACCTCGATGGCCTTCTGAACGAAAATTTGAGTCAGCCGACCTTCTTCGTTGAGGTCGTACAAAGTGATGTAGCCGATATGATCGTCGTAGTATCGTGCGTGGATCGTGTTAGCTTCAAATGACTGCTGATCGGCTGGGTGAACCACGACTGTCTTGCCGTCCCAAAAAATGAGAACTTGATATAGGGATGAAGGGGTACAACTTGTTTGGTGAATCCAATCTCGTCCGAGCAAAGCATTGTACTCGGTTTTGGAGTCGGCTATAAAGAAAACAGTCATGTGATTGCGACCTGCGACCGTCACCTCTAACAGGAGGACTCCCTTGGTTTGGGATTTGTCACCAATGAAACTGCTCATGGTGATCCCTGATGGGATAAGCTCATCGTTAGAGCGACGTAACGCCTTTATGATGGTCACAGGCATGATATTGACCGTCGCTTCGCAGTCAACGAAAATTTTGGATACTGGGTATCCCTCGATATGAGCCGTAACATACAACGGCTTCAGGTGATGGAGATTGGCTGATGGCAAACGAGGAAATAATTCGGTGAGAGCTGCCTTGAGGTTGTTTTCTTTTGTTGCCGACTCGACTTCGGTAGTGAGTACGAAGTCGACTTGAGTAGCCTCCTCGGCCACTACGTCACCGTCGAGGAAGTTCAGTTAGGACGTGCATGGTTGAAAATCTGTAGGCAAAAGGTGTACCATACTGATTTCCATGTTGTCAAGGACCAAAGGACCCATCGGCTCGGTATCTTCAACCTCTGTCGGCCCTTCGTCTACCGGGCCTTTCTCTTCTAGATTATTGTCATGGATATTATCCGGGTCGACCGCGTCGACCGTTGTCGGGGTATGTTCTTGCAAGGCTTGAGAATTTTCTTCTGTTGGTTAAGGGGCTCAAATTCATTGGGAACCAAAACAGGGTTCGGGGCTTGCGTCGTGCCACGAGCCTACTCTTGATATATAATACGGGCGTCCCTGACGTCTAGGTAGGCATCTAAGCATGCCACGCGCTTCGTTTCATCGGCCGTAAAGCCAAAAAGAGAAACGGCTGAAAAAACTTCAAAGTGGTATCGTAAGTGCTGGAGATCCTCAAGAGAGAAGGGAAGCTCGTTCGTCTCGATATCGGTATATGGGTCGACGTCAAAGCCGAGGACTCAAGCCTCTCGTTTGTGCTGGAACCTAGCTTTCAACCCTAGGTCTGAATTCTTTTGGATAATTCGCTCGTCATCAGGACAGGTCAGAACGAGATCAATCGTATCTTGGCATGCTTTCGGCAAACCGTATAAATCGTTAGCCAAATGCATTTTGTGGAACTCTCGCATATACTCCAATGCTTCTCCGAGGAACGATGGATGTAGGTTCCGTCTAACTCTGATCAAAGGCTCCTGTATGGGTGATGGGGAAAGTTTGCTCTCGGCTTCCTTCTTGAAATGTTCAAAGCGCGCATTCATTTCCCCTGGTCGAAGGAGAAGTTTGATTCCCTTGTCAGCCTCCTCAAATGTGGTTTCCACACCAAGATTGATCACTTGTCTTTCTAGGAGCAACTCCGTCATGATGGTCAGAGGTCGTCGCTCGTCGTCACTGTTAGTTTTATTCTTTGGCTGCCACTTGGGGGCCGAAGTTTCCTGGGCTGCTTGCCGTCGAGCCATGCAATCAATTCTTTGGCGTCGATGCTTCTGTGATTTGGACAGTGCAGTGTATACACCTTTAGGGGAATGATAGGTGTACCAACGTTGATCGCGCGGTTCAGGAGGTTTAAAGGTTTTATGTTTTGCCGAAGAGTTCGAGCTGCTAGAACTTCATGCATAATAATCCTCGTTATAGAATGGTGCATCGAAGTCGAGGTCTGACTGGGGGTAGTTCGGTCGGTCGCGTTTTGGGGTCGAGTCTGTCAAAAACTCCCTGACGCTGGCCTGCACTGAGCGTTTTCTGATATGTTGCGGCCATGGAAGATGATTGTTTTATCGTAGCTTGAAACAGCCTTTTGTTTGGCTTGATGGTGACGTTTGTCGTACACCGGCTGCATAGAATCGCCGATTTATCTTCTTCTTCAGCGCTGGAGTCTGTCATAGACTCGATGATAGCCCGTCCTGAAAGAAATTTGGGTGGCTCGTTCGAAAATAAATCTATCTTGAGCCCTGGCCGAGAATTCTGCTTTAGGATGTGTTGTGATGGAATGAACTTGGCCTTCTCTTTCCCTTTGTCCTTAGGTAGACGGGCATCTACCATATTAACCGTCGCCGTAGGAAATGGGTCGGTGTCAACGCTCATTTTCTTTTCTGGAAACTTGAGTTTGCCGTTATCAATCCAGCTTTGGACGGCATCTCGAAATACGACACAGTTGTTTGTCGTATGTTTATTCGAGTTATAGTACTTGCAATTTGTTCTTCCCTTCAATTCTTCAGCCTTAGGAATATTATGCCCAGGCCGAAGCTTAATGATTTTGGTAAGTAGTAGTTAGTCAAAGATGGCGTCGGCCTTAGTAATGTCGAAAGTATAAACCTTCGATGTTTTGGTGATAGATTCTTTGGTGGCCGAGCGAGTTGTGACATCCTTGGGATTGGCATAAGTCAATCCTTTGCAAATATACGGTTTATCGATGACTATCTCGGCCGCATCAACACTACCATACTCTTCAGGTTCAGTCAAGGCATAGCTAACCGTGGGGTTTTTGTAAATGGTTCCCCGGGACAGAGACTTTGCTCCCAGGAATTTCTTCTTGTACTCCACGTCCAGCCCATTCAAAGCCAGTCTAACAAATTCGACTTCAAGAAGGGGTACTCGGCACCAATTTCTCGCCGACTTAAACCTGGTAAGATAATCTATTGGCGACTCATCTGATGCTTGAGCCATCCTGGCTAGTGATGAGACCGACATTTCCATCCCCGGCCAATAAAATTGCTCACGAAACTTTTCGACCACCTCCTTCCAACTCTGGATGGAGTTTGGTGGGAGATTGATGTACCACGAAAAAGCCGAGCCTGTCAATGAAAAGTTAAATAGCCGCAGTTTATGGAAATCGCTATTAACATCTCCACATTGAGCGGTGAACCGAGCCAGATGTTCTAACGAGGATAAAGATGATTCTCCCGCAAACAAACTGAAATTTGGGATTTTAAAGCCCTTAGGATATTCAAATTTTTCCACGTAAGCACGTATGGGTGGATGAATTTTGGGAATTTTGGCCCCTTTTTCAAGGCCGAATCGATCATCATCTGGATCTCGGTCAGATCGATGGATGTCGTTTCTACTTTCTAGTCGGATCCATCCGATCTACTCCTTAATCCTCATTTCTTTTCCAGGTCAATTGGCTTGAGTCGACCGGGCACTAGCTCGGCTTGTACTATTGGTAAAGGATTATTCCTTGGTGGCCATTGCCTAAAATGATCGGCGGGTCTATCTTCACAGATTTTATGAACCAGCATTTCGAGCAATCTGGTGTGTGTCTCATTAGTACTGCATATTACCTCGGGCAGACTGTCTATTCCTCAGCTGAATACCGTTCAACTAGCCGAGATTGTTCATCCAGTCGTCTTCGGAGAAACGACCTTGTTGGTGGATCAACGCCTTCACCACCATCTTCATCGCAGTCATCCACTACCACCTCATTGAAAATGCATGTGGTTCTGCTAGAGACCTCTGCATTGCGAGGCTAACCGCCGAGACCAGCTTCCTTTTATCGGCGTGTCACGCTCGCAGACTCTGGTGTCACGGTAGCAATGGGGTTTTGTGTCTGCGGTACTGACAAATCAGTCATTGATTTTCCCATAACTGTTTTCTTCTTAACTGATCGTGTCTCAATTGGCATTAACTTCGTAGTTTTAGCACTATGTCCCACTGGGCGTGCCAAAATGTTAACCTTAAAAACTACCAAGCCTACGTGGCGCGCACGTCGAGTAACTAATAAGCTAACTACGTCATTCGGTTATGTGCGGGGCGTGCCCACTCGTCGGCCGAGCTCGACCGAGGAGTAAAATTTGTTGATGTTGCATTGAGCGCACGGCTGACTTCTGTGTCTTGCGATTGCGGCCAAGGAAGGAACTCGACTCGGCTCTTGGATTCTAAAGCCTGAAGACAAGGCTACTAAATATGCGAAGTTCACAGATCGTTATCGTCAGATTCGGTAAGGGCACAAATACTCAAAGCGGATGTATGTCTTGATGGTGAATGTGGTTCGGCCGTCAGAATGCCGAACTCTAAAGCCAACTTGTGAGTATCCAATCATAAAACAACTTGGCGTCCAATGTGCCGAGCCTTAGTAAACTGTAACACCTCACTTTACCGAGAAGGCTGATGAGATGACCTCTGCCAACAAGGATTCGAAAATCCTTCTCAGCCGAGACTTGGATAGGTCACCAGTCGACCCTTCACAGTGCTATTTATCCAAACTGAAGGTGCTCCACGGTTGACTGATTCTGCGGCGATAGTGCTGTTTATCCAAACTGAAGATACCACTGGTTGCCTTCACAGTGCTGTTTATCCAAACTGAAGATGTGTTGGCGAAAAGGAAAATAAAAATCTCAAAGGTGTTGAGAGGTTTCGCGTAGAGCAATGGTTTGCGCATGGCAGATTTGTGTGTGTGTTGGAGAGGCTTTGAATGTTATACAGCCTCCTCTATTTATAGTAGCAGATCCCTCTTCAATCGAGTTCAAGTCATACTCAGATTAGGACTCCTTACTCTGATCCAATACTATCTCGACTAATCCTTCTTCAATCAGGACTTTGAACCTAGCCTTTTATTATGCCGCACTCATATCCATATCTCATCAACCTCATCCTCACCGAGACCCCTTACTGCATCAGGATTCATGCTAGTCGTAGGATTTTGCCTACTTCGTCTTTATCTGAACAACCCTTTTCCCTGATAGGATCTGGCCAATCTCGGCCCACGAACTAAATAATCCACAAGCCTTCAAGTAGAACCTTCTGGACCGAGAATGATTCTATATATTCGGCCCAAACTAATATTTTGGGCCTAAACACGCATGAAAATTAAAATTTACATCTTATTTATTTATGCATTGGGCTAAAACTAACTTTACTCTCTAAAATTATAAAAGTAATTTTGCATCTCACATATACGTCTCTAAGATTAAAAATCCTTTTAGGAGGGCTCGGAGCAAGGATACAAGAAATCAAGTACACATGAAGCAACTAAAAAGGTTAAGAAGGGAAAGAGAGGGAGAGAGTGTGTTTTGGTCATTCTAAGTTCAAAGACATTAGAGGAAGAGAGCAAAATGTAGCCAAGAACAACTTGCCGGCAAGACTCTGCTGATTAAAGCAAGATACTATAAAAGCCGGCAGGTCATCCTTGGCTGCATTCCGATCTCTTCTGCTTGATGCAAACACTCTGAGACTTTTATATACAAATACAATGCCCGAAATATGCATTCGAATACGTTTACTTCCATTCGTATATATAGGCAGAAATAAGATAATATAGATTCATATAATAGTGCGCGATATTCGCATTGCCTACTTGATCAGCTTTACAGTTATCAAAAGAAAACAACTTTGCGGTATGAATATGATTATGCCTCCCAAAGGCCACAACTAAATCCTAATTTTCCATGAACCGTATATGGTCCATATTCAATTAATTTTTGGGACCTTTTTCGGTTGAAAAAGTTAGCAATTTCCTTTTATTTTTTGTTCATTCTTTTGTGCTATTATAGGTATGTTCAGACCCAAGTTTGTATTATTGAACCGAGCTTAAGTTTGTTATCGGTCTAGTATTCTTCTAGAAATATTATGGGCCGTCCAGTCACCACAGGCCGGCAAGTTAGGTTGGTCGAGTCCTATTGGGAGGAGGAGTGATTTGGATAAAGGAAAGAAGGTCGAATCCCGGTACAATAAGGAGTCTCTGCAGGATGAAGACGCTAACAACTTGGAAATGAATGTGACTTGATAGGGAGCTAGGTTCAAAGTCCTAATAGAAGTGGGATTGGTCGAGATAGGGACGGATCAGAATAAGGAGTCTTATTCCGAGGAGGATTCTAACTCGGCTATGAAGAGGTCCGCCCCTATAAATACAAGACTCAGTACATCATTCAAGGCTCCCTCCAACTTAACACACAAATCTGCCCTGTGCAAACCCTCGCTCTACGCAAAATCTCTTAACAACCTTGAGATTTTTATTTTCCTTTTCGCTGACACATCTTCAATTTAGATAAACAGCACTGTGAAGGCAACCGGTGATACCTTCAGTTTGGATAAACAGTACTATCGCCGTAGAATCAGCCGACCTCGGAACACCTTCAGTTTGAATAAACAACACTGCAAAGAGGCCGACTGGTTATCTATCCAAGTCTCGGTCGAGAAGGATTTTCGAATCTTTATTGGCAGAGGTCATTTCATTAGCCTTCTCGGCGAAGTGAGGTGTTACAAATTACTGAGCTCGGCACATTGGACGCTGAGTTGTTTTATGATTAGATACTCACAAGTTGGCCTTAGAGTTCGGCATTCTGACGGCCGAACCACATTCACCATCAAGACGTATATCTGTTTTGAGTATCTGTGCCCCCATACTTTGGTGTCGATTCGGCGTGCTTATACTCTCACGAATATAATCACATTCACCATCATGACGTCGCAGCTACTCATGACATGATGTCTTTCATGGATGGTCATGCCAGCTATAACCAGATCTTTATCACCGAGGCCGATGTTCATAAAACTGTTTTTCGTTGCCCGGGGGCACTCGGAACATTCAAGTGGGTAGTTATGCCATTCAGCCTTAAAAACGCTGGTGCCACATACCAACGCGCCATGAACGCTATCTTTCATGACCTGATTGGCACAATAGTTGAGGTGTATATCGACGACGTGGTGGTTAAATCGAAAAGTCGCGGAACACATCTAGATGATCTTCGGTAAGCTTTCCTTCGTATGCGACGACATAATCTCAAGATGAACCCGGCTAAATGCGCATTCGGCGTATCGGTCGGTAATTTCTTAGGATTCCTTGTGCATCATCGAGGAATTGAGGTGGACGAGAACAAGCCACGCGCGATCATCGTTGCCCCACCCTCGATGACAAAGAAACAATTACAGTCCTTACTCGGCAAGATAAATTTTCTCCACCATTTTATATCTAATTCGGCGGGAAAAATAAAGGCGGTCTCTATGCTTTTGAAACTGAAGGACTCGGATAGGTTTGAGTGGGGTGGAGAGCATCAAGCGGCTTTTACAAATCAAGGTCTTCCTTACAACGCCACCAGTACTCGTACCACCTCGGCGCGGTAGGCCCCTTAAGTTATATATTTCAGCGGTCGAAGAGTCCATTGGCTGCCTCCTCGCGCAAGACAACGATGTCGGCCGCGAACAAGCTATCTTTTATCTCAGTCGGAATCTGAATTCACCTGAGATCAATTATTCACCTGTCGAGAAACTCTGCTTGGCTTTATTTTTCGCCGCCACAAAACTTCGACATTACATGCTCCCATCAGTTACGCAAGTCATCGCCCAAATAGATGTCATCTGTTAAATGCTCACTCGGCCTATAGTAAAAGGCCGAATTGGGAAATGGACAATGGCATTATCAGAGTTTAGTTTGCAGTACGTGCCTCAAAAAAGCCTTTAAGGGCCAAGCTTTAGCCGATTTTTACGCCCAATGACGTCGAAATCGGCATGGTTGAAGCACGCGATAACTACTGGACGATGTACTTTGGTGGATCTAATACCTCAGCCTCGGCTGGTGTCGGCATCGTCATTCAATCCCCTAACCACTGTCGTTGGTATTTTTCTCTCAGGCTCAATTTCGATTGTACAAATAATCAGGCCGAATATGAAGCTCTTATCATCGGCCTTCACGTCATCCATGACTTACGAGCAACCCATGTCCTCGACCTTGGTGATTCAGAACTTGTGATTAACCAACTCAACGACATTTTTCGTTGCATGGGTTATACTTTGGCACCTTATCACATGGTTGCCAACTATTTGGCCGAGTCGTTTGAGATGATTACATTCGAGCACATCTTGCGTGGTCGAAACATTGATGCCGACGAACTGGCACAAATAGCCTCCGGAGCACAAATCCTAGGGGGCAAACTAGGCCAAGCAATACCTATAGGACAACGATCTCACCCGGCCTTGGTTAATCAGGACGTTCTCCAACGCAATCACGTGATATGAACATGGGTAATGTCCTTACCCTCGTTGTTGGAGCGAGAGGGTCATGTAGATGTTTGCGCCGTCGAGGCCCTACCAAACGATTGGAGAAGGGCAATTATGCGGTATCTCGATAATCCCAGGGACAAACACGACTGAAAGATAGGAGCCTATGCCACAAACTACGTGTCATACCAGAATGAGTTATATCGAAAAGGCGAGGATGGTTTATTGCTATTATGCCTCGGCTCGAAGGAAGCTACCCGAGTGATTACTGAAGTACACGAAAGAATTTGCGGAGCCCATCAATTGGGATGCAAGATGCGTTGGCTGCTTCGCCGACATGGTTACTTTTGGCCGAGCATATTAAAAGATTGTATTGAGTATGCACGAGAATGCGTGCAGTGCCAAATTCATGGGCCTATACAAAGAGCCCCGGCCAAATTACTTCATTCAGTTATCAAACCTTGGCCATTTAGAGGATGGGCAATAGATGTGATCAGCAAGGTCACACCATCTTCTGGAGCAGCAAAACATGCTTGGATACTCGTGGTAACCGATTATTTCACTATATAGGTCGAGGCAAAATCATATGCCGAATTAACATCCAATGAGGTTTGCAATTTTGTGGAAGAACATATTGTAACCAGGTTTGGCGTGCCGGAAACAATCATAATTGATAATGGCATAATTTTTACAGCCGATAGGTTTAAGGAGTATACGACGGGTTTGAAAATTTGACTCGAACAATCTACGCCGTATTATCCACAAGCGAATGGGCAAGTCGAGGCAAGTAATAAAGTTTTGATCGACATTCTCGAAAAAATAGTAAAAGAAAGCCCCGGCATGTGGCATTAAAGTTGAACGAGGCTTTATGGGCATACTGGACTTCACCCCTGTCAACGACGGGGACCACCTCATATGCGTTAACATATGGGCATGACGCGATGCTACCAGTCGAACTAAGTGTAAATTCTCTACAAGTGATTGAGCAGAGTAGTTTGTCCAGCGCCGAATACAATTAGGCCATAATGCAAGAGATAGAAGATTTAAAGGGAGATTGACTTAACGCTTACAATCTTTTGGTGGCACGAAAGAAGATCGCCGAGGGAGCTTATAATCAGCGGGTCAGACAAAAAACTTTTGACGAAGGAGAGTTAGTATGGCAAACAGTGCTACCCGTAGGAATGAAAGACCCTAGGTTCGGCAAATGGTCGTCGAATTGGGAAAGACCGTTCATCGTCCATAAAGTCCTCAGCAAGGGGGCATATCACCTCAAAGATCGAACCGGCGCAGTTCACAAGCTAAAAATTAATGGGAAATTTTTAAAGAAATATTATCCGACTACTTGGGAGATGCGAGAATAAAAGTTAATTTCATTAAAAAGTTCGCGAAAGGTTACATAAGTTGGTCGATCAGTTTACAACCAAATGATTTTATGGTGATGAAGGAATGAGAGATTCAAGAATGGCCCTCAATTCCAACCACCTCACCTCACCCATGGTAATTTCAGCTTGCCGATTCCTCTTGTCCATCTTCAATTGTTCAGTGCATTTCACGCAAGCCTCACACTCAGTTAAGCAAGACTTGCCACCCGATTCAAACTCCTTTGCAAGCTCGGAGGCAATCACTGACCTTCGGTTCTGAAGGTTGGCAATTTGGCGGTCGAGGTCGGCTAATGTCTCTTTCCTCGCCTTCAACACTTCGATCTTCAGATAAAGGGCCTCTTGAGCAGCCTTTGCGTCTTTTAAGTCATCTTCAGCCCGAAGAGCTCGCTCGAAAACATTGAAGTATTCTCGGGTTCATTCCAGGGTAGAAGACGCTCGAGTAACAGCGTCGTTACTCAGTTGACCCTCAGCCGTAAGATCGTTCAAATATTTCCCCACAGAGTCGAGACCGTTGCATTCGATGACTCGAGAAGCTGAGAGAGATAGGAGCTTCTGCAGTTTGACCAGAACATTCGACTCGGCCATTGATACAAAGGGCCCGGTAGTAGCCGCCGAAGGACCAGCTATCCTCGAGGTATTCGAAAGAAAAGCATCGAATTCAACTTCCCATGAAGGCTGCACAGAAAAGAAACTTGTCAGCAAAAGCCAAATTACAAAAAGGAAAAGAAAGAGAATTTTAGACCTGCCGAGAGGAGACTTAGGCCATGTCAGCTGGTTCGTTGCTTGAACCTAAAGAGCTTAATGGCCGAGCCCAATGTTTAAGACTGCTTTTTAATTCACATGGCCGATGGAGGTTATCTACGTTCGATGGCCATCGAGGTAGCTAAGAGATGTTGATAACACCCTTCGGCGTGTAAAATTTTCGATGAAATGAGATCGTGGGCACCTGACATTAATTTTTCCTGGTTTAGAATCCCAGGATAGAAGGTGGATTAACGAAAAGCAATGAAAGTATTTACGTAAGCCGAAGTGGCTTCCTGAGGAGGGATGCGAAGGTTTTGATCTTGCGGGTGAATCGGCGTTTTCGCCGTCGCTTCAGGCTCAACGGTAGGCCTTTTTCCGCGATTGGATGAAGGATCGACCTGGTCACCTTTCTCGACTGTCGTAAGAGGTTCGACTTGGTCACCTGTCTCGACCACCGTAGGAGAATCGATCTGGTCGCCCCATCTCGACCATAAGAGGATGATCGACCTGGACATTTGCCTCAACCACAGGAGGATTTACGGGAGGATTTTTAGCTGGTTGAGGGCGATTTGTCAGTGGAATCTCCTCGTTCTCGTCATCCTAAAGAATAAAAACGTTAGTTTTTTTCGAATCTGGTGAAAGAAGGTGACTACAGCAGAATAATACCTCTTCCAGGACAACCGCTGGTCGTTTTTTAGTTGTGGGGAGATTCTTTGCAACCAAAGGAGGAACCTCCAGGACAGGCGCAGCAGTCGGCTCTGGAACTGCAAATTCTTCGACCGGTAGGGCAGCAGATGGTTCGACTACAACTGGAGGAATATGTCGAATTTCAGGTGTTTGACTAGTTGGAGTTGGCCGCTTTTTCGTCGGAGCCTGTACAACAAGAGCAGGAGGAGATGCATTAGGTGTGGCTGCTCTTGTGGTCTGGCTGGAGATAACGTGAATCTCCCGTTCTCCCTTATCTGCCTATTTTGACACTCAGCCGCCTGAAAGAAAGAAATCAAGTCAGTAAAGTCGAATAAATGTGTGAAGAATAAAGGTGGAGAGCCGTGTACCTTGGGTTGTCTCTTTGGAATGAGGGGCATGAGCTTTTTTGAGTTGATCGCCAAAAATCTTGTTGACGACATCCTCGACTGATGCATCGAAGAAGTTCTGGGTATACTCCTCCCACCAATCACCAAAAGTGTCAATGTTGAACGACTCTGGAACGGTTGGTCGAAGGTGAAGTTTTTGACACCGTTCTAGAAACTCCTTAGCATCCGTGCACTATTTCTCTGAGGAGCCGGATAGACGTCCTCGGATTAGGAGATAGTGAAAGGTGAGAAGAGGTACCGGACAACCTTGGAGGTAGCCGAATTAATGAGCAGTAAAGTGGGGGTGGTATACTTCCCAACTTGCTCGGCGAGCGTCACAGTCGAGGGGAAGGTAGCAAGTAAGCACAAACGACCCCCATGATTGACGTAGATCAGCATCATCATCTGCACTCCATGCTGAAGTGGGGAGTTTGATCGACGAGGGGTATTCTCGACTACGACAGATCAAGAACCCGTCGTCGGAGAAAACGTCGAGGCCGAAGAAGTATTTGAACACATCTTCAGCCTGGTGAGGAGATACTAAGGCCGAACGCTTCAGTAGGTGAGAAGCTGGTGATTTCTGGCCAAAGAGTGACGAAGTAGACTTACAACTAGAGTTGGAAGACCCAGAGAGGACCGTTCTTGTGTGGGTGAATCATATGGAGAGTCATCTCGGCTAGGCAACGAATGAGGTTGGCGAGAATGGCTAAACTGAGCGTCAGGGTGTGACCTCTAGCTAGGGCTTCGGCCACCGGCATGTTCTCGACCAAGCATTTATTGGACTTGGTACAGCAAATGAATTTTTTGTACCAATAGAAGAGGAAGGCTTCATGTTCTCCCCGCCGCAGGTCCTCTTCCCCTCGACCGGAAAAATGGAGGTAAATGGTGTTGTAGTTGAGAAAGTTCTTTTGAAGTTTTTGAACTTCTTCCTTTGAGGGTTCTTGACCTTCTCCGCTCAACATTTCAACGGGCCGTTCGTCGAAAAGAGCCTTCAGATTAATGTTCCACGAGCACCTAAAGAGGGCGGCGTCGACCGAGATGCCAGAAGGGGAAGTCCCCATGATTGCGGTAATGTCAAGGATGGTGGGGCTGGCAGGGCCAAAAGGGAGGACCATGGTGTTGGTGGCCGAGCACCAGAAGCTCAAAGCTGTTATAAGAAGCTTTTTGTCTATGACGATTTCTACAGATGAAAGTCTAATGGCACCGTAAATACCAAGAGTTTTCCATTGTTCGCCAAAGATCCTTTCCATTTGTGCGACCCAGGTTGCGGTGGTCGAGGGCCAGGAGCCTTGGGGTTTTGCTGAATTCCACTTCGACCATTCAAACCCTTGTAGCAAGGGTTTCAGGCATTGATCCTGGAGAAGTTCGGTGATGGATGGTGGTACTGCATCTTTGAAAAGAGGACCGATGATCTGGTGAGTAGTGCTCATTTCGCTCTCAAAGCGCAGTGTCTTAATTGAGCATCGGTCGATGATTTGCTCGCATTTTTCACATTCCTTGGAGAGCTTGGTGGCGAAGGAGGCCATCGATGAATATTTAGAGGTTTTTCTGGGTTTGAAGAGGGTTTTTTTCTAAGGGTTTGAAGAAGAATTTCTGGGTTTTGAAGAGGTTTGAAGGCAAAGAACAAGAAATCCTTGAGTTTGAAAGCGTAAAATACAAATAGGAAAGATTCGAGTATTTATAGACGTTTTGAGAATGAAGGTTAAACGTTCAGTTTTCAAACTTAGGGATAAAATCGATCAGGAAAGTCGCTAATCATTAAGGGAATTTAGAGAATCCAGGGGAAGAGACCGAGATTTTTGGGGTTTGAGGACGCACGATTGCGTGTTGCGGCGGTTTTAATGGGGAGTAACATTTTGACGGCTGCACGTCTTCAAGGTCATGATTGAAACTTGTTAAGATGTTTTGGGAATGGACACGTGGCAAGACGGTTGGAAGAATTGAGAAAGCAAAGTGATGTCTCATAAATGAGCGTGATGATTCCCAATTACGCGATGGTAATTCTGAGGAGGTTTAGTTTTTCTGAATACTTGAGAATGGTTTTGCTTCTTCAAGACTGAGGTTCGGCCAGGGATTGTTGGTCGACAGCCTCAGAAGCAAGGGGGCAATGTTTGGACCCAAGTTTGTATTATTGGGCCGAGTTTAAGTTTGTTATCGGTGCAATATTCTTCCAAAAATATTATGGGCCGTCCAGTCGCCATAGGCCAGCAAGTTAGATTGGTCGAGTCTTATTGGGAGGAAGAGTGATTTGGATAAAGGCAAGGAGGTTGAATCCTGGTACAATAAGGAGTCTTGACAGGATGAGGACGCTGACAACTTGGAAATAAATGTGTCTAGATAGGGGGCTAGGTTCAAAGTCCTAATAGAAGTGGGATTGGTTGAGATAGGGACGGGTTAGAATAAAGAGTCTTATTCCGATGAGGATTCTAACTCGGCTATGAAGAGGTCCGCCCCTATAAATACAAGACTCAGTACATCATTCAAGGTTCCCTCCAACTCAACACACAAATCTGCCATGCGCAAACCCTCGCTCTACGCAAAACCTCTCAACAACCTTGAGATTTTTATTTTCCTTTTCGCTAACACATCTTCAGTTTGGATAAACAGCACTGTGAAGGCAACCAGTGATACCTTCAGTTTGGATAAACAGCACTATCGTCGTAGAATCAACCGACCGTGGAACACCTTCAGTTTGGATAAACAGCATTGCAAAGAGGCCAACTGGTTATCTATCCAAGTCTCGGTCGAGAAGGATTTCTGAATCTTTATTGGCAGAGGTCATCTCATTAGCCTTCTCGGGGAAGTGAGGTGTTACAAATTACTGAGCTCGGCACATTGGACGCCGAGTTGTTTTATGATTGGATACTCAAAAGTTGGCTTTAGAGTTCGGCATTTTAACGGCCGAACCACATTCACCATCAAGACGTATATCTGTTTTGAGTATCTATGCCCCTATACTTTGGTGTCGATTCGGCGTGCTTATACTCTCACTAATATAATCACAGTGACCGAATCTGGCGCCGACGATTTGTGAACTTTGCCTAACTAGCAGCCTTGTTTTCAGGCTCTAGAACCCGAAGGCCGAGAATTGTTCCTTCCTTTGCCGCAATCGCAAGATCAAGAAGTCAGCAGCGCGACCAACGCAACATCAACAAATTTTACTCACCGGTCGAGCTCGGCCGTCGAGTTGGCACGCCCCACACACAACCGAATGACGTAGTTAGCTTATAGATTACTCGGCCTGCGCGCCACGTAGGCTTGGTAGTTTTTAGGGTCAACAATGTATTAGATTTTTATAGTCACTACTACATAAAATAGTTTTCGCGACGAAATAAAAATCAAGCCGTAAAAAGATTTTCGCCGTCTAAAATGATACCCGACTAATGCTTCGTCGCCCACAGTTTGTCGCGCAAGGCTTGTAAAGAAAAGTATTGCACGACGAAGAGAAAAACAATCGTTGCGCAAAATAGTTTGCACGATTAAAAGAGAATTCGTCACATTAAGTACAAAGGGACGAAGCATATTCATTGCACAAACTTTCTTGCACGAGGAACTACCAGTCGTCGCATGAAATTTAAAAGGACAAAGGCTTTCATGATGCAAGAGAAGAGTGATGAAGGCAAGCTTCGTCGCATAAAGTTTTAAGGGACAAAGCTTTCCTTATCGTAAGATTTATCTCTGTCGTCACGCGTGTAAATAGGGACGACAAAATGTTTCGTCAGGCAAACCATTTTTAAATATAAAAAAAAAAAATTGTTTATAAAATGAGTTTTAAACAAAATAAATTTTTTTGGTAAATTTAATTAGGAACAGTAATTGATAAAAAGACAAACAAAACTACAATTCTATTCCGCCGCTGGTGGTTTAGGTATTAGATGCAGTTTTGCCTCACATTCAACACCAAACTTCCACTCCCAGAAAGAGGATTTGAATATGTTGTCGATGCACTTCATCAAATTTGCGTCACTTTTGTCAATGTCCCAATCAGGTTGTTATGCAAAAATTATTAAGTTATAAATTTCACTAATATAATATATTTAACAAAAATAATTATTATTTAACTAATAAATTAACACAAACTTCTAACTCATCGATCAAGTGCATCTTTATCTCCTCGATTCTCTTTGATGAACAAGCACCTGAATCTACCATCATACTCAAATTTAAATAACAACAGGAATTGTAATCCGGAAAAAAAGTATAGTGTTTCCAAAACGAATTCTGAAGAATAGAGAGAGCAAAACTATATATTTAAAGGAAGTTTAAGAAACATTGTTTTACGAAGGGTTTGTCACGCAAAACCTTGCACTAAATACAGTATTGATTCCTCTAATTCAATAGCATTGATTCCTATGACTGAGAAAACTGACCGTTTGGCGTAAATGTTCATATCTTGTGCAATGAAACCTTCATCGTGTAATATTTCTGGAGGTAAAGTTTTGTTGCGCATTTGTTTGCCACCAAAAAAAGACTTACCCGCATTTTTCTCCCACACTTTGCTCGGCAAAGTCGTTATTTCGTCATGCAAAGCTCTTTTGAGCGACAAAACGTTTCGTCGCGCATTGTTTGACGATTTTGCGCGACAGTGGTGTACTATATTTTTAATTGATATGTGATCTACATGTGATGGTGGATCCTACCTCTATTAGAAAAATGATACCGAAATGTAATGTAAAATGTAATAAACGTAGCATTACACTTTTAAGTGGGTAGGTTTCATTCATAAAATTTGAAATTTCTCATTTTACAAAAAGAGAATATCCCTGAACCCGCGTCCACCAAAGTTGACATTTCCTCATTTGGTTTGGAGAACAAAGTGAGGCCCAGCAGATGATCTTTGGTCCACTTCACATTCACTACATGGAACAAAATCTTAATCAAGAAAGGGTGTGAGACGCCTATTTTTTCCTGATCTCCATAACTTGTGAGCATTCACCATATTACTCAAATTTAGGGGATCGACACACGTCACATGGGATAACCATGACTAACCATTGTTAACTAATACATATTGTAACATTAGTATGATAAAGAGAAAACTAATTTAGAAATTTGTAACATTAGTATGATAAAGAGAACTAATTTAGAAATTAAATTGAACTTCCACATTTGTACTCATTAAAACTTTCGATTATTTTCCCTTATCAATCCATTTAGATTCATATGTGTTTGTAAATATGAATACAAGCGATATCACAACTTTAGAACTCGTTTAAAAATGCTTTTAAAATGACTGAAAACGCTTTTGGTGAAATTTTGGTTTTAGGTCCAAAATCCATTTAGATTCATATGTGTGTATATATGAATACAAGCGATATTATAACTTTAAAGCTCGTTTGAAAATGTTTTTAAAATTACTAAAAGCATTTTTTGTGAAATTGATTTTGGGTTTAAAAAGCACATTTTTTAAAGAAGCATTAGATGTATGTTTCTTGGAGGAAGCACTTAAAGTGCTTTACCATGATCTTATCGGTTTCAAAAATATTTTCACCAAAAACACTTTCAGTTATTCAAAAACATTTCCAAACGAGCCCTCAATTACTAGAGGAAGGAATAGGGTTTAAACTCGGTACATAGTGAGTTAAAAATGAAGTTCATAAATTCAGCACTTGCATTTTGATTCATATATAATTACGTTGCTCACTTTGCAACCGAAAGGAGAGTTTTTATCATGTATAATTAAGGTTCTCACTTCCGCAGCCTCTAAACATCTCTAAAAGTGCTGATACATGGCCCCTGCCATTGCAAAAGTAGCATTATCCTCATCAGATGAGGAGTTATCACTCCATGGTTGAGCCGTTACAGTTTGGTGGTTGAGCGGTTTTTGAGAATAAAGGGATTGGAAACGTATGTATTATAAAATTAGTGTGATACCATTTATAAAGAGTGAATGATATTAGAGATAACGATCCAACGAGTTAGTTTGAGAAGAGAAATCTGATCTAACGGTTAGTGGAAGATGAAATCTTATCTTGTCTGATTTAAGATAATGTGCCAATCAAATAGAAAAACCAACGGATGAGATTGAAATAAGATAATCCAACCCAACGATGGTTATGAAATAAAATCTTATCTTGATTGATTTCGGAGAATGTATCAATCAGATAAATAAACCAACGGATGAGATAGTTAAGATAATCCAATCCAATAGTTGTCATGAAATGAAATCTTATCTTGTCTGATTTCATAGAAACAAACCAACAGATGAGATTGAGATTAAAAAAAACCTAATCCAACCGTGCATAAGTGACGAAATTTAACTTTGTCAGAATTTGAATTTTTTAGGTTGAAAAGTTCATTAAAAATATTTAAGATAACACACCTAAAAATCAACTTAAGAAAAATTAAGGCAAAAATAAATTTAGTGCCTATTCAAATTACTACATAAATAAATATATAGTCTCATATAGAGCCCGAAAGGTATATAGTCCCTCATTATGAGAGATTCCTTTTTAGAGCCCCAAAGATTCTTTGAAGCTCTAAATTGGATTGTCCACCACTTTTCCAACCTCATATAAAGTCACTCATTGAGGATGCTCTAAACATATTCATATCGCTTTCCAAAAGATTCTGGTTTTTCCCGAACGAAGTTGTCCTTTGGATAGTAGGTAGAACCATGCCTTTGCATTTAGTGACACAAGGAGAGCAGGTTCTGCATTAGAACTTGTGAATTTCTTTTATAGCATTTGAAGGTATTTGGGTAAATTTATACATGTGTTTTGCCATATTTGAAAGCTTTTATAAAATATAACATTTATGAAATTAAGAGTCAAATTTCTTCACCCGAGTACGTAAGAGCAGCTCAATCCAGGCCCTACCCTTGGGTCTTCCTTTGTATGATCAATAAAAGCCAAGAAATAATCTTCACTCTTGGCAGAATACATAATTCCAAATTTTTTTAAACATCTTATTAGTACAAGATTGAAGAATTTCATTCTTGGAGATCAATCAGCCGCTCATTTAGCAATTGACTTAGTAGAAGGATTTGGAGTCTCGGACCCCAAACATAATAATCCTTCTTTCTTTTAAAGGAATATGAATAATAGAAATAATATGAACGACATGAACCGGAACCAGAGACGAAAGTTTAGGAATGTCCCAGCAACGATCTCTAATCACATTATTTACAGTTAACGACCAATCAATCAATACACTGACGCTCTTGATCAGACAAACAAGGAAAAGCTCCATAACATTGTCGACAATCTAGCGGATGCCTCGAAGGAAAATGTCTCATGACTTAAGAATACCTTTCCAAACCATAGAATGATTAGCCTTTGGAGAGGGCAAGAAAAATGAATTGTGTCTAAGACACTCAAGGGTTGGTTTGGTACTATTGTGGTTTGAACAAAAAAAAAACTGCTTCTACTATACTGCGAGAATATACACCTGAGAAATAAAGCAGTAGAGTGTTTGATAAATTTTTTTTGTAAAAGTGCTTTTAGCAAAAAAAAAAAAAATAGTTGTGTAATATACTAAATATACTATACTGTTTTTAGCATTAGAGTGTTTGGTAAATTTTTATGTAAAACAGTTGTGACTGTTAAATGACCAAAAAGGGTATAATACTGGATGTACTATTAGTTTAATTTTCTTAACAAATAAAGGTCAATTACTAAATATGCTATACTTTATTTTTTTTAATATTTATGAACTCAAACTCAAATATTATTTAGTACGAAAAGTTACTTGAAAATATGAAATATTTTAGGCTGAATAGCTAGGATTCATTAGTACAATATTGTTGATGTACCTGAAAGCAGTGTAACTAGATGCATTCATCAAACTTGTCGTTATTCTATTGCTTAATGCTTCTATCTCATGTGATCCTTCAACTTGATAATTTTGGTATTATTCATCATCATCATTACTATCACTCTCTTCACAAAAGTCACTGGAGTCATCAAAATGATGACCACGTTTAGAATACCTCCGTATGTAGTTATGAAGAGCCATTGTAGCAATGACAATCTTCAATTGCTTATTGAACGGGTAATTAGGCATATCTCTTAAAATTGCCCATCTTTTCTTCCATACCCCAAATGTTCGTTCAATGATGCTCCTAAGAGAAGAATTCATGTGGTTGAATACCTCTTTATGACCCCTTGGTTCGGCACCCCTACCAAGGCCAGGATATGATATCTTTCACCTTTATAAGGTCCTAAATTACCTCTCATTTGTTGGTACCCTGCATCTGCCAATAATATTTTTCTGACAATTGAAATGTTTTTTTTTTTTTGTAATAATGTAATAATTATACAAAGCATGTATGTAAAATGTTATAATAAGTATGAAGATTCCGGCAAAACAACAAGTATGAAGATTACCATTTGGAGGCTTAAAAAAAATTAAATTTGGGTTTCGTAGCATGGATAAAAATTACATGTGAATTGCATGTCAAAATTACATGTACAGTGCTTTCCCATCCGGTACAAGCAAATGTGAATTGCATGTCAAAATTACATGTAGCCATAACATTTTGAGTCGGCCTTCCTTTCCTACCAATGTATGGAACTTGATCCAGAGGTGGTATTGAAGCATCAACATGTACTCCATCTATGGCACAAATACAATCCTAAACATAATAGCATAGAAGAAAACCACCAACCTACACTTATAGTTTGCAAAGAAGTTAGAAGAAGAGTTAAACCTTACCTTAAAATGAGGCATGTATCTTGTATCTTTGCTTATTTCTTGAGGAATACCATGAAACTCCGAATCCATCGGTGTGATAATATCTATTGTCATCTTACATACAATATCCAATATAGCACAAAAATATCTACTAACAGCCTCACCAGAATGTTGAATTCTCACTTGCGATGATCTATTTTTCACACCATGTCCCAACATATGCAAGAACATTCCTAATATTTAAGTTGCACTCATTCTCCTTGAACCTCTCACTCGATAATTAGTTTGCAAGTCATTGGATAATCAATAAAAGACATCTTTGTTCATCCTAAACATTCTATAGCATCGCACGTAATTCTCTTGTAGTACTTCCATCAATCAAATATTACCTATTTGGGAAGAATTCATACACGGAGTTTTGTGGACATATTTTAAATAAATAATATGTTTCAACAACTCTCGCTACAAAGCATATAATTAGACTATCTTTCAAATCCTCATCCTCATCATCATCATCATCATCATCATCAGAGGTGTTCATATTGAATATACACCTGCAAGCTAATACATAATTCAACATTCCACAAGTCATAATCCAACAATCAATAAGAAGTCATAATCCCACATTCAAGAACAAGTCATAATCTAACATTCAACAAGAAATCATAATCCAACATTCAACACATAATCCAACATTCAATAAACACAAAATAAAAGCAACATTCAACACATAATCCTAATGCAAAGTACAATCAACACATAGTTGTAATTCATAATTTCAGCTCATTGTTTTCTGTTAAACGTAAATTTCAACCAAGTAAGCCGGACTTCGGGATGTTTTATAGTAGCGAACATCTGTCGCTTCTCTGCACTACAAAACAAACAACTAGCAAACAATCATAACTCGCTAGGTGGCTCACAACCAAGTAATTGTGGAACAACCGCAATCACTTTCGGAATACTACTGCCTATATGAAATTGCCTCATCAGGGAGTTTGCAAAAGTAATCAATTTTCCCTGCTTCTCACTCAGTAAAGGTGAAGACCAGCCACTGCCAACACCTAGACCTCCTTCCCCAATTTATTATGCCGACCCTCCTTCCACAATTTCATTTGCCGACACCATTCCTCCAGACCTTATCCCTTCAATGTTGGAATTTACCCACTAAATCAAACCCATAAATATGTCTCGTTGCAAACCTCATCCCTTCACTCTTCCCTCTCCTCTTTCACTCAGACACTCCCATCCCCAAATTAAAAAACCCAAACAAATAAATAATAAAATTTCAGACAAGTGAAGCTTACCAAAGGAAGGTTGCCGAGCCAGGAGAACGCGACCTGAAGAACGAGAGAGATCACTGGGAGGAAGGATGCCTTCTTTCAAATCTGGTGTGAGACGGGGTTATGAAAGAGTGGCAAGACTGATAGTGTGAGAAAGGAAGGCATGATTGGAAAATTGAAAAAATCATTTTATTTTTTACTGTTCACCTGTGTTTCTCCAAAAAAGGCTAGTTTTCTAAAGCTAGTTTTTCTAGCTTCGGATTTTTGACTTTTTTTCACCAAAAACTTTGAAGAAGAAAAAAGTTGATTCCAAGTGTTTACCAAACACTTAAAATGCCCTAACTTTTTTTTATACCCATTTTTAAAAAAAGTTAAGCTAAACCAAATCAGTACTGAGTCTAATAATATGAACCCACCAATTGGAATTATCAGTGATGAGTACCCTCCATCCAAGCTTGGTAAGAGCCGTTTTATTAAAATAGGTCTAAGTCCCAAACCACCCTTATCAACAGGTTTACAAACCTCTTTCCAAGCAACAAGGGGAGCACCAGTAGCACCCCAAAAGAAAGATCTACTTGCATGATCAATAGCTTTAGCAGTACTCGAATAGCACGGAAGGCGAGACAAAAAATGTGGTTAGGCATGCTTGAAATAGTTGATTTTAACAAGGTTAACTTACCCCCCCTGGAGAGAGAGTTACTTTTCCAACCAGCAAGCCGTTGTTGAATCTTGAGAATTAACTCTTTGGATTAATTGGGTCTTTCAAAATGAATCCCAAGTATTTCCAATGACAATTTTCAATATGTAGAAAATTGCTTATCACAAACATATTAGTAGAGAAATATAGTGAAGACTCATCTTTAGAAAACTTCATTTCAATCCCTAAAGAAGATCATGTTTTTAATAATACCGTATGTAAGATGAAAAACTAAAAACAGTCCTTTGACTCGTCTCTACGTCAGCTTATTATTCCATGTTAGATTTAATTACTTTTCTATGAATTTCATGTTTTTTTTAGTTTGCCTATATTACCCTTTTTATGGATTCAAACACACCAAAAAAAAACAGAAAAAATGAAAAGCATTTTGTAATCATAACTAATGTATGAGGCCTAATGAATCAATAATCCAAAAATTATCGGACCTAATGAACTAAAACATAAAAAAACACAACCCGTACCAAATTGACCAGACCTAATGAACTAAAACATAAAAAATACAAATCGTACCAAATTGACCAGACCGAATCTATCGGACCTAATGAACTAAAACATAAAAAGTACAAACCATACCCAATTGACCATACCAAATCTATCGGACCTAGTGAACTAAAACATAAAAAATACAAATTGTACCAAATTGACCGTACCGAATCTATCGGACCTAAACTATATAATGTACCTAATTTAGTAGACATAATCTATAAGACCTAATGAACTAAAACAAAAAATACAAACCGTACCAAATTAACCATACTGAAACTATCAGATCTAAACTATATAACGTACGTAATTGACCGTACCGAAACTATCAGACATAAATTAGTGCATTCTCCACACAAATTATGAGAGCTTTCAAAAGTATGAAAATGGAGATGGTTATACAGCATTCAAACTTGAATAAATATAAAAAACAAAAAGTAGGTAGTTATAGACAATAAAGATGGCATATTTTTAGGCAATGAAGATGGAGGTTATGTTTATCGGTGATAATGAATTTACGGTTACATTTTTCAAACTTTGATGGTGGAGGTTACATTGTAGATAATAAAGATGCATTCTTGTAAATAGTAGTAAAATTTGTGGTTTTATTATAAGTAACATGTCATGGTGCATTAAAATAAAAATCATTTTTATACATAGAAAGCCTTTCAGGTTTCTACGAAGTATTTGAATCCATTTAACTTCTTTCTATACCCAACTTATTCTCTACACCCATATTATTTTTAATTAAAGAACTAATATCTCTTTAAACCCAAATTTATTACCTAAACTACCCTCCCAAATCCAATTCAAAATGTAAAGTCATCTTTACACCCATTTAAAATATAAATTCTCAAATTGAGTAGTTTTGTTTTCAAAGAGACTCGAAAGTCAAAAAACATTATGGGTCCTTTGTCCCTTCTCCCACCGTGATCTCTTCAACTAACTGGTCCCAATTCCAATCCATGTCCAATTTCTTCAATTGTTTTCTTGGCAAGTGTCAAAATATCTAAAAAAAGCCTTGAGTTTTAAACAATGATACTCTTTGTATATATACTAGTGACTAGTAAGGATGTTGTTATTAACATTGGAGAAAAAATAGTTGTTTAAAACTAACATTCATCTTCACAGGTTACAGTTTTTGTAATTTATACTCGTATTTTTCTAATCAAAACCTTGAGTTTTGAATATACTTGAATCTTCTGAGGGTTAAAGTTTTTGTGAGCATATTCAAGTACTTGTTTTGTCTGCAATCTAATTGATGTGGAGATCTCCTTTAAACAAAGATTAAAAAACTTATATTCATAGAAAGGGTTTCATATATAGGAAAGAGATCCTCTCCGGATATTTCCCTCCAAAGCCCAGGAATCAAGTGATTCGGGTCCTTAAAATTTGATAAACGGCTAAAAATATAGAAGTTAGTAAAAACTTTTAAAAGCTATAATAATTTTTTACTATTGAATCAAATTTTAAAGGCCCGGATTATTTGATCCTTGGGCTTTGGAGAGAAAGATCCATGGAGGATCTCTTTCCTCATATAGATCTCCTTTAAACAAAGATTAAAAAACTTATATTCATAGAAAGGGTTTCATATATAGGAAAGAGATCATCTCCGGATCTTTCCCTATAAAGCCCAGGAATCAAGTGATTCGGGCCTTTAAAATTTGATAAACGGCTAAAAATATAGAAGTTAGTAAAAACTTTTAAAAGTTATAATAATTTTTTACCGTTAGATCAAATTTTAAAGATCTGGATTATTTGATCCCTGGGTTTTGGAGAGAAAGATTAACCCAATAATCATAGAAGCCAAACTTTAAAGGGAGCTTTAATGAAAAGGTTTTTCCAATTTTTTTATTAACAAAAAAATCATGTAATGACATTATTTAATGAAATGATAATGTTAGTGACACACCCCGTCCCGAAGGAGGGCATGCTGGCCGTCACGTGAGAGTGACGTAACCATTTACGCAGTTCGGAAGCTTTAAAGATACAATTACTAAGATATAACACCCGAAGGTGAATCCTACATTTGTGAATTCTGTCAGAACACCGTTGGATTCCTCGTGGCCACCAAAGCTTTGCTCTATCTTGAACCTGGAGGGGCGCAAAACAAAAGTGTGAGTGGGAAAAAACAAAGCTTTATCAAAAATCACTTCGATATAAAAGTTGTAACCCCTCTCTGTAAAACAAGTATACTTCCCAGAAAATATGTATATACGTAATAGTACTGAAAAACCCTCAATCAGCCAATCAATCAAACAATCAATGCCATGCTCGAATGAACCATAATCAATGATCAACATATATCAAATATCATCAAACAATCAGGTGATATCACAACTCAAATCATGCCGGCAATATATATATATATGAATCAACCGGAGTCATCTCTAGTGACCTGTACGGCTGAATCTATGGCTCCTCAATCAAATCCTCAATCCATCTCTCAATCAATAACCTGCACCCATGACGGAACCACCTAATGTGGTTTGTACGTCAAGCTGGGCATAACGCTCTGTGCTACGATCACGTAAAGGCTGGCGACGTCTCGCAAGTCACCTACGAGTCGTAACCACCTAATGTGGTTGGTACGACAGGCTGGCACCTGCCTTGGATCCAAGGTGAGCATACGGTGCAGGAGGTGAACGATCACGTGAAAGCTAAGCCCTACTCTGGCGGCACAACCCCGATGTGCAGGTAATGAGCCATATACCAATCTCATCGATATCACCACAATTATCATATCACAAACACATACTTACCTGACTTACCTGGCGCCCGCGGTGCAACAATATATAATCACATAATCATAAAATATATATATGGCATTCGACATGGCATTCATTTCATAAAAGCATATTAAAACGCATTTCTGGGAAATCAAACAAATATATATATATATATATATATACTGAAAACCAAAAGCCCATTCACCTGGAGCTTGCCCTACAACTCCCTAGCACAACCCATCAAGGCGTCATGATGATCGGCGCCTAGAAGAATCATCAAATCATGCCTCAGAAATCATATCGATAGAATATATAACTTATATAAAACACGTCACTATGTAGTTCGATCCGGAAGATCTGCAACTCAGTTTTCCAATCCGTAACTTCCAGAGGTATACATTAAATCTCTAGAACAACATCCTAAAATTTCATTACCATCCAACGGTCGGATCTCCGTCAATTACCAAAACTAAGTGACTGTTAACATTGTATTTTATGAACTTACAACTCCAATTCCAGAAGATCCATAAATCGGATTCTTGATCCGTAAGTTCCTATAATCCTCAAATATAACGTATTACAACGTAACAAAATTTGGTGACGATCCAACGGTCGGATCGTCAATTCATATTTTGGCCTAACCCCGCATCGTAACGAATTTAGGTTCGAATGATCATCATACATCATTCATTCACCAAAACTGAATTCAGAACATGAATTATGGCCTAAAAATAGCATTGGCGGCTCACTGACCACGCGCCGCCGTGGGTGGCGGTCGGCCGCCCCGGCTCGCCGGAAAATTCAACTTTTTCCAAAAATTACTAAAATTTGCAGAATTAAAGATCTCAAAGAGAGGAACAACTTTCATACCTGTGACCAAGGCCAATTTGGCTTGGAAAGACTTCAATTTTGCCAAAACCGTACGAAACCATTAAATTTGGGTGTCTTCGATCCGACTCCAAAACAACTCCTCCGCTCCCAAACTTGTTTGGGCTTTGTTCTAGGCCTCAAGTGGATGCTATGGGTGGTGGTAATTGGAAGAATTTGCTTCACATTTGATGGATTTCCGTCACGAACCCCGTCGCACCCCATTTGCGGTTTCTTCCATTTTCAAGACCAATTCTTTCAAAATTTTAGATGGTATGGATAGAGGAAGGGTCCTAGAGTGTTTCCCATGAGGTTTCTTGAAGCAATTCGCCGCAAAAACGGGTGAAAATCATTGAAAATAGGCATGGGTGCCGACCAGGTCAAGAACGGGCCAAGGAGATCCGGCCGATTCCCCGCGCCACTCTCTCCCTCCTTTCCTCCTTTCTCTGTTCCGATTGGCCGGGCTTTTCTCTCTCTTCTCTCCATTCGTCCAGCTCTTTCTCCTTTCTCTCCCGGAGCTCCTGCTCTCTTCCTCTGGTTGGGCAGTTCTGCCCAATCTCTTTTTCTTCCTTTCCTTTTTCCACCAGCCACGCACACACACACGTAATCTCATTTCTTTTCATCCCAGCCATCCATTTATTTCTTTATTAAATCTGGGCCGTCCACTTTCATAAAAGAAATTCTAGATTTTACTATTATAATTCCTAAAATGCCCAAACTTCAAACATCAATATCTTCTTCGATATAACTCCAAATCACGAACCGCTTGTGCCCACGCATCTGTAGTGACGAGTAATACGAGGATATGTCAAGAAAACAAATCTTAGATGGCATGACACAACGATTAACCTCGAACAATGCGCGTGCCTCAAAGGGCATTTTTGTAAAATCCTTTATTAAAACTTTAAAAACTCCTAAAATCAGGGACGGGCTGTTACAGTTAGGGAAACCAAATTTTTTAGGGTAAATCTCAGTTTTTTACCCTTAAGTTTCATGGTTTTCAACATTTAGTACATGAAGTTTTTTTCGTCTCAAAGTCATACCTAAAGTGTTAATTTTGAGACAATCTCATACATCTTTTAGTCTGACTGTTAAATCAACAGTTAATTGATGACGTGACACCCACATGGACAATGATTGGGCGCCACGTGTTAATATGGGACCCACGTAAATATTTAAAATTTAAAATTAAAAAAAAAATTCAGGGCTCCCGACCCTCCTTCCTCATTCTCCCTCCCTTCTCTTCCCTGCACCCATCCTCCTTGTAAACCATGGTCTTAAATGCCGATAATATCGGCGAAATATCGCCGATATTATCGGTTTTTCGCATTAACGATATTTTAATAGGTATCCAATTAGTTTTCGTCAAAATATCGCGATATTTTGACTATAATATCGATATTATCAGCAAATGAACTCGGCGGCCTCCTTGCGCTCGGCGCCGGTCTTGAACTCGGCAAGATAACGGTGGTAATCGCCCTTCATCTTGAGATAAAAGACCTTGGAATCGCCGCCGATGGCAGAGGGGATGAGCCTGGAGTCGAGGAGCTTGAGAATGCCGTCGCAGATGTTGGAGAGGTCGGTCTTGATCTTGGATCGGTAGTCACGGATCGTGGCGACGTGGTCGTCGTTGCCGCGACCCTCCTCTTTCTGCTCGATGGAGGAGATGATGCGCCAAGAGGCACGGCAGGTGCCGACGACGTTCTTGTAGGCGACGGAGAGGAGGTTGCGCTCCTCGACGGTGAGCTCCTCTTTATCGGCGGAGGCGGAGACCTTCTCGACGAACTCGACCATCTCCTCGTAGCACTCGGCTTGCTCGGCCAGCTTGGCCATGTAGACGTTCTCTTCGCGGGGGGAGGGGGTGGTTGCCGCCATTGTTGTTAGGGTTCGGAGGTCGATGGAAGGGTTGGATCTGGAGATCTAAAAGGGATTGTGTGATTTTTGGTAGGGGAAGAAGAGGAGAGAGGTTTGAGGTTCCAGGGGAAAAAGGGGTGTTATTTTTTGGAGTAGTGGAGCGATAATTGCGTTGGGAGGAGGGGAGATGTGGGCCGTTGGATTTGTACCGGCCTTGTTCCCCAATTGGATGGTGTGTTAGCAGCAGCTGGCAAAGCACCCTTTTTTTGTTAAATTTTAATTTTTTATTTTATTTTATAAATCCTTGTGGTAATAATAAATATCGATATTATCGGTGATTCGTTTTTGTGAGAGGACGATATTTTTATACTTATTCACTTAATTATCGCGAGATGAAACCCAAAAATACTTGAAAAATGCTGAAAAGTCTCAATCTTGCGCATAGAGGGATTCGAACCCCTCCCTTCGTATAAAGTATAAAATATTGCACTAATTCATTATATATAAATGATTATGGTGTGTTTAAATTTATTTCATTAATTACTACTTATTTTCTACACTCACAATATTTGTCAGCTTGCTATATAATCAACTTAAATCAGTTAAGTCCATCATGCAATGCATTTCCTTCCAATTTTTTGTGATAAACTAATAGATAATTGACTAAATAAACATCCTGCAAAGTTTCAATAAAAATTTCCAAGTTTTTCTTATAATTTCTGTGGTTTCCATATTATTTTTATCGATATCGATAATATCCCGATATTTCCATCGATATTTCCGTTTTTTTGGACTACCAATATTTCCGATATCATCGATATTTAATACCTTGCTGTAAACCCACCCATTCCCCTCCTTCTCCCTCCCTTCTCTCCTCTGCACTCACCCTTCCCCGAACACCCACCCATCTGCCCGCTCCTCTTCCACCCATTTGCCCACCTTCCAATCAAACAAATAAGAAAGAAAGTATCTATTCCAAACCCATCGCAACTAAAATCGAAATGATTTTATGAATTAACCTGATGCAAATCATCACCAATTAGTTGAAGTAATTACCTGGATTGACATGGCTTTTTCGTTTGTTTTAAGCTGACTTCCTGTTCAAATCAAACAATTAGACCAAATCAATATTCGTATTAGACCAACAACCAGAGCTAACCATAATTCCTTCTAATTTCTCACAGTGGACATTTTTCAGTGAAATTTTACACAATAATCCCCAAAAGAAGCTTGCACGCAATTAAACCTAATTCACGATCGGGTTCGCGGGGAGCTCTAGGTTTCTGACGGTGAGATCAGCAACTGTCCGAAACGGTGCCGGATAGAGATTCGAAGAGGAGGTGGAGAAGAGGAAGAAGAAGACGAGGCGAGAGAAGCGGCAGCTGAGGAAGAGGCTGATGAGGCAGCAGAGGCCGTGGAGTAGTAACCAGAACACCGTCGCCGGCGACTTGCCGTCTGATGTGGAGTCCAACGGCGCCGATCCCCTGAAGGTGTTGCTCCGTCGGGTGAGGTAGCTCTGGTGCATAATCTCTCTCTCTGTCTCTCTCAAATCCTAGAGAGGGAAAGCCGAGCTAAGAATTGGAGAGGTGGGCTTGTTTGTTGTGTGGTCTCTGGAGCTAAGAATGGGAGGGAATGGGTGGGTTCGCAGGGAGGATGGGTGCAGGGAAGAGAAGGAAGGAGGGGTCGGGAGCCCATAATTTTATTTTAATTTTAAAATTTTTAATTTTTAATTTTTTAATATTTACGTGGGCCCCATATTGACACGTGGCATCCACTCATTGTCCACGTGGATGCCACATCATCAGTTAACGGCTGATTTAACAGCCAAACTAACAGATGTATAAGACTGTTCCAAAACTAACACTTTAGGTATGACTCTGGAACAAAAAAAACTTCATGTACCAAATGTTGAAAACCACGAAACTTGAGGATAGTAAATTGAGATTTACCCAATTTTTTAAATTAAATGATGTGGTTGTTGATGATTGGATTATTACTTAAGTGCTTATTGACACATTTATTTCTTATTGGTGGCACATCTTTTAGTTTACAAATTTAGTTTAAAATTTTAATCTTCTTAGCATTACCCTTAATGAAAATGCTTAAATTTTAATAAAAAAATACTTCAATTTTAATGTAAAATACAAAATAGTTGAATATAAAAAAATAACAATAACTAACTGTAGTCTCACGCATCACGTCACACACTTTCTCTTTTTCTCCCTCACTCTGCACATTTTATTCTTAACTCTCTTTCTTGCTCTCTCCTCTTTCATATATTCTCATCACTTTTCTCTCTCCACTCACCTCTCTCCTTACCTATCCACATCAACTTTCTCTCTCCTATCTCCTTTTACTTCTCCCATTCTCTTTAGTCACTCTACTCTCGCTCCATAAACAATACTTTTTTTTTTTGATTTGTTGTTTGTTTATCTGACCATTGTTTCATAATTTTTTAGAACAAATTAAGTAATAATATTATAAGATAAAGAATGAAGAAAATTTTTATTTTTCAGTTTTATAAACAATGTTTATTTTAATTGCAAAATAGTGATTTTAACTTTAGTTTGGACAAGTTTTTAAGTTTATATCATGTCATATATACACTGACTATTTTTAGAACAGAATGCTGATTATTTCTAAAATTAAACATTGATTATTTTTAGAACTGAACACTGACTATTTCTAGAACTCAACACGAGTACTATCTCTATTTCTTAAATTGAACACTAACTATTTCTATAACAGAACACTGACTATCTCTTAAACTGAACACTAGTACTATCACTAATTCTTAAACTGAACACTAACTATTTCTAGAACTGAATATGAGTACTATATGACTATTTCTTATATTGGACACTGGTACTATCTATATTTCTTAAACTGAACACTGACTATTTCTTAAACTGAAAACTGAATATTTTTATAACTGAACACTGACCATTTCTAGAACTGAATACCGGTACTGTCACTATTTCTTATACTAAACACTAGTACTATCACTATTTGTTAAACTGAAGGCTGACTATTTCCAAATCCCCATTAAAAAGTCACCTTGTTTATGCTTGATTGGTTACATCCCCGTTGAAGCAGTGAAATGTGTAGGGATGTTCTTGATTCCATTTTACCCAGAAATCATTACATTCCAAGTTGCAACATCTTTCTCGTAATATCAAAAACCACACGTGTCATATCAATTAGGCCACAAACAGAATACATATGCCCAATAAATTTTGAACAAAAGCTTTGAAATCTTGACTATGAAATATTAACAGAAATTTGGTTATAAATTACGGAATTTTAAAATGTAACATGGGTATTTTAAAAAGATAACGATTCTATTTCATCCATGACCTCACATTATTGTGGGACCATAATTTTTTGGGGCCGGAGTAAGGCTAATCCGAATACTGTTACCTACGAAGTCTAGTCATGGACTCACCAGCTCCAGGCAGAGCTAGATCAGATGGAGCAGCAGTGCCACCACCACTCTGTTCCAGGGTAATAGGTGGAGTCCTAGCGACTCCGTCGGATGACCATGCTTGTTCCGCAAGATATGTGATCTAATCTGGATATGGACTCCCTCAGATCCTTATAAGTCTTGGAATTCCTACAATCTAGAAATTGGCGGGCGCTGATGAGTGCATATTTTAATATTTATTTTATCCCGAAAGCTACATTTTCTTGTTAAATTTTGGATTTATATGAATGGAATTACATGGTTTTGTGTTTATATAATTAAATTAATGAGTTGGAGAAAAATCATGTTATAATTCCTTGGTTTTAATTTAATCAGGTGATTTCTTCTAATTTAAGTCTTTATGCCTATAGCCTTTGGTTGAAGTATAGACTACTTGACTATAGAAGATACATGTGGCTTAAATCATTTTCATTTAACTTGCCTGCAGGTAACCTATTGGAATTACTTGGTGAAGTCACCAGCACGTGACAATTTGTAGAATCACAAGCTTAGAGCAACTCCAGCCCTAAAAAAAATGCGTCAGCACCCAGCCTATTTAATCCACTCAGTGAACAGTGGTAGACCTAATGAACAGTAATTGGTCAAAAGCATCTCCAACCCTAAAAAATGCACTGGCACAAAGTCTAAAAAATGAGCTGGCACAAACGGTCTCCACCCCTACAAAATGCGCTGGCACCCAGCCCATTTAAAATATTATTTATAAAAATTTAGTTTTAATTTTGGATAAGATTTTTAACCAATCTTGTCACGCCAAGAAAGAAAAAACTACATAATTCTCTCCCATTTTCCAAGCCGTTCACACAAATCAAGAGAAAGAGAAGTTTTAGCAAAGTTAAATTGGATATAAAGATGAGTTAAGTGGAGGATTAATTGACATAAAGGCTATAGCAGGTGAAATACTAAGAGGTTAGCAAGGAGTTAAAATTGTATTTCCATTTCCTCTCTTTTATGACAATAAAGTGGCTATTAAGTTTGGTGAGTTATGGTAGAGGTAAAGAATGCCCAGCGGCAAGGTGGCATGGGAAGGATAGAAAAAATAGAACAAATATAAAAGGGAAAACAAAAGGGGAGCTGACAGGAAGCAATAGAGGAGGAAGGGAGAAATTTTGGCATTCTCTTCTTTCAGTTTTATCTTCTCAAATTCATGTCTTTCTTTTAGTTTTATTTAAGGATTATGTGTAACTAATTTTTAGAAGTTAGGGGCTGTTTTGAAGCTCCTAATATGATTGCAAATATGTTATGACATTTCGTTTCAATTTCTTTTATGAAATGATGAAAATTGGTTCACTACTTATGTTAGTGATGAATTCTTTATATGTTTTCTATGGATGCATACTTAGTAAGCATATCTAGGATTCTAATGCTATGAATATGTGTGTGCCTGCCCTTATCGAACGAGGACCTACATATGTTCTAGAGTAGTGCTTGTTAATTGCAATTAACATGTGAACTGATTTCTAGGATAAGTAAGACAACACCAATACTTATGATGCCTTGTGATGACTCAAACTCTTTTCGTTCTTAATGATTTCTACTTGTTAAATCTATGAACACGCCATTCTAGATTGCATGCTAGGGACCAAGTTAAGTTGAAAACGCCATTCTCTTAACATACTACATAAGAAAGAGTAATATGTTGAGTTCTAACATTGAGCCAACTTGAGCATCTTTATCCAGAAATAAAAGGAAT
Organism: Heteromeles arbutifolia; assembly: GCA_024362995.1. Taxonomy (NCBI): domain Eukaryota; kingdom Viridiplantae; phylum Streptophyta; class Magnoliopsida; order Rosales; family Rosaceae; genus Heteromeles; species Heteromeles arbutifolia. Next base: position 12,002,701 of record JANCRC010000006.1, on the reverse strand, counting down.
TTGAATGAAATATAACATGTTTGCATGATTATTTGGTGGTGGATAGCAATTCCCTTAGCTCATTTTCTTAACTTGTGAACTACAATCTATTTTTATTATTTAAAATTCACTTCTGTCCTGTTTTTGTTCGATTTAATTAAAATAGCAAATCAATTCCAAAAATCCCAAATATTTGTGTGACTGTACCTCTATGTGTCTAGTATCTGCATATAAAATTTTGTTGAATTTAGATAAGTGTAATTGGTCTAATAATTATTTTTCGAGGACTGGTCAGTAGGGACAGCAGTCCAATTTTTGTGACATTTTAAGTAGTTAGAGAAAACAATCTTCTCGGGAAAGACCCTTATTTTCATATGCTACAATTGAAAAATCTTAGTATTAATCAGGAAAATCAATAGGACATTTGTGTGCTACTTTGTGGTGTGCTTTTAATTCTACTAGGCACCGCAAGTAATCACAATTCCTAAGAGGGTGCAATATTTACTTTTAGATATCTTCTAGGATTTTGCCAGCATAGAACGAGGATTCTATCCTAAAAGGTCTCTCTCCCCACGGTATAAATACACCCATTTAGGGTTTATCTATGGTATTCAATCTAAACACTTGAATTCTCTTGCCCACTACTTGAGTCTAAAACTGTTCACTAACTTGACTGTCGAATAACCTTTAGCCGGCACACACACCCCCTCCAGATCTTAGGCTTGAACACAGTCGTCTACTGTTTTGCAGGTAGTCAAGTTCAGAGCACTTTATCCTTACACGATGATGCAAAAATTTGGTTCCAACAATTGGTGTTTTCATTGAGAATGAACTCTTATTCCTCTCGACTCGATCATTTTACTCTATGGAAACTTTACTCAGACAATCATCTTATAGTCAAGCCATTGACCCGAATAATGAAGATGCACATTTCATGGATCAAGTTTGGGATGGCGTGTTAAAGATACGTGGAAAAGTGAAAGATCTCTAGAAAAATATGCAATCTAGGGAACAGGCAAGACTCTCTAAGCTAGACAAGAAGATGAAAAACATCGAAGACACCGTCACCTGCTTCGAAAATCTAGTCGACCAAGCAACCTCAAAGATGATCAGTCAAGGTCCAAGCATGTTAACCCGAGCAGTCATCGTAAAAGTACGCGTTGGAAAACCCCAAAGAACCTAAGGTTTACCCCCGGCCTACTATTCTCGATGGCCCTCTTGTCATTAAGTTGCAAATCTTTGATGCCATGGTAGGCTAAATTTTGATAGATAATGGATCATAAGGCAACATCCTCTTCAGGGGCACGACTGAGAGGATGGGCATCTTCAAGGGTCAACTTTAGAAGACCTAGTACCTAAACCTATGATAAGACTACACTCAATACTATGGGGATAATATAGCTTTGGTACAAGCAAAACCGTCTGAACATTTGACGACCTTCCATGGGATTACCCATCTCCTTACGACGCCATCCTCGGTTAAGAATGGATGCATGGCATGAGAAAGATTCCCTCGGGTGACAATCTCTTGCCCTGTTATCCAGCCATGAGGGCAAACAATAGAAGATGGAACGCTAGGGAAAATGAAGAACCAATACTGGGAGGAAGAGCCATTCGAATGCAGACCTCTCTAAGTGGTCTAGGTAAGGCACTATTCGAATGCAAGTCTAAAATTCAAAGTAGCACTATCAAATGAGCCTCTTTTAGCCCATTCTATGTTGAACAGTTAGCAGCTTATGAGACTCGAACCCTAATAAGTGCGGTAACGATAAGCAGGCTATGGGCACGGGCACATGGTACCCTGGCCCAGAAGTTTAATGCACCCTCTGGTATCTGGAAAGGTTATACAACTAACAAAGTTGTTGGTTATAACATTCAAACCGGGCTCTACACCATTCAAGGGAATAGTCAAAAGGGCAATCCGAAAATCATTCGAAAGTGACTTTGAACTTCGACCCGAGTACGACTGCTTCTATGTCGGACCAATGTACAAAGACAAGTATATTTTGCAACATCATTTGTTAGCAATCCGAATGGGGCATCCAAACTAGGCAATCCCCAAGAGGAATTTTATTCCATCGGAGCTTTGATACGCGAAAAGTCTTTGACCAAGCCAGTCAAGGTAGCCCGGCTCAGGTCCAATGCGTAGGGTCTGACAAAAAGATTCAAAAAGTACCCATATGCCGACGACCAAGTCTCTAAAGAAATGTCGTTTAAGATTCACTGGAAACAGACACACAACTTGGGCTAGGAAATGACCATTTCCTTGGCACCACATTGCAAGTATTAAAGCCCTTGGTCCAAGAATTGGGGCAAGGCATAAAAGAATTAGCCCCTATCTACAAGTTATTTTCTAGTACGATTCAAAACTTCGAATCCCATGAATGTGTTTCAATGAGTGCATAGCAAAAATTTTCTCATGGGTTTAATGTTTAATTCCTGGTAACGTAGTAATGTGGTACTCTGGATATTACGATGAGAATACTTTATGAATGCTACGTTTGGGAGGTAATATTTTTCTGAATCAACATTGCCAGGGTTTTTTTTAGCTTTGTCTGTGGCCCACAAGCTTACTCTTTTTCCGCTCTGTCACTTAATTCTCCTATAAAGTTCGTCTACTTCAAAGAGATTTATCTGATTGGGACCTTTCAATACACGAAGAAGAAACAAGAAAAAGAAGTGTAGTACGATGAAAAGCAAAACTTGAATCACGGAAGGGACAAGCCTCCATCTTGACTAGGAAACTTCAAGACTGGATTCCTTTTGCGACTTATTTTTCCTTAGCGGTGGTTGAAGAATATCTAAGTGTATCAGGTGCTGGGTCACCATCGGATCAGACTCTTACTCTTGTTCTGCTTCCAAGTCTATAATTTCGTTCAATAGATGCTCTGGAATAGGAAAGTCTATGTTTGATCTCATCCAAGATCTTGAAGATGTCCCAACCCTTGAGGTGATCTCGCCGAGCATAACCAATAAATACTCGAGGTTATAACCTTCCTCATATTCCTTTACAAGCATCTTCTAGAGGTCATCCCGGAGAATTGAAATTTCAGAAACGTGCATGTCAGTGAGCAGTTGGCAAAGTTGTTTAACTTCCAACTGAATAGCAGCCCGCTCTGTTGCCCAATCACTTCGCTTCAAAGTCAATACACGCTCCGATTCATCCCTCCAACCTCAATTTCTCCCTTGCCTTTGTAAGGTATTTCTAATAGTCCTGACCTTCATTTTCTTGAATGTAGTAACATCGGTGTATTTTTTATTTCTACCTCATAGGGGTCCTCAGAGCTTGCTCCTTGGCCTGCATCTTCTTAAGCTCATCTGATTCGGACGACAATCGATGCTCCAACTCCAACCTTACCTCCGTCTTTTGACAATTGTTGTTCTAACTCTATTCAAGCTCTCAGATTCGCCTCACTTAAAGGAATATGGCCACCTACGTCTATACATTAGCCTAATAAACAGAAGCTATAAAAAAAGGATAGCTATATTAAAACATACTCACAAACGAAACAAGGGAATGAAAAATTATCTCGTAGGGGCTTCCATAACATTGCATCAGGACGTCCTCAAGAAACATGCAGACTTCTTTGTAGTTCACAGGGATAGTTGTGGCTCTAAGGAAGGCTCGAGCGTAGTCCATATTTTGAATGTTACTGCCATAAGAAGGAATGGTAACATGATCGACTGAAGGCTTAATCACTAGAAGAAGTCACGTCATTCCTTCAGACCTCGTTGGGGTTAAAGATAGAGGATTGTCATTCCGAGGAAGCACCTCCACAACTATTTTTTATGGAAGGACAGGGGCAAAGGATGATGCATGAGTAGAAGTGGTGACTCCACTTAACTGTGGTGGAAGAGCTAGTGGAAATGTAAAAGATGGAAGTTTGGGCATAGGCTTAAGTGACTGCAGCGGTCCTAGCTCTAAAAGTAAGGAATATGAAACTAGTGGTTTGTTCACCAAAGGTAATAGGGTAGATGTTCTAAAAATCATGGAGGCCAAAGAAGCTATGCGTCTTTTCGTTTGAAAGGTGATCCCTTTCTTATCTTTGAGGCCTTCGGGCATCGTATCCCTAATCAGCAACTGAGGTTGTGAAGGAACAACCAATGGTTATGAGGATGAGTTGCTAGGTTGCTCCCGCTTTTTCAAGCCAGAAGATGGAGCAGCCTTAGACTTGAATGATCAAATCCATCTGTGGACATCCTTGGCTTCGACCCATTTCAGATCTGGTATAAGGAATTTCAAGCAGTGATTGATGACATGATCATTTTCCTCGATTAGTGAAGCGTTCAGGGGAGAGCAACAACTTTCAGTTGCAATATGCGATAGGCATATGCATTGCCTGATGGATAAATTCTAGACGATATACCTCAATGTTTTCCAACTCGTTGCTAAATTTTGAATTGTAAGAATGGAGAACTGTAACCCTAACCCTATCTATCTCTCCCTCCCAATTCCCATCGACAACCAAGATGTCCCTGAACCAGTCCTTGTCTTGATAAAAGGCATCCTGATTGTATGACTACCAAATGAGGCTAGGTCTGGCCAAGAAGTAGTGGTAATCGTCAAAACCCATCCTAAGGTTATGCAGCATTCTAACTTCTTGAATGCCCAGCTCGGCTTTATACCATTGATTTAGTTATTCGAAGCGAGTGATAAGTCTGAAGGTCGCTGGGGAAAGATTGCAATTGGCCATGTCATAGCACAGTAAAATGCTTTTCAAGAAATCAGAAAGAGGGAAACGAATACGCAAGTCACAAAACCAAGGATAAATCCTAATGCAGGGACGCTGAGGATCAGACGATGTTGAGAATGTAGGGTGAATATCTTGACCAAGCTCCAACTTGACTTTACATTGGCCCAAGAGATCTCGATGATTTTCAATGAAGGTTTGGCCTTCCTCTTGGTTACGAACCCTCGTTAGTGGAAGGTTATAGGGCAAAATTTTGGGGGATTTGGTATTTTTGCTTGAATACACCATGGGTAAGGCTTCAAAAAAATAAGGAGGATTTTGAATTAGTATAAGAAAAAAGTTAGCGCCTTTTTTTTACAATGAATGATTTAAAGGTTCTGATAAACGGAAGGGAAGGATCCGAGATTATAAAAGCTTCCTTTGACAGCATCATTCAACTGTTGAATACTGACTGACTTACCTTGGGATTAGTGAATCTAACGGCTGAAGACATTGATACAGAATATCAAAAGAAATTTCTTGTTTTTCGTGTACACGCACGTTTGGATCTGAAATGCCTTCATTTTAACTCCAAAAGTTAGATCAACACACAAAGATAGAAGACTAAACAGTACGTATTCTAGTTTACTTCGAAAGACATGGTCTTTGGATAACAATCCATCCTCAAGGGGAACAGGTTGTCTCTCAGATGCATAGTTAAGGAAAATTGTAGGACAATAATTTTCTAGCGCCTTAGTAAGGCTGATCCGAATACTTTTACCTCAGAAGTTTCGTCATGGACTCACCAGCTCCGGCGGATCAGACGGAGCAGCAGTGCCACTATCACTTTGTTCCAGGGCAATAGGCGGAGTTCTAGTGACTCTGGTGGATAACCATGCTTATTCCGCAAGATACGCGATTTGATCCGGATATGGACTCAATCAGATCCTTATAGTTCTTGGATTTCCTACAATCTAGGAATTGACATGTGGCGCAAGTAATCACAACTCCTAAGAGAGTGCAATATCTACTTCTAGATATCCTCTAGGATTCTACCGGCTTAGAACGAGGATTTTATCCTAAAAGGTCCCTCCCCACGGTATAAATACACCCGTCTAGGTTCATCTTTAGTAAAGTAATCTAAACACTTGAATATCTTTCCCATTGCTTAAGTCTAAAATTGTTCACAAACTTGACCATTGAAGAGCATTTGGCCGGCACACCCTCTAGTCTTAAGCTTGCTCACGGTTGTTTACTATTTTGAAAGGTAGTCGAGTTTGGGAACCTGGTCACATGGTTTGGGGCTTCCAAATTGAAAAGTATGCTAAATGGATTAGAAGAAAGTAACAAAAAATTAAAAGCAAGCCTAAATGGATTAGAGCGTCCAAGGGCTCCTCATGTTACAGAGTGGGTCCCTTTCCCTTTTCCTTCTCTTTCTTTCTGTTTTCAAATTTTCTGCTCTCCGAAACAACGCCGCAAAGCGCAAACAATATTCCTTCTCTTTCCAAAGTTACAATTGATTTGTTTATATATTCACTTGGCTTTATGGATTTCCGTAGAGTTGTTAGAGAGAAGAGCTACCACACAGGTTGCAGCTTACCTGCAGAGTTAGAAGCTACAGAGGTACGCTGCAGACTCTTTTGGTTAAGTTTTTTATGTTTTTTTTTTTCTTTATTTTATCAATATCATTAGATAAAGTTACTAGATGACTAACCCATTATGAGGCTTAACCCACTCCCTCACCTCCTTAGTATAAATAATATCGTTTGTTCAAAAAAAAAAAAATTCAAAAAAGTTTTGAAAACCTTTTCATTAGTTTTCCTAACTTTAAAAGGCATAACTTAATATAGTTATCTCGGTTGGCTCAGTCTATTTCTAGGGACAACTTTGATTTGGCGTTGGTGTTGCTCTGGAAGATTTGGAATACTCGTAATGAATTACTTTGGCAGGGGTCGGTCTCACCACCATAGGACATTCAATTACAAGCTCAAACTTGGCTGTTTGAGTATAAGAAGTGGAATGTGGTTCAGAAGCATAATAAACCCATTGATCCGCAGCCATGGAGGACACCGGAGGAAGGATGGTTCAAGTGTAATTTTGATGGGGTGTGAGATGAGAATGCAGCTATGGGAGGTGTTGGCGTCATCATTAGGAATGCAGCTAGGGAATTTTTAGTAGCTTTGGCTATGAGGTTGACAAGTATTGGGTCTTCGATGCAGGCGGAAGTTGCTGCAGCCCGTGAAGCTGCTGTATTTGCACTTCAGTGGCTTACTGACCAGGTTATTTTGGAGGGAGATGCTTTGCTAGTAGTTGCTGCAATTCAAAACAATGCAGTGGCTAATCAAGGGCCGTTTGGGCTGTTATTGAAGGACACCCGAAGGATTATGCAATCATTTAAATCGTGGAAAGCATGCTTCGTGCGTCGAGATGCAAACTCGGTGGCTCATCGGCTAGCCAAATTCAGTTTAACATTGGATCACCCGGTTTCGTGGTTTGAGGAACCTCCTGATTTAATTTCTGACCTCTTGTTGGAGGATGGTTTTCATAGTTAACAATTGTTTGTTTGGGAGGCTAGTCCTTTATTATTTTATTGGTGCGGGACACTCTTTTTCCCTTTATTCGGGTTACTTCCCGGAAAGGTTTTTATCGAGATCCTTTGTTAGCACCCTTTCCCTGATTGTACGTTGTTCCAGTTATTAATGAATATCGTACTCGTTTCAAAAAATAAAAAATAGGAAATTATAGGCTTTCTGCAAGTCTAGCTTGACCGCCATAAGACCCGTAGGACCTTTCTCTTTATTGAAATTGCTAAAAATCTCATGGGCAACTAAAATATTATCCACAATAGATTTTTGTGGTGCAAAATCACATTGATTATCAGAAATGCACTACTGAGAAGTGGCCGATACGTAATATTACAAAGACTGATACATAGGACGGAAACTCCAGATTATTCACATTAAAACCCCTAAAAACCTTCGGTACATCAATGTTCCTTGGCTAAGATCTTACAATGCCAATAAGCTACAGTCCAATATCACTATTATGTACATCTTAGGGTATTCCATGGGTTATAAAGGTGTTCTTTGTTATGACTTGAAGACAAAGAAATGTAATATTTCTAGGCATGTTATTCATGATGAGACAGTATTTCCTTTTAAAAAAAATTCACAACACACAATTAGAGAGCAAGTGGTACAATATCAATCTGGTATTTCTCAAATATTAGGTCCAATACCAGTTACTCAACCTTCAATTGGTGTTATTTCTCAAGATCCTGTGATTGATTCTGTCTCCTTATCTTTTAATCACTGTGGAATGTCAGTACCTTCTACTGCTGAAAGTAATGAGAATTCTCAAGTTCAAGACTGAAGTACCAGTTTCATCAGGCCATACTCTTTCCACTTCAACAGATACAACTCCTTTGCTTCCTATCTTCAATCATGCACAGTTACAGGTAATTCTTCCTATCTCTCCTTCATCACATGACACATACTCCACAAATGCTCCTATATCAATATCTAGAAACACTGGGATACAAACCGGGCTTCAAACTGGTACTATTTCTAGGAAGAATTATGTTGCATATCTTGTCTCTTTACCTGAAATATCCACTTTAAATATTCTTGATGAGTTTTCTGGTGGTTTTTCATCTTTGGCTGATGTGACTGATATTGAGGAACATAAAAATTTCAGAACTGCTAGTCTTACAAAATAGTGGAAAAATGTCATGCAAGGAGAATTTGATGATTTAAATGCACAGGGAACTTGGTGTATTGTACCTCCTCGTACTAATAGAGGAATTATTGGTAGTAAGTGGGTTTATAAGATCAAAAAGAACCCTGATGGAACCATTTCTAGGTATATGGCTTGGTTAGTAGGCCAAGTATATAGCCAAGAGCAAGGATTGGATTACTTTGAGACCTTTAGTCTAGTAGTTAGACATACTACTATTAGACTTATTCTTGCTTTAGCAGCTCAGTTTGGTTGAACATTGAGACAATTGGAGATGAAATATGCTTTTCTACAAGGTGATCTTGAAGAAGAGGTTTATATGAAGCAACTCTGGGATCCAAAGGATCCCAATCATGTATGCAGATTAATAAAGTCTTTTTATGGTTTGAACCAAGCTCCCAAAGCTTGGAATTAAAAAATCACAAGTTATTTGCATGTCTTAGGATTTAAAACTTCATTGCCTGATACAAGTTTGTTTGTTAACGAGGATGATGGAGATGTTCTTATTATCTTGTTGTATGTTGATGACATAATATTGACTGGTTCAAGTCTTTCAAAGATTCAATCGGTTGTTACAAGTCTTGCTGAAGTCTTTGATCTCAAAGACATGGGGAAACTTACATATTTCTTAGGACTGCACATTCAATATCAACAAGATAGTTTCTCTATTCATTAATCAGTCCAAGTATGCTAGGGAATTGTTGACAAAGGCTGGTATGGAACATTGTAAGCCTACATCTACACCATCCAAACCTTGTACACAATTACTTGTTACTGAAGAAACACCTATGACTGATCCATTTCATTACAGAAGTTTGGCTGGTGCTCTGCAACACTTGACTTTGACAAGGGCCTGATATGGCTCACTTAGTTAACATGGTTTGTCCATTCATGACTAATCCTACATAATTGCATTTTTATTTGGTTAAAAGAATTTCTAAAGTATGTGCAAGGTACAATTGATTTTGGTTTGAGGTATACTAAGAGTGAGGATATGTCTATAACTGCTTTCTCAGATTCTGACTAGGTTGCTAATATTAACACTAGAAGATCCATCACTGGTTATGTTGTGTGTTTGGGTTCCAATCCAATATCATGGCAGTTAATTGTTTTAAGTTCAACAAAAGCAGAGTAAAAAGCATTAGCCAGTAGTGTAGCTGACGTTTTCTGGATTCGATCATTGCTCAGGGACATACATCAGTTTCTTCCCTTACCTCCTTGTTTGCATTGTGATGATATGTCTGCACTTGCCATATGTTCTAAACCTGTTGTTCATTCCTCAATTAGATGTCTAAAAGCTTCACACAAAAAAAAAAAAACAAGAAAAAAAAAAATGGATATCTCAAATATTTTCGATTTGGCTAATATTTTGCAAGGATAATTCATGAGGTGCAACTTGAAAAATAGACAGTTCAGATCATTGAAGTTCGATTAGGTGTGGATATATATATATATATAACTTTTTTCAGTCAGTTACATCTATTCAATTGTGATTTCTGATAAACAACCCTTAAAGCTAGAACCAATATGCCCATGACTACCACAGCATTCCTTCATGTAGCTTTTGCAGCACCCACCGACTTCTCTTTTCTCTAACACACAAGCATGAATTGCTACTGATTCCGAGCAACACGCTTCCTTTTCCACTGTCCCTGAGCCAATGCAAGAATTCGTTGGGGCTGATTCTGCTTGGTCACAACCCGGTACAATATCAATAGTCGTATGAGGAGGTGAGTTTTCATCTAGACTACAGTGATGCTGATAATCACCGCCTGTGGCAAACGTCTCTCCTAACGCTTCATTGTGAATATGATCTTTGCCACAGTGAGTTGAGTGGCAATGACCAGTACTTGTCAATTTTTGGCATTCCTCCATTGAAAAAGCAGAATGGTTGCAGTGTTTTGGCTCGTGTATTGCATCACCTTCCTTTCTACTATGCTCCTTTCCACAGTGTCTTGAGTGGGAAATGTCACTATCTGTCAATCTTTTGCTTTCATCCAAAGAAAAGATAGAATGATTGCAGTGTTTTTCCTCATGGACTCCATCACTTTCCTTCGTGCTGTGCTCTTTGCCGCAGTGCGTTGAGTGGCAAAGACCTTTACTTGTCAACTTTTGAATTTCCACCAAAGAAGAAGCAGAACCGTTGCAGTGTTTTTCCTCGTAAATTTTATCACCTTCTGCACATGAGCTCAAATTATGATGACTCAAACAACCATGATTGTGTTTAGTCTGTGACTCGAGATCTTTATTGACTTTCATGCAGCTTGCTTCATCACAGTGTCGTGCCTTGCGTAAGTCATCACTGCACTTAAGCATACAGGGCAAGCTTGAATTCAAGGGAGTAGGCTGGCACTCTGATCTGCATTTCTGCGATGAACACTTTTGAGATTTACAGGCTTTCACGGGTTTGCTATCCGAGCAACAATGTTGGTTTTTGTGACAGAGGCTATGTCCACAGCTTCCATGTTTATGGGTATGTGGTGCAGAAGTATTCCCTCCATGCTTTTGGGTTCCTTGTACGAGTAGCATGCTGTTGAATATAACAAGCATGCATGTCCCAACATCAGCAAGAACCGCAGCCCAAACGAGCGGATGCCCTGCAAATCCCAGTGCAAGGATACCAACCTTAGTAGTGATTGACAAAACAACATTCTCAACCACTTTTCTATTAGCTCTTCTCGCCAGTTGGACTGCTTTCGGTAGTTTCCTAATGTCATTTGACAGTAAAATTATATTCCCAGTTTCTTGAGCAAGGGCTGATCCTGAAATGCCCATCGAGATACCAATATCCGCTGTGGCTAATGCAGGGGCATCATTGATACCGTCTCCAACCATTGCTGTATTTCCTTCAGTTTTGAATTCTTTAACGATTCTTGCCTTATCTTCAGGTAGAAGTTCTGCATGTACCACCTCGAGAGCTTGCTTAAGCTGCAAGTCAGATAAATTGCTACTCTTATTAGTTCCCTTTTCCCCTTAATCTACAAAGGAAATATACATGCAGTTCTACAGCAATGTATACCAAGGCAAATCATAAATTGAATCAATAAAGTGAGAGCCCGGATTCAGGCGTAGGCTAATATATTAGAAATAATGCACCTGCTCATTTGTATACAATGCAGCAGCATTACTATCTCCAGTGAGCATAGCTGTTTTAATACCCAACTTCTTCAGCTCTCTGATAGCCTCTGCGGCCCCAGATCGACAAGCATCAGATATTGTAAAGACTCCGGCAGGGGTTCCTCCAGAGTATATGTATCCAATCGTTTTCCCGCCATTAGAACCTTCAGTTGTTGGAACTGGAGTTTCAAACAGAACCAATGATGAGAGATCCAAAAGTCCATAAACAAAAGGAAAATGGATCATAACTTTGGAATCACTAGCTATCGTTTGGAAACAGCTTAGAAGATAAAGGAGTTGGTAGTTTAGAAGATATGGAGTTGATCGCATTTACCTATTTCACAAGCAGCTCGTAAAGCTATTTTTCTGTTTCCAATGTAGATATCTTGTCCATCAATTTTCCCATGGATACCTTCTCCGGGAAAATTTTGAAACTCCTCCACATTTTCAGGTTTTGGCTCAATCGAAAGCGATCTTCCATAGTCAACCAGCGCATCTGCCATTGGATGACTGGACTTCCTCTCAATGCTTGCAACCCTTCAAGAGGATAAATAAACTGTAAATTTAGTGGACAAAGGAAATTCTTCCAGTGAAGCATACAATCCAACCATTCCTTTTCCGATTTTTAAAATGCAGCATTTAAAACAGCCTTAAATTAGTCTTTAAACTAGAAGTCGCTTTCTGAATTTCATGAATTAAAATTTTTCTTTCCATCATAATTTTGGTGTGTGTTATTCAACATGTTGATGAATAGAGGAGTTCCAGTCTATACCAGTAAAGCAACGTGTTCCAGCTAATGTCATCACGAAGAGATTGAAAATCCATCACCACAAATTCACCCCTTGTTATTGTCCCAGTTTTGTCAAAAGCCATGATCTTGACTTTAGCAAGGATCTCAATGTAGTCACCTCCTTTGATTAGCAGTCCGGATGTTGCTGCCTTTGTGAGTGTGCAAAAAGTCACAACGGGTGTAGAGAGGATGAGGCCGCAAGGACATGCACTCACTAAAACAACCAAAGCTAAGTGAAACCACTTGCTCCAATTGTGAACATGTAATGCTGCCGGAATCACCGCAATAGATACAGCTATGACTAGGACCGCTGCAAAACAGCAGCACAAAACGTATAAATCTAACCGTTTGCATTCTCCTTAGTAGTAAAAGAATAGGGAAACATATGAAATGTATGGGGAAAGTAGACTAACCTGGGGTATAGAACATTGCGCATTTGTCAATGAATCTTTGAGTTCTGGTTTTGCTGTTTTGAGCCTCTTCAACAAGTTTGGCCATTTTGGCGACCGCACAATCTTCAGCTAACGCTGTAGTTTTTACACTAATATAACCTTTACAAATACAAACCAAAATTTGTCAGAAATGAAAACATAACTCTTTTATTCAAGATGTAAGAATGATGGGAGGGAGGTTTATTTTACCATTAAGATTGATAGTGCCCGCCCAAACAGTGGAGTCCTTTTCTTTGGCAACTGGATAGGATTCCCCGGTTAGTGTTTTCTCATCCACTTCGCCTTTTCCTTCAACAACTATTCCATCAATCGGTATAACTTCGCCGGCCTTAACAGCAAGAATTGTGTTCAACTTAACCTCATCAACATCTACAACTTCTCCACTCTCAGCTAAGACTGCTTTTTGGGGCGCCATGCTCATCAACGACGACATCACTGCTTTCGCCTGAGTACATAAAAGCGTGTCATTCTAGCTTGTCATTCTAGATTTTTGACTGTCTATGATACACATTAGCAAGTCATTCATTAATCCCTAAAATAACACTTTAATGTATTAGTATTTGGTTTATCAGTGATACAAAACTGTCTTCAGCAAAACTTCTTGTTCCGAAATTTGTTCCGCATACTCAAAATTTCAAATTCATTGCTACGTTTTTCTGCCACTTATTGTTACTTGTATTTTGTTTAATTCGTTCTGAAATGTTTCATAAAAACAAGGATGAGGGTTTTATGCTAACCCTGTATCCTGCACAAGACTGAAGCCACTCCGCAATGATGAACAGAAAGACAATAGAGGCAGCTTCGGTATAGTCCTTCAAAGCAATTGTTCCAACCACTGTCAAAAGTTACACTCTCTATCAGTTTATCGATACCGGTAACCAGTAAACTATATATAAACTATAGCACCAAAAAAAAAAACAAGGATTTACTGATACTGCAATAAGCTAATGTTTTTCCTTCGATTTATAAATATTTTTGTATTATTTTACTTATAGATTTGAAAATACGGTCCCATTTTTTACAGCATTTTTCTCCAAAACTCCGACTGAAATCATAATTCAGTAGATTTAAAATTTTTAATTTGGTAGTGTTTTATTCTTTTACTCAAGTGCTTCTTCATGTCCATGTATCTCGCATTTGAGTTGAACCATTTATTTGTTAAAGTTACATAACAACCATAAGACGTGACGAGAGAGATGATGCCCTAATGGAATCCGTTGAGACTATAAACTATAGAAGTAGGTGTAGAGGACTAAAATAGTTAGGTAGCCTAGCCAAGCAAGTCAAAACATACGGTTCACGAAATAGTTAGGCACCTTAGCTATTGCACCCTTATTCACAAAAAATGGAAAGCCAATGATGAGCTAGGGCAATGAAATTAGACTTTAAGGTGGACTAAAAAATTAGAAAACCTACTCTAAAAGGAAAAGATTTTAAATCTAAGAAGAAATGTAGAAGTACAAAAATGCCGAACATGCTATAAGAGGATTACTTCAAAAATGCTCGAAACCCCCGAGCGTTACTTAAGAAAGCCTCGAATAGTTAGATTTAGGAACCCTGAAAAACAGGGACTTTAAGTTTTTCAAATGTTAAAACAATGGCTAGGTTTGCATTTCTCCAAAATCTGTATCATCTGAGGGAAACAGATCGGGAAGCGATTTTTAACAAAATCCAAATATCCATCCAAACTTTTAGTTTAAACACGCATATCCATTCAAACTTGCAAGAAGCCAAAGACTAAATCAATTGGATCTTTTGTGTGCATAAAAAAAATATCTTTAGTTGCGTACCGGTGACGTTTGGATTGGAACTCTGAAACCGACAAGTATCCATTCAAACTTTCTGAGAAAACGTGATGTGTTGCAATTTTTCTCAACAAAAAACAAAAAAACAAAAAACACAAAAAAAAAACAAAAAAAAACAAAAAAAAAAAAAAAAAAAAAAAAAAAAAAAAAAAACAAAAGGATCGATTGTTTTGGTTAGTTGGGTATGACGAGAAACTTTTCAATGTAGAAATACGACTTGATATACCAAGTGTTATAATATAATTAGTTAAATTTTATTTTTAATACCTTTAGTGTACAAGACAGTATCCTCGACATACCGAAAAATCTCTCTGGTGTGAAGGTCGACAAAGTCATTTTAAAACATCCAAAGAGCTCGGTACCCAAAATAATCAACTGCATATGTACAAGGGTGAAGTGCCGATTTAGTCCTTGAACTATTACCTCAGTGAAAATTAGGTCCCTGAATTATTTTTTCGGTAAAATAAGTCCCTAAATTCATTACAAATTGCTAATTTCATCCCTACTATTATATTCAAAGCTATTTTATCCAATTTTTCGTCAACTTAAGTCACTTGACACATTTTAGAATGTAATACCATTATTTTCTTGTCTATAAGTCCTTAATATTTCATATAGGTTGTGAATTTAATGTCTAATTTACCCTCAAAAGTTAACTTACACTATTTTTTTATGAAAAACTAACAATTTATCCTCCAAAGTTAACTCCATACACTATTTCTTTATGAAAAACTACCAATCTACCATCCAATGTGTATCACATGCAAGTAACGTGACTTAAATTGACGAAAAATTGAATATAGTAGCTTCGAATATAACATTAGGGATGTAATTGGCAAATTTTTATAATTCAGGGACTAATTTTTCTGAAAAAATAGTTTAGGGACCTAATTTTCACTAAGGTGATAATTCAGGAACTAAATTGGCTGTTTACCCTATGTACAATATAACGAACAAGAATCTTATAATTTCAAAAGGAACTAAAATAAAAGGCTTATTATATTAACACCCTATAAATTGTTGAATAAACCCCACATACTTAATACACCATACATTTGCTTTTTCAATTAAAAATTATATTAATACACCCCACATACTTCCCAATAATACCCTCACACCCCACATTCTTAATATACACCTTACATTTTCTACATCCACCCCATATTTTCTATACACCCCACATTTCTCAAATCTTATAAAGTTTTTAATTTGGATAAAAAATGCCGACTAGAATTTTGACAAAAGATGCCGCCTAGGATTTAAAGCATATGTGGGTTGTTTTCAATGCCACCATTACAACCCGTGTCGTGTGTTTTTAATATTTGATGGTAATTTTAGGTGTTTAATTCTTCATGTCATCTCTGTGATCCCTAAAAGATGAATACGAACATAGAAGCTTGAATAAAGCATCTTATGCAAGATTAAATAATTATCGATGTCGTCAAAATCACTAAAACAATAAAAATATGAAGTCTTACCTCATGTGAAGCTTCCGAAACATCGATTTCGTGTTTCATTCATCAAAAATAATTTTTCTCAATCAACATGTTCGTAGTTTCATTGCTTAGGATTTTGTTCAACAATGAAGGGTCGGAGGGGTTTTGATAGTTGAAGAAGATAAATAATACATTAAAAGTGATTTGGGGTATATATATTATTATTTTTTTTTTACCAATATGGTCAAAATTGCCATTGCATAGTAAAGTAAATAAGTTATTTAATATTAAATTTTAATGTGGGATGCTAATATAAAAAACCAAATAAAATGTTATTCTTACTGTATTTTTATACCACATTTGTACTACATCTAATAGAAATGATCTCATATGTGTTGGTGGGTCCTACCTCTATTAGAAAGATAGTACGAATATGATATGGTAAATAAGATAAATATAGCATTACTCAAAACTAATCAAAGTTGTAATAAAAAAACAGACCGCAGAGATTTATTAATACCATAATTTACTTGTCCAAATTATACCCAACCTTTTAGTTATTTTCTTTTAACCAATTATTATAAAATAGCTTACCAAAATTTTGTAGAGCACAAATATTATTAATTTGACCAATAAATTTTTTTTAAAATTTTTTATTATTATTAACGAATTACTGCATGCGTTTTTTTCACTCCTCATGTATTGTTCTCATGATAGATGATTGACAAAAGAGGATGTGTTTTATGATTGTAAGTATATGTCATCATATAATTATTGTAACACCATGCGGCAGTGTAAGACCAATATTAGAGTGGCAGAAAATTAACATATTCTGTAGAATAAAATGACAAAAAGTTGAATATTAAGACCAAGTATTGACTCACCGGCAATGATAACAAGAATGTTGATGTCGTGAAACCTGAAATTTCGAATTGACGCAAAACCTTTCATAGCAATGGGAAAAATGCCAAGGGCCACCGCTCCAAGGGCCAACCACCCTAATGGCCGATACACATACTTGAGAAATGATAGAACAAGTAACACGCCACTACCAATTGCATATGGACTTGGCCACGTTTTCTTGTAACTGTCCCCTGCCCCATACACTCTCACATTTGCTTCTAACCTTGCTTGGTTTAATGCCTTAACTGTCCATAGGATAACAAATGTAAGACTGCGAATTTAGACGCACATTCAGGTAAATCAACTAATAGTACTAGAACATAGTATTAATTAATTTCTTCTTACTCAAGGAACTTCTCTCTTCTTTTGGTATATAAAAGAAACATATTGTGTACTCTTTTTAGTTTATCAAGATGACAAGGGCATTTTCATCAAGAAAAATATATTTGCTTCTGAGCACTATCAATTTTGTGATATCTATTCATGTGCGATCGTTGTCGTATTAATTTCTTTCAACTTCCAACAAGTTTCTAAATGTCATTTGATGGGACAAAACAAAAGAATCTTATTCTTACAAGTAATATTTGTTTTGGTATGAAGATTAAGAGTGGTCTAACACGCACTCTTTTTCAGAAAACTAATGCCTTTCTTCCTCATAGTCAAAGAGTCTCAGGATTCACACCAAAGGGGTGAAATATTATATAGTATTATATATGATCACAAGAAAAATAAGGTAAAACGGACAAAGAATTAGCCGCCCAACAGAAAGCTAGTTTTAGGTATATTATAAATAATAAACTCTGAAACCAAAGTAAGGTTCAAAGAAGTTCAAAATAACAAACACTGAAAGGAGTTACGAAGAACAAGAGTTCGTAAAATGTTTTGGTACAATCCCATCATAAAAAATTGCAGAAAGCATCTAAAAGATACGAAATTATTTGAAATACTTTTATATTCTATAAATTAGTGGGATATCGTAGTGGGTGATGAAAAGGAAAGCAAAACAGCGTACGAACTCTTGTTGGTTCATGATTGTACACGATATGCTGATTAATAATTCCCTTCGACAACAGAAAAAGTAATGTCCACCGACTGCTATCTTTTTTATTTATCTTTTCCCCAAAACTATTTGCTTTCTGTTGTGCAAGGAATACCACCAAAAAAACAAAAACAAAAAAAAACCAATTTTTAACGCAGATATTAGAGAATTAATGGAAAATATTAATAGTAACCGGTGTAATAATTTGAGAGAATATAAAGATTGTTGGGTACTTACCAATTTGAAGCTGCGAAATGAGGAGGATATCATGGACAACAATTACAGTTCTGGAAGGCACAATCACTGAAACCTCTTTCACACCTTCAAGAGGCTTGAGGATATTCTCTATGAGTGGAACTTCTGATGAGCAGCACAACCCCAAGACATCAAAGTAGCTCTTCTGAAACTTTTTGGCTGCTACCTTTTCTTTGACCTGGGCAGAAGCCATCCTGCTTAATTATCTCCCAACTTCTGCAAATACAAAGGACATCATGACAAATCATTAATTTTCTTAATTTTCTGTTAGCTTTTTTACGTTTTGTAAACAATCATTGTGCCTGATTTGTGAAGAGTAAAGTTCTGGAAATTATTGGGTCAGAAGTTCATATGTTTGTGTGTGTGCAAGAGAGAGAGAGAGGGAGAGAGAGAGAGAGAGTTGTGGAAGGAATAAGTGGTGAATGAAGAGGGTGGAAGAAGAAAACCAAAATCAATAGGATGAAAAATGAAGAGTAGAAAAGGAGGCTTAAAGAAAATCACCTTGTAGGTAAGGGGAGGTCTGGGGATTCTTCAAGCTTAATTCAGAGAGAGTAATAGGCTCAGAAAAGTTTAAGTTGAAGAAGTTGTGGGAACTATATATATATAAAAGAAGGGGAAGGATTCTAACTTATTGAGGGACATGTACAGAGAATATCTGAATTAATGAAGAATTCTTTACCAAAACAACTTTCTTTGGTTGGAATAATTGGTTCACCTTTCTCTTGTTGATGAGACACAAATAGTGGAGAATCAGTTGGAGGGAAGAAGAATGGATTCCACATGTAAATCCACATAAATGCTTGTTTTTAATGGCATCTTTTTTTTTTTTTTTTGGTCGATGTTTTTAATAGCATCTGTGCTCAAACTGAATGAGATTTTGAACTTTTCTTTAATTTACATTAGTTTCACCAATTTTTATTTTAATTTTTTCCTACCCTCCTCCATCTTTGCTATCCTCCCTTTCCGACTTTTACTTTTTTGTCCAAGGGAATCATTTTTACACTCTTTTTGCCATCTCCACTTTCCTGCGTGTATTTGTCTCTTGATTTAACGTTAATTTTCAGTTCTCTAGCTGGAAATAAGAGGGGAAGTATAAAGAGATAAAAGAGCGTAATTTGGAAAATATCTTTCCCTTTTGTGTAATGTTAGATTAAATTTTCTTATCACGTTAACTACCCATTATATGTCGGTTGATATGCAAACACTAGTTTGCCATTGCAATTGATCTAGCAAGTACACATGTTGACCTTAAAAATTACAAAGCCTATATGGCGCGCAGGTCGAGTAACTAATGAGTTAACTAAGTCCTTATGTGGTTGACTACTGATGCGGGCATGCCAACTTGCTACCAAGCTTAGTCTGGCGAGTAAGATGGATGTGGTGGTGTGGTGATGAAATGCTCAGCTAACTTCTACACCGAGCGACTTCAGCTGGGGTTCTATAACCTGAAGACGAGGTTATGCATTCACGACTAAGTTCAAGATCTCCTGTACCATGTTCGGTAGCTTCAACTATATTTATGAAAATATAAGTGCACCGAATCAATACCAAACTGTAAGGATAAAGATACACAAAAGAAATGAGCATCTTTGTGGTAAAAATTGTTTGGTCGTCGATATGAGAAACTCTAAATGATACTTGTGAATAATCAATCATAGAACACTCCATTTCACTAGGAAAGTTGATGAAGTGACCTTTTTCGGCGAAAGAATCAGAGACTCTTCCCCGGCTGGGACTTGGGATAGATAATTAGTCGAAAGATGAGAGTTTGTTGTTTAACCAAATTGCCAAGACTTCTGGACCAATCTAGTTATGAGACTCCAGTGTTGTTTAACCAAACTATCACCTTCGCTGATTATCAACCAGTGATGTTTAATCAAACTAAATTTGTGTGGACGTGATAGTAGAGTTGTTGACCCTAAAAACTACCAAGCCTACGTGGCGCGCAGGCTGAGTAACTAATAAGCTAACTATGTCATTTGATTGTGTGCTGGGCGTGCCAACTCGTCGGCCGAGCTCGGCCGAGGGGTAAAATTTGTTGATGTTGCGTTGAGCGCGCGGCTGACTTCTGCGTCTTGCGATTGCGGCCGAGGAAGGAACTTGACTCGGCTCTTAGATTCTAAAGCCCAAAGACAAGGCTACTAAATATGCGAAGTTCATAGATCGTTGTCGTCAGATTCGGTTACAGTGATGGTGTTCGTCAGAGTAAACTCACGCCGAATTGACACTAAAGTGTAAGGGCACAAATACTCAAAGCGGACGTACGTCTTGATGGTGAATGTGGTTCGGCTGTCAGAATGCCGAACTCTAAAGCCCACTTGTGAGTATCCACTCATACGACAACTCGGCGTCCAAAGTGCCGAGCCCTAGTAAATTGTAACACCTCACTTCGTCGAGAAGGCTGATGAGATGACCTCTGCCAATAAGGATTCGAAAATCCTTCTCGACCGAGACTTGGATAGGTAACCAGTCGGCCCCTTCGCAGTGCTGTTTATCCAAACTGAAGGTGCTCCGCGGTCGGCTGATTCTACAGCGATAGTGCTGTTTATCCAAACTGAAGATATCACCGGTTGCCTTCACAGTGCTGTTTATCCAAACTGAAGATGTGTTGGTGAAAAGGAAAATAAAAATCTCAAGGTTGTTGAGAGGTTTCGCGTAGAGCGAGGGTTTGCGCAGGGCAGATTTATGTGTTGAGTTGGAGAGGCTTTGAACGGTGCCACTGCTTCTGTATTTATAGGAGCAGATGTCTCTTCAATCAAGTTCAAATCATACTCGAATTAGGATTCCTTATTCTGATCCAACACTATCTCGATTAATCTTTGTTCAATCAGGACTTTGAACCTAGCCTTTATCATGCCGCACACATCTCCATATCTTGTCAACCTCATCCCCGCCGAAACCCCTTAATGCATCATGATTCATGCTATCTGTAGGATTCTGCCTGCTTTGCCTTTATCCAAACAGCTTTTCTCCTGACAGGACATGGCCGATCCCGGCCCACGAACTAAATAACCCACAAGCCTCCAAATAGAACCTTCTGGGCCGAGAACAATTCTAATTCGGCCCAAACTAATATTTTGGGCCCAAACATTGCCCCCTCGCTTCTGAGGTCTTCGGCCTAGAGAACTACCAGCCGAGCCCTGGCCTTGAAGAAGCGAATCTTATTTCTTCGTAATCTGAGTCCTCAATTTCCGAAGCTCATTTATGAAGCACGATTGCACGATCTTCTTTCTGCCAACCGTATCACTACGTGGCGTCTTCTACCATGACTGTCCCCAACAATGACGCCTGAAGCGTGCAGTGCATTGAACCGTCGAATCTCTTACTAAGCGTAATCATCACACCTCGATCCATGAACTTTCACTAATCTGGCGATCGTGCGAGCATCGAAACGTCCTTTCCCATTAAACTCGCAGCCATACGTAATCGTGCATCCTCAAAATACGCTTCACCTGGATTCTCTGGATATTCATAATGATTAGAGACTTTCCGACTAATTTCCCTTTTATTTTGAATTTTGGAACGATTGATCTTCCTCCAAGGACCCTATAAATATCAGAATTCTCTCATTTGCACCTTTATGCTTTCTGAAATTTCTCTTGCTCCTACTCCCAAACATCCCAGGAAATCCCTTCTTCTCCCAAATCCTTGTTCTCAAATTCCAACCCAGAAAACCTCCTCTTTTCCAGAAACCTTCCAATCATTTGCAATGGCCTCCTTCATCTCCAAGCTTTCCATGGAATGCAACAAGTGCGAGAAAATCATTGATGGGTGCTCGATCAAGACTATACGCTTCGAAAGTGACATGAGCACCACTCACCAGATCCTCGGTCCACTCTTCAAGGAGGCAGTGCCATCATCCATCACCGAACTTTGCAAAGCCGAATGCCTAAAACATTTGCTGGAAGGGTTCGAATGGTCGAAGTGGGATTCGGCAAAACCCCAAGGCTCCTGGCCCTCAACCACCGCAACCTGGGCAGCCTAGGTTGTAAGAATGGAAAAGATTTTTGGAGAACAGTGGAAGACTCTTGGCATTTACAATGCCATTCGCCTTTCTTCTATGGAAATCGCCATCGACAAGGAGCTTCTCATAGCAGCCTCAAGCTTCTGGTGCTCGGCCACTAACACCATGGTCATCCCTTTCGGCCCCGTTGGTCCCACCATCCTCGACGTCACTGCCATCTTGAGGACTTCTCCCTCCGGCATCCCAGTCGACGCCACCCTTTCTGGATACCCGTCGAACATCGACTTGAAGGTGTTCTTCGACAAATAGGCCCTCGAAGCATTGAGCAGAGAAGGCCAAGTACCCTCAAAGGAAGAAGTTCAAAAGCTACACAAGAACTTCTTCAACTACAACACCCTTTACCTCCATTTTGCTAGCCGAGGAGAAGAAGATCTGCAAGAGGGGGAACACGAAGCCTTCCTCTTCTATTGGTACAACAAGTTTATCTGTTGTACCAAATCCAATAAATGTTTGGTCGAAAACATGCCGGTGGCCGAAGCCCTGGCTAGTGGCCATACCCTGGCGCTTAGTCCAGCTATTCTTACCAATCTCATGCGATGCTTGGCCGAAATGACTCTCCATAAGATCGACCCACACCAGAACGGTCATCTCTAGGTCTTCCAGCTCTAGTTGCAAGTCTACTTTGCCATTCTTCGACCGGAGATTGCTGATTTCTCGCCTTCTGAAGCTCTCAACCTTCAGCTGGCCTCTCGACCGGTACCTCATCACCAAGCTGAAGAATTGTTCAAACATTTCTTTAGCCTTGACGTCCTTCACGACAACGAGTTCTTAATCTGTCATCGTCGAGAGTATCCTTCGACCATCAAACTCCCTCCATCGGCATGGAATACAGACGAAGATGCCGACCTTCGCCAATCCTGGGGATCCTTTGTGCTCACCCGCGATCTTCCGCTCGGCTGTGATGCCCGCCGAGCAAGCTGGGAGGTATACCACCCCCACTTCACCGCTCGACAGCTCGACTACCTTCAGGGTTGCCCGGTGCTTTTTCTCACCTCTTGCTCTCTCCTGAGCCGAGGACGCGTATCTGGTTCCTCAGAGAGAGAATGCAAGGACGCCAAGAAGGAATTCTAGGAACGATGCCAGAAATTCCGCCTTCGACCGACTGTTCTGGAATCTCTCAGCACGGACACTTTCGGCGACTGGTGGGAAGAGTATACCCAAAACTTTATTGGCGCCCCGATCGAAGAAGTCATCAATAAGATTTTTGGCGATCATCCCAGAAAAGCTTCTGCCTCTCAACCTAAAGAGACAACCCAAGGTATACAACTATCTTTTTCTTTATCTGTTTTCGAACTTTTTCTCGACTCTGCTGATGTCACTTGGTTATTCAGGTGGCCACGCGCCGAAAAAACCAGAAGTGACTGCCGCTGCCGCAGCTAGGAAAAAATTGATCTCTTACAAGCGTTCTAAGGTTGCCGTGCAAACTCCCCCGACCAAACGACCTCGCCAGGAAATCGAGACGGTTGGTGAAGCCCCGCACCCCTAAAAACGCGTCAAAAAATTGGCAAAGAAGGGAGAAAAAGAGGTTCACGTCATCTCTAGCCAAACCACAGACGTGACTGCTCCCAGTGCCTCTCCTCATGCTCCCGTTGTTCAGGCCTTGACCGGAAAACAACCGACCCCATCAAGCCGGTTATGGTCGAAACAGCTGCTGCTCCATTGCTCGAAGAGCCTGCAACTCCAAGGCCGGCTGCAGCACCTGTTTTGGAGGAAATCAACCCTTCGGTCGGGGAAAACCCTCCCAAAAAACCATCAGCGGTCGTCTTGGAAGAGGTATGATCATGTTGTTACCAATTCCCTTCGTCTTAATAAACTCCCAAATATTAACTATTTTTATATAAATAGGATGACGAGAGCAAGGAGATTCTACTGGCGATTCGACCTCGGCCATCTAAACTTCCTTCCACCAACCCTCCTACGGTTGAGGTGATGAACCGAGATGATTCTCCTGCAACCGGTCACGACAAAGGGCCAACTGTTGTTCCCGAGGCAACGGCGAAAACTCCAATTCATCCACAAGACCAAGACCTAGGCATCCCTTCTCAAGAAGCGACTTCGGCTTTTGTAAGTCTCAAATTATGTCTTTGCTAATCTTCTGTTTATAACGAGTCTTGAAACGAGAATTATTAAATGTCAGGTGCCTGAAAATTCTTTCCACCGAAAATTCTATGCGCCGAAAGGGGTTATCTACATTTCTTGGCCACCTCAATGGCCGTCAAACGTAGATAACCTTCATCGACCGCGTGAATTGAGAAGCAGCCTAAAACACTGGGCTCGGCCATTGAGCTCTCTAGGTTCGAGCAATGAACCCGGGGACATGGCCGAAGTTTCCTCTCGGCAGGTCTATGACAATTTCTCTGCTATATACTTGTTATTTTATTTTTTCTCATTTGCCTAACTTCTTTTCTCACGCAGCTCTCATGGGAGGTCGAGCTCGATGCTCTTCTATCGAATGCTTCAGGAGCAGCTGGTCCTTCGGCAGCTACCGTCGGGGCCTCCGTATCCCTGGCCGAGTCGAATGTCTTGGCCAAACTACAGGAGCTTTTGTCTCTTTCAGCTTCGCAGGCCCTCGAGCGCAACAACCTCGACTCGGTTGGGGAATACCTGAACGATCTGGCCGTCGAAGGTTAACTGAGCACCGAAGCCATCATTCGGGCATCTTCTACCTTGGAACGAACCCGAGAGTACTTCAGCGTCTTCGAGCGAGCCCTTCGGGCTGAAGATGACTTGAAAGCTACCATGGTTGTTCAGGAGACCCTTCATCCAAAGATCGAGGTGTTGAAGGTAAGGAAAGAGGCACTAGCCGATCTCGATTGCCAAATTGCCGAACTCCAGAGTCTAAGTCGGCGGTTGCCTCCGAGCTTGCAAAAGAATTTGAATCAGGTGGCAAGTCCTGTCTAACCGAGTATGCGGTTTGCGTAAAACGCGCCAAACAGCTGAAGATGGACAAGAGGAACCGGCAAGCTGAGATCACCATGGGCGAAGTGAAATGGTTGGAATTGAAGGCCGTTCTTGAATCTCTCATTCCTTCATCGCCGTGAGATTATTTGATTGTAAACTTGATCGACCAACTTATGTACCCTTTTGCGAATTTTTAATGAAATCAACTTTTATTCCCGCATCTCCCAAGTAGTCGGATAATATTTCTTTAAAAATTTCCCATTGATTGGTAGCTTGTGAACTGCGCTGGTTTGATCTTTGAGGTGATATGCCCCCTTGTCTATAAACGATGAACGGTCCTTCCCAATTCGGCGACCATTTGCCGAACCTAGGATCTTTAATTCCCATAGGCAACACATTTTGCCAAACTAAATCTCCTTCACCGAATGTTTTCTGTCTAACCAGTTGGATATAGGCTCGTTCGGCAATCTTTTTTTCCGCTACCAATAAATTATATGCATCAAGTCGCGCTTCTTCCAAATCCTCTAACTCTTGCCTCATAGAATGACTATATTCGGCGCTGAACAAACTACTTTGCTCGATTATTCGCAACGAATTTATGCTCAATTCGACTGGTAGTATTGTGTCGTGTCCGTAGGTTAGTGCGTACGGGGTTGCCCGGTCGCCGTCTGGAGCAATGTTCGATATGCCCATAAAGCCTCATTCAACTTCAAATGCCACATGCCAGGCCTTTCCCCTATCATTTTCTCAAGAATACCGATCATTACCTTATTACTTGCCTCGGCCTGTCCGTTTGCCTGTGGATAGTACGGCGTGGACTGTTCAAGCAGAATTTTTAGATTCGCCGTATACTCTTTAAACCTCTCGGCTGTAAAGATTGTGCCATTGTCAGTTATGATCGTTTCTGGTACCCCGAATCTGGTTACAATATGTTCCTCCACAAAGTCGCAAACCTCCTTAGACGTTAATTCGGCGTATGACTTTGCTTCGACCCACTTGGTGAAGTAATCGGTCACCACAAGTATCCATGCATGCTTAGCAGCTCCGGAGGATGGCGTGATTTTGCCAATTGCGTCCCTAGCCCATCCTCTAA
The DNA here is from genome assembly GCA_024362995.1 of Heteromeles arbutifolia. Taxonomy (NCBI): domain Eukaryota; kingdom Viridiplantae; phylum Streptophyta; class Magnoliopsida; order Rosales; family Rosaceae; genus Heteromeles; species Heteromeles arbutifolia. The sequence goes on along the minus strand of JANCRC010000006.1, from coordinate 11,976,502 downwards.
ATGGCCATGGTTTAGTGACCGAGTGTAGTGATTCGGCCGGGACTCTTTGTATAGGACCATGAATTTGGCATTGCACATATCCCCGTGCGAACTTAATGCAATCTTTTAGCATACTTGGCCAAAAATAACCATGCCGTCGAAGCAACCATCGCATCTTTCGGCCGGACTGATGAGATCCACAAATTCCTTCATGAACTTCTGTGATTGCTCGAGTAGCCTCTTGGGGACCGAGGCATAACAACAGTAGTTCATCTTCGCCTTTTCGGTATAATTCACTTTGATACATGACATAATTCGTGGCATGAACCCTTGTCTTGCAATCGTGTTTGCTATTAAGATTATCAAGATACCGCATAATGGGCTTCCTCTAGTCATCCGGCAATGCCTCAACTGTGCAAACATCTACAGGGTCTTATCGGTCCAACAACGAAGGTAATGACATGACTCTTGTGCGTATCACGTTATCGCATTGGAGGACTAGCTTGCCCCCTAGGAGTTGTGCTCTAGAAGCGATTTGGGCCAGTTCGTCTGCGTCGGTATTATGAACCCGGGAAATGTGCTCAAATGTAATGTCGTCGAAGGACTCGGCCAAATAGCTGGCAATCATGTGGTAGGGTGCCAGAGTACAACTCATGCATCGAAAAGAACCATTGAGTTGGTTAATCACAAGTTCTAAATCACCGAGGACGAGGACACGGGTCGCTCGTAAGTCACGGAGGACATGAAGGCCGATGATAAGAGCTTCATATTCGACCTGATTATTCGTACAATCGAAATCGAGCCGGAGAGAAAAATACCAACGGCAGTGGCTAGGTGATTGAATAACGATGCCAACACCAGCCGATGCTGAGGTACTAAAGCCATCAAAGTACATCGTCCAGTAGTTATCGCGTGCTTCAACCATGCCGATTTCGACGTCATTGCCCCCGACATCATATGGGGAGGGATGTTGGGCCAAGAAATCGGCTAAAGCTTGGCATTTAACGGCTTTCTAAGGCACGTACTACAAACTAAACTCTGATAATGCCATTGTCCATTTCTCGATTCGGCCTTTTATTATAGGCCGCGTTAGCATGTAACGGATGACATCGGTTTGGGTGATGACTTGCGTGACTGATGGAAGCATGTAATGGCGAAGTTTTGTGGTGGCGAAAAACAAAGCCAAGCAAAATTTCTCGACAGGTGAATAATTGATCTCAGGTGCATTCAGACCCCGACTGAGATAAAAGATAGCTTGTTCGCGGCCAGCATCGTTGTCTTGCACGAGGAGGCAGCCAATAGACTATTCGGCCGTTGAAATGTACAACTTAAGAGGCTTACCGCGCTGAGGTGGTACGAGAACCGGCGGCGTGGTAAGGGAAACCTTGATCTGTGTAAAAGCCGCTTGATGCTCTTCGCCCCACTCAAACCGATCCGAGTCCTTCAATTTCAAAAGCGTAGAGAACGCCTTCATTTTTCCCACCGAATTAGATATAAAACGGCGAAGAAAATTTATCTTGCCAAGTAAGGACTGCAATTATTTCTTTGTCGTTAGGGGTGGGGCAGCGATGATTGCACGTGCCTTGTTTTCGTCCACCTCAATTCCGCGATGATGCACAAGGAATCCTAAGAAGTTACCAGCCGATACGCCGAAGGCGCACTTAGCTGGGTTCATCTTGAGATTATGTCGTCGCATGCGAAGGAAAGTTTACCGAAGGTCATCCAGATGTGTTCGTCGGCTTTTTGATTTAACCACCACGTCGTTAATGTACACTTCGACGATGGTGCCAATCAAGTCATGAAAGATGGCGTTCATAGCGCGCTGGTATATGACACCAGCATTTTTGAGGCCGAATGGCATAACTACCCACTCGAATGTTCCAAGTGCCCCCGGGCAACGAAATGCAGTTTTATGAACATCGGCCTTAACGATAAAGAATTGGTTATAACCGGCATGACCATCCAAGAAAGACATCATGTCATGAGTGGTGGCAGTGTCAATTAACAAATCTGAGATCGACATGGGATATTCATCTTTAGGAGTTGCCAGGTTCAGATTACGGAAATCAATACAAATGCGTAAGGCACCGTTTTTCTTTAGTACTAGCACGATATTCGCTAACCATTCGACGTATCGAGCGGTTCGGATAAACCCGGCGTTTAGAAGTCGAACTAGTTCTTCTTTTATGCCGAGTTGAACTTCGGTCAAGAACCTTCGAGGAGGTTGGCGAAAAGGCTTGCAACCAGGTTTGATGCGTAATTCATGCTCAATTAGGGTTCGGTCAAGGCCAAGCATCTCATGATAACTCCAAGCGAAACAATCTTTAAATTCGCCAAGCAACTTGCAAAGTTCAGTCTTGGTATGGTGGGGTAACAAAGCACTAATGAATAATGGCCAAGGGTTATCGGCCGTTCCCACATTTATTTCGTCTAATGGGTCTTTGACTTGGGGCCGGTTATCCTCGAGTTCGGCCGGGGCAGCCTGGATTTTGTCGAGAGAGAGGACAGGGCCATTTTCGCTTTCGGCGAGGAACTCCACGAGGTTGACGCCTGAATCCGGCTGTTGGGAGATAGCGTACCAATGAGCCAGCAACCGTTCTATGGTCGATGAAACTGCGGCTCGGCGTTTGGTCTGACTGGCGTCAAACATCAGGATCGATGAAGAAGTTGGCCAACCCGAGTCTCGCCGAATCCTGGTGAACAATTTCGACGCCAACCTCGATGGCCTTCTGAACAGAAATCTACGTTGGTCGACGTTCTTCGTTAAGGCCGTGTAAAGTGATGTACCCGACATGATTGTCGTAGTATCGTGCTTGGATCATGTTAGCTTCGAATGGCTGAGGATCGGCTGGGTGAACCACGACTGTCTTACCGTCCCAAAAGATGAGAACATGATATAGCGATGAAGGGATACAGCTTGTTTGGTGAATCCAATCCCGTCCGAGTAACACATTGTACTTGGTTTTGGAGTCGATTATAAAGAAAGCAGTCATGTGATTGCGATCGGCAAGTGTCACCTCTAACGGGAGGACTCCCTTGGTTTGGGATTTGTCACCAACGAAACTGCTCATGGTGATCCCTGATGGAATAAGCTCGTCGTTAGAGCGACGTAACGTCTTCATGATTGTCACAGGCATGATATTGACCGTCGCTCCACAGTCGATGAAAATTTTAGATACTGGGTGTCCCTCGATATGAGCTGTAACATACAACGGCTTCAGGTGATGGAGATTAGCCGATGACGAACGAGGAAATAATTCGGCGAGAGCTGCCTTGAGGTTGTCTTCTTTTGTTACCAACTCGACTTCGGTAGGGAGTACGAAGTTGGCTTGAGTAGCCTCCTCGGCCACTACGTCGCCGTCTAAGAAGTTCGGTTGGGAAGTGCGTGGTTGAAAATCTGCAGGCAGAACGTGGACCATACTGATTTCCATGTTGTCGAGGACTGAAGGACCCATCGGCTCGGTATTGCCCACCTCTGTCAATCCTTCGTTTGCTGGGCTTTTCTCCTCCGGGCTCCTTTCATAGATAGTATTTGGGTCGACCCCGTCGACCGTTGCCGAGGTATGTTCTGGCAAGGCGTCTTGGAGGATTTCCTTCTGCTGGTCAAGGGGCTCAAGCTCATTGGGAACCAAAACAGGGTCTAGGGCTTGCGTTTTGTCGCGAGCCTGCTCTTGATACATAATATGGGCATCCCTGATGTCTAGGTAGGCATCTAAGCGAGCCACGCACTTCGTTTCATCGACCGTAAGGCAGAAAAGAGAAACGGCTGAAAAAGCTTCGAAATGGTATCGCAAGTGCTGGAGATCTTCAAGAGAGAAGGGAAGCTTGCTCGTCTCGATATCGGTATATGGGTCGACGTCAAAGCCGAAGACTCAAGCCTCTCGTATGTGCTGGAACCTAGCTTTCAACCCTAGGTCCGAATTCTTTTGAATAATTAGCTCGGCATCAGAATAGGCCAGAACGAGATCAATCGTATCTTGGCATGCTTTCAGCAATCCGTATAGATTGTTAGCCGAATGCTTTTTGTGGAACTCTCGCATATACTCCAGTGCCTCTCCGAGGAATGGTGGATGGAGGTTCCGTCTAACCCTGATCAAAGGCTCCTGTATGGGTAACGGGGGAAGTTTGCTCTCGGCTTCCTTCTTGAAATGTTCAACGCGCGCCTTCATCTCCCCGGGTCGAAGGAGAAGTTTGATTCGCTTATCAGCCTCCTCAAATGTGGTATCCACATTAGGATTGACTACTTGTCTTTCTTGGAGCACCTCAGTCTTGATGGTCGGAGGTTTTCGCTCGTCATCACTGGTAGTTTTGTTCTTCGGCTGCCACTTGGGGATCGAAGTTTCCTAAGCTGCTTGTCGGCAAGCCATGCAGTCTATTCTTTGGCGCCGACGCTTCTGTGATTTGGATAGTGCAGTGTATACACCTTTAAGAGAATGATAAGTGTACCAACGCTGATCACACGGTTCCGGAGGTTTAAAGGTTTTTTGCTTTGCCGAAGAGTTCGAGCTGTTAGGACTTCGTGCATAATAATCCTCGTTATAGCATGGTGCATCGAAGTCGAGGCGCCGTCTAACTGGGGGTAGTTCGGTTGGCCGCTTTTTGGGGCCGAGTCTGTCGAAGACTCCCTGGCGCTGGCCTGCATGAAGTGCCTTCTGAGGTGTTGTGGCCGAGTCTGTCATAGCTTGAAACAACCTTTTGTTTGGCTAGGCGTCGACGGTTGTCTTACACCGACTACAAAGAATCGCTGTTTTATCTTCTTCCTCGGCGCTGGAGTCTATCATAGGTTCGATGATGGCCAGTCTTGAAAGAACCTCGGGTGGCTCGTTCGAAAATAAATCTATCTTGAGCCGTGGCTGAGAACTCTTCGTTCGAATGTGTTGTACTAGGACGGACTCGGCCTTCTCTTTCCCTTTGTCCCTAGGTAGACGGGCATCTACCATATTAACCGTCGTCGTAGGAAACGGGTTGGTATCAACGCTCATTTTCTTTTCTGGAAACTTGAGTTTGCCATTGTCGATCCAGCTTTGGACGGCATCTCAAAATATGACACAGTTGTTTTTCGTATATTTATTTGAGTTATGGTACTTGCAATATGTTCTTCCCTTCAATTCTTCGGCCTTAGGAATATTATGCCCAGGCCGAAGCTTGATGATCTTGGCAAGCAGCAGTTGGTCGAAGATGGCGTCAGCCTTAGTGATGTCGAAAGTATAAACCTTTGATGTTTTGGTGGTAGATTCTTCAGTGGCCGAGCGAGTTTTTACATCCTTGGGATTGGCCTACGTCAATGCTTTGCAAACATACGGTTTATCGATGACTATCTCGGCCGCATCAATACTAGCATACTCTTCAAGTTCAGTCAAGGCATAGCTAACCATGGGGTTTTTATAGATGGTTCCTCGGGGATGGAGACCTTGAGACTTTTTCTTCTCGGAGTAGGTAGTCATATTGCTCAACATGTTGAGCTAGCTCGTACATGTCTCGGAAGTTTGCTCCCAGGAATTTCTTCTTGTACTCCACGTCCAGCCCATTCAAAGCTAGTCTAACAAATTCGACTTCAGGAAGGGGTACTCAGCACCAATTTCTCGCCGACTTAAACCTGGTAAGATAATCCATTGGCAACTCGTCTGATGCTTGAGCCATCCTGGCTAATGATAAGACCGACATTTCCATCCCCGGCCGATAGAATTGCTCATGAAATTTTTCAGCCAACTCCTCCCAACTCTGGATAGAGTTTGGTGGGAGATTGATGTACCACGCAAAAGCCGAGCCTGTCAATGAGAAGTTAAATAGCCGCAGTTTATGGAAATCACTATTAACATCTCCACATTGAGCGGTGAACCGGACCACATGTTCTAACGAGGACAAAGATGATTCTCCAGCAAACAGACTGAAATCTGGGATTTTAAAACCTTTGGGATATTCAAATTTTTCAACGTAGGCAGGGTATGGGTGGATGAATTTTGGGAATTTCGGCCCCTTTTTCAAGGCTGAATCGATCATCCTCTGGATCTTGGTCGCATCGATGGATGTCGTTTCTACTTTCTGGTCGGATCCATCCGCCCTACTGCTTGACCCTACTTTCTTCTCCAGGTCAATTGACTTGAGCCAAGCAAGCACTGGCTCGGCCCGTACTATTGGTAAATGATCATTCCTTAGTGGCAATTGCCGAAAATGATTGGAGGCTTTATCTTCACAGATCTTATGTACCAGCATTTCAAGCAATCTGGTATGTGTCTCATTAGTACTGCATATTACTTCGCGCAGACTATCTATTCCTCGGCTGAATACCTGTTCGACTTGCCGAGATTGTTCATCCAGTCGTCTTCGGAGAAACGACCTTGTTGGTGGATCAGCGCCTTCACCACCATCTTCATCGCAGTCCTCCACTACCACCTCATTGAAAATGCATGCGCTTCTGTTAGGGGCCTCTGCTTTGCGAGGCTGACCGCCGAGACCATCCTCCTTTTCTTGGCATGTCGTGCTCGCAGACTCTGGGGTCGCGGTAACAATGGGTTTTGTGTCGGCGGTACTGACAAATCAGTCGTTGATTTTCCCATAACTGCTTTCTTCTTAACTGATCGTGTCTCAATTGGCATGAACTTCGTAGTTTTAGCACTAGGTCCCACTGGGCGTGCCAAAATGTTGACCCTAAAAACCACCAAACCTACATGGCGCGCAAGCCAAGTAACTAATAAGCTAACTACGTCATTCGGTTGTGTGCGGGGCGTGCCAACTCGTCGGCTGAGCTCGGCCGACGAGTAAAATTTGTTGATGTTGCGTTGAGCGCGCAGCTGACTTCTGCATCTTGCGATTGCGGCCGAGGAAGGAACTTGACTTGGCTCTTGGATTCTAAAGCTTGAAGACAAGGCTACTAAATATGCGAAGTTCACAAATCGTTGTCGTCAGATTCGATCACAGTGATGGTGTTCGTCAGAGTAAACTCACGCCGAATTGACACTAAAGTGTAAGGGCACAAATACTCAAAGCGGACGTACGTCTTGATGGTGAATGTGGTTCGGCCTTCAGAATGCCGAATTCTAAAGCCCACTTGTGAGTATCCAATCATACGAAAACTCGGCGTCTAATGTGCCGAGCCCTAGTAAATTGTAACACCTCACTTCGCCGAGAAGGCTGATGAGATGACCTCTGCCAATAAGGATTCGAAAATCCTTCTCGACCGAGACTTGGATAGGTAACCAGTCGGCCCCTTCGCAGTGCTGTTTATCCAAACTGAAGGTGCTCCGCGGTCGGCTGATTCTACGGCGATAGTGCTGTTTATCCAAACTGAAGATACCACTGGTTGCCTTCACAGTGCTGTTTATCCAAACTGAAGATGTGTTGGCGAAAAGGAAAATAAAAATCTCAAGGTTGTTGTGAGGTTTCGCGTAGAGCGAGGGTTTGCGCAGGGCAGATTTGTGTGTTGAGTTGGAGAGGCTTTGAACGGTGCCACTGCTTCTGTATTTATAGGAGCAGATGTCTCTTCAATCAAGTTCAAATCATACTCGGATTAGGATTCCTTATTCTGATCCAACACTATCTCAAACAATCCTTCTTCAATCAGGACTTTGAACCCAGCCTTTATCATGCCGCACACATGTCCATATCTTGTCAACCTCATCCCCGCCGAGACCCCTTAATGCATCAGGATTCATGCTATCCGTAGGATTTTGCCTGCTTTGCCTTTATCCAAACAACTTTTCTCCTGACAGGACCTGGCCGATCCCGGCCCACGAACTAAATAACCCACAAGCCTCCAAATAGAACCTTCTGGGCCGAGAACAATTCTAATTTGGCCCAAACTAATATTTTGGGCCCAAACAAGAGTAGTTAGTATTTTCTCAAGGGCGTGATCAGAGGGTTTCGCATAAGCATTTGCTTGTGTGTGGAGTTAAGGGTCCTTTTTAGGTTGCAAAACTATTTATATTTATGAGGGTTAATTTTGTGATGGCCAAGTCTACTGAGTGATAGAATGCTACTAGGACTGTGACTCTCATGCACCTGAATATTTTTTTACATTCAGATCCCTTTCTTGCCTAAACTTTATTTAGATTAAGTCTCAGCGTCTTCGACTTGAACTAGGATTTTGAACCTTGTCCCTTTTTGCGTCCATTTCACTTCTTATTAGATCAGCCACAAGGTTTTGATCCTTAGACTAATTCCAGTCTTGTTAAAACCCATCCTGATCCTTAATAATCCTAATTCATCCAAAACTTGACCCAACCATCATCTAAATCTGATCCTTTAGCAGTCATAATTCTACTAAGACTTGGTCGCACTGCTAACGTTCCTTTTTCTGGCTGAGACTCTACCTCCTGGGTTAAATATTCATCATTGGGCCGAGATCTCGCAATGTTCCTCTGGACTTCTCATTTCCTCGGCCTAAATCCTAGATTTTAGGCCCAGATATTGTTGATGCTCTTCTCGCCATTCAAAGATATCTGTATCCTTCAACTTGAGTAAGGAAGAAAACATCTTCATTTTGAAATAAATCGGCGAAGGAAATTAATTTTGCCGAGCAATAATTAAAGTTGTTTCTTTGTGCTAGCCAAAATCAAAGACGAGATAATTCCTTTATTAAATGTCGATTTTATTCAGACGGCTCAGTATGGAGTGGTTGGAAAATATTCGCACAATATTAAATGTCGATTTTATTCCACGTTTTGAAGGGTTTCATTTTTCTTTATGACATTTAATATTGTGCCAAAATCAATGTTCCACGTTTTGAAGGGTTTCATTTTTCCTTATGACTAGCTCAATATTCGCCAACCACTCCACGTACCGAGCTGTCCGAATAAAATCGACATTTAATAAACAAATTATCTCGTCCTTGATGCCGGGTTGTACTTTAGTAGAAAATCATTGCGGTGGTTGATGAAAAGGCTTGGATGATTTCATTCTCGGCTTATTTGTGTTTGTGTATGTTTTTACCGCTTGCGGTTTGTGTGGCCTCAAATTTTTACTGATGGCTTTATGTGTTCCTCAGTTTCAAATCTGCCACCCTTAATCTATATATTGTTGGCAGATATACACTGTTGGTTCTTGTGTGTTCTTGTTTTATTGTGGCTGCTGTATAGGGGATATATTATTTTTGCTTGTTGTGCATTTATTCTACCTAGATCAAGAATTTGATTACTGGAGAAGATGTGCTCGGTTGACACCCTTGTAATCGTGTTATAATTGTGTTTATATTTAATAGATAATTGCTTTCGCTTCGATTAAACAAAATAGATACAAGATGCCTATTTTTATGGCCTACGTGGAGCCATAAATTTAGGCTTGTTTTTCCAGATAAACACTTTCACCCTCTAACTTTTGCTTTTGGAAAATATACAGTAATTCATCTAAACTATAAGAATGGAGATAGCGACTTTGTGTGGAAAGGTGAGTACTGATAAGTGCATTATTTCATGTCGTTTTTCCCTAGATTGTTAAGGAATTGGTCTTAAAAGAACTTTATTACTTTCTTTTTCTCAATTTCAGCCAATCTGGACACTTAGGAAGTTTTTTTGTGATAATTCAACCTTCCATAGGAGTTTTGATGCAAGGCCAATTGGAGAAGAAAGTTAAGAGGCTTGTGTCCAAATTTCATAATTTTCCTTGAAGCCAAACATTTTAGTTTTTCAAGTTAATGTTGGAAAAATTTATGGAAAAACTGCTATATATTTTATTTTAAATTATTAAATAATACAAAATAAAATTTCTACAAATGCAAGAAGAACAAGGAATAGAAGAACCTTAAGAGATCTAGAATTTGATTCTATAGCCTTAAGACAAGATTGCCCCTCAGTGGTGCCTCAAGGTTTGCGTTGGAAAATGTCTCACAGGATACAACGATCTTTCTCTTTACGGAAGTAGCACTCCAATCCACAAAGAATAGTGAACCAAAAGTGTTTAAAACTCTCTCTTTCTTGAACACTAAACTACTCTAATTTCTATATGATTTTTGGATGCAAAAGTATATCTAAAATGCTTAACTTAGTAGTCTATTTATAGGCTTTGACATGCCCCCTTTTCAAAGGTTGTGTCTGCTTCCAAAAGACAAAGGATGCAATCTTTGTTCAATAGTCATATCCCAACCTTGTGGAAAAGCTGGATGAAACCGGTTCGGTTTCCAAGTGATTCGAACAAAATGAGGCATCTGATAGTTGGTATTAGTGCCCACATGTATCAGTGCCTTTTTAACCAATGTGTCTTTCGAAAGTCTTGTTTGAATTCAAACAAGAACCGGTTGAACCCATGTCCACTTTCGTAACAAGATAAAACTAAAAAGAACTATTGCAAACTGCTAATATATAGCCAATTCAAGACTAACCCATTTTTCTATTTTAATTTCCATTCACTTGAATATTTAATATTTAAATATTAATAATACTAATATTTAAATTATTAAATTTCTAACAATTAATCCCATGGAAATTGCAACCCCGTTAGTATTGCGCAACTGTGGGAGAATGACGATTTAAAAGCTTTCCTGATGCTTTTCACATGATGTGCGATATATGCTTGGAAAGATAAGTGATAGAGTTACAAGTTTATTATTTTTACAAAATTTTACAGAAGATAAATCGACCCCAAATTTGGCTTGCAAGTCAGATGATGTGTTTCCCAAGCCAAGAAGGATTCTTTCCTAGTTTGTTTCATTAATTGTTTTAGGAATTTGTTTTCTTTTAGATCATCTCCAACCCTTGGGTTAAAACCTAAATTTTTTAACCCATAAATATTTTTTCTACTCCAATCATTCTGGGTTACATTTTTAGCCCGAAATTCTTAAAGAATAAATTGAGGATAATTTTTTTCATAAAGTAAGATTTTTAACCCGAGATTCTTAAAGAAAGAATTTAGGATAATTTTTTTCTTAAAGTAACTTTAAAAAAAAAATTATGTAGACTATCGTAATTTAATTTTATGAACATTTTAGCCTAAAAATATTTAAATTCCGATAAATATTGAAAAATCACTAAACCGACATCATGAAATTCGTGGAACACTATGAGTAAATATGAAACATATGAAAGATTTTTTTTAAAATTTTTTTAGCCATTCGAGTTAAATTTGGATTGTAAGATCTTTTTTGTTATCGTTGGATTTGATCATATTAGATCTTAGCCGTTGGATTCAATGAATTTAAAAATATAAAACTAAAAAAAAAACGTATATTGTGGGCCAGCCCACTAATCCAGGAGGAATTTTGGCCTAAATTTGTCCCAAAACTGAGTTTTGGGTTAAAATTCATATTTGGCAGAGCAAGTTGGGGTAGGTTTAGAAACTAATGTTTGAGTTTTACTCCAAGGGTTGAAGTAGGTCTTAGGAGAGTTTCTACTAGACTTTTTAGGGTTTTCTAGCATAAATATAATGCCCTAATATCTCTCAAGACAACACCTTACACACAAAATTCGGCCTTCATTGTGAACTTGTTGCTAGATACTTGGATAAATCGAAACGGATGACCAGTCAATTATGTTTATTTGAACTAAGATTAAGAAGAGTAGAAAAACTACTGAGGATGACCAATATCAAGCTAGTCCTACTTGGCTGACATGATTATTTTGTGCTTAATGGGTTTTTACGTGTTTAACTGTACGCCTAACCAATAAGATATAATTATCACGTATGTACACGAATTGATGTCAGGCCACATAGTAATTCCTCTCCAAGTAAGCCTTAAATATTGAGTAGACACTTAAATTTCAGTGAAAATAAATGTTCACCAACACATTAAATTTCGACATGTCAGGGCCCACTACAAGAAAAGTGAGTCTTAGGGGCATTATATTAGATGTGAAAATAAAAATTTGCCTCTAATAGTTTTCATTAGGGGGTGAAAACATGCAATTGTCTCTGTTAATTTAATAGAGACATATAATAATTTGCCTCTATTAATTTTATTACTTTTAGGGATGAAAAAAGCTGCTTTTACTTTATTTAGCTAATAGAGGTGAATAAATTAGCCCCTAATTCAACTAATAATTATTTAAAGGGTTTTTATCACAAATGGTCCCTGAAATTGACATATCTCATGAAGATGGTCCCTGCAATTGAAAATCGATCAATGATGTCCCTGAAAATGGGTGTCGCAGATAAATGTGGTCCTTCCGCCACAATTCCTTCAAAAATTATGTTATGTGCTGATGTGGCACATAACTGGGTCTCACATATTTAATTTAATATTATATGAAAACTACTTAAATAATTAAACACTTGAAAAAAGGAAAAAAAAAGAAGATATTGTTCGTCATCTTCTTCCCTCCGACCCTCCCACTACAGCCACCCTTCCACCCTCCTGCGAAGTTGTGACTTGTGGGTATCTTTATAGTGTGCCATAAGACTTGAGGCCTAGTTCCCTAGTCAGTTGAAAAATCATAACCGCAGACATGGCGGGCATCGGATCCTTGGGTCCCGTCCCTCCACCGTCATTTTTAGTTCTTGATTCCTTGAATTTTCAAACGTATTTTCTAAAATAAGTTGCGGTTTGACTGAGCTCAAATGCTGGAGAGAAACATTTGTGGAGGATTTTTGAATGACTCCATCAATAGATGGGTTCAAATATAGAGGAGACATTTTGTAGGTGAATAGGCTCGACCAGAGGATCTGATGCCAGCCACGTGTGTGGCCAAGATTTTTCAACACCCAGGAACTCGGCAATAAGTCTGATGGCGGCACTCTAAAGATGCCCACAACGTTGTGCGAGGGTGGAAGGGTGAGGTGGGGGTAAGTATCTTTTTTTTTTAATTTTTAACTTTTTAAGTGTTTAATTATTTAAGTATTTTTAATATAATATTAAATTAAATATGTGGGACCCAGTTATGTGCCACATCAACACATAACAGAATTTTTGACGGTATTGTGACGGAAGGACCTCATTGATTTGCGACACCCATTTTCAGGGACTACGTTGATCGATTTTCAATTTCAGGGACCATCTTGATGCGGTAGGTCAATTTCGAGGACCATTTGTGATAAAAATCCTTATTTAAATTTAATTATTTTTTTCATTAGGGGCAGATGTTTGTACTTATTTATTTAAACCATTTTTTTTCTATTTAAGGCGGATATGTTTAGTTACAAATTAATGTCTACAAAGAATAAAAATAAAAGGATATTATTATTTACTAGGAAAAAAATCATCAATTATCTAAACCCTAATCCAATACAAACCCACTTCCCCTCATTTTTCCCTTTTCCCTTCTTCAACTACCGCACAACTATCAATTAGTTTTTCATTTTTCCTTCATTTTTCTTCCCATCTCTTTGTCTTGTGCAGATCCCAATCCGTTTTCTCTTTCTTTCATTCTTAATAATATTTTGTTGTCTATTACTCCTTTGCTACTCCGGGAGGACCGAAAGAAAGGTTTGTCACAGAGAAGGTAAAACTCGTTTTATTTGGTTTGATCAAAGTTTGTTTTTCCATCTTGAATTGTTTTGCAGGTACACTTCACAAGATTTTGAATAATTTAGAGTGGAAGAGAATTTCATGAATAGATTGGAATAGAACTATCATTTGATTGATAGTGAGATTCTCAAGAACTTCAATTTTAGAGGTAATTGCCTTGTGTTAATCTTTGTTTATCGGTTTTCTTATATGTTTAATAGATTGAAATTCAAGTTTGGTTTTTCCTGTTTGTTTGTACAAATTACTATACTTTGTAATTTGGCTTTGTTGTTCATTACGTTTTCTTTTTTGCTTTTATATAGACTCATGTGCTGCTGCAACATAAGAAGATGGACTCAGAAATCTGGTCTACAAAGCTTGAGACTGAAAGAAATGAGAAGATTGAAGGAAGAAAATGTTTCTTGTAATTTTTTTTTAAATTATTCTGTTGTTCTGAGATCTGGAAAGATGAAGATGAACTATGCTAGGCTTGAATATTTTGAATGATTCAAAACCAATAACTGACGTTGGGTGGATTAATGCATTTATTATCTTGTGGTTTTTTTTTATATATAAATGAAAGTAATATGAATGGATGTATTTATTTGCTCGATTTTTTTTATCTATAATTAAAAGTAGTAGGGGCGGATGTTTCTGCTTGTAATTATGTGTATTCATAAAACCTGCCAACGTGGCAAAAAAAAAATTGGGGCGGATATTTGACGTTTTTTTGCATCTAATAATAATAGCAATAGCCTTTTTAAGGGTGAAGCTACTTTTTGCCACTCCTTGTTATTAGGGGCGATTTTTCTATATATTTGCCCCTATTGGTGGTTTTTAGAGGCAAATATTTCTGCCTATAGTAATTTGATATCTTGTAATGGCCTATGTGGCAAGCATCATGTGTCTTAGAAATCGTCTTTTTCAATCCAACAACTCTAAGACATGGTCGCCAACACAAACAAAGCACAATATAGAGGTTCTTCTCGAGATTCACTCATGTACTCTAAGCCGTACACGAAGAAGCTTGATAATCTCCGAATGCCGACTGGGTTCCAGCCTCCTAAATTCTTGTAGTTCGATGAAAAAGGCAATCCAAACCAACACATCGCTCACTTCATCGAGATGTGCAATATTGCTAGCATTGATGGCAATTACCTCGTGAAGCAGTTCGTCTGCTCACTTAGAGGCACTGCATTCGACTAGTACATAGACTTAGAACACAAGTCAACCAACAGTTGGGAACATATGGAAAGGGAATTCCTCAATCGCTTCTTCTGCACACGTCATATGGTAAGCATGATGGAACTCACCAACACAAAGCAACGAAGGGATGAACAAGTGCTCGACTACATTAGCCATTAGGGTGCATTAAGCCTTGATTGCAAAGATCATCTCTCGGAGCTGTCTTCTGTGGAGATGCACATACGAGGAATGCATTGAAGTTTGTAATACATCCTTCAAGCGATCAAACCTGTACCTTTAAAGAACTGACCACTTGAGCTCATGACATAGAGCTAAGCTTCACGAGTCTCGATGAAAGAAAGGATACAGTCGGTGACAAGATGTCATCTTTAACGAAACCCATCATGGATTCCATGACGATAAGCACTGGTCCATTCAGGTCCTTAGTACGAGGCAAGAAGGGTGTGAAAAAGGTCGAGTCAAGTTAAGTCCTAGAAAGGCCACAACACACACTGTAAGAAACGGAAGAAAAGAAGTATTCTTTTCCCGAATTCGACGTCACTCATATGTTGGAAGACTTGCTCAAAAAGAAGGTGATCGAGTTGCCAGAGTGCAAGCGACTTGAATAAATAAATTGCACCAAAAATCTAAGATACTGCAAGTACCACTGCATCATCAGTCATCCGATTGAAAAGTGCTTCATGCTTAAAGATCTCATCATGAAGTTGGCCCAAGAAGGAATCATCGAGCTAGATCTTAATGATTTGGTGGAGTTAAACCATACCACTGTCACTTTTGGCTCTTTCACATCAACATCTTCACCCCGATCATTGGGGTCATGCTCCAAAACCATGCAATTCAAGCCCAGTAAAGTTGAAGGATGGACTCGTGTCACTTCGAAGAAACAGCGCTAAAAGTATATGCCTCGTCCAAAAGTTGAGTAATCAAAGAGAAAGCAAATAAGCTCTCGTCAACCTCCAAAGCGACATGGAATGGTTGAGGATGATGAAATTTTGATACGAGATCTCCATCCCTATCATGATGGCTGATTTTCTTCCCCAAAGACTTCTTCAATAATCAAATGATCATGACTCCTTGTTATGAAGTTTGTGAGAATCACGTCTCCAAGATCGCTTGACAAATTCACATCAAAATCCTCCTTGTCCACACGAGCTTAAGAGGCGACGAAAAATGCTCCTCATCCTCACGAGCCTAAAAGATGACACAAAATGCTTCTTGTCCGCAAGCCTAAAAGGCAACACCAAATGCTCCTAGCCCACAAGAGCATAAACTGCGTATGGCACAAAAAAATGTCCATTGAGTTGAAAACCTGTAAGTGCGGCTAAAACAAAAGTTAGGATACAAAAAAAAAAAAGCAAACACAAAAAAAAATCCCTTTTGAACTATGATGACCTGATCCCTTTAAATCGAGGGTATGTAGGCAGCATAAACTTTCAATTTTGAGTTCAATAACATTAACATAAAAATAAGGATTTTGTTCAAAAGTGACACTACAAAAGAAAGCGACAATAAAAGGAAGAAGTGCAATCAAGATGCTACTCCAAAACTAGGTGAAGTTGTTGCACTAAATCTTGAGCAAGCCTTCCAAGGTGGGGAATGTCGTAGTCATAGCCTTCTCAACCTCCAAGATAAAATGGATTTATTGAAAACGATGAATGTGGGACCATGATTTTCTAGGACCAGAGTAAGGCTGATCTGAATGCAGTTACCTCAAAAGTCTAGTCATGGACTAGATAGCTTCGTGCAAAGTTGGAATAGACGGAGCAGTGGTGCCACCATCACCCTGTTAAGGGGTAATAGGCGAAGTCTGAGCGATTCCGTTAAATGACGATGCTTGTTCCGCAAGACACGCGATCTGATCCAGATATGGACTAAATTAGATCTTTCATAAGTCTTGGAGTTCCTACAATCTAGGGATTGGCATGTGATAGGAGCATATTTATGCGACTTTATTAGCTTGTATCCTTGCATTTACATAGTTAGTTATTGTTTATTATAGTGATTTAAGCTATTTTGTGTGTTTGTAGGTATAAATGGCAAAGTTGGCAAGAAAGTGCATTTTGGCACATTTTAGAGCAATTTTGGGCTGGAATGGATTGCATGCATGTGGAGAACAAGGAATGGACGAATTTGAAGATCAAGAAAGGCTAGGAGTGTGCAAAAGAGTTGGAGAAATAAATTTTAAGTCAAAGAAGATAAGGAATCAGCTACAAATATGGAACATTATCCAAAACATTATCCAAACCAACCTTATCTTATCTTATCCTACCTTAATTCCAACTGAAAGGGGGATTCCTTTTCCTATTTGGAGACTTAAAATTTGATTTCTAGAAGACCTTATCCCTTCCTACACAGGCCCTTGTTCCTTCTGGAAATCTGTCACAATGTTCTTTCTAGAAGCCAAAGACATATCCCTAAAAGAGTGGCGCCTCTACCCTTCTAAAACCCCTAAATCTGTGCCGCAACCCCCTTATCCTATTTCCCCTTGGTTTCTAACTTCTAGAAGCCCTTTTCCTTGTTGGATTGGAGTGAAAAACCCTTATCCTTTTCAGTTTGGAGTCTCAATCCTTTTCCTTGAAAGCCTTGCCGTGCCCTAGCCCTATATATACATAAGTCATATTTTTCTGAAGGGGTGGACAGTTTGAGAGAGAGTTTTTAGAGAGTTTTCAGAAAATACAAGAGTGCCGCAGGTTTTTGGGACATTTTCAGAGACTTGTGCGTGCAATGAAGGGAGGAGAAGAGGATTCTTAGTGCCGTGACATGCCATCCAAGGCCATTTGGAGCATTTCTGGGTTCTTTCTATCCTTAGTTTTTGTTCAATGTTTATTTTAGATTGCTTTTCAACTATGTTAGACATGTGGAACTAATTTCTTTTTAGTTAGAGGCGAATTCGAAGCCATGGACATATGTTTTATATGAATTGATTTCCTCCAGTTATTATTTCATGAATCGTGAATGTGGTTTACTTATCTATTTTATTGAGAACCTATTCTTAGTCGTCCCTTCCCCCCTCCCTTTCTTCCCCATCTTCATCTTCTTCCCTACTTAATCTTTAACACAAAAAAAAAAAAAAAAAAAAAAAAAAAAAAAAAAAGTTGAAAACCCAACCCCGCCGACCCCCCCTCCAGTAGAAGGAGGAAGAACCAAAGAAGAAGAAGGAAGAAGGAAGAGGAAGAAGAAGAGGAGGAAGAAAAAAAACCCAGAAGAAGGAAGAAGAAGAAGAAGAAGAAGAAGAAGGAGAAGGAGGAAGAGGAAGAAGAAAACCCATCAACTCAACGCCCCCTCCCGGCCCGCCCGCGGAAGAAGAAGAAGAAGAAGGCGAAGAGGAAGAGGAGGAGGAGGAGGAGGAGGAGGAGAAAAAAAAAAAAAAAAAAACCCAAACTGCAACCCAAAAGAATGAAGAAGAAGAAAAAAAATTAAAACACCTTAAGAAAAAAAATTAAAACACCCCCTCCTGCAGAAGAAGAAGAAGAAGGAGAAAAGAAAAAGAAAAAAAAAAACCCCAACCCAACCCAGTTCGTCCCCCCCCCAACCCAACGCGCACTCATCTCTCCTCCCCCATCTTCATCTTCTTCCCCTTTTCCCTCTACCTGCAACCCAGAAACAAAAAATAAAATAAAATAAAATAAAATAAATTTCGAACCCAGTTTTGGCCCTAGAAGAAGAAGAACCCTCTCTGTCTCCTCCCCATCTTCATCTTCGTCCCCTTTTCCCTCTACCTGCAACCCAGAAACAAAAACAAAAAACAAAAAACAAAAAGAAAAAAAAAATTCATACCCAGTTTCGGCCCAAGAAGAAGAAGGAAAGAGAAGAAGAACGAATAAAAAAAAATGACAAATCCAATTTCAGCCCAGGAGAAGAAGGAGATAGAAGAACAAAAAAAATTGAAATTGGTGCGAGTGAAGGAAAGGGGATGCCGCACCCCTAGGAAATTTTTTTGTTTTTGTTTTTTCATTCTTAATTTTTTAATATTTAATTATTAAAAATATATTTAATTATTTTTTAATCCAGCTAGATTAGTGAGTGGTTCCCGTCTCTTGCCACGTCAGCACTTACCAGAAAAATTGACGGAGGTATGACATTGTCACAAATTCTAAAGATGAGGTATGACATTGTCAACTTTAAAGGATGAGGTATGAAAGTGTCGTGACACCAATAGTTGAGGTAGTTTTTTGTACTTTACCCTAAATAAAAAGAAAATAAACTGAAATAATAAAAATAAATAATTATGTTTTCTCCTAAAGTCCATTGAATAGCATCCCCATGTCCATTTGATCTCCAAAACCATTGCAGTTTCATGCATTTGTCTTAGTGCAGTTAATTAGCCTCTTACTCCACTGGAATTACTATATACACCCGAAAAGCTTGTTTTCCACTCCTTTTTTGCATAACTCCGGAATTGAATGCCTATAAAATAAAACGATTAAATTTAGTGAATTTAACCTATTTGAATATATAAAATCCAAAGGAAATATATGATAAAAATATACGAAAATATGACCACATCAAGTTTCATCATTACAATAGGCGAAGTCCGAGCGTCTCCGCTAGATAACCATGTTTGCTCCGTAAGACATGATCTTATTCGGATATGAACTCAATCAAATCCTTCATAAGTCTTGGAATTACTACAATCTAGGAATTGGCGTGTACCACAAGTAATCAACGGGGAAAGAAGATCTTGTTGAGCTTGACTCTAGTCCGACTTTATGAAATGACTTGAGAGGTGTAGTATAAGTGGGAGCTTCACGGTGAAATTGAAATACCACTATTTTTAACGTTATTTTATTTATTCCGTGAATAAGAGGCAAGGCAATGCCCCTCTTTTTGGAACAAAGGTTTGCTTACAAGATGATCCAAGTGGAAGACATTGTCAGGTAGGGTGTTTGGCTGAGGCGGCGTATTTATTAAAAGATAATGCAGTTGTCCTAAGATGAGCTCAACGAGAACAGAAATCTCATGTGGAATAAAAGGGTAAAAACTCATTTGATTCTGATTTCCTATATGAATACGAACTGTGAAATTGTGGCTTATCGATCCTTTAGACCTTTGGAATTTAAAGCTAGAGGTGTCAGAAAAGTTACCACAAGGATAACTAGCTTGTGGAAGCCAAACATTCTTAGTGACGTTGATTTTTAATCCTTCAATGTTGTATCTTCCTATCATTGTGAAGCAAAATTCACCAAATGTTGGATGTTCACCCACTAATAGGGAACATGAGGTGGGTTTAGACTGCGGTGAGACAGGTTTGTTTTACCTGTGAGTGCGCTGTCGATTACGGAAAGAATCGAAACTTACTAACAAATGGCTAGGGAAGAAGGTTAGCCATTCGCATCAATCCAATCGATTGTAGAGGTTTCTGTCACTCACCGAAGAAGATGATAGCAAAAGCACCCGCTGAGGAACTCAGATTGGACAGTTTTTCTTAGAGGTGGCAGTGACAGCCATGGGTTCTGTTGTGAAGGAAGCAAAGCCATGGATTCTAAGTTTGAAGTCAAGCTTATGCCCAATATGAGGGATGAAAATCCTCACTGATCAAATTCTAATCAAATCCTGAAAATTAGGGAAAGAAGATCAAGAGTAAAGATAGCGTGATTTCTCGTTCGAAATCAGGATTGAATGCGTACTTTTCTCCATTTGAAATCATGAATGGAGAAGGAAGAATTGTGCATTGCAGAGGGGAAAAACAGAGAAAAATCAAAACTGAAAAAAAATCAAAAAATAAAATATTAAAAAAAGGCAAAAAGGATACAACTGGAATTAGTCAAATAGTTTTTGGACTTTCTATTTTTCGTCTGATTCACTTCCATTACATTCCCTAAGGCTTCCCTACATTCCCGAAGTAGTATCGAGCTTTACACACTCAATAACTCACCACATTCATGAGGAAAGAGCGAAGTCTACTAAAGTCTTATAGTGCTAAACGTATAAAGGAGTGTGCACCTTGGCCAAAACAAAATAGGAGGCTTCAAATACAAGTCCAAAATAAGTGGGGAGGCTTCGAATTAAATTACAAGTCCATCTCAAGGGGTCCTCATTTGCTCCTCCATTCATTTAACATTAACAGCGGTATCCTAAGTAAGTACTAAATCACTCACTTTGAGGGTAACTTCCAAGGTTCTAAAAAACGCTAGGCACTAGTCGGCCTGCGGACTAGGCGGGGGACTAGACGGACTAGATGGATTTAATTAAATTTTTTATATATCATATAAATAAGTGCCTGTATATATTTTAAAAAAAATACACAATTGTATTGGGATAGTTAAATTGCAAAGTAGAATGACGTACAGATTATAAAGTATTAGAACATGTTGAACAAGCGTATAATGAGTGTTCATCAAAGTATTCAACAAGTCTCTTACAATTTAGTAAAAAAAATAAAATACAAAATGAAAGTTATCTATTTTTTTTTTCTAAGTACGAGTTGTGGCCTAGGCGGGCTAGTCAGGCACCTAAGCAGGTCTAGGCGTCCTTTCTTCATTTTCAAATGCATAAGCGGCGCTAGGCCGGAATTTTTAGAACAGTGATAACTTCAAATCACAAGTCCATGAACCATATTTCAGGGTCCACACTCATGCTCTTCATCAAGCTCGTGGGGAATCAACAAGCACAACAAATACACATGCCAGTTCATCCACATTAAAGTCGAAGACCACTCGTCTCTTGAAGCTCCTCATGGTCCAATTTCATTCAAGATCAAGCCTTGACGGCCCTTGAAGAAATCACAAGTCCGATTCAAGATCAAGTGTCCACCACTCTTGAATCAAATTCGACTCCAAAGAAATGAAGTAAATCCAAACCTTTGGAGGAAACCAGAAAGCTCTCTGACCAAAGCAAATACTCTTGTTCTTCATAAAGCTCATGGAGATTCAACAAGCACAACAAACACATGTCGATTTATCAACCTCCAAAGCCGAAGATCACCCACCACGTGAAACTCCTCTTGGTCCCGTTTCATTCAAGACCAACCCTCAACGGCCCTTGAAGAAACTTTCAGCCTAATTCAAGACCAAGCCCCGATGACCCTTGAAAAAATTTCCAACCCAATTCAAGATCAAGCCTCGACGGCCCTTGAATTGACATCTATGTTGATGGACTTCAAAGAACAGTGGTCAAAGTACATTCACTATACGGAGGGACTTCAAAACGCACCTTCTACACATGACAAGCACATGTATGCGCCGCACCTTGAAGTCCACACCTTGAAGTGAGAACATTTGTAGACACGTAAATTTTAGTGAAAGTAAATGTTCGCCAACACATTAAACTTTGACATGCCAGAGCTTATATGGAATGCACCATGTGTCTCAGAAATAGTACACATGGCACGTGACTCATCAAAATCAGACGAGTCATCAAGAGGGACACGTGTCAACACTTGGTGGAAAAAAATGCCAAATTGGGGAAGAATGATTTATTTGAATAAATCAAATATTAATTGATGAAGTCAAATCACAAATCAAGTCTTGGTTCGTTCGTCAATTAATTGAGTCCACAATCAAGGGTAAATCTAGCCATAGGCAAGATATCGAGAGCCTATAAATAGGAGGCTCTAAGACAAAGAAAAAGGGCCAGAAAATCATTCTCTCACCTAGAAGCTGAAGCTCTTAAGCCCCCTAAACTCTCAAATTCTCAAACACTCAAATACTCAGAGGGCTTAGAAAACTCTTTGCGTTCTTCATCAAACCCATGAGGAATCATCAAGCACGTGCCCGTTCTTCCATCGCCACAAGCCAAAACCTTGAGTTGTTCATTCATTCGAGATCAAGTCATCGTGATTCTTGGATCAACAATACACACATCCTTTACCCAGGAGATCGAATCAGAGAATTCAAAGTTGTAAATAGATTGTAACCATAAACTCATTAATACAAATATTACTTTCATGGTATTTGGATAGTAATAGGCTTGAAGAAAAGAAAAATATGACTGTTATTGGTGGATTCATGACCTTGGGCTTTCATCGCCTTAAATTGCTTAAACCTTCATTCATTCTGTGTTTTAATTATTCATCTTTCTGACTTTATTATAAGTTGTAGTTGGTTAAGTTTCATAATCAATCAATCAATCATTCATTTTCTAAGTTAAGTTTCACGTAATTAGCTAGTAAATTGGTATTAAAAGCAATCCTTGTGGGATCAACTTCCTATTTGCCTTAGTTATATTCCCTTTGATCTTGTGCACTTGCGAATTAAATTGTGATTGGTTTATTTAATTTGTTAGTACCCCGAGCATATACATCAATCACAATGCTTTATTCAATTTAGCTAAGTAAGTCTGCACCCTTTAAGGTTTATATTGAGTTAGTTTGCTCCATATACTCTCGCTTCGTGTCTTGTTACCCAATTTTGTCAACCCTGTTGATAAATCCGTCATTTTAGCTACACGGCATGAAGCCAAGAGGAGTGACAGTGGCTCCATTCTAGTTTTGCTTTTCCTTTTATTAATTATTTTTGCTTTAGGAGTATTGCTTAGCTATTTTAGTTTTCTTGGTACTGTACCTCAAAAGAATTTTAAAAGGTGGGGTGGGGCATTAATAAATGGGTAACTAGAGAGATTAAATTTGTAGATAATGGGTACGGCTATGGCTTCTTTCTAGTTTTATTGTTTCTTCAACTTTTTTATTGGTTCGCTTCTCGATAGCATCTCTCTTCTTTGTATTAAACAAAAGGATAATGTTAGAGAGACTAAATTTGAAGACTAAGTTTTAGAAACTAAAAGACATGAAAGTTGATAATTGGTTTATTACTTAAGCGTTGATAAACGTGCTCATTCCTATTGAAGACACAACATTTAGTTTGCAAATTTTATCTCTAAATAGAGTCTCTCTAGCATTACCCCAACCAAAAAAAAAAAGTTATTGTAAAAAAAGAAAGGAAGCAAATAGGTCAAACCATGCACACTGTGCCAGTACCTAGATGGGACCTATTTAAATTTTTTTGGGTCTTCACTTTACCCACAATTTTACATGCATTTCTTCTATATCTCTCACGCCATTCTTCTTTACCGTTATTTATCTTTTATTTCTCACATATATTTTCTCATTTTCTACAAAAATATTAAAATTACAAACTAAAATTGAAATGGTTACTCGTACCAACCTTTAATATAGAATTGTCAATGATATATCATATATAATTGAGGACACCCATGGTGCCATGGACTAGCCGGGGTGGAGAACAACGGAGGAGGAGATGATGGTTGCTGCACGACGAAGTTGTTTGGTGTTGGTGCGTGATGGTTGGGTGACGGAGAAAACAGAGAGAACACAGAGGAGAGAGATAGACAGACAGAGAGAGACAGAGAGACAGAGTTTGGTGATGGTGCGTGGTGGCTACATCGTTTCTTACACACACAATTAGGGTTCCTTTGTAATAAACAGTTGAGGTTAAATCTCATCCAAATCAACGAACGACATAATTCCTAAATCTAATTTAAAATTATACACACACACACACACATACGTACATATATATTTTAAATGTTTCGGTTCGATTCGGGATTCCTGAATGAATAAAAATGTGTGACCGATTTTCTTACCAAACGGTTCGGGATCGGCAGTGGCAGAGCCAGCATGAGGTCATTGGTTGCCCTTAATCTCAACAACTTCAAAAACCATATATATATTTATTTGTGTATTGTATTTGATCCCTATAAACAACTAGGACAAACTAAATTACAATCTCCTCCTCCTATCTTCTATTTTCTTCTATCATATTTGTCTTCCTTTTCTATTTTCTTGTGTGTGACTCTATTGTGTGCACCATGTGCTCGATGAAATACCTTAGTTTAAAAGTCTTGGCATCTTCAACATTACTCTATATTATCAGGCATCCACCCTCGACAAACCTCTACAAATAATAGTAGTTATCGACGTATGTTTGCATAAACTTTCGGCATATGTTGACAAGAATTGGTAGATGCCTACTAGGTGCTCAACAAAAAATGAAGATTTTTTGGTTAATATTATGACCCCATTATTTAAAAATCCTGGCTACGCCACTGGGGATCGGGTACAAAAATTTCAGGATTCTCAATTTGAGATTTTTTTGTTTGAAATCGGGATTTTTTTGGTACGGTTGGGGATTTTTGTTTTTTTTTTTTCAGCCCTAGATATATGTGTATCAACAATAGTAAAGATTGACTTTTTTTATAAAAATAAAATAAAATAAAATAACGATATTGTTATGAACATTGTATTAAAGTGTGATTGTGTAAATCCTATATTAGATTTGATACTAGTTAATCTTCCCCATTAGGACTTGTATTCCTTGGAGGAGAAGGATTCTTCCCTCCCTTATTACTATAAATAAATGCACTGCGTAGGGGAATAACACATCCTCTACACAACCCTACAAACACATCTTTCTTTCTATTCTCTCTTTGCTACTGCACCTCCCTCTTTTCCTTATCAGATAAAATAAGCTACAACACGTTATCAGCATGCTCCTACCATTGCGCTTAGGAATTTGATGTGGAATTTTCTGCATCAAACCAGTTCATCAATATCATCACGCAATCAGGTTCTTCCAAAACAATGGTTTTTATCTCGATATTTTTGCCGCCTTGATAAACATGAACATTCACCATAATGCATACCCAGCTTTACATTTTTCGAATTTTAGATTCTACACAAATTGTGTATGCATTATATTCATAATTGTTGAATTATGTGAATTGATATTGCCATGAATTACATCAAATATATGTTCATGCATTGAATTATATGTTGTATATGCATGATTATAATCTAAAAAAAAGAAATTTTAAATTAGGGTTTCGATGAAAACCCAGCGTGTAGTGGCTCTAAGCAGCGACGCCGAGCCCTCCCCGAGCCGAAAAACCCAGCCTTGGAGCCATGACTCCAAGCCTAAACCTAGAACACGACGCCTAGATAGCGCCGTACTCATCACACCATCATGTAGCATGGCCTGCAACCATGCCCAGCCATTGCAGCTACCTCTCTGACAACCTGAAGTCATCACTGACGAGTCTTTTGACTGAAATTTGATGAATTTCTAGTCAAAAATCCGATCAAAAATTTCTAGGGTTTTGGAACGTTGAGAATTTCTCACTCTATGTTCACTTTATGGGTCTCTGTCGAACCAATGACTCTTCGCTGTGATTTTTGTGCCAAGACTCTACCACCTGCAGTGGTGGCTCCGGTCTTTTTCTTTGGCAAATTCACCCAGCTTGCGCTCGGGTCTCCAGGTTCAAAACCCAAGCCCATATGGGCTTGGCCCGTTCTTGGTTAGCACCAGCCCTTTGGGCTTCATAGCTCTTCTCAACCCAACACTGGACTTCTTAGCCACAGTGTTTCCGTGCCCTGCGTCGTAGTGGAACCTAGCCAGCATAGCTGTGCTGGTGCATCCATCTACACAATGCACAGGACTAGCGCCCTATTTTGGGCCTTTGCCATTTGGGCATGCATCTGTAACCCATCTTTGTGCACAATGGCTTATTGCCCTAGCTTGGCCCGCGAATGACACCAGCCCAAAAAATGGTTTCGGTGTCTCCCTGCACCGCGTAGCAGCAAATCCTAACCCTTATGGCTGAGGCACTATCCATGCCCCATGTCACACCAGATCTTGGCTGTGAAATCCCGTTCCTAGATTTCACTGTTATAATCTACGAAATGGTATTATTGAGACTTTACATTATTTTACAAGAAATTATATTAATTTATTTGAATTTAGATTTCAATTAAACTAGTTACGAAGAGTGAAGTTTGGAAAATTATTATTTACTTGTTGACCTTTTGAGGTCACAAGTAACGTTCTCGAATAGGTCTCGAAGCCACGAGCGCATAGGCGAAAGCCGTTTGCGAGTCCGGGTTATAACGGTATAGTTACGGACATTTGAAGTTGTGGACTATAGATTGTGGGAGTTATTTAATTCCCACATGTGGGTTAAAAGTTAAGTTAGTTTTAAAGGGGGACCAATCAGATTTTGAGAGGGGGAGGAAGGACCAATAAGAGAAGAAAAACAAAAAGGGGGATTTTTCCCCTCCCATTTTTCGTCAAACCGTGCACCCACAAACCCGATTTTAACCTAGCTGAGTTCTGGCCAATCTCCATCATTTTTAGGTCATTCTCACCCCTCCACCACCTACAACTTATTCCACAACCTCTCATCTACTTTATTTGCTCAAATTGAAGGGCTTTTAAGGCCAATTTCGAGTAGAATCGTACAGGAGAACTCGGAGGTTCTCGACGGCGATTCGCCGTTCCGGCGAGTTTCATCACCCACCACCACCCTTAATCAACCTCCCTTGGACCCAGGAACAATACCCAATCAGTTGTAGGGGCATTGGAACACCAAGGAAGCCGAATTGAAGAACACCCACCTTAGGGTTTCGACGGGTGCGAGCCAATTTGGGGGCCTTCCCGGTCAAATTGGACTCGGCCACAGGTATAAAGTTTACTCTACTTGTTGAGATCTTCATTCTTGTAAAATTTGGGAATTTTTGGAAAAAAGTCGAATTTTCCGATGGGTGACATTCGACTTATGAAATGTCATTGGTTGAGTATATTTTCGATAAGGTCAGCCACTTGAATATTCTAACAATTGATGATCTTACCATTGCATTGACCCCAAATTTTAGTATGCTATGGTAGATATTGTTTATGGACCTTAGGGAATTACTAGTGGAAATCTAGTGGACCTATATTGGTTAGATAGCGACTTGAATATATGAAATATGATTATTATCTTAATTGATTATATTAATGTCATTTGTGAATATGAATTGGTCTTATAAATATGGTTTCTATTGAAATGTGCTTTTTATATATTTGGCCATAGACTTATGTTATTAAGTATGATTTGACTTGTGCATTGGAAATATGGTTTGTATTGTATGATTGGATTGATGTGATGAAATGTAAGGGCTAGTAGTGGTCCGTTAACCCATTGTGATGGGGATGGGTTGCTTCGATATTGTTTCATTTCCCGCTTCGTTGATCTGTTCTAAATTTAGTATTTGTGCCTTATTTTCCTTGGTTGAGCTTTTGTAAATTAAGTAACTTGTGCTTGTCTCATTTCTTTGAGCCGTTGTACATTATGGTTGTTGGCCTTCCGCGATTTCGTTGAGAGATGGTCCAGAATCCTTCCTATTCTGCAATTTTGTTGAGTGAAGTTCCGGAATCGTATCCATTCGGATTCCGTTGAGAGATGGTCTGGAATCCCTCCTACTCTGTGATTCCGTTGAGTGATGGTCCAGGATCATATCCACCTTGGTTTTCATTGAGTTTGGATTGAGATAGCTTCAAAGGTATAGGCTTCGGCCGAACTATGTTGCTCTAAACCTACTTTTCATGGTGTTGTATGAGAATATGGTTGTGAGATGTTGTGATTGTTTTATGACAATGTGATTCTAGAATCCTATTAGAAGTTCCCTATAGAACTTATATGCTTATAGAACATATTAGTTGGTGGCCATGAGAAGTTGATGGTGTAGATAACTATGTTGAAACTCATAGGGGTTGAGGTGTTGATAGGTTGTGTGTTGAATTTGACTGCACCATGTAGCGGAGGTACATGGATGACCCTACTTGGTTAATCCGCATTGGGGGGTCATTAGTGGTCATGCTTAATTAATCCGCATTGGGGGACCATACCATAAATGGATCGCGCTTGGTTAATCCGCGTTGGGCGATCCTTATGGCCATGTATGCTTAGGAGTGATCATGCTTGGTTAATCCACATTGGGTGATCACTGACTAACAGTTCTGTAGGTGTGACTCTGCTTGGTTAATCCGCATTGGGGGGTCACTACCTACTTGATTATCTTGACCCTGCTTGGTTAATCCGCATTGGGTGGTCATTAGTGGTCCTGCTTGGTTAATCCGCATTAGGGGACCATACTATAAATGGATCGCACTTGGTTAATCCGCGTTAGGCGATCCTTATGGCCATGTATGCTTAGGAGTGATCATGCTTGGTTAATCCGCATTGGGTAATCACTTCCTAACAGTTGTAGGAGTGACTCTGCTTGGTTAATTCGCTTTGGGGAGGGGCCACTTCCTGTTTGGTTACTTATGTAGGCTTCGGCCGAACTGCGTTCCTCTAGCCCTAGTTTTTAATGTATATATGAACAATGGCTTTTGAGAATCTCGGTGGTTTGAATGGGAAAAGTCGTTGGATGTCTGGGTGACTCCTTCGGAGTTGTTAAAGTTCCTTGGTTAAATTCATGAATTGATATGTTACTGCATTCATTGATTAACATAATTAAATGCTAAGATGATGTATCTTTGATTCATGAATTGATTGATTGACGAGATTGTGGAATGACCTTGGTTATGGTTGTTATTATTCTGATTATTTTAGTTGATCAATGTGGCTTGAGAATAATAGGTGATTCGTTGGTTATTTGATATGTTACATGCTGTGGATGGAAGTATCGTGCTGAAAACAGGGAATTTATATCATGGATGAAATAAGAATCTTGAACGGCATGTTGGTTTGTAGCCCTGAACTTGGTAATGTAATACATATCAAGTTCTAATAATTGATTACGGAATGTTATGTATTCCTGTTAGAACGCATTGGAATAAATGTCTAAATTAGTAAATGGTGAACTACGAATGGCTTGATCCCTATTTAGGGTACGTAGGCAGTCTAACGAAGAAGTTAGATGCAGTCATAAATTGTACGAAAAATGTTATGAAATTTGAATCTCGATCTATGTTTTGTGCATATCCGGGAGGCGGGGTATGTTAGATATACGGGTATTGGTGACGCCACGTGTCGATTCTGGACGTATGTTGGGATCGGGGCGTGACATCGGCCCTTGTACTGGTGCATCCATGTCAGCGTAACACTAAATCAAAGCCCTTTTGGGCCTTTGTCCTTGGGCCTGCACCTGCAGCCCATTTTTAAGATATGGGTCTACCTACAGTTAGGGTTGTACGTATCCCAGCACAGTTTTGTGCCTAGACCTCACGGCACCAGTTTACTTGCCTATTTTTTTGGCCCACTGTTTTGGGCTCCTAGTTTTAATCGCCTATTTATTTTATTTTTTTGGGCATTTTGGGTTTACAATTTTTTGCCCAACCTTTAATTTTGGCCCGAAGTCCAAATAATTAATTAATTATAATCATAGGCTCCGAAGACCTATTTGCATATTCTTGTTGCATATTTCTATATATATATGTGTGTGTGTGTGTGTGTGTGTGTGTGTGTGTGTGTGTGTGTGTGTGTGTGTGTGTGTGTATTTGTATTTGTCTGTGGGAACATATGAACCTGAAGTTCATAATTCTTTCGAAACACGAAGTTTTTCAAAACATGCTTTGTTTGAAAACCTTAAGTTTTTCTTAAAACAACACCCATGAAAACCCGAAGCTTTTTCATGTAACTTTAAACCAATAAATGTCTATTAGAACCTGAATGTTCTACTCATATATGAATGGATTGATTTGTCACCATTCACTAACCACATTCTTGTGAACAAACTCGACTTCACCGCTTTAGAGGTCTTCGAAAGAAACTACCTCAAGTGGGTCCAAAATGTGAAGCTCTACCTCACCGCAAAGAATTTACGCACAGTTATTGAAGCTGAGATAGATAACCCGGTTGGTGAAGCTGAGAAAGCCACTGCTATGATCTTCATCCGAAGACATATTCATGATGCATTGCAAACCGAGTACCTGGCTGAGGAAGAACCACGAGCACTTTGGGTCGCTTTGGCTGATTGTTTGATCACCAAATGGACATCTTCTTACCTAAAGCAAGACACGACTGGCACCATTTGCGCTTCCAAGACTTTAAGTTTATGAATGAATATAATTTTGACATTTGTCGAATTCGATCACTCTTCAAGTTCTGTAATGAAGACTTGACCAAATAGAATCTCCTAGAGAAAACCTATTTGATCTTCTATACGACCAATATTTTCCTAGAACAACAATATAGGGCTCAGAAGTTCACTAAGTTTTTGGATTTGATCTATGTTTTACTTCTTGCTAAAAAGCAAAATCATATGTTGATGAAGAATCATTAAGCTCGACCTACTGAGGTGACCGTTGTGCCTGAAACACACCATAGTGAGAACCAACGCACAAAATGCCAATATAGGCATGGTAAGGGCGGCTAGAAGCCACTTCGTCAAGGTCAACAGAGCCAAGGCCACATCTAAGGGAGGAAACTGAGCCAAGAAGCATCCTAACCTTACTCCCAAGGCCTCAAACTTCAAGAATAAAGGAAAAAAACCTGGTACCATGAATACGAATGTGTGCTAGCACTATGGTTCACAGGACCATTGGTCCCGTGTTTGCCGTTCTCCCCTAAAGGTTGTAGCTGAATGTCATTCTTGTCGTACGAAGTTTGAATCAAACTTTATGCAAGTGGATGAACCGGAGAATACCAAGATGGAGGTTTTTGATTTTCAAGAGGTTGTTACCCATATGGAAGATTAGAATCTTAGACATGGACCATTTTTTAGTTGAATTTTAGAGCCCAAGGGCCGAATTCCACTAAGTGGCCGAATCCCCCCTTGTTTTTGGTTGAAGTTATGTTTGGATTATTTGTTGGTGATTTGTTTTAATTTTTGGATATTAAGTTTATTAATTACCATCCTCAAATACTTAAATTATTTTGAATGGATATAGGTTTTAAGAACTTTTATGCATGTGACCGATTCAAATTAATTTTACTTTCTAGGTATAACTAGTGGGAAAGTTAGTTGTCTGGCCAATAGTGCAACCACGCACTCCGTTTTACGTGAACGCATCTATTTCACAAACTTCGTACCTAAAAATGCACCTCTGACAACCCTCTCAGGTCCATCTAACATGGTCGAAGGATACGGTAAGGCACGTATAATGTTGCACAATGGTGCAATTTGACCATTGATGAGGCATTTTATTCTCCACATTCTAGAAGAACGTTATTGAGCTTCAAAGACATTCGAGACAATAATTACCATACTGAATATGGCCAGAAGCGTATTCTAGAGAAGATGGAGTGTATCCCGAGTGGTCTATATACTACAACCATATGCCCTATAGAGAGTCACTATATGGCAGGCCCTACCTCAAGAACTGTACACGAAATTACACTTTGGCATGATCGTTTGGGACACCCTAGACGAACAGTGGATGCGCTGTATCTTGAAATCTTCACACGGGCATCCACTAACTCGGAGTTTAGGTTTGATTCAAGGAATCGCATGTCAACCCTATTTTATGGGAAAGCTTATCATTAAGCCTTCTTATGACAAGATTCGTTCGAATCCTCTTATTTTTTTCCAAATGATTCAGGGGGACATTTGTGGATCGATTCACCCTCCGTGCAGACCATTTAGATACTTTATGGTACTGGTTTACACTTCTACACGATGGTCACACGTGTGCTTGTTGTCCACAAAGAACGCTACCTTCTCCAAACTGTTAGCTCAAGTTATCAAGCTTATGGCTCACCACCCTGATTATCCGATCAAATCTATTCAATTGGATAATGGTAGAGAATTCACATCTAAAAGTTTTGATGACTATTGCATGTCAGTTGGGGTTTAAGTTGAACATCATGTACCCCATGTTCACACCCAGAATGTCCTGGCAGATGCATTCATTAAGTACTTACAAATGATTGCTCGATCGTTGGTCATACGTACTAAGCTCCTCATCACTACTTGGGCCATGCAATATTGCATGCAGCCATGTTGGTCTGCGTAAGGCATGTTGCGACCCAACCATATAGCGACTTTCAGTTGGTTACCGGATATGAACTTGACATATCGCATTTGAATATTTTTGGTTGTGCGGTCAATGTGTCAAATTCACCGCCCAAGCGTACAAAAATGGGGTCTCATATAAGGATGAGAATCTATGTCGGATATGATTCTCCTTCACTTATTCATTACTTAAAACCTTTGACGAACGATCTTATTACTGCTCGTTTTGCAGATTGCCACTTCTATGAGGTAGTATTCCCGTCGTTAGGGGGAGATAAGAACATCCCTATTCTTGAAGTGCAATGCATATTAGATCTTTAGAGCGTAGCTCAAAGCATGCCAGATGCATTCACAGATCTAGTGAGAGTGATAATATCATATATTCTGGCTGCAAATGTGTATGCAAAGATGGATGTACCAAATGTACAATGAACTTCCCTCCTAGAGGCTCCAGACGCCTTAGTGGCCAATTCACGTACATTAGCGGCTAGCCAATCCTCTACCCCTACATAAAAGTGTGGCAGACTTCTTGGTTCAAAGGATTCACAAAGCCTACTGTGAATCCGACAATCGCCTACTCATTCTATCTAACTCATGAGGAAATTCTAGATTATGGAAGCATCTTGGAAAAGATGAATTCACCTCCTGAAAATTGTGAGATTTTGGTCCATTATGGTAGATTGGATGATGTTTGGTGTAGAAATGAGATGATAATCAATGATGCATTAGCGTAGGCATACTGAGATTATGTTGTGCGATGACATTGAACCTCGTTCCATTGATGAATGTCGACGTATAACCGATTGGTCAAACTGGAAACAAGCAATCCAAGTCAAACTCAATTCGCTTGTGAAACGTAAGATATTTGGACATATAGCTCTTACTTCTCCACATGTGAAGCCCGTTGGCTACAAGTGGGTTTTTGTTTGAAAGCGTCATGAGAAAAACGAAATTGTGTGTTATAAAGCTCGTCTTGTTGCGCAAGGCTTCTCACAACGCCCCGGGATTGACTATGATGAAATTTATTCACCCGTTATGGATGTGATTACTTTTCGCTACCTTATCAGTTTGGTAGTTTCTGAAAAACTGAGTATGCAGCTTATGGACATAGTAACTGCATATCTCTATGGGGATCTTGATACGGAAATTTATATGAAAGTTCCCGAATGACTTACTTTGACTGGATCAAATAGTTCCAGACCTCGGAACACGCTCTCAATTTGGCTGAGGCGTACATTATACGATTTGAAACAATCCAGAAGAATGTGGTATAACAGTCTGAGTGAATTTTTGACTACTCAGGGATATGTGAACAATGAACTATGCCCTTGCGTGCCCATTAAGAAGTCACAATTTGGTTTTGCGATAGTTGCAATTTATGTCGACGACATGAATCTCATCAGAACTCTTGAAGAGCTCGAGAGAACTGTCGCACACCTGAAGTCAGAATGTGAGATGAAAGATCTAGGGAAAACTCGATACTGTCTCGATCTCGAGATAGAACACCATTCGGATGGAATCTTAGTACATCAATCGAACTACGCCCAGAAGGTATTACGCCACTTTAATAAGGATAAAGCAAAGCCTTCGAGTACTTCTATAGTCGTTTGATCGCTAGATGCAAAACAAGATCCCTTTCGTCCGAATGAGGATGAAAGAGAGATTTTGGAACACGAAGTTCCTTATCTAAGTGTGATAGGAGCTTTATTGTACTGAGCTCAATGCACTGGACCCAACATCTCCTTCGCTGTTAATCTTTTGGCAAGATACAGTAATGCATCGACACACAGACACTAGACTAGTGTTAAAGACATCTTCCGTTACCTTAAGGGTACGACAAATCTAGGTCTATTCTATCCCTACGGATCCTCGAGTGATGCCGCAACCCCCCTCGGTTCTCGAGTCGATTCTCACCTTGTTGGTTATGCCGACGTAGGTTACTTATCTGACCTGCACAAGACGCACTCTCAAACGGGTTACGTCTTTACCGTTTGAGGCACCGCAATATCTTGAAGGTCAACCAAACAGACTTTAGTTGCCACATCGTCTAACTATGCTGAGATACTTGCCTTACATGAAGCTACTTGGGAATGCTTCTAGTTAAGAGTAGTTGTGGGCCATATTCGAAGCTCCTGCGATCTTTACCCCATTGTTGACATCCCTGCAACGATATATGAAGATAACGCAGAATGAGTCGAACAATTCAAGAAGGGTTACATAAAAGGAGACAACACCAAGCACATTGCGCCGAAGTTCTTGTTCTCACATCAACAACAAGAGCATTAGAAGATTGAAGTCACGCAAATCCGTACACAAGACAACCTGGCAGACCTCTTCACCAAATCATTACCGAAGGCGACATTTCAGAAGCTTGTTCAAGGAATTGATATGCGTAAACTTTCTGAGTTGTAACATTATTAGTTCTCTTTGGAATTATGTCAAACTCAGGGGGAGTATCCTGAAGTATACTTGCTTGATCTTAATGTACTCTTTTTCCCTACTATTAGGAGCATTTTTCCCTTTAGGTTTTTACTACCTAACAAGGTTTTGACGAGGCACCCACCTTGGGTTGATCATATCCATGATGACGTCCCATAGACGTTTCATTTGACTTTGTATTTTCTCACGCACTTTTCCTTAGACTATGGGTTTTGTCCCTACTTAGGTTTTACCATAGCCATTGGGTTTTTTGTGAGACTTAGTTCCATATGCAAGTTCTTGCTTTGTTTGAGACTAACATGTTCCCAAAATCAGTGCTGACGAGTTAACTTCCTCAACTCTACATGATGCCGAATCTACTTGCTTATTTACACACTCAAGGGGAAGTTGTAAACATTGTATCAAAGTGTGACTGTGTAATCGTAGATTAAATTTGATACTAGTTATTCTTCCCTATTAGGCCTTGTATTCCTTGGAGGAGAAGGATTCTTCCCTCCCTTATTACTATAAATAAAGGCACTGCGTATGGGGAATAACATATCCTCTACACAACCCTACAAAAACATCTCCCTCTATTGTCTCTTTGTTGCCGCGCCTCCCACTCTCTCTTGTCAGATAAAATAAGCCACAGTGGATATCTTAGTGATTAGATATTAGATTAGGATGCCGACGGGGTTCGAACCCACACCAAGATGCAATGGTATAACTCCTTTTCATCACTGTGATAAAGGGCAACTTGCAGAGATTGATTGTTTTAGTTACGGAAGGATATTTCACACATCGCACCTAGTAGATATTGACTACATACCAGTATCCTCATCTCCGAAGGGGCCAGAAAAATCTCTGGTTGGAGGAAGCACTGGTACTCAGTTGATGCGTTATAGCACTTAGTCTGGCTACGTTTTAAGGCCGAACAAAGTTTAGTGGATACATGTCAGCAATCCAACACCGTTGGACAAAAACGTGCACGGTTTCCTCTCTGAGAATCTGTATAAAAGTACAAGAGAGATCAAACTGTTGTGAGATTTCACTCCTTTCGACTGATGTGGAAATCATCCATGCATTTGGTGGTGGTTTAGCCATAGGGATCCACAATTCCACCGGCCAATTAACAATGTGTGCATGCATAACAAAATATAAAACCTAGATTTATTACTTATTTTAAACTAAAGGTGGAAAATATAAGAATTTATGTTCAAACTAAAATAAATAAAATATTGATGTACTAAAAAATAAAAAACAAATCCTAATTCTTGTTTAAATTGGAAAACTAGAAGAAAACGAAATTAGAAATTTTCTACCATTATTTTCTCCCCCGTGTGTATACGTTAACTATAAGACTTTTTGTTTCCTATTTTTTTATTTATAAAAATAAAAAATAAAAACAAAATTATTATCAGATGATTAAACGACCACCTTATAAGTAGAGGTGGCAAGTTCGATCCTTGACCACCTTTTTCTATCATTTAATCAAAACTCATATTTGCTCCCCCGCCTGTAAACATCGGAGGCAATACATCATCCTAGGCCACCAATGCTTTTATCTCTAGTGGAAATTTATATTTGTTCCCCTGCCATCGTGCATTAAATGCATAACATATAAAAGTTCACTTTTGTAAAGACGACTAATAAAGTTCTTATTCTTGTTTATACTTTTCGGTTGTTACAAATTTTAAAGGACTCCTGGAAAACAAAGACAAGAGCAAGAGCAGAAGCAAGGTGAAGAAAGCTGAGATTTTACCATAAAATCAATTGAAAATATAACAAGTAACTCAATTTACTTATGAGCCCATAAAAATGTCACTTCTCCTATTAATTTAGTGCTAGACTACTTATTTCTACTCTCACGATGGGCTTTGCAGTTTTCAAACCTTTAACCTTAGGTTATGTTGGGTGAGAGGTTTTCAAGTCCCGCGAGATTGAGTTCAAATTAGTAAGGAATGGACCAAACAATATTAGATAGAGTGGATAGAAGTGCACTTGATGAATGCAAGTGATTGCAACTCATACTTGAAAGAAGTCATTTACAAATCTCTAACACATGTTTGCAGTGCTATTGTAATGAAGTTATAATTCTTTCTATCTAATATTTTGTATTATATCACTTCCTAATTTAATCTCAATCATGTTATAAGTGGTGTTTCCATTTTCGTAAAACTAATGAAGGTGTCATTAAAAAATAATATTCAAATCCAATAAATCAACGAGATAAAGCAATGAAATGGTCAAAAATCGAAAGAGATAGAGCAAGCAATAATGCTCTCTTGACGTGGTTTATAAAACATTTAAAAACTTATCTCTGCTTATACCATAACAGATCTTCATGTTGAATATAAAGATATACAATTTCTTTCCTAGGATAAATCCAACTACATGCATGATTTCGGAGGAAGATATTCTATTTAAAAGCACGTATTCTTCTTTTTCTAAGCCATTGAGGTATCATATTCATGGCCAAAATCTTCATAAACAATTTAATGTAGACATGTAAAGGGCGTGGGGCGGAAGATCGTCATAAACAATTTAATGTAGACGTGTGGCGGACGTGGGGCGGACGTGGGCCGGCAAAAGGCAAGACAATGTTTAGTGGAGATTTGGAAATCCAACTCGATACTTTGTAAGTGTAATCGTTGCATGCTCAATATCACCCGCTAGTCCATTACATCCAATTAGCTAGGTATCCCCATTCCTTATCTTGGCCCTTTTTTCAATTTAAATAAGAAAGTAATCACTTAGTACTATAGTCTAGTGTTATTCCTTTTCATTTGTAACTGAGAAGTCTTGGGTTCGATTCTCACCAAAGGCGAATTTGAACCACATTATTACTAGCTCATTGTGAGCTTTAGTCCACTCCCCCACCCCTTAGTGTAGATCTTATCGTTTGGTAAAACAAAAAACAGAAAGCAAAGATAAAAAGTAAAAAGCAGTTTATAATAACATTTATTTATTTGTTTGAGATGCTGTTGACCCTAAGAACTACCAAGCCTACGTGGCGCGCAGGCCGAGTAATCTATGAGCTAACTACGTCCTTCGGTTGTGTGCGGGGCGTGCCACCTCGTCGGCCGAGCTCGGCCGAGGAGTAAAACTTATTAACGTTGCGTTGAGCGTGCGGCTGACTTCTGCGTCTGGCGATTGCGGCCGAGGAAGGAACTCAACTCGGCCTTTGGGTTCTAGAGCCTGAAGACAAGGCTGCTAATTTGCGAAGTTCAATATCAGATTCGGCTGTCAATGTGCCGAATGTAGTAACCTGGTAACACCTCACTTCGCCGAGAAGGCTGATGAGATGACCTCTGCCAATAAGGATTCGAAAATCCTTCTCGACCGAGACTTGGATAGGTAACCAGTCGGCCCCTTTGCAATGCTGTTTATCCAAACTGAAGGTGCTCCACGGTCAAATGGCTCTACGGCTACAGTGCTGTTTATCCAAACCGAAGATGTTCACCGGTTGCCTTCACAGTGCTGTTTATCCAAACTGAAGATGTGTTGGCGAAAAGGAAAATAAAAATCTCAAGGTTGTTGAGAGGTTTCGCGTAGAGCGAGGGTTTGCGCATGGCAGATTTGTGTGTTGAATTAGAAAGGCTGAATGATATACTGAGTCTTGTATTTATAGGGCGGACCTCTTCATAGCTGAGTTAGAATCCTTCTCGGAATAAGACTCCTTATTCTGACCCGTCCCTATCTCGACCAATCCCACTTCTATTAGGACTTTGAACCTAGTCTCCTATCAAATCGCATTCATTTCTAGGTTGTCAGCATCCTCATCCTGCCGAGACTCTTTATTGTACCAGTATTCGACCTCCTTTCCTTTATCCAAATCACTCCTCCCAATAGGACTCGGCCAACCTGACTTGGCGGCCTATGGCGACTGGACGGCCCATAATATTTCTGGAAGAATACTGGGTCGAGAACAAACTTAGACTCGGCATATAATATTTCATTACATGCATATATATCTACTACAGGTCAAATGACTCGGTATATATTTTCCCACCAAAAAACCTTATAAGTGCTTCGATCGTCTACTTATTGGGCCGAGAGGAACCTGCCGTAATGCCCTTGAGTTGCAGGTTTCGACCGAAAGTAGTCTCCCAAAGACCAATCGGCCCAATCATGTGGTCGAGGACTACTAAAAACCCATTGCCGAATAGAAATGTATTCGGCATTAAAATTCCATTCCGTCGACCAAACTTGTCTCGGCTCGACTAAAGAACAACTTTTTAAACCGAGCACGCCATAGTTCGGCCACAATCTTGCTAAACCGAGCACGCCATAGTTCGGCCATGTTGTTGCCCCCTTTATTTTCTCAAGTGTCGGTCCATAAAGCCGAATGGTCGAGAAAATAATTTATTTATATATATATATATATATTTTTTTTAGCAGACGAAAATGAAAATGGTCGAACCATAATGAGGAGGAGGCCAACGATGCTTTATTCCTAGCCAAGATCTTTGTATATCAACACAGTCAATCAAATTCGAGCCGAATAAAAAATCATCTCCAAATATGTTCGGCTTGACGAAAGATTTTTTATCGCTGGTCGCCGAATGTGTTGAACAATTATTATGCCCCCCAGGCATAATAATTTCGCCAATTTTGGCTTTTAATTCAAACAACTTAGCCGAACAGGATTTATCCATATCGGCTTTATCACCAATAATCATATCAATTGGCGTGGTTGTCGTCTGAGACCATTGAAGCCGTATATCGGGCTTGTTCGTCATTGGAACACTCTGACAAATCATTTTCTGAGTCAATTTTTAACCATAAACTTGAACATTTTCTTTTAGGCCTACCAAACTTTCAATCTCGACCGACAAAACAGGTGGCCTAGGTTCTTCTCGACAATTTTCTTAGGCCGAATGTTGTTTGTGGCCTGAGCGAAAAATTGCCCCCCGGCCTTTGGACTTAACCATTTTTCAAATGGAATTGATCTGTAATCAGAAACGTAAGGAAAACGATCGTCATCTAGCCAGGCATTAAACCGAGCCCTATCTTCGTTTACCCATTGCTCTTGCAAGGTAATAGGAGCTTTTATTCTCAACATGTAAGCGAATGACTTTTGCATCTCTTTATGGCCACGAAGAACTTTTTCCACTTCCAAAGATCTTTTACTTTCCTCATTGTGTTTTTTCAATTCCTCTAGGATTCGAAAATCCTTCTCGACCGAGACTTGGATAGGTAACCAGTCAGCCCCTTCACAGTGCTGTTTATCCAAACTGAAGGTGCTCTGCGGTCGAATGGTTATACGGCTACAGTGTTGTTTATCCAAACTGAAGATGTTCACTGGTTGCCTTCACAGTGCTGTTTATCCAAACTGAAGATGTGTTGGCGAAAAGGAAAATAAAAATCTCAAGGTTGTTGAGAGGTTTCGCGTAGAGCGAGGGTTTGCGCAGGGCAGATTTGTGTGTTGAATTGGAGAGGCTGAATGATATACTGAGTCTTGTATTTATAGGGGCGGACCTCTTCATAGCTGAGTTAGAATCCTTCTCGGAATAAGACTCCTTATTCTGACCCGTCCCTATCTCGACCAATCCCACTTCTATCAGGACTTTGAACCTAGTCTCCTATCAAGTCACATTCATTTCTAGGTTGTCAGCGTCCTCATCCTGCCGAGACTCCTTATTGTACCAGGATTCGACCTCATTGCCTTTATCCAAATCACTCCTCCTCCCAATAGGACTCGGCCAACCTGACTTGTTTGCCTATGGTGACTGGACGGCCCATAATATTTCTGGAAGAATACTGGGTCGAGAACAAACTTAGACTCGGCCCAATAATATAAATTTGGGTCCAAACAAATGCGTAAATGGAAAGAGTAGTGTTATACTTACCATCTATTTGTACCATCACTTACACCATCTCTCTAATAGAGGTAGGGTTTGTAAACGCATATGGGTCCCATCTCTATTAGAGAGATGATACAAATGATGGTATAAACAAATGGTAAGAATAGAATTTATGAAAGGGAAAATATATGGTGCAATTTCATCTTAGAGCTCATTTTGTTTATGCCTTTGGACTTTGAACACAACGAGATTTGTGAAAATTGTTTAACAAATCAACCACTACTTATATTTGTTCCCCCCGCCTGCATACATGCTAGCATTACAACAAAAAACACTTAGCCAGATGGAAATATTTCGTCCGATCAAAGTTGGTTTCATAGCCACAACATTTAGCTGACGGAGGTAGTCGAGAAAGACTAGTCGGGCAAACCCCTTCGCCAAAAACCTTAAACGATAAAAATATATTCCGTCGGCAAATGATAGTTAGCACGACGGATATATTCGTCGGGTAAACGTGCGTTGACCGAATTAACCCGACGAATCCTCTTGCCCGACGAGGATATCTCCTCTTGGCCGACAATGATATCTCATCGGCTAACAAAAAATTAAATAATGTACTAAACTTGACCTGACGAATAGTCGTTGGACCAACTCTAACACACCAAATTTAAAATTATTGAAAATTTTGTGCGGCAAAAGGTCCGTCGAGCTTACAGTTTTTAATTTAAAACAATATTTATATTAAATAATTTTTTTATTCTAATTTTTTTAAAACAATATTTATAAAAAAAAATTATTTAAAAAAACATTCACAATCAAAATAAAATGTTTCGTACAATTACATTTACAAAAACTAAAAAAAAAACACGTAAACTACTTGGGTGGGTTGTGGGGTGGCTTGGGGAATGGCTGCAAAAGCTTGGCTGGAGGCTCAGGACAATGGTTCCTGAAATTTGAAGAAAAGGTAACAACTTTTAGTTTTGTCGAGAACAAAGTTAATGACTGCTTGTATGTTAAAATTTGTGGTCAAAATTCATTTTTCTTGCAATGTATGTTGATGACATTCTTCTAACAAGCAATGATTTGAACCTATTGTTGGAGACCAAAAAGTTTATAGCCAAAACCTTTTACATGAAAGATTTGGGAGAAGCATCTTTTGTCTTTGGTCTTGAGAACATTCGAGATAGAAAAAGGAATCTCCTGGGTTTGTCACAAAGGTCTTTTATAGATAAAATTCTGAGTAGATTCAATATGCAAAACTGTTCGAGTGGCGAGGTTCCAATGGGGAAGGGTGACAAACTCAACAACAATCAGTGCCCTAAGAACAATCTAGAGAGACAAAGCATGCGAAACAAGCCATATGCCTCACTTGTGGTAAGCCTAATGTACATCCAAGTAGTACATCCAGATATGTACTAGACATGATCTGGCTTTTTCGATCAGTGTATTAGGTAGATTTCAAGCTAATCCTAAGGTGATGAGATACTTGCAGAGGACTAAGAATTTCATGTTAGTTTACAGAAAGGTTGATAACCTGGAGCTGTTTGGATACACAGATTCTGATGTGGTAGGATGTGTTGATGATCGAAGATCTACCACTGATTATATATTTTTCCTAGCTGATGGAGCCATGTCATGGAGGAATGCTATACAGAAAACATTGGCAATCTATACCATGCAAGCTGAGTAATAGCTTGTTTCGAGGCCATGGAACAGGGGCTATTGTTGAAGAACATCATTTCGTTCTCAAGGGTAGTAGACACCATACCTATGCCACTGGTTATCTATTGCGATAATAAATGAGCAGTTTTATACTCCAAAAACAAGAAGAAGTCGTCGGCTACAAGACTTATGAATGTAAAGTTTTTATCAGTGAAGGAGAATGTCAGGAAGGGAGTATTGTCAATTGAACAAATTGATTTAACCTCAATGATTGCAGATCCTCTCACAAAGCCTTTAGCAGTGAGAATTTTCAAAGAACGTGTTGCCAAGGTAGGGATTCTTGGCTTTTTTTACTCTACTAACGCGTGGGAGTAAAAGTTCGTATGTTTTCAAAGGCTTTGTTTATAGCTTCGTGTTACTGTTTACTCTTTGTATGTGAACATTTGCAAGCATATGCCGCATTGTTATGGCTTGAATTAACAATTTCAGACTATTGTATGTTGCATGAAATTTATGTATACATGCAAATATGTATTATGAATATTAAGGGTGCAATCAATCATTAGGACGGAGTTAAGGAGAGTTCGAAATACTGAATCCATTAAGGTTTGATTAAGTTAAGATATGAGAACCTAATCAAGAGGCACATGGTTGATTATACGGGAGTACAATGACAAAGGCTCTCGTTCTCTTTGCAGCATCATGTGTAAATGATGAAAAAGATTGTGATTTCAAAATGTTTGTGCTAAATAATGTGCAAGATTTTCTGAAGTTAGAACTTATAAATTGGCCATGACAGATGAGTGAGGAAATGAATGACCGGTATTAACTCATGTGATCGCTAAGGAACTGATATTTGTAGAAAAATATTGCTACATGATTAGTAAAGTCCAAAGTCAGAGAATCTTGAAACTTAGTTTGGACTCTACAAATCATGATAAGTTCATTAGTATATACTTTAAGTTAATATCGGTTAAGAGTTAATAATCAGGTTAAGTACATTCCTTTATAAGTAGGAACTTAGGTACCATTTGGTACGTGAGATGGGACGGAACGCGCTCGTCCCATGTTTGGTGCACTAAAAAGAGTGGGACGCGCTGTCCCGTGGAACAAATTTTAGCTAAATTTTGGTTCCACCCTCACCCCTCGGAACGGACTTGTTCCAGCCCATGGAACACAAAATTATAAATTTTTGGACAACAATACCCCTTATCTTTTTCATTAACTCCATTGTCTACCCTCTCTCTCTCCCGTAGCCTCCATCTCTTATCCTCCTCCTCCACCACAAATCCAGCAACCCAACCATGGCTTCTCCACCGCCTTCCCCGTAGAACGACTTCATCCTCCCTCTCCAATCGGCCCCAACGATAACCCAATCCCAGCAAACCCAACGTCGCCTTCCTCCCGCTGCTCCGACGACGACACCGTCGCCCTTCGTCGCGCCAACCTCAAGGCCACCCACTAGCAGGATGTGGCAGACACCATTGCTCGACGATGCCCCGCTGCTTCTCTGGCGTCGTCACATGATCAGAGCTTCTACCCTCTCTCTCTCTCTCGTAGCCTTTCTCTCTTATACCCTTTCGTCGCTATTGGGGGCGGTGTCAGAGGTCTTAGGGAAGGTTCGGTGGCGCACCAGGTGATGAAGTACAGAG
This sequence comes from Heteromeles arbutifolia, assembly GCA_024362995.1. NCBI lineage: Eukaryota > Viridiplantae > Streptophyta > Magnoliopsida > Rosales > Rosaceae > Heteromeles > Heteromeles arbutifolia. The sequence goes on along the minus strand of JANCRC010000006.1, from coordinate 11,932,738 downwards.
CTCCGACGACGATGGTCCTACACGATGGTCCTGATGATGGTCTCACACGTTGCCTAACCTTCCTTCCCACAGCTATGATGGCTGTAGAACATCCAATTTCTACAGAAAATCTATGGGGTTGAGTTGATGGAGTTAACGGAGAACCATGGGTACATTTGTCATTTAATCCTTTGTTCCATTCCTCCCTGCATGTACCAAATGCGGAATAGAACAATTGTCTCATTCCGTCATGTGCGTACCAAACATAGCACGGAATCTCTGTTCCATTCCGTCCCATTCTATCCCATTCCATCCCGTCTACGTACCAAACAGTACCTTAAGGAATACATGTTGGAGTAGTGGAAGAACCCACGTTTACAGCAAGCAAACTGCTTGCAGTTGTCAATTGCTGTCCATAATGGGTGGGAGGCAGTTTGATATCGTGTAAATGTATCGGTCCCTGCTCATGGAAAGTACACGTTCCATCTAAGAATTTTCTAGATCCATTACTAGGGTGAACTTAAGGTTTCCATTGAGTAGAAGATTAATCGAGGGAGAAGCTTTATCGATCAACAGAATGTCTTCATCTGGTATAAGTCTTAATCAACACTGCACAAACCAAAGCTAGAGATTGAATAAGCATCATGATTTTATACTATATTATTTCATGCTAACCCTATTTCTGATATTATGCATGTTAACCCTAATGTTTTTACATTGCAACACCAAATCATTGACCAATTCACTTCTTTTATTCGATTCCATAATGGATCAGAAAATTGAGTTATGTGAGAATGATTCTGATTTTTGAGTTCATTCTAAACTCATGAGTTTGAAATGGCTAACCATTTGAAATAGAGAAATGAGAATAACTAATTAATAGATAGAACTCATGTTTATCAAACTCACACTTAATGTTATAGAAATCAAACTAACATGTCGATATAAAACTCACCTGCCATGGTTAAAGGACTTATCACTTGTACTCTTTGTTGCTTGTCAGAATCTCAAGACACCAGTTTTCCTTTGCTGGTGTTTTAATGGAATCTAAAGGGTAAAGTATCAGATCTTTGGGCTACATGGCAAGATGGAATCACATTAAAACGCTAATAAGGGTTTTCCAAATATGTAAAAAAATGGATGAAATCTAGTACCCATGTTCATAACCAAAATGGCTTGCAAAAGCGTTCATTAAGCGCCTTCAAGTGATCGCTCGGACCTTAATCATGCACATCAAGCTATCGATCTTTGCCTAGGGCTATGCAATTTTGCACGCAGCTATGTTGGTCCATCTCGGACCCATCACTACCTAATCATGTTCATTGTTACAGTTGGCTACTAGGTACAAGCATGATCTCTTGCATTTATGCGTGATTAGGTGCGCAATATATGTGCCAATAACGCCATTGCTACGTATTCAAAAGAGAGATAAGAATGTTAATGTTCCTGAAGAACTCCGCGAAGGTTTTATCGATCTAACGAAGGTGACGAGACCACATATACCCGCTGCAAACGCGCCAGGAAGGAAAGATATACCTCACCTACGTTGAAATATTGACCCTGAATGACAAACTTCCCTTGAAGGACAATTATCTGCACCCAATGTACGACTTGGTACATTGGCAGCTAGCCAATCATTTGCTGTTAAGCATGGTAGACCTGTCAGTTCAAATGATTCAAAACCCCAGAACAGGAAAACCAAGGTTGTAAGATCCCACATCGACCAACAAAGAGGGTGTGATGTGCCTTATATGTACATGCTCCCCTCCCTATAGCACGAGGCCTTGTGGGAACTCACTGGCTTCGGATTCCATCGAAACTCCGAAGTTAAGTGAGTTCGGGCAAGAAAATTCTTACGATGAGTGACCCACTAGGAAGTTCTTGTGTGAGTTCCCAAAAACAAAACCATGAAGGAATGGTAAGCCCAAAGCGGACAATATTGTACTACGGCGGAGCCGAGCTCGAGATATGACAATTTGGTATCAGAGCCACTCTGTCGTTCGGTGCGGATGTGCCGGCTAAGATGCCGGGTTCCCCTTAAGTGGGGTGGATTGTAAGATCCCACATCGATGGCGTCCTCATCGACACATCCGCAGCGAACGGCAGAGTGGCTTTGATACCAAATTGTCACATCCCAAACCAGCTCCACCATAGCACGATATTGTCCACTTTGGGCCACGCTCTCACGGTTTTGTTTTTGGGAACTCACACGAGAACTTCTCAGTGGGGTGGATTGTAAGATCACACATTGACCAACGGAGAAGGGGTGATGTGCCTTATATGTACATGCTCCACTTTCTATAGCACGAGGCTTTTTGGGAACTCACTGGCTTCGGATTCCATCGGAACTCCAAAGTTAAACGAGTTCGGGCGAGAGCATTCCTAGGATGGGTGACCCACTGGGAAGTTCTCGTGTGAGTTCCCAGAAACAAAATCGTGAGGGAATGGTAAGCCCAAGGCGGACAATATCGTGCTATGGCGGAGCTGAGCCCGGGATGTGACAAAAGCTTAGTGAAACAAGGGTGAATCCGACTATTGCCTACTCAGCCTTTGCAAAGCATGAAGTTATTATAGATTACGTAAACGTCCTTGAAGAGATGCATCCACTTTCAAGAATCGTGAGATTTTGGTCCATTATGCTAGCTTGGATGAGTTTGGAATCAAAATGAGATAGTTGTCGACGATGCATTTGCATACACAGTAACTACTAATATCATGCTAAGAAATGAAATTGTACCACATTCTGTTGATCAATATTAACGTAGGACATATTGGTCCAGCTAGAAACAAGCAATCCAGATCGAACTTAAATCACTTGCAAAATGCGAGGTGTTTGGGCCTATAGTTCCTACACCTCCACATGTGAAGCTCGTTGGCTAAGTGAGTTTTCATAAGGAAGTGTAATGAGTAGAATGAAATAGTGTGATATAAGGCACACCTCGTAGAGCGAGGCTTCTCTTAACGCCCTCAGATTGCTTACGAATAGACATATTCCCCCATAATGGATTTTATAACATTCCACTACCTTATTAGTTTGGCAATTTCCAAAAAAAAAAATGATCATTTAGTTTATGGACGTGGTAACCGTGTATCTCTATGGGTATCTTGATACGCAAAGCTACATGAAAGTTCCTAAATGACTTGCATTGACTGGATCAAATGGTTCTAGGCCACTAAAAACCTCTCAATTAGGTTAAGGGGTGCACTATACGGATTGAAACAATCCAGGCAGATGTGGTATAACCATCTGAGTTAGCCTTTGATTAGTTAGGGTTATGTGAACAATGAACAATGTACATGCGTTTCTATTAAGAAGTCACATTCCGAATTTGCAATCATTGTAGTTTATGTTGATGACATGAATCTCATAGGGACTCTTGAAAATCTTGAGAAAAATCTTGCGCAGTTGAAGTCAGAATTTGAGATGAAAGATCTTGAGAAAAGTCGATATTATCTCAACCTAGAGATTAAGCATTGTTCAGATGGTATTCTAGTTCGTCAATCGATATACACTCATAAGGTGTTGCATTATTTTAATGAGGATAAAGCAAAGCCTTCGAGCACTACTATGGTTGTTTGGATGCTAGACACAAAATGAAATCATTTCCATCCTAGAGAGGATGAGGATGAGGTTTTGGAACTTGAAGTTCTCTACATTAGTGCAATCGACATTTTATTATACTTAGCTTAGTGCAATAGACAGGACATCTCCTTCGATATTACTCTTTTGGCAAGATATAGCAGCGCGCGTACACGCAGACACTTAATTGGTATTAAAGACATATTCCATTACCTCAAAGGTTCTATGGATTTGGGCTTGTTTTACCCCTATATGTCCTTGAGTGTCACTGCCCCCTCAGTCTTTAAGTTTATTCTCCCTTGTTGGTTATGCTGATGCAGGTTACTTATCTAATCCGCACAAGGCACGTCCTCAAACGGGTTATATATTTACGGTTGCAGACACCACAATATCTTGGAGGTCAACCAAGCAGACCTTTATTTCAACTTCTTCGAACCATGTTGAAATTCTCACCTTACATGAAGGTACATTGAATGCTTCTGGCTGAAAGCAATTATGAAGCATATACGAAGCATTTTCAAACTTTCTTCCATCTTTGATGTCCCTATACCGATTTACAAATATAACGCATCATGTATCGACCAGATTAAGAAGGGATACATCAAAGGAGACAACACTAAGCATATTGCGCCGAAATTCTTCTTTTCACACCAGCAACAAGAGCCGTCAGAAGATTGAAGTCAAGAAAATTTGTTTCCAGGATAACCTGGCCGATCTCTTTACAAAGCCACTACCGAAGTCTACTTTTCAAAAGCTTGTTCAAGAAATTTGTATGTGTAAATTGTCTGATTTGAATTGCTTGTACTTCTCATTTGGAAGTTTTGTCAAATTCAGGGGAAGTATCCAAAAGTATACTCACTTGATATTAATGTACTCTTTTTCGTACGATTATAGGTATTTTTTTCTACTGTGTTTTTGCTACCTGACTATGTTTGAACAAGACACCTATCCTAGGTTGGTCTTATCCTTGTATGCGTTTTACTTACGTCATGTAGGCGTTTAATTTTGGCTTAATGCAAGTTCTCATTTTTCTCCTTAGACTGGGTTTTTATCCTACTTTGGATTTTATAGTAGCGAGGTTTTATGAGTTCTACTACTTATGCATTTTTCTGGTTGTTTTGAAACTCGCATTTGCTTATTGTGTCGACGACTTCATCAACTGCTTTTGCTTGATCGTTGAAAACCTAGTGTGACATTTTGTGAGTATTTACACACTAAAGGGGGAGTGTTGCAGTCCTAATTTAGTTAGGAATGTGATTGTGCAAATTCTTTTGGGATTCTATAGTATCTTTTAGATAGTGTCCTACTTAAGATGTATTACTTGAAAAACAAATATTCTCCCTTACTACTATAAATAAAGGCACAATGAAGTGAGATAACACATAGCTCAGAATTCTCTTCTTCTTCTCTTGTCGCCACACCCTCTTTCTCCCCTCTATAATTCTTCAATTAAATAAGCCTACAACATAATTTAATTTGTTGGAATCTCGTTGGTTATAACTAACAAGATGGGCAACTATATAGAGTTGAGACAGTCATAAGTTTATATAATGGGTGACTTTGGATGCGGTCCTTATTTATTAACGGTCTTTGACTGAAACCTTGTTGGTTTTTAGTTTTTGAACAAAAGTCCCTAAAATTAATGCAATAATGCATTTCTAAGTAGGTTATCATAATTTTAAATTAAAATTTGTGTTGCAGTACTATTTATTTAGGAATCTGATCGTGTAATCCTATCATATCTGGTATATCCTTATGGGATTCTACCATATATCTTAGACTAGATATTATTCTTTTAGAGTTGCCTCATTTTTATGAACTAAATGTTCACAACTAAATTGAACCTGTAGTTTCGAATTTAGTGCCCTTGAAACTCGAAGTTTTCATAAACCAATACACCCATGAAAACTCGAAGTTTTTCATGAAAACCATGTCTTAGAACCTGAATGTTCTAACTTTGATGCTTATGGATATTTTATTTCCCATAGCACCAATCATAATCTTGTTCCCTTCATTCAGTGGATTGTCGAACCATCATAAGTTTGTTTTTCCTGATTTAGGCATTTTTAACATAAACCACTTAATGTGGGTACAAGACTTGAATCTCCACTTGACTATCAAGAAGCTGAGAAACTATTGAAGCCAACAATGGCATGGAAGAGCTGAATAATCCTCTGCCATGATTTTCATTCGAAGACTTATGTCCGAAGCATTACAAATGAAAGTACCTCCCGATGATTTCATGGCTCTTTAAGCTCGCTCCTACAGACCGTTTAATCATGAAAGATATTGCCTAAAGCACACCATGATTACATCCATGAATAAGTACGATTATGAAGTTTATAACTACGATTGAATTTTGACTAGAGAACACTCTTCTCATCTTTCCGTGTTTCAAACTCGCTCCTGAAACAGCAGTATAGAAAGCTGAAGTTACCAAATTCTCGAATCGAATTACTACCACAAATGTGAGAGAAATGTATAGACCCAGCTTATGTTGTAGCCTATCGAATGGTGTAGACCCAGTTTGGCTGGAGTCTACCGAATAGCCTAACCCAATTTCTGCTAGGGCCCCCCAAAATATATTACTTTACTTTGGCAAAGGCGTACTGAACAGACCTCTCTAGCTTTGGCTGGAACCTTTCGAACATGTTTGTCTCTTTCAGCCACTTTAAGGTTTGTTTTTACAACATATCAACATATGATAGAATCAGTGCCTGCCAAGGTGTGGCATCATATCCGAAATGTGATCCTTGGCACCTAAGACCTAAAACTTTAAGAATAAGGGATAGTATTCCCGAACCTCAACCCTGCACAATCTACTTCTGTTTTGATGGAAGAAATCATTGGTTATGCACTAATTCGTGCCCTTATCATTCTCGTTGTCAATATGTGAGACTAATTTTGCTCTACCGAACACTGTTAGAATAGCATAATTTTTACATGAATGGCGTTTGTTGGCCAAATCCTCTTAGTAACTTTGGTTTACTTTGCGAACATATTTTATATGTTCTTGGATTCAAGTTTGTTGTTTGTTTTAGTTTCTGGATAATGTTATTGATATTGTCCTCGAATATGAGTTAATTGAATCATGTTTTTTAAACATGTGACCGAATTCAATAAAACACGTGATTAGGTACGAATGTGGGAATGTTAGTTATCTGGATGATTGTGATACTACACACACTAACTTTATACCTAAATCACATCCCTAACAACGACTTCAGGTCTATCCAACCTGATTAAAAGCATTGACACGCTCCTCATTGTATGAATGGTACTAAATTATCATTTAAGAGACATTATATTCTCCCCGTTCCGGACGAACGTCGTTGAGTTTTATGGATATTTCAGATAAGAATGATCATGAATGAAACCACTGAAGAAAATAGAGTGGAATATCTTTGCACCACGTCCAAAATACAAAGCCCGAAGCTATATTTTGGGGCCAATGGGCTGCCTCCCAATTGGGATGCGCCACATGTGACTGCCCTAGAGCCTGGTGATTGTGATATTTACTTGTTTTGGCACAACCATTTGGGACACTTAGGTCGAACAATGATGCTACAACGCATCTACTTACCCAAAGTAAGGATCTTGTGCTTACAAGCACACTTTGCCAAGCTCACTTGGTAGGGAATTTGATTTTCTATATCATCCCTCGCAAAGATACAAAACTACCCTCTTTTCACGGTGGATTGAAGGAAATATATGTGGACTAATCCAACCAAAATGTGGACCATACAAATACTTTATGGTTTTGGTTGATGAATCGAGAAATTGGTCGCATGTTTGTCCACATGCAATGCTGCTAAACCTCCTGGCCGATTTTAAGTGTTCACCACCCTAATTATCCCATAAAGTCTAGAAGACTGGATAATACCGGAGAGTTTATACCGAAGGTTTTCGATAAGTATTGCATTTCTTTTGGGTTTAAAATTGGACATCGAATTCTCATGTTCACCCTAAAATAACCTCACAGAGTGATCATAAAGCACAATTTAAATGATCGCCCAAACCTTGGTGAACGCACCAAGCTTTCAATTTCTGCCTAGGGCTATGCAATCTTATACGCAACTATGATTGGTTCGCCTTGAAACCCATTGACACCCAACCTATTGAATGTTAGAGTTGGTTACTGGGTACGAACCTGACACTTCGTATTTACACGTTTTGGGTGTTCATTCCATATGCCAAGTTACACCGCCTTAACATACCAATATGGGTCCTGAAAGAATGATGTGAATCTTTGTTGATTATGACTCTTCTTCACACTAACTCTCTTAGAGCCCTGCAAGCGATGTGAATCTTTACCGCTCATTTGCAGATTGTCACTTTAATAAGACAGTCTTCCCACCATTAGGGGGAAATAAGAACGTCAACATTCATGTAACATCTATTTCATCGTTCTACAGGAACGTCAACATTCATGTAAAACGACGAAATAGACGTTCCCCAATATGTCCCATCTGGATCCTAGTAATGCACAATTGTGATAAACAAGTACGACGTATTCTAGCTTTCAGAATGTTGTTCCAGGCGCATTCCTATGATCTAGTTAAAGTGACGAGATCATATACCAGCTACAAACATGCCTACAAGGATAGACATACTTAACGGACATCAAGTTAACATCCCCAAATGGTGTATCGCCCATGTTGGACGGTCTGGTACACAGGCAGATAGCTAATCAATCTGTCTCGGCCTAAAGCACGACAGATCACTCGGTTCATAGGATTCACTTCCCTATAAGAGGAAGATCACGACACAAAATGAATCTATACTCGATCGCTATCTCAATCATTTTCATCTCAATAGATTAATTTGGATTGCTCCCAAGACTTGAAGTTCTTGGTCTAGTATATTAGTGTGGATGAGATAATGGAATTGGAATGAGATAATCATTGATGATGTTTTCACTTATATGGTAGCTACCAACATAAATGAAAAGCGACGATATCAAACTGTGTTCCGTTCATTAATGACAATGTAGAACTGATTGGCAACCGAAATCACAATCCAGGTTAAATTCCTTACCAAAGTGTGTTTGGACCGGTAGTTCCTACACTTCCCAAGGTAACCCTATTGTGTTACAAGTGGGAAAGGAAGCAGAATGAAATAGTGCGATATGATGCACGCCTTACGGCGTAAGGTTTCTCTCAAAGGCCCTATGATTTATTGCAGCATTATGAAATGTGGTTAGTGTTTCTCAATTGATTGCAGCATTATGAAATGTGGATAGTGTTTCTTAACTCTTTTGAGGTGTTCGCTTACGGATTAAAGCAATCTAGCGGATGTGGTATACCTATCTAAGTGATTATTTGATCATTTAGGGATATGAATTATGCCCTTGAGTGTTAAACTATGAAGTCTTATTCTGAATTACTAGAGTTGCAATTTATGTCGTTGACATGAATCTCACTAAGACGCTAGAATAGCTTGAGAAAACTACCTTGCACCTGAAGATAGAATTTGAGGTGAAGGATCTTGGGAAAACTTGTTTATGCCTTGACCTAAAGTCCAAGCATTGTTCTGATGGTACTTCGAACTACCAGTCGAACTACACCCCGGAGGTGTTACATTTGAGTATACATATGATCTTACATACGCTATATGCAAATGAGACCCTTAAAGAGGTTGTGGAATTCGAAGTTCCATATTTTGAGTTTAACTTTGTGCTTTGTTGTACTTAGCTCATTGTGTTAGACAGAAAATCTCCTTCCCTTTTGATCTATTCGTAAAGATGCAGCACCGCACCTATATGCAGCCACTGAATTGGTATTAAAGACATTTTTCTACTACCCTGAAAGATACTATGGATTTGGGCTAAATCCAACGCATCCCAAGCAGATCCAACCCTCTTGATCCTCAGAAGGATGTTTGCCTTGTTTGTTATGCTGACGCTGGTAACTTATCAAACTTGCACAAGGTACATCCTCAAATGGTTATGTTTTTACCATTAGGGATATTGCAATATCTTGGAGGTCCACGATATGATCTTAGTTACAAAATCTTCGAATCGTTCCAAGACTCACCTCACTTCACTAGGCCACACATGAGAATGGTTGAAAGCTCTTGTTGAGCATATTCAAAGTACTTGCTGTTTTCATCCATCATTGAGTCCCTACGACGATCCATAAATATTATGCCCCATGTATCCACTAGACCAAGACATGATACATTAACGAATTCAACACCAAGACATATTGCCCATACATCACATCAGCAAAGCATCAAGAGATTGAAGTCATGCAAGCTGATCCCAGACAACCTTGCCAAACTCTTCACAACACCACTATTGAAGTCAACCTTTCAGAAGTTTGTCCAAGGAATTGGTATGCCTAATTATTCATATACAATGCTTATAGTTCTCTTTTGGAAGTTTTGTCAAACTCAGGGGAGTATCCAGAAGTATACTTACTTAATCTTAATGTACTCTTTTTCCCTACGATTAGGAGCATTTTTCCCACTGAGTTTTTGCTACTTAACTAGGTTTTGATGAGGCACCCATCTTGGGTTGGTCATACCCTTTTGAGCTCTTCTACTTGCGTCCAGAAGATGTATAGTTTGACTTTATGTAACTTCTCACTTTTCTCCTTGGTCTATGGGATTTTCTCCCACCCGAGGTTTTACCATATCGAGGTTTTGTGAGTTTTACTTTTTATGCATTCTTTCGTTGATCTAAGACTCACATTTGCTCATTGTGCCGACGACTTCATCAATTGTACTCACCATCACTGAAGACTTGATGCGCCATTTACTTGAGTATTTACACGCTCAAGTGGGAGTGTTGCAGTACTACTTATTTAGGAATGTGATCGTGTAAATCCTATCATATCTAGTATATCCTTATGGGACTCTACCATATCTCTTAGACTAAAAATTATCCTATTAGAGTTGTAATCCTATTGGGGTAAGGAATATATATTCCCTACTACTATAAACAAAGGCACAATGGGGTGCGATAACACACACCTCACAATTACACATCTCTCTCTTTCTCTCTACTGCTGCCGCACCCCCTCTCTCTGTCCTTTACCTACAACAATTTGATATTTACAGTTACTTATATTAATAAGATTTTAAATAAAATCCATGATTTGTGAGATTGAAAATATTAAAAAATAAATTATACTTATATCAAAAATTATAATTCATCGTAATCACATGATTTGTCATTAAGATAAATTATAATTAATTAAAACCCAAGTTTTGACAACAAATTCGACTCCACACTATTCACAAAATCTCGGGTTTTTTTTTTCATCTCCGATTACTCGATAATTTCCACAAGCACAAATCCCACTTTTTACAGGCCCAAAAATTCGTTCACAAAATAATCCATGAACATTGATAAGATCCTTAGCAACACCTTAGGGGATGGCATAGCCTTAAATAAAGTTAAGGGAGAGGTTCAAACGAGGAAAGGCTTACAGTGGATACCTAGGCACCCAGAGACAAGGAAGGGCGTAGTAAGCAACGAAATGCTTTGGGGAGTTGAAAATAAGTGTAGATCCAGAGGTTCCATAATAGGTTAACCTTTCGAACTGCTACTTAATCCATGGGCAGGCAAGAGACAACAGAGGACAGACTATACTAGTAACAAGTAAATCTTTTGCTTTGTATGTAAACAGTCTCGATATTTAAGGGATAAAGGCCAATTGCAAGATTGAGACAACCCATAAAGCATTTGATCATGATCATTTTTGTAAGCCTACTTGGGTATTGAGCATTTGTCTGTAAGAACTGAATTCCTTGCAATGGTTAGTTGTTGCAACTACGAAAAAAGGGAATCTGTTTTCTTACATAGAATCATTCATATATGTGTGGATATGGATAACATATCAATTTTTTTATATGGATCCATTTTATTCATTTTATTCGTGCTCGAGCTAGATGATGAAAAATTATCATGTCCGGTACATCTGAGTTAAACTTAGAGATGGAAGTCTTCTTTCGTTTCTCAACAGTGAAGTAAGACTAAGCTCATGAGCTTATTATCCTAGGTCGTAACAAGTTGATAGAATCCCCTTTTTTACGTCCCCATGTCCCTCCCGTGTGGCGACGTGAGGGCATAGAAAAGGAAAGAGAAGGATGGGGTTTCTCTTGGTTTTGGCATAGTAGGCCCCCAGCGGGAGGCCCGCACGTTTTACATACAAAAAGTGGTACATTTTATACAAAAAAAAATGTGGTACGTTTAATATAAAAAACAATGGCTACATTTTATATAAAAAAACAATGGCTACATTTATAAATAAATAAAAACATGGGTACATTTTGGATAAAAAAAATAAATAGGTCTTACATTAAAAAAAAAGAGGGTACATTTTACATAAAAATGGTACTTACAAAAAAAAAAAAAAATTGGTACATTTTACAAATAACAAAGTGGTAAATTTTTAAAGACAAATGGGTACATTATTAATAAATTATTGATACAAATAAAAGTTTGAAAAATATGGACACAAAAAGAAATTGATATATGGGTACAAACTAAAACTGAAAAGAAAATTGGTACAATTTAAAACAAGGGTTGCAAATTAAAACGGGTACAAACTAAAAAGAAAAATATATGATACATAATTTAGCCATAAATATATATATATATATATATATATATATATATATATATATATATCAAATGGAATGTTTCTAACACTAAATGAATATATTTAGAAATAAAATTTAATCATCTTGACATGTAAAATATTTTCTTATTGAAATAATTAATAACGTTTATTAAAACCAAGGGACCTTGATAAAAATTTGAAAATGAATAAGGTTCCAATCAATGGAGTTGAAAAAAGGGGGATGAGAACCTAATTGACTAATAAATAAAAGGATAAATTATATTACACACTCTTAAATTTGGATCCAATTGCAACTTCATACATCATCTTTAAAATTTTGCAATGTCATACACAAACTTACGATTTAATTTCATTGTCATACATCTATTAATAGTTATGTGAAACTTACGATTTAGTTTCAATGTCAGTTGTATCAAACTTAAACAACTAGGACAATAGTGTAATCTTCCTTATATATAAAACTAATAACCTTTTTAGGGTCACAAGCTTCACCAAAAAAAGTAGACAGAAATGTCTCTCAAACAAAAAACTTCAAAAGTAGCCCAAAATAATGCATCAAATATGGCAGGTGTATTTTCGTCATTTTAACAGTGTTTTTTTAATAATTAATTTTTTTTGTGCAGTTTTTTTTTATTATAATTAGTACCTAACAATATGCTAGCAAAAATGTGATTCAATCAGTTGTTCATTAAATATTATTTTCTTTATTTTTAAACACGTTCAAAACATCTTAAGAGGCGTGTAATGCCGGTTATAAAAAAAAGGTATTTTGCACACGCATAATAATGTGATTAAATTAGTTGTCAAATGATTGATTTTTTTTAACAAACGATATTATCTACACTAAGGGGGATGAGGTGGGCTTAGCCTCACAATGAGCTAGCAATAATGTAATTCAATCAGTTGTTTATTAAATATTATTTTCTATATTCTTAACGTAAATTCAAATAGACCGATTTTATTATGTGAATTCAGCTGCTTTGATTGGTTTATGAGGGATTTTTTCTAGCATAATCTAAGATTATTCATTTACTTCAAATATTTGACTTTTCTTTTGTCAATTTAAGCATATAAATATATTTAAAACGTGTAAGTCACGCGTAACACGCCATAATTCAAAAAATCACACACGTGCATGAAGGCTAGTAAGAATTATGTCACAGCCCATCCCAGAATTATTCTACCGAGGACGTGAAAAGACGGGATTGCCCTAAAGGTTGCTAAGGTGTGTGTGACATTTATATTTGGTTAATAAGTTATATTCCTAAGTTTTTGGAAGATTAATTTTGGAACTTAGACTTTGAGTTATTTTTGTGTGGTTAGGGGCTTAGGAGGACCACACACATAACTTACTCTCTCTCTCTCTCTATCCCGTGGACTCTCTCTCTCTCTCCCCTCTCGGTTTTCTTCTTCCCATGCACTGTGCACGTACGGACGAAGTTGGAACTCGTCCATTTCTTCACAGATCGACGTCCTAAAGGTGAGTTCCTTGATCCTTACAACCTCCTGAGTAATTTGGTACCATTTTTGGAACTTGTAACCCTCAGATTTGTCGAGAAACCCTAACCCCGAAAATGTGCATTGTTCATGCACACGTAAAACCTTGCATTTCAGGGAATTTCAAGCTCACAGTGAGCTTAAAGAGGTCCTCACGAGCCTCGAGGTACTTCGTTGGTAGAGTTTGGACGTTGGAGGACCGAGATCGAAGGTTTTTAAAGTTTACCGAGCTATCGAGCTTTCTCAGGTAAAATCTAGTGATTTTCAAGCCTTGAAACTTGTTTAGATGTGTTATACGTGCTTAGAGCTTCATTTTGGTACCAATTTCATGAAAAATGGTTGAAAAATGAGTGAGAAACCATAGTTGGAAAAATTACCCAGAAACCAGCGAAGTCACCGGCGGTCGGCGAGTCGCCGGAGAAGAAGATGGAATATTCCGTTAGTTTGGACGAAATATTCTGACGCCGTTAGTTAAGTTTAACGGTTTCCATTAGGAGTTGACGGAATATTCCTGACGCCGTTTGAAATTCCGTCCGTGTGCCTGGCACGTGACCGCGCGTGGGGGCGCGTAGGTCCGTGCCATTCCTGGCACGTGGGGGGGTGGCAAGTCCAAAAATAATTATAAAAAATACGGAGATGTTTATGAGGTTGTGTAGATCACGTTGGTATATTCAAACACCCCAATTGAGCATCGTATGAGAAGTTATTTTGGATTGATGGTTATGTGCTCTAAATAACGTTATTATAGTTGTTTCACATATAGTTGAGACCTATTCCGAGGACGAGCGCAATCAAAGGCGTCACAGGGGTTACGACCCTTCGACATACCAGTGAGTGGGCAGTTGTTTTCATTATATACCTATATACTTACTCATTTTTTCCAGAAATCGAATTTGAATGAAAGTATGATTTAAAATGCCATGCATAGAATTGTTATGAAATATATGAATTGGTATATGATGCATATGTATGAAACGGTGCGGTGGATGCACAGGTAAGTATCAGGTGAGTTATATTGTGTTGATGATGTGAATTGTGTTGAGAGCTCATAACCTGCACCCCGGTGTTAGTGCTGATGTTGATATTCACCTCCCGCACCGCACACTCCCTTGGATCCAAGTAGGTGTAAGTCCTGTCGTACAGACCACTTCTGTGGTTCCGACTCGTAGGCGACCTATGATACATCGCACAGCTGTTTGATGAGAATTGCACTAGAGTGTATTATTCACCAAGTCATGTCGTACAGACCACTTCTGTGGTTCCGACTCGTGTGCAGGCATAGGTATTGAGCTATATGATTAACCGTACAGGACCACTGCAGGGTCTCCGGCTGATTTATTATTCTGTTTGATACATTGCGTATATTCATTGTGTTGTTGATGCATATAGCATGGCATACTTTCATGATAATGATTTTGAACCATAAATTGAGAATTTGATTTGGTATACATATGGATATTGCTATTCTGAGCATGGTTTTGATATACATATGTTTATATGCTATTTTCTGGGAAAGTATACAGGTTTTACAGTGAGGGGTTATTTATGTTGATATATGAAATGTTTTCGAAAAGTTTTGTTTTACTAACCCACTCAACTTGTTTTACGCCCCTCCAGGTTATAGTTAGAAGTGCTTGGTGGCTCACGAGGATTCCCACGGTTGTTCTGACAGACTTCACACATGTAGGACTCACCTTCGGGTGTTGTAATTTAGTAACTGTCCTACTTGACTGCACTTAGAATTTTATGCTCTGATTGTGTGTAATTCACACGTAAATTCTCTCTAGCATGTCATTTGGATAGTACTGCTAGTATTCGGTTTTTAATCATTTATAATTCTCTTATCTTATCGCTTCCGCATTGCGTTATGGTTACGTCACGTTAGTGATTGCCAGCACGCCCTGATTCTCGGGTCGGGGTGTGTCAATTAAGTTCACGGTGTCCGATTCTTCCATTTAGGTATTACCTGATGTAAACCACTATGAAATGCCTAAAAATGTAAATTTCACATTTTATTTATATTTTACAATACACAGCACACAATTGCATTTCTGATATTTCGGCCGAATTGAAGGGTATTTCGGTACAAAGGGCCACCAGCGGCATCCCAAGGCTTTAGTGGGACCAGCTCCGTCCCTTTTTCTTTACAGCCGACTCTCTTTTGCTTTTCAAAGTTCTTTTATCTCAATTTTGTTCTCTAAATTTACGAATGTATGGTACGCTGGCCAAAATTACCAAAATATTCTTTTGCCTTATGAATGCAAAAGTAAACACGGTTTGTGAGTGCGAGATTTTCGATGTGATCGGAAACACAACTACTACGACATACATCACTATATAGAACATGGAATGACAAATATTTTTACACTTTTTTATAGCATTTAGATTTTATAACATCTAATGGTTCTTATTTATTCATTAAATAATATGGATGCTTATATAGATTTTAACTAATATTAATGATAAAAATTAAAAGTTAAAAAATATAAAATATAAAATGTGGAAAATTAAAAATAAATTTTAATAACGGAATAAACCCTAACTAGTTGGATGCTTATGTGTGATGTTATAAGCAGAAAGCTGCTTTTAAACAAAGCAGAAAACTGAACAAGCATTCAAGAGCAGAAAATCCAACACATCAATATCCAATGACGAAATTTGTAACTTTGCCAGTCGATTTAGTATTGTGAGGTTATCCAGTAAGCAGTACACGTATATCACTTCTTTCTGGGAAGGCATGTGCAAGACAACGGTCTGGTGATAATACATTCAAGTAATTGTACAATGATACATGCTGCAAAAGTTGTGAGTAACCATCAAAATTCAAAAACCCGAACACGAGAGATTCATCGGATAGATGCGGTTTACTGCCCGAGAAGGTTGGAAGATTCATCGAATTGCACTCTGTGGAAGAAATAATTACCCATTTGTGGTCAACAATGAGATAACAGAAATGACATATATACATGTGCCTCTGCTATGACCAGTTGGTGATTCAAAACACGAGAACAAAAAGCGATGCTTCGTTTTCTCTCATTCGCTACTCTTAGGCGAAACTGACCCTTTTTATGTTATTTCCCCTACTCTAGTAATTACCTGTTTGATAATCACTCCCTTGAAATCTTGAGCTTTTATTGCCTAATCTATACTGGTCCTAATTATCATCCAGATTTTATGTTTTTTCAATTTTAACTTTACCTCTAATATTAATATTAATTAAAATCCACATAAGCATACATATCATTTAATGAATAAATAAGAATCATTGGATGTTATAAAATCTAAAGGTTACAAAGAAGTGTAAAAATATTTGTAAAAATATTTGTCCCTTGATTCTATTTCATTAAAAAAATATTTAAAAAAAATACTTTTTTCAATTATGTAATTACATTTGACGTACAGTCTCATGTTTTCACAACAACAAAAATGTCATTTGTGAGGGTGAGAATACAATCTGCCACGTGTACATAGAACACTGTGCACGTGTGATAGTGAGAACGAGGATCCCATGTTTTTGGGTAAGGTATGATATTTTGCTTCTTTTTTTCTTCAAATTATTATAACTAAAATTTATTTTTAACTAAATATTTACAAGAAGAAAATACCTTAAGAGATTAGAGTGTTTAATTTGTAAACCAATAGCAAAACTTAGTTTAAATTTTCTTTCCACAACCAATAACAATGTTGTTTTCTTTCAAATATCTTCATGTCCATGTTCAGTTACGACCATAAAATGTGTGTTGAAACTTGAAATGCCTCAAAACTAAAATGAGAAGACTAATGTTGTGAGGTTAGGAGTTTCTTTAATAATCACGCTCCGTCACTAACTAATCATATGATATAATAGTTCATAAATATGCATCAATTGCGAGAGTCATTTTTCAATATATCGGAAACACTATCCGATACACCAAGTGTAATAATATAATTGATTGAAAATTTTAAAAATGTAAGCACCAACCAATTGTATTATCTAAAGTGTCAAATAACATCTTTGAACCAAAAAAGAAAGCCAATAACCATCTTCCTATCTAATAATGTTAATATTAATCTAGTTTCATAAAATTTTAGTTTTCTGTACTTTTATCTTATTTTATTTTTTTATAAAATAAGACTAACTGGTGATTTCGTCGTGACAGTGCACACATTTATTGTAATTTCATGTTCAGTTTGACTTTTTTGTTTTATCTTAAGGATGTTGTGCAACAACTTGGTACAACAATTTGATTTCAAATCTCTGGAAAGTTTTAACTGTATCACATGTGAACCCAAAACAATAATTTCAAAATACAACAGCTTGATCTGGTGACCTGTCATCGCTCAGAAATACAATAAAAATCGAAAATGGCATATCCGGAATTTAAGCAAGCATGGAGGGCAAAGTTATAGTGCTGTCATATTCTCTGCCCATTGGCTTGTCCCCCCTTTTTCTTTTTCTTTTTCGAGTCCTCCCAACCTCGAACTTTAAGTTTTGTTTTTTTATGTTTTTTCTTTTTCTTCTCACTTGGTTTTTGACCGTTACTTTTGCCCAACGTCTTTCTGTCCCTCTCTCTCTCTTCCCTCTCTCTCACATTCATCAGTGATCACAGCTCCTGTTCTTATTCCCGCCCGCAATCCCAGGTAATGCTTCTCAACTGCAATCCATTCCACCAATTAATTTGTATTATTTTCTTTCTCTTTGTTGTAATTATTTGTTAGAAAAATCAGCCAATTAAGCTCCTTTTTTTTTCCTGAGTTTTATTTCTTCTTTTCCTATTGGAAGCTCTTTTTGTTTTATCAGTATTTTTCAGCTCTAGTTTTTTTTTTTTTTTAAAATCAATATATGAAATGGGTTTTTCTTTTTGCATCTGTGTGTTGAATTAGGCTTGAATCTTCACCATATTACAAATAAAAGCCTGTGAAATTTTCAGTTTTCCAGTTTTTTAAATGGGTGATCTGGTTTTCTGTTCATACGAGATTTTGGTGAGCACTTAAGTTATTCACATTACTTGAAGCAGGAAAGAAATACTGTAATTGGTTTCTCGTGTTTATGTCAGTATTACTTTTGATCTCTTCATAAATCATAAATGTTTTAAACTGCTTTATTATCTTCCAAAAAATGATTATAGCTCGTCTTCTTTGTTCATGAATATTAGCTATTTAATTTTGTTTTCAAATTTTGAAATTCCTGTTTATCCTTTTTTTGACCCAATTAGATCTCTGTTTATTATATCTGAATAATAACATTGCAATTTTTCTTTAGAAGAAAATAAAAGGAAAATGAGAAAAAAGAGAGGATGGTTTTTCCTATTTTAGTCTCTCCTTTTTAGAATATGTTCAATTGCAAATTTCAATAGTAAAATGATTTTAGCGCAGTATTTTTTTTTCGCACCTTATTTATTATTTTATCACTTTATTCTTGTTTGATTTACTCAAATCTAAAACTCAGAAATTACTCCAGTTAGTGTACAAATATCATATCGCTTTTATTAGTCGACTTTAGACCTTTATCTTCTTTTGCGGTGCCCTTCTCTTATTTGACTATCCAGTATTTTTCTGTCATTGTTTAATATGCTTTTTGCAAATCTTCCTTTGATTCTTTTCTTTCAAATTTGCAAAACAAAAAAAATTAAGATATGAAATTTTTATCCCATTAATTTTATGCAACAATTATAAAAGATAAATCTTTCTTTTCATGTTATGGTAGGAGGTTCTTTAATGGGGTGGTGTGTTCTCACATACCTCTTGTTACATCTTTTTTAATTCATTCGACTGTCGAAAATTAAAAGAGTTTGGGAGAAGTAAAAATTAATTTGTGAATATCACACTCTTTAATTGGCCAGTAGTTTCCGAACCAAAAGTTATATGCTTTGTTCCCTCCTTTTTCTTATAATATTTTTCACGCTTGATAAAACTGGGTAGAACAGTTTAGATGTGCTGAAGGTTTCTTTGTGCCTGAAAATGTAGATATAAAGAAAAGTATTCAGACCTTTTTTTTTCAAGTATTTTTTATTCTGTAGAACAAATTAGATATCTGAAAATTTACAATTTAAAATTTGATTTCTCTGCAGATTCTTTCCTGTTGTCGTTCGTTTACATGTTATAATTCTTCATGTTGGAGTGAGGTTATCGAACTCTACTTTCGTTGATCAGGTTGGGAAATATCCTTATGAATCTGACCAGAAATACAAGCGACTATCCTCGTGATTTCGGTTTTGATTCTAGCCTGAAAAATTCATAGGGTGAAAGAAGTAGTTAAGAAGGAAGCAAGAGATGGGATGTTCTACATCAAAGCTAGATGATGAAGAAGCAGTTCAGCTTTGTAAAGATCGAAAGAGATTTATTAAACAGGCTCTTGAGCAAAGAACACGATTCGCCTCTGGACACATGGCGTATATTCAGTCCTTAAAAAGAGTTTCTGCTGCTCTTCGTGATTATATCGAAGGCGATGAGCCTCGAGAGTTCTTATTAGATTCCTTCGTAACCCCACCTTTCACACCTGTTAAGAAAGCAAATCCTGGTTTTATCTCAATGTCCCCAAAATCCTTCTCCCCTGCAACAATCCAGTCCGAACCCCGTTCATGTGTGAAAATATGTTATCTAAGATCAGGAGGGAATCCAGCAGTTTCAGTAGAAGAGAGACCTCAATCCCCCGAAACAGGCAGAGTTGAAGCTTACTCTCCAATGCACCATCATGGGATGGACGGGTTTTTTGGAATGCAATCTTCAGCGATGAATTCTTCGTCATTGTTCTCTTATTCTCCTAACAATAGGCCAAACATCCCTCCACCTTCTCCTCAAAATTCTCAGTGGGATTTTTTCTGGAACCCGTTTTCATCACTAGATTACTACGGTTATCCCACTCGAAATAGTCTTGATCAGACAGTCATGGATGATGAGGTTAGAGGACTAAGGCAGGTCAGAGAAGAAGAGGGGATCCCTGACTTGGAAGAAGTTGAAACCGAACAGGAGGAGGAATGCGATCATGAGGAAAATGTGCCACAAGAAAGGGATAAAGTTGATCTAAACTGCAATAGAGAAGAAGTTATTGTTGAAGATGTTGAGGAGGAGGAGGAGGAGGAGGAAGAAGAGGAGGATGAGGAAAAGGATGGCGGAATAGAGATTGAGCATGAAGTACAAATGCCGTCACATAATAGTGTGACTATGGAGGTGTCACGATCTCAGACTGCTAGACAAGTTAAAACTAATAGCCAAGAAAGAGCTGTTGGTCTCCGGGAGGGTAAGGAAGAAAAACCAGGCTTTACTGTTTATGTGAACCGAAGGCCAACGAGTATGGCAGAAGTTATCAAAGAATTAGAAACTCAGTTCACAATTGCTTGCAATGCCGCCAATGAGGTATCAGCGTTGTTAGAGGCAAGCAGAGAGCAGTACTCTTCATCCTCCAATGAACTCTCAGGTTTGCTTGCTTACTTGGTTCATGAATGCTTATTGTGCAGTAGAAAACATTTTGGCTTTTGTATTTTCTTTAAACTTTCAGGCTGTTATATAGTAAGTACTTTGTTGTTGCAGCCATGAAAATGTTGAACCCAGTAGCATTATTTCGTTCAGCTTCTTCTCGCTCAGCATCGTCCAGATTTTTAATGAATTCTTCGTGCACTAAAGATGAAAGTTATGAAAGCAGAAGTGACGTCTCTGAAGAGCCCTGCGTGTTTTCGGGTAGCCACCAATCAACATTGGACAGATTATATGCTTGGGAGAAGAAACTCTACGAGGAAGTCAAGGTATTACTTCTAAATGGCACCAACTTCTGTTGTCTATCAAATAGTTTAAATATTTAAAAGAGATTAAGAGAAAATCATGAAGAACTGATCTGTGCATCATTACTTAAAACAGTCTGGAGAAAAAGTTCGGATTGCATACGAAAAGAAAGTGATGCAACTACGGAACCAAGATGTAAAAGGAGATGACCATTCTGCGGTAGAAAAAACAAGGGTAGCAATTAGAGATCTGCATACTCAGATGAAGGTTTCAATACACACAGTTGAAGCTATTTCAAAGAGGATTGAAACCTTAAGGGATGAAGAATTGCAGCCTCAACTCTCGGAATTGGTGCAAGGGTATATGCCACGCAGCTTTTATAAATCGTTTGCTCAAATACGTACTCCATGCTTCACGTAATTATTCTTCTGTATTAATCATTTGTTAACAAAACCAGGTTAGCAAGGATGTGGAAAGTAATGGCAGAGTGTCATAAGTCGCAGAAACGAAGCCTAGATGAAGCCAAGCTTTTACTAGCAGGCACGCCGTCAAAACTGGAAGCTAAACGACAGTCTTCCATTTCAGCTGCTGATCCAAACCGGCTAGCACGTTCAGCAGCCAGTCTTGAGACAGAGCTGAGGAACTGGAGATCATATTTCGAGTCATGGATCACTTCTCAACGATCCTACGTGCACGCATTAACAGGTTGGCTCCTCCGTTGCATGAGGGCTGATCCCGACACATCAAAGTTCCCATTCTCTCCTCGCCGTTCCAGTGGGGCTCTTCCAATATTTGGAATTTGCATCCAATGGTCAAGACTTCTGGATTCCATACAGGAGACACCGGTGCTGGATGGACTAGATTTCTTTGCAGCTGGTATGGGGTCCCTATACGCACAACAGCTTAGAGAGGATTCGCACCGAGTTAGGGTAGGTTCAAGGAGATTCGGAGGTGGATCAGCGGAGGAGTTCAGCGGGGGTATGGAAATGGTGGAAGCTGGCGAAGTGGAACAAGTAATGACTGCAGACAAAATGGCTGAGGTCGCGATAAGAGTACTTTGTGCCGGAATGTCAGTTACGATGAGCTCACTGACAGAGTTTGCTTTCGCTTCGGCTGAGGGATATGGTGAGCTTGTGAATCAATGGGACAAGGCCAAGGCTGGAGCTGCTGCAATATTATGACGTTGTGATGTTCATGTTTATGGGGTAGTTTAGTGATGGCTGTCAATATAATTATAAAAATTAATCTAATATCTATGAATATTAGCAATTTAGCATAGAGATTTTGCACCCCAATTGCTTTTAGCTAGTGCCTGATATAGCTATAAACAGTGTTTAAAATATCGGTATCAGTAGAAAGGTCAATATGCAGATTTGTGGAAATATCGATAGATATATCGAATATCGATATCGATATTGGTTGCTTCTAACGGAAATTTTGGAAATTTAAAATGGAACTTTAGGGATTATCAAGCATTGGTTTGGACGAGATATAAGAATTTCTCTGATATTTAAAAGTTGTGTCAGAAATATCGACGATATTTGTCGATTTTTAGCCTAAAAGAGTTTTTCTGATATGAGGTGAAGTTTAGACTTCACCATCCATTTCCATATCTTTCTCTAATTTTTGGATATTTCCATGAAAATATCTATTATCTACCGTATCGAATAAATTTTAAACATTGGCTGTAATATCGCTGAGGGGTATAAGTAATCTAATTACAGCCCTTTTGTCAATGGAAAAGTAAATCTGCACTAATCATTTTGGTAACAAAAGGTCGTCAAAACCATGCCTGGTGAACTTATAAACCTCCACAAGTGGTCCTCTACCACAGTGGTGGAGAGGAGTGTTGCCCTTGCATCATGGCTTGGGTTTGAACCCTATCGACTCCTTAATCTAACATCTAATCTAACAAATCTATCATTTGATCAAAAAAGAAAATAAAAATAAAAAACTTATAAACCTCCCAAATCGTATGAGGTCTTGTCCTCGAAAATAATCATACGCCGGAACAATCACCATTGAACTACAAATCCAAGTGCTGCCTTATTTTCGTTTAGAACCTGGACTGTAGTAAACGTAGCAAAATACTATTTCATTTGGACACAATAAGATTCCTTGTAAAATCAACCAAGGCTGTCCAAACTACTCCAATGCAGTCACCGATCGATACGGCTCAGCGAGGCACCAAAACGTTCAAAACCCTAATCCAGGTGCTCGATCATCGCCTAGAAGTCAACCAAATGCATCCTAGCAGCAACATGACCTCTGTCAAAACACACCCACCTGATGGGTTCCAGAATTCAGTCTTACTGTATATGTGACATTGTAACTTCCTTTCTAAGAAATCAACAAAGAACTTCGACAGAAATAAAACGAAGCGCACGAGGGCAAAAAACATAGAAGTATGAAATTGCACCACAGTTAAACCCTTCTCACCAATTCATATCCAATGAAATTTACAAATTGTCAGCACTGCTTCAGAAGTCAAACATTGGAATCCTGCAGGTGAAGAATACCTTCAATTCTAGGTTTCTAACTTCAACTTTCCAGCAAATCATATCATGTATTTATACAGGTGCTTATTTTCCCAAAATTTCAACGTCATACTACAAAATTGAAAGAACAGGATTACAGAAATTCTCTCTTCGTCGTCAGGCTGCTAATCCTAGCTGGTTTTCATGTAAAAAACGCTGGTGCTAGGAACACAACTATTCATACCCATCATCATCAACCTCGACATCAGCCTCATCAACTCGACTTAGAAGAGTGACGAAAAGTACAACTGAAACCAGCTGTGTTGTTAAAAAATATCTGGCCCTTCTCTTAAAACTTTTCTCCTCCTTTGTCTCTTCCCTTTTGGGTTTACTCTTGGGCTCAGAACCTGATAACAAATAAGCATAAGAAAAATTGCATTTGAGGAGAATTAAGTTGCGACCTAGGTGACCCTGATACAAATATCATAGATAGAACCAATATGATTAAATAAAACTTCAATCCCATAAATGCCATATATACAAATAGGTCGCCATATCTATACAAATGGAAAACTTGCGTGTTAAAGTCCACATGCAATGTGGATACGCTTACTCATCAAAAACCTACAATCTTCCGCTTTCAGATGATTTATATCACCCATGTCCCTATTAGTCAGCTCTTGCATTAATTATGCTAGAAAGCAGGAAGTATCACATGATCTCAGATTCCGAGCTGCAAAAAGCAGCTTCCACTTCAAGAGAGGCCTAATGTGCAACTTGCTCAAGTTTCTAACTGTTAACACTCCGAAGTAAAATACTATGTTTTCTAAAGCAAAAATATGGTGTTGGAAACTGCATGTGTGCAAGCCAAATCTACTCTCAAATTTTCCACGATAAGAACAGAGGTTCACTAAAGAAAAAGAAAATGGAGCAAAAAATGATCCGGTTTGGTAGAGGCAATAAATCCTTTAAATTATAGCATGGAAAAAGATAAATAGAGAGACACAAGCCTTGAATGTAAAAGTATCTCACTCGAATTTGAAGGACCTCTTCTAGGAGCTGCTGATGAAGAATTTCCATGAAAGTTTGGAACTGAAGATGGTGAACCCGAATCCACGAACTCCACCTTAAGCCTATCAGCATACTTAACAAGGTTCTCATGTTCTAAAAGCTTGCTCCGCAGTACCGATGTTTCCTAAAAGCACAAAGTGTCAGGAATCATGACCAAATACTCCATAAAACTAATAAGATTGAACAACATCTACTGTACAACTTGGTGTTGCCCATAGGCCAAGTTCATTCAGTGGAACCAAATATATTTATGAATAAATTAATTACACAAGTTTAGTCATCTGTACAAAGATCAAATTCCTACTAACTCGTGAGTATAATAATTGATTATCTAAGATTGAAATACCAAAAAGATTGATAAAGAAATGATTGTATTAAGAGGCGATCATAGGTCACATGGAAACTAGGCTAATGCACGATAAAAAGTAAGGAGGCAAGTTTAATGCAAGGAAATAAAAGAAAATAAAATAATATATAAACTGGGCTACGGACAGAGAAGGCATGATACTTGAAAACTAGAGGTAACTAAATAATGTAATGCCATCAGGAAATCTGAAGGGCCAAGGGGAGATCAAGCATAACTCCATTGAGAGAGAGAGAGAGAGAGAGTATAATGCCATTAGGAAATCTGAAGGGCCAAGGGGAGATCACGCATAATCCCATTTGAGTGATGAACACAAAGATATAAATTGCGAAGCTAAAATGAAAATCTACGAAAGTGGTTCCAAGACTTCACTAACTCAAAAATTAAATCCCAAGGTCTAATTCTATGACCAAAACACTGACTTCTGAGCAATGTATTAAAAGGCGGGGGCGTGGCCGAGGCGTCCAATGGATAGCCCAGCCTAGGCGCAAGGAGTGAGGCATGAGGCTTTGAACCTAAAATTTTAATATATATTATATATATAAGTATATTTATAACAATATAATCTTTGTAAAAACAAATATAACTATAACTAAATCAAAGATAATATCATCTTCTTTATTACTAAGTCTAGTTGTACTTGGAAACTATGTCATATAATCTCAAAATGTTATAATTATTTATTTTATTGTAAGCAATTATAGAGAACTTCACGGAAAATAAGGATGCATGGTCACAATTATAGGAAAATTTCAAGCAAAATAAAGGCTGAATGTTACACTTATAAGTAATTTAAAATGAAATAAAAGCTGAGTGGAGTAGTTATAGGGTATTTAAAATGATATAAAGCAATAATTATGGGAATTTAAAGGAAAATAAGGGGTTGAGTGGAGTATTTATAGGGTATTTAAAACGAAATAAATGGGGTGGAGTATTTATAGGGTATTTAAAATGAAATAAATGCCGAAAATAAAGGGTTGAGTGGAGTATTTATAGGGTACTTAAAATGAAATAAAGGCTAAGTGGAGCAATTATTATGGAAATTTATGGGATTTGGAGAGAGAAAGTCTCTCCTTCTTCGTTGAAACTCGAACGGCAGAAAACATTTCAGAAAACCTGGATTTTGAAGAAAAAAAGGCCCAAATGAACGCCCCGAACGCCCTGAGGCGCGCCTCCGCCGCCCAGACGCGCTCCGGCGAAGCCTTCCGCCCACTCCCTCAAAACAGAGGCGGGAACACCGACGCCCAGCCTCAGAGGCCACCTAGGCACGCCCTGAGGCGAGCCTTTTAAAACACTACTTCTGAGAGAGGTCAGAACAAGTATCATTCTTTAGTTGTTCAAACTTTTAACTTTGATAGAAATGTAGTCTTATGCCAGCTGAAACTGGGTTATTTATGGGGGGCGAATTTTGTGCACAAAACACTGACATCTGAGTGTAAATTCAGACCAGTATCGTTTCTTTTAGTTTTAATTTATCACTTTGGTGGAAAAGGCAGTCTTCTGCAACTGAAACTGTCATTTATAAGTGTAGTACCTCTTCCTAAGCTCAAATTCAGTCAGAGTTCCAGACCAGATGCAAAAGGGTATATATCAAAGCCGATTTTCCCATTTTGATTGCTGAGAGTGCAACTTGAAATCCAAGTCGTTCAGACCAAATTTTAATCTCACAGACCCAAAAAAGAAAAGCAATACTTTGTTGAAGATCCTGGCAAACAAAATTTCACCAAATAAAAAGTCGAAAATTCTGGTTTCGAGAAAATATATAGAGTAGAAGAATTCTGCTTCCTATCGAATTATACATATTGTACTGTATGTTTATTCTACGTATGGGTTTTTATCAAGGTTCTAAAAAACGCTAGGCGCTAGTCGGGCGGCGGACTGGCGCCTAGCGCCTAGGCGGCTAGGCGGGGGTCTAGGCGGGCTAGGCGGATTTAGGTAAATTTCTTATATATCTTGTAAATAAGTGCATATTGGCACTTATAAAAATTATACGTGTATGAAATCTATGAATAAGATAATAAAATAATGAAAAAATGAAAAAAAAGTATCCAACAAGTCCAAAATTTAAAAACACATTGAGCATATTAGTAAAGAGTATTGTAGGATGACACATGTACAACAAGTTCACAATTTAAAACCACATAAAATGCAAAATAGGAGGAAAATAAGGAAATATAGTAATGTAAGATACTTGCAAAGTTACAAAGCTAGGAAATAAATTTGAGATAATTGATTTTACGTTCTACTTCAATAAAAACGAACGCCTAGGACAAAGAAACTAAAAGAAAGGAAAAACATAAAAGAAACAAATAAATAAAAATAAACAAATAATAAAAAATAAAAAAAGAAGAAAAAGGAAAGAAAATTTTCATGGGCGCAGGGTTCGAACTGGAGCCCTGGGAGCTTGTGAGAATAAGCTGACCAACACATCCAAGTCCATACTAGTGTCAATATTTAGCAACAACTACAATATATGCTAATTTAGCAGCTTCATGTTCATTTCAAAAAAAACCCTATCATCACCGACACTCTCTGCCTTGCCTCGAGCCCAGAGCCCCAAACGGCTCACTGTCTCTCCATGTCAGAACGTCCCTTTCAAATTTCAATGGACATGGCATGCACACATGTCATGCATCCATGTAGTGAACTTCTTAGGATTCCAAAATAAAGGGCTAAGATGTGCCCCCATTTCTCTCATTTCTGATAACTTTTTAGAAATCCTAGGCCTCTCTCTCTAGAATATGAGAGATATCTCTCAATAATAGAGGGACATCCTCTCATTTTACCCCACCCTCTCCCATTTCTCTCAGACCTCTCTCTCTCTTAAGGATAAAAAAAAAAGAGCTCTCATTTCCCTATAATGAAGAACCCTAGCCGCTCCTCATCTACCATTTTAGCTCCAATGGTTTACCCTCCTCTCTCATTTCAACACACCCACTCACCTTTAGTCGCTCACAATACTCAATCTTCTCTGCAAAAACCAAAACCAGCGAGTCCTACCATGGTAATGGTGGCCTATTGAAGCTCCAAACTTCCCAAAGAGGTAAGCATCGCCTCTGTCATTGTTGAATATGTGTCCATTTGATGGTTTGAGATAGAAAAAAAAAAAGACTAACACATGCTTTTTTTTTTTTTTCTATGTATGAGGGTGAGGATCCGCCTAGCCGCCTAGAGCCCAGCCGATTTTTCCAACCGATTTGCAAGAAAACACCTCGGGTCACCACTGCAAGAAAACGCCTCGGGTCACCACCGCCCAGCGCCTAGGCGCCGCCTAGGCCCTTTTTTAGAACACTGGTTCTTATCACAAAGGTCCTTGATGTTTGGAAAATCATAATTTTCATTCACTGTGTTTCAATTCAATCAATTTGGTCCTCCATGTTTGTTCACACACATCAGTTTGGTCCTTTTGTCCAAATTCGTTTAAAGTTACATTTGTGTGATGTGGCACACATTTGGGAGCCCACATCACCAAAGACATGGCGCAGGTGGATTATAAAACAATTAAATTTTAGAAAATGGTTTTAGTTTCAAAATTGAAATAACAATAGACCTTTCACATCCCTCTCCGCTCAGGCCCTCAATGTCCCCCTCCTCCAACCCATTCAACCAATCCAAAACCCCAACCCGCCCCCCACAAAAAAAAGGAAAGATGAAGTTGAACTGAAGATGTGCCTCAATTGATTCAACCACCAATTTATTGTATCAGTATGAAAACAATTAAGGTGGTTCTGTTTGGGTTGTAGAGAGGAGAGAAAATTTAGAGACAAAGAGCGAGCATTTGTGCCTTGCACAGATTGTTTTTTTTTTTTTTTTGGTCGGTCTTGCACAGATAACTGGGAACATCTTGGGTGACAGAGGTTTGGAGATTGGGGAAATGTGTAGTTGAATTTTCGGTGTGTCGCATCCCAGCCCGGACTGGACCACTTCCCGGGCCCGCTCCACCACCGTAGCACGATATTGTCCGCTTTGGGCCCCGACTACGCCCTCACAGTTTTGTTTCTGGGAACTCACGAGCAACTTCCCAAGTGGGTCACCCATTATGGAAGTGCTCTGGCCCCCTCTCGCTTAACTTCGGAGTTTCTACGGAACCCGAAGCCAGTGAGCTCCCAAAAAGCCTCGTGCTAGGTAGGGATGGGAATATACATTTAAGGATCACTCCCCTCAGCGATGTGGGATGTCACAATCCACCCCCCTTAGGGGCCCGACATCCTCGTCGGCACACACGCGGCCAGGTTTAGGCTCTGATACCAAATTGTCACATCCCGGGCACGCCTCCGTCGTAGCACGATATTGTCCGCTTTGGGCCCCGACTACGCCCTCACGGTTTTGTTTCTGGGAACTCACGAGCAACTTCTCAATGGGTCACCCATCCTGGAAGTGCTCTGGCCCCCTTCTCGCTTAACTTCGGAGTTCCTACGGAACCTGAAGCCAGTGAGCTCCCAAAAGGCCTCGTGCTAGGTAGGGATGGGAATATGCATTTGAGGATCACTCCCCTGGGCGATGTGGGATGTCACAAGGTGGGTGGGTGGGGGAGGGTAGTGACGGGCAGGGATGTCAAGGGAAGGGTCCAATTTGGGTTGAGGTGGTTTGTGCATTCAGAGTTGGGGGCCGATGGCATATGAAGTTTTGAGTTTGGGCCCTTTTGGGTTGGTGTTTATTAATTTACCTTTTCATTTTCATTTTTTAGTTTTTCTTTATGGTTTGAAAAACTTTAAGCTATTTTTACAAATTGATATTTTTTTAATCCACATGGCAACACATAAGTGTAGTTATGAGTGCCATACATGTGCCATGTCAGCACATTAACAGAGTTTTCAACGGCAAGGACCAAACTGATGTGTGGGAGCAGAAGTTAAGGACCAAATTGATTAAATATTGAAGCATAAAGGACGAAATTATGATTTCCAAAACATTGTAGATTACAATCCAGAAACCATCACGAAAAAAGAAAAAAAAGTTCATAGAAGTGATGGTGGAAGTTAGAAGCATAATGTTCACTTCTATGGAAGTATATTTCTCTTAGAATTAGCACTAGGGGCACTAGAATTTACACAAGGTTCTGTAAGCTCAATAAAGTTTTAATGCTAAAAGTAATTAAGGGACTGATAAAGACAATGGTGCCGGTCTTAATTTTCTACATCAGAGTACCATTCCAAATCAAAATTGGCATGCGTTTTCTATCTCTTTCATCTCCCATTCAAGCAAATAATGTTATCTGAATTCATGCAGAATACTAATCTACAAGATAAGCTCAAGATTCAAGTTGGAATCTCCACTTCTTAATAGATTTAAACTATATAGTTGAGCTAATAGAACGCAAATGTTGTTTAATTGCTAATATAAACTTTTCTAATCTGCCAGCCTATAAATACAATGACTTACTGGTAATGCTTGAAGAGTGATAAGTGCCTGCCCAAGAAAGACTGCGTCCAAACTTGATGGCCTGCATAAAAGGAACAATGCATGTAGATACATAATCAGCATGATAGTATTAATTGCCACTTTGCGTGTAAAAAAATACTAGTACTAAAGAAAGGAAGTTAAATAATAACAAGCAGTTCCCATGATTTCATGTAAAAGGAAATAGGTACCTAGAATAGGATAGAAAATCACCTGTCTTCAAATAAAAACTTTTGTTCCTCCAACCGACATGACAGAGCTCCAAATGCAAGGCTGGCTCTCCTGTATATCTGTCCATCAATTTTTCAAATCAATACAACCACATGATTTCAATAATAATCAAACAAGACAGCACTTATTACTTGGCACAAAGTAGTAGGGTCAGTGAGAAAAAAGTACATGTTCTTCTACTTTCTCAGCATTGTCATTAGTAATCCCAAGTTGCTGCTTTACAGTGTAAAATTTCTTATAGAATAGAATCTTTCCAATTGGCCATGGGAGATCAGAATAATATATCTCTTTGGCAGAACAACCATCAGTTCCCACCCAGAGTTCATACGTAAGGGCATCAGAAATCCAGGAGCTGATCGTTGCCTTTGTAGATATCCATTCTGGGATTGAGTGAAATTCAGTGTCCAAATCAGCGATGCGATCTTCTTTTAGTCTTTCGATAATGCCACCCTTCTCATTATTATAGATCACATACTCGCCAGATTTCAATGTAAGGGATTTTATCTACACAAAAGCCACAACCGATACCATGATTTTCATCTTCTTGATATATATGTGCACACTTACATGCATACTAAAATATAAATGCGAAACAATAAACCAACAGAAGTGCAACCATAGAAACTAAACTCGTTCTTATATTAATTCAAATATATTCAGCAAGTGAAAAAAGAAACAGTTGACAATGTCAAGGCTCCGGCACAAACACAGTGGCAATTGCTCTGGCCATGTTTGTCCAGTTACATAAGATATACCTTAACTATACAAAGAAGCCCATTTAAATACATACCAAACACACAAATCCTATATATTTTTAGCTACATATATATCCCAATTGTATACATAACAGGCACCATTCATAGAACCACCGATACACCCAAAAAAGTTGGAGAGGGACTTATAGCATGGGTACACAGCCACCGTAGCGACCCATGCCAATGATATAATGACGTGTAAGATTCTGTCCACCCATCATTGAATTGTTAGCACAGGATGCTTACAGTGACAGTGTACCCTTACCATGTAAGGTAATCTCCTACAGTTGCCAATATAATACAAAACTATTTGAATAAAAAAGCAGTTGGTAATTAAGAACACATTCAAGTAGCAAGCTACTCCTCTTCACTTGTATGTAAGAGGTCTTAGATTCAATTCTCGTCAAAAGCAAATTTGAGTCACATTATTGCTAGCCCATTGTAAGGCTTAGCGTAGATAATATTGTTTGTTCAAAAAATAAATAATGTAACAAATCCAAAACTAATATGCCATGGAAGTTGGAACAATCAACTCAATGCATGTAAAAAAAAAGCCCCAATTCAAAAAATTAGTAGAAACGAATTTCAGACCACCAAACCTGCCAAACCCTCCCAAAAAGAATAAAATCAAATTAAATTAAATATTTGCAGAGATGGGAAAGATTTGATTACCAGAGTCGGGGTAGGTAAGATTGAAATCTAAGCGGAAGGGAACTTTGGCAAATTTGAGGTAAAAGTAGACTGGCAAGCATGAAGGGCATGCAGTGGGCAAGCCGAAGCAGGACTTTCTCGCGACGAGAGTGTAATCTTCCATATAACCAGTAAAACCCAGTCAGATGCTGCCTTTCTGAATTCAAATCCACAAGCAAGCAGGTTAGGGTTTTTTTCTTGTCAATGGCGGGTGTTGCAGAAGAACAGTCAGCGAGAGAGAGAGAGAGAGAGAGAGACTGGGGGGAGGTTCTTGCCTCGTGGTTCTGGGAAATTGGGTGTTTCGCAAATGGGTCGTGGAGTATTAAATGGGCCGGATCCGAGTCAAGGCCCAACTACCAAAAGGCCTAGGGCATTCACTTCAATTTTTCGTTCAAACTACCGTATCCGCTGAGCCGCTACATGCCGAAACCCTAAACCTTTGGATCGGAAAGACTCATTTCACTGGTGTCTTCTCCCTCTAATTCCCCCAATCATCATCAACTTTCGGTGACCTCTGCAACTTGACTTCGAGAAGTCATTTCCATGACTGGAAACACGAGATTCTAATAGAATGTCGTCGGGATTTGCACCTTGAAACATGACAAGTAATTTCGGCATCTCTTGAGCTCCTTACAGTATATTACCTTAACTAGTCCAAAATTGCGTTTGTTGCTTAGTTTATGTCTCGTCCCACAAACACTCATCTTAGTACTAGTGGCGGATTCAGTAATATTATTGTGGGTCAGTACGAATAGAGCAACGTGCAAAATCTTTTGGACAGTTGAGCGTGCAAATTGGTATTTAATCAAGCCTTGGTAGCCCTAAGGTTATTTGTCAAGTCATATTGCACGCATATCGCCAGATGCTAACAGTTTTCAAGCAAGCATGTCAACTTATGTCAATAGTTTTTTAACGATCATGCCTACAGATGTCAACTAAACATATCGACAAGATGCCCATAGAAATGTATACAAAGGCATGAGGCTAGCAACTACCCTGCCTAGTGCCCCTAGAGTCAATTCGTCGAGTAGTTGGAAGGTAGCTTTTAAGGGCATCTTAGATTTTCAAAAGGTTGCACCCAACTCTTCCATCGAGGAATTCTAAGCTTGGGGTGTTGATAGGATACTAAGAATGGTTATCCAAATTAATGTGGATGTGTATATTTCAACTAGCTCAAGGGACCCTTATTAGATGTTTGACACTTGTTATTAGATTAGAAGATTAGTTGTAGTGGTTATTGTTGTGGAATCTTAGCTTACAAGACTAAGATAGATATATATCAGACTAATTGTGCAAGGTAGAATATTGTAGACATAGAAATTTTGGTGAAGTAAATGTTCACCAACAGATTAAAGTTTTGATATATCATGGCTTATGTGGCATGCGCCATGTGTCTCACAAATCGTATACATGGATGTGACTCATCCATATCAGACGAGTCAGACACGTGTCAACACTTGGCAGAAATGAATTATTTGATTTTAATTTAATTGAATCAAATATTAATTGATGGAGTTAAATCACGAACCAAGCCACATATCGAGTCTTGGTTCTTTCGTCAATTAATCAAGCCCACAATCAAGGTCAAATCTATCCATAGGCAAGGCTTAGAAAGTCCATAAATACGAGACTCCAAGACAGAGAAGGGGATCAGAAAATCATTCTGACACCCAGACTATATTTGAAGCTTTGCTTACCTGCCATTTCTCACTCTAGTCCAATATGAGTGTCGTGCCCAGTTTAATATTGTTTCTTTCATGCGCCCAGTTTAATAGTTAGCGAGAATTATCCACAAAGCATCCCGAAGGAAAAGCAAGTCGTAGAGAATGCTTTGTTATTCTTCCAGCAGTTCATAAGTGCTTGGTCTGGTGTTATGTTGAATGCTTCATCACCGATGAGTGTTTCTGGTGGCTTTGAGGATGGTCTATTGAGGTGCTTCTTGCGGCCGTCGATGTTCTTTTAACTGCTGTTAAAATGCTTCACGTGACTGTTGAAGTTATGAGTTAACATTAAAAAATGCTTGGCATGGAAGCTTGAAGTGCGAGAGCTATAGATCCACAAAGTTTAGCAAATGAGAGTGCATGAGCCATTTTGGTGTAATGGCTGGTTGGGTTTTCTTGTGAAATGAGAAAGCTTAAACCTAGATTCTACGGTTTGCTGGAAGGCTTGCAGTCGTCAATAAGAGTTTCTACTACGAGGATAGGGAATTCCTGTAGCAGGAAGAAGCATTCATGTAGTAGAATAAAGATGGTCTTCTCTAAGCATAAGGTTGAAATGGCGTGTTGGAGAAGGTTTGGTCTGTATATGTGATATTTTTGTAGTAGATGAAGGAAAACATTGGAGTGAGGAGAGTGGGAAACTTAGGGTTAGGGTTAGGCTTGCAGCTAAGATAGTGTGTCTCCTCCATTTGCAATTGAGCATGATCTCCCCATTTGCTTCTGATCCTTTCTCTGTTTTAATGAAGGATGAAGGCTCTTTTTTGTTTCTCTTGGGTAAAAAGTTGTGTTGGAAACTACTTGTTCCAACAGGTAAAATGGATGACTTGGAACCTCTATATGTCCTATGGATAATAAGGGATGCTGAAAATATATTATTTCCAACGGTTAAAAAAGTGGAACATAATCCATTTAGCAACCTATAGACCATAGGTTGAGATGGCTTTGCAGTAGGAATATGCTCATGGGTAACATATGTCTAGTGCAGGAACATGCTGAAATAGCTTGGTGCAAGATTAAGTTTCTTGGGAAGATAAGTTGTAGTAGAGTGGGGGCCAATGACAGGGCACAACTAAAATAACATGTAGGAATATGTCATTTGCTTATGAACATGGGATCACTCTAAGTTGGGATTGGACTTTGGTACTCCCAAGTAGGCCAATGTCTCCAATATCAAAGAGTTTCCCATGCGTCTTGTGGACCTTCATAACCTACCACATCTCAACCCCTCAAGCAAGCCTCACTAAACTACATATCTTGGGTTCCATATGAGTTTGGTAGGTGTTGTGTTTAAAAGAATGTGCATAATCTAACATATATTTTTTGGTTGGCGTGACATGATAATTAATTAAAACCTTGCTTAACTACTACTTTTTTAGATAAATATGTATAATATAAATAGGATTATCATGAAATTGTATGACTGTGTATTAAAAAAAAAAAATTGTGTGATAGTATAGAGCTTTTAGGCCTTCAATCCTCTTAAGCCTTGCTTGAAATCTTTGGATCCTAATAATAACTAAATAAATGAAAAAGTAGATGGGTCCTATTAGTTTTGGGTATGACACGTGAAAAATGAAGATATGTTTATCACACGCGTATTCATTTTCTTTCATAATTGTTCCCTCTCGTGTCCATACTATGTAAGTAAACATGCTCCCAAACAGTGGCGGATCCAGGAAATAATATTCGGGGGGTCAGTAAGAATAGTGCGCGTAGCGCGCAAATTTTTTTTAGCAGAAATAGCATGCATATCGTCATTTCATCGAGTATTGATAGGCCTTAAGTCATTTGGAAAGGCATATTGCACACCTGTTAATGCCTCATTTGCGTGGGTAACTAACATGTTAAGGCTGCTCCCATATGAATGCTTAACAAAGAAATACACTTATCTTGAACACACTAACAATGTTTGATATCATTTCATCCCATTAATATGTTTGTCCAAGAATGATGATGCTTTGTTATTCTTTGAGATAACCATTTCATTTACTTTGCATTTTTGGATAGTTTTTTACTTGGTTCTTTTTTTTTTGCCAACAATTGTAATCACAACCAACAAACAAGCCAGAGGTAAATAATATTAGGACTAGATTGTAAAGGGGCAACACCTCTCTAATGCATTTTATCATGCAATTGAAGGGCATATATGAAGGGCAACTCTAACCTTTAAAGGGGCAGCACCCAAGTCATCCATAGACATTCACTGAAGTTCGGAGGGTCAGCACCTAAGATGTCCATAAACGTTCACTGAAGTTCGGGGGGTCAGCTGACCCCCCTTGCCCCTTAGTGCATCCGCCAGTGCTCCCAAAACGGTTAACGATGTTTGAAAAAAAAAAACAAAGTCAAGACACAAAAATTAATGGGTAATGCTAGGGAGACCAAAATTTTAAACCAAATGATGTGTCACTAGAAATAAGTATGTTAATCGACACTTAATTAATAATCAAATCATCTATCATTTGGTTTAAAAAATTTGGCCTCCTAACATTACTCAAACTTAATAGGTCCCGTGTCAAGTTTCTTTGAAAATAAAAAAGCTAAATATAATAGTGTATTAATCATGTAAACTTTTATTGTACATAATCAGTTATGCTTGATGTTACTTAACTAAAAACGCAAAGACAAGATGCTAGGTTAGGTAGCCTATGCAAAACAAGATGCTAGGTTATAACTTACTAGCCCTTCATGCACGCGCGTAATGCTAGGTTAGGTAGCCTATGGAAAGCAAGATGTTAGGTTAGAACTTACTAGCCTTCATACATGCGTAAAATATATTTTTTGAATCACGGCGTGCTATGCGTGACTACACACTTTTTTAATCACATTATTGGTAGCCCATTATGAGGCTAAGCCCACCCCTCCCCTTAGTGTAGATAATATCATTTGTTCAACAACAACAAAACAATCATCTGACAACTAATTGAATCACATTATTATGCGTGTGCGAAAACCCTTTTGTTATAACTGGCATTACGCGCATCTTAAGATATTTTGAACGTGTTTAAAATTAGAGAAAATAATATTTAATAAACAACTGATTGAATCACATTATTGCTAGTCCATTATGAGATGCTAATTATATATAAAAAAAAACTGTACAAAAAATATTAATTATTAAAAAACACTGTTTATATGACGATAATACCCCTGTATTATTTTGGGTTGCTTTTTGAACTTTTTGTTTGGGGCATTTTTGTCCCATTTTGGTGAAGCCCGTGATCCCAAATGGGCTTCCGACTTTATATAGTAGTATAGATAAGTAGGAATGATAATTTTGTGGATGACCTATTAACTCGAGACTAAACGATAAAAAAATAATAGGTTCCGAGTCGATACGTTAATGATTGAAGTTGGTACTAAGTCATCCTTTAAGAACCGGTTAATGAGTTGAGTTATTATCGGATCATCCACTAAGAATCCAATAATGTGACAGCCCGTCCTGGAAAATATTGATTTTATAATTTATTAAGTGATTTTACGAAAATGCCCCTGAGGCACGCGCATTGTTCGAGGTTAATTGTTGTGTCGTACCATCTAAGATTTGTTTTCTTGACATATCCTCGTAGTATTCGTCGCTACGGACGCGTGGGCGCAAGCGGTTCGTGATTTGGAGTTATATCGAAAAATATATTGATGTTTGAAGTTTAGGCATTTTAGGAATTATTATTTTAGAAAAATCTGGAAATTCTTTTATGAAAATGGACGGCCCAGATTTAATAAAGAAATTAATGTATGGCTAGGATGAAAAGGAATGAGATTATGTGTGTGTGTGTGTGTGTATGGCTGGCGGAAGAGGAAAGGAAGAAGAAGGGGATTGGGCAAATCTGCCCAACCAGGAGGAAGAGAGAAGAGAGCTCCGGGAGAGAAAAGGAGAGAGAGCTGGCGAATGGGGAGAGGAGAGAGGAAGAGAAGGACCAATCAGAGAAGGGGAAAGGAGGAAAAGAGAGAGGGCGAGAAGCGGAGGATGAAGAACAGAAATGGGTCTTCAACCCGCGACCCGCGCGACCCGTGGGTTTTCCACCCTTGTTCGTCCAAATTTCTTCATTTTTCCGGTGAGTTACTTCAAACCATCACTTGGAAAACCCTCTATGATGTTCCCTCTTCCTATTACACCCCAAAAATCAAAGAATTTGGCTTGAAATTGGATGAAACCGTACGGTGTGTGTGCGGTGGCTTAGTGTGCAAATTCTTCAAATCTTGAAACGTTTTCTTTCAATTGCTAACACCATTAGCATTCCCTTAGGACCTGGAACAAAGCCCAAGCATTAGTTGGAGCATCGGAGTGGTTTTGGAGGTCGAATTGAAAACACCCATTTCTAGGGTTCTTCACGGTTTTGGCAAAATTGGAGCCTTTCCAGGCCGAATTGGTCTTGGTCACAGGTATGAAAGTTGTTCTACTCTTTGAGATCTTCAATTCTGCAAATTTTGGTAATTTTTGGATAAAGTTGAATTTTCCGGCGAGCCGGGGCGGCCGACCGCCACCCACGGCGGCGCGTGCGGCGGCGCGTGGTCAGTGGGCCGCCAATGTCATTTTTAAACTATATTGGATGTCCTGAGTTCAGTTTTGATAGTGGCTTAACGTTGGTTGATCATTTGGACTTAAATTCGTTAAGATGCATGGTTAGGCCAAAATATGAATTGACGATCCGACCGTCGGATCGTCACCAAACTTTGATACGTAGTAGTACGTAATATTTGAAGAATGTAGGAACTTACAGATCGAGAATTCGATTTACGGATCTCCTGGAATTGGAGTTGTAAGTTCATAAAATATAATGTTAATCGTCACTTAGTTCGACAATTGACGGAGATCCGACCGTTGGATGGTCATGAAATTTTAGGATGTTGTTCTAGAGATTTATTGTGGACCTCTGGAAGTTACGGATTGGAAATCTGAGTTGCAGATCTTCCGGATCGAACTACTTAGTGACGTGTTTTATATAAGTGATATATTCTATCGATATGATTCTGAGGCATGATTTGATGGTTGTTCTAGGCGCCGATCGTCATGACGCCTTGATGTGTTGTGCTAGGGAGTTGCAGGGCAAACTCCAGGTGAGTGGGCAATTTATTTCAGTATATATATATACACACTTAACGTTTTCCCAGAAATCGATTTTTGAATGAAAGTATGTTTAAAAATGCCATGCATAGATTTATATGAATATGTGATTGAAATGCCATGCATAGAAATTACATGAATTATGTGAATTGATATATGATGCATATATGTGAATTGGTGCTGCGGACGCGCAGGTGAGTATCAGGTGAGTTACATTTGGTGCATTGAATTGTTTGACGAGATTTATGTTGATAGCTCATAACCTGCACCCCTGGTGTTAGTGCTTATGTTATTCACCCGCATCACACGCTCACCTTGGATCCAAGTAGATGCTAGTCGTACAGACCACTGGAGGTGGTTCCGACATGCTAGTCGTACAGACCATTAGAGACGGTTCCGACTAGTAGGTGACCTTAGATTATGTGCACAGATGATTGATGAGAGAAGCACTAGAGCGTATTATTACACCATCCGAGTCGTACAGACTACAACAGGTAGTTCCGACTCATGTGCAACGTAGTGCCGTACAGGTCGCAGTTGGCGACTCCGGCAGTGCCGTACAGGTCACAGTTGGTGACTCCGGCTGGATTGGATATTGAGCTTTAGAATCAGCCGTACAGGACCACTGCAGGGTCTCCGGTTGATTTATTATTTCACCTGATTTATGTTGATGCATCCATATTATGTTTTTGGTGCATGGCATGGCATATTTTCTGAAAAGTGATAAAGAATTGTGTTTTGAGATTTTTGAAGCTATATATATTTATATATGCTATTTTCTGGGAAAGTATACAGGTTTTACAGCGAGGGGTTAGAACTTTGATAAAGGAAAGTTTTGAAAAGACTTGTTTTACTGACCCACTCAATTTTGTTTTGCGCCCCTCCAGGTTCGAGTTAGAGCAGAGCTTTGGTGGCCACGAGGAATCCAACGGTATTCTGACAGAATTCGCAATGGTATTTTTAAGCTTCCGAACTGTGTAAATGGTTACGTCACTCTCACGTGACGGCCAGCACGCCCTCCTTCGGGACGGGGTGTGTCAATAAGATATCATTTTTCAGATTTAGACATTAGGTATAATAATTTCTTGTATAGTCCATTATCCCCACACGACCTGTTAATGAATCAGGTTGTTATTGGATCACTTGTTAGTGTTAAGATAACGAGTTTAACACAACACGATCCATAAAGATAACGAATATAACATGAAAACAATACGAACATGACAAACAAGACACATTTGCTGTACCTAATTAAAAGCATACATTTTTGTTTGTCCATTCTCCGAGCCACTTGAAGTCAACCAAACCCATAACCCCACCAATAATTGTTAGTGTTTATACTCTTATTTATTTATTTTTGAACAAATGATATTATTTATATCAATAATTGTTAGTGTTTATACTCTTTTTTATTTTTTTTTGAAGAAATGATATTATTTATACTAAGGGGGAAGGGTGGACTTAACCTCACAATGTGCTAGCAATAATGTAATTCAAATTCTTCTTTGGCAAGATTTGAACTTAAAACCTCTCACTTACAAGTAAAAAGGAATATTACTAGACTGTAGTACTAAGTGACTGTTAATGTTTATACTTTAAAATTTATTTTTTCTTTGCAAGTCTAGTATGTCCCTAATCAGAGTATTTTAATCTCCAATGCATTTGGTAGATTCAGTTTATTTACCTCGATTCTTTAAAAGTTTAATTATAGAAAAATCTTCTTTTATCTGCATAATTTATTCTTAGTTGTGAAATCTGTTACCTCTATTCTTTAAAAATTCAATTATAGAAAAATCTTCATTTATCTGCATAATTTATTCTTAGGCTGTGGTGTCATTTCTCATTACAAAATAATTTCAATTATTATTATTATTTTTAAAATTATTAAGCTTAAAGTGATTTTTCATGTAATACAGACATTGAATAGTGGATTCCCCCCCCAAAAAAAAGACATTGAATAGTGGGAAAAAATCATCACTCGCAAGAGAAATAGATATAAAAATTATTTGAAATGGTAATTAGCAAAAACCTTATATGAAATTAGCCATTTTTTCTTTACGAAAAGAAAGAGAGCTTTAGCCATTTAGTACTATATAGTAATATTCCTCTTTATTTGTAAGTGAGAGGCCTTAAGTTCGATTCTTGCCAAAGACGAAAGACGAATTTGAACTATATTATTACTAACCAATTACAAGGCTAAACCTAATCTCTCTCCTTTATTCAAAAAGAAAAAAGAAAGAAAAAAGAGAGCTTTAAATTGCAAATACCCGCTGAGACCAACTCCAACAATGGGCTAAAAGCCAAATTACCCCCCAAATTACCCCCCCAAACTCTCTCCAATGCAGGCCAAATTTTTGGGCTAAATGCCAAAAGTTATTTCTGGGCCAAATACCCCCCAGGATTCTCCCCCCCCCCCCCCCCCGCGCGACTGGACTCGCTGGCCTTTGGGCCAGTCTCGGCCCGTTCACGCTCCAACGCGCCCCACGCAGAGCGCCTGCAATTCGTTCACGACAGGGGTGGGCCCCGTTGTCAGCGGTTTGTCGGCCACCAACCGAATTCCAACGGCTACTTTTACAATCGGATGGCTAGTTTTGAAGGACCGTTGGTTGATCCAACGGTCCAGATTCAAATTTGATTTTTTTAAATATGTTATTTTAAAATACATTGAATCCAACGGCTGAGATCAAATATAATCAAATCTAACGGTAAAAAAAAAGATCTAACGGCCCAAATTTAAATCCAACGGCTAAAATAATTTTAAAAAATTATTTAACTCAAAATTCACCCAAAAACTCTATAAATACCTATGTATTTGTTCAAACATCCACACAAAACTCAATTTTCTCTTACAATTCTTCTAATTTATCTTTCTACCATTTCTTTCCATTTCCAAATTGTTCAACATGGCAAGAGAGCATGTTAGAGGTCGTAATTGGACCTGTGAGGAAGATGTTGCTCTATGCTTGGCATGAGTTTCTGTTAGCGAAGATGGTGCAGTTGGCATAAATCAAATAAGAAGGTTTTGTGGGATAATATTATTGCAAAGTTTCAAGAAAACTGCAATGGCGGCGGGCGGGATGGTGGTGGTGTTTATGATCGGTGGAAGACTATCAACAAAGCATGCACTTTATGGAAGGGAAGCTTGGAGAGAGCCGTGGTTGGCATGGCTAGTGGAAGAAGCGCCACAGAAATTGTGAGTTTTGTTCTTGATATTTTATTTGTCATGTACATAATATTATGTTGCAACTAATTATTTTTATGTATTTTTTGCATAGGGTGACAAAGCAATGGAAATTTACAAGACAAGAGTGACACCAAAAAATCAAGTTTTTAAGTTGCAACATGCTTGGGACGTCCTCAAGGATTGTCCAAGGTGGGGAACCGATGCGGACCAACAATGGGGAAGATTATTTCAACGTGAAGCTGCAGAGACAAATGCCGGAGATGAAGGTGTCGATGAAATGTCCCCATCTCCTTCTTTTGCAAGGCCCCCGGGAAGAGATAAGCAAAAGGAAGCAAAGAGAAAAGGGAAGTCCCAAGATCCGATGAGTGGACACTTTGATACCGGAATTGCAAAATTGAACAACACTTTGTCCCCATCTCTATGTTTATATAGAGGATGATTGATGAAAGTTGAACGGTTGGTGAAAGTTGAAAGTTGTTGTTGAACGGTTGGTGAAAGTTGAAAGTTTGATGTTGAACGGTTGGTGAATTGAAAATTTGGTGTTGAACGGTTGGTGAATTGAAAGTTAGCCCAGGGTTAAAAGATTGGTAAAAGTTGAAGGCTTGCTTTGTGGAAAATTTAGTGATTTTTCAATATTTATCGGAATTTAAATTTTTTTAGATTAAAATGTTCATAAAATTAATTTACGATAGTCTCCATATTTATTTAAAAAAAAAAATTAATTTAAGAAAAAAAATAGCCTAAGTTCATTCTTTAATAATCCCGGGCTAAAATTTTAGGCCAGAACCATTGGAGCAGAAAAGCTGTTTCTAGGCTAAAAGCTAAATTTTCCGGGCTAAAATATTTGGCTTTTAGCCCAACCATTGGAGATGGTCTGAAACGAGCCAAATACATAATTTTTTCAGTAGACCCATCAGATAGGAACAAGGTCTAAAATATCCATAATATCCCGATATTTCCATCGAAATTTTCGTGTTTTTGGACTACTGATATTTCCGATGTCATCGATATTTCCATCGAAATTTCCGTATTTTTTAAATAGTCTGAAACGAGCCAAATACATAATTTTTTCAGTAGACCCATCAGATAGGAACAAGGTCTAAAATATCCATAATATCCCGATATTTCCATCGAAATTTTCGTGTTTTTGGACTACTGATATTTCCGATGTCATCGATATTTCCATCGAAATTTCCGTATTTTTTAAATTTCTATATTTAAAAAAACACCAAGGGGGATTCGAACCCCTCCCATTTTACTCCTTCAACACCTTGACCACCATATCACTTATATTTTTGTGAAAATATGCTAAAATATTTATATATTTTCTACACTCACAATGTTTGCCAGCTCGCTATATAATTAACTTAAATCAGTTAAATCCATCATGCAATGCATTTCCTTCCAATTTTTTATGATAAACTAATAGATAATTGACTAAATAAACATCCTGCAAAGTTTCAATAAAAATTTCCAAGTTTTTCTTGCAATTTTCGTGGTTTTTATTCAATTTTTATCCATATCGATAATATCCCGATATTTCCATCGAAATTTCCGTGTTTTTGGACTACCGATATTTCCGATATCATCCATATTTTAGACATTGGATAGGAATAGGAGGGGGCCAGTGCATCTCCCTGTCTGTCTGTCTCTGTCTCTCTCTCTCTCTCCCTCCCTCCCTTCCTTCCCGAAGAGAATCTAGGGTTTGTTTGCAACAGTGAATCTTTCTTTTCCCGTCAGCTGTTGGTATTACTGGTAAGGGAATCTCTAACGTTTCACCCAAACTTTCCTGTCACGGAGAAAGTCCACCTAGGGTTTTCAAAACTCAACTCTCTCTGTCTCTGTATTTCTACTTAGTCTCCAGTTCTCCGGTACTATTTTGTGAATTTAAATGCTTGGATTGTAATGGGTTTTTTCTACTCTTCCATTTCTATGCGTTTGAATGGTTGCTGCTGTAAAGTGTGGGGTTTTCACATGGTTTTGGCTGCGTAATATGCTGATGGGGCTTTGCTCCTTTTGCTCCTTTTCATTCATGTATGATGTTTTAGACCGTTATCTGCTGGTCTAAGCCTTCACTTGC
Source organism: Heteromeles arbutifolia (assembly GCA_024362995.1). Lineage (NCBI taxonomy): Eukaryota > Viridiplantae > Streptophyta > Magnoliopsida > Rosales > Rosaceae > Heteromeles > Heteromeles arbutifolia. The sequence goes on along the minus strand of JANCRC010000006.1, from coordinate 11,888,361 downwards.
AATGAAGTTTTAGAATTATTATTTTCTTGCTGATATTTGGAAGTGAAGAACAAAATTGAAAAGGGTAGAAAACTTTTGAGCGTATAGGGACTATTTGAGAAAAGGTGGATATGAAGACCATGGAGCGATTATATGATTGAGAATTTGTTAGTACCTCTGCTTCTTTAGGACAACATATTTTCTTGGACATTTTAGTGAATTTCTGCACAAATCATATGCTGCTTAAGGACTAGGGGCTCCTTGTCACCTTTCTAGTTACTTTGTATCTTGTCTTGCTCTTTCCCCCATATTCTGACTGAAATGCCAGTTATATCTTGGTTTTTCAGGGAGCATGTGAGGTTCCTTATACTATCATACTAAGAAGGGGGCATGTTATTTTCTGACAGCATGACGACAGAAAGTCCAATAAGAATGTCAGAAACTAGTGGAAAATGGGCTCCTCGTAAGAAGACTGCTAAACTTGCACTGTCATCTGCTAATATGGCAGCAGAGGAGTTGAAATTGCTTCTCAGGGGCCATAAGTTTAAAAGCAGCAGACAGGATGTTTCTCCTAATCGAAGTGGAAGTGCACCCCCAAGTATGGAGGGTTCGTTTTTGGCCATCAATAACCTTCTATCCCAGCAGGACACTAGCATGAATGGAAGCTTGGCAAGTCTAAGTAGTGTTATTGAAAGGTGTGAGACTGAGGAACAATTACGGGCTGATCCAGCTTATTTGGCATATTACTGTGCCAATGTCAATTTGAATCCTAGACTTCCTTGTCCACTTATTTCTTGGGAGAATCAACGTCTGGCACACCATATTGGTAGTTTCAGCCAGAACCGGGGACCTGTAGATTGCAGTGGCAATTTTCTGTTGCGTGTGTCTCAAGGATCACTTCCTACACACAAGGAAGAATCTGAGGATGATCAGTCTTCCCAACACGTTTCTAATGATTGGGTAGATCAGACAAGTGAAGTTTGGTCCGGTGAGGGTGCAGCATCATTTGTAGACCACCAACACCAAAATGCGAGTGATTTAATACAGGTTAGAACTCGATACCTTGACATTTTACTCAACAAGGTGCATATATTCCTATTTATGATTACCTTGAGAATTTCATTCTTGTTTATTTTTAGTTGGGTTGTAATGTCTGAAATATTTCTCTTAAAGAATAGCTTCTATTGTCCAAATGAACTTAAAATTTTGCCCATATTTTGAATCCAGAAAAAATTACTGTTGGAGAAACTCAGGAGTTGTTGTCAGTAAAGTAGTCACCAGTCGTTTTTAGCTTCGCTTTCCTTACCATATCATGGTTTGTAAATGTAACTTATCTTTTTATATTCAGGAAGATTTTGGGGGCTCTGCACCACCTGTACCTAATCACTCTCATATATTAGGCAATGGAATACCTGAGGAATTCATTGATCACAGTAGCGATTCCAGTTCCTTGCATGATCCTGTTATTAATGCGACAACCACCATTAGGCCCGGTGTGGGTGCAGATACTGCCGATGCTACAGCACTTTCACCAAATGATAATTCCTCGCTAACCTCTGTTTCCAGGAGCATGGCTGTTAATGATGCATGTGTTGCGGTCATTGAACCTGAAATGAAGGCTCTTAACATATCAGACTTGATAGAGAATCAAAAGAAACACGAACAATGGGAGCGCAGTTGCCAGAATCATTTCTTGCAGCAGCAGGCTCAGCAACAAAACAATTTTTGTCAAGTTCAAAGTGGCAAGACGCAAATAACTTCTCAAGGAACTGACGGTACATATATTAGCATGGATCAGCATCTCCATAATACATCCAAGTTTGCGGCGGATGTACAACCAGTTCTTCAGACATCTGGGTTCACACCACCACTATATGCAACTGCAGCAGCCTACGTGAATTCAGCTAATCCATATTACTCAAATATTCAAGGACCGGGCTTTCTCCTTCCACAGTATGTTGGCGGATATGTGAATCCAACTGCTTTTTCTCCATATATCGGTGGATACCATCCTCCGGTTGCTGTCCCTGTGGTTGTTGATGGAACTGTGGGTCCAAGTTTTAATGCTCGAACATCTGGGGTTGCAACTGCGGGCATCCTTTCACCTGGTGCTGATATGCAACATTCAAGCAAGTTCTATGGTCAACTTGGATATCCGCTGCAATCTTCTTTTTCTGAACCTATGTACATGCAATACCATCAACGGCCTTTTGTGGAGTCGTATGGTGTTCCTAGCCAATTTGATCCATCGGCATCAAGAGGTGGTGTTGACTCAAAGAAAGTGTCCAGTCATGGTACTTATTTGGATGAACACAAAAGCCAACATCAGAGAATTGGAAACGTGGGGAATTTGAACCCACAAAGAGGAGGGTCAGTGACTTCTAACTATTTTGGAAGTGCACCAAATGTTGGTATTTTAATGCGGTATCCAACCCCTCCCCTTACTAGTCCAGTTTCGCCAGTACCCCCCATACGTTCAGGCAGAAATACTGGCTTGTATGCATGGCCAGGGCACAGAGGCTTTGAGAGTTATGACGACCCCAAGATTTATAATTTCCTTGAAGAGTTGAAATCTGGCAAAGGCCGCAGATTTGAGCTATCTGATATCACAGGGCATATTGTTGAATTCTGGTACTTTGTTTGTGCTCAAGTTGTTGATTTCATTATTAATTGTTTGGAACAAGTAAGTCGTCATGAATTTTTCAATTTCAGTGCTGATCAACATGGGAGTAGATTTATTCAGCAGAAGTTGGAAAACTGTAGTGTTGAAGAGAAGGCTTCTGTATTCAAAGAAGTTCTCCCACATGCTTCTAAACTAATGACTGATGTTTTCGGTAACTATGTGATTCAGAAGGTATGTTTCTAAGTTTTTTTTTTTTTTTTTTAATTTTATTTTTTCTCTCTCTATAATGTCAAGGTTCATGCCATTTTATTAATTTCAACTTCGTTTGTTATTTCAGTTTCTTGAGTATGGAACCCCTCAGCAGAGGAAGGAACTTGCCAATCAACTTTTAGGTCAAATTTTGCCCTTAAGTTTGCAGATGTATGGCTGTCGTGTAATCCAAAAGGTATGAGGGTGATAAGGTGTTGCAGATTGTGTGCGAATGAACTTCATGTGGCACGTTCATGTTTGATGATTTGCAATTTTATAATACAACTCATCATATCGCTTGTATTTTTTATTTCAATGGGTGTGGGTGGTCTAGAACAGTTTTAAAGGGGTCTAATTATATTGAATTGACTGATAGCTTATCTTGACTTGTCTGGAAATTATGCTAAATTTTAGCTAGTTGAGATGTTTACACTATACATATAGATGTATTTGGAGGTGCTGAATAGGTTTTTGATACCAAGTAGTATTACCAGTGATGTTTGAAAGTACAAAACTGAATGCAGAGATTTGTGGGTGTAATTGCTTATATTTCTGATTTATTTTGGATAATATTTATTATTTATCTTTTCCAACATCAAATATTTGTTTATCAATATTGCTATTTTTGCAACAGCAGTATTATGGCTTTTGCCTTCGTTGTACTGTTTTGTGTTTTATAAGAACCTTTTATTGTAGTTATTGGCGCATGAAAGAGTTGATGCACTTTATTTTTATATGTCTGACTTGTAATTCTATCTCCTTGCATCTTCTTTAATTTTTCTGAGACGGGGCTGAGGATTGTAGATGCTTTAATATTCTTTTTAGAATAGTGCACCCATTGACAAGCTGCTAACGATATTTGCCATAATGAAATGGTATGTTTCTTAAAAAATAAATGAATAAATAAAAGGTAATTGTAAGTGGCTGAACAAAAAAGTGTTAACAGTAATTGGAAGCAATGTGTATTACATAATTGCCTTCCCAGCTTAGTGTTCTTGGTTCAATAATAATATGCCTAAGTCATTTATTGTTTATGGTGGGCACAGGCACTTGAGATTATTGAACTTGAACAGAAAGTGGAGCTTGTACATGAGCTGGATGGGCATGTTATGAGATGTGTTCGTGATCAAAATGGAAACCATGTCATACAAAAGTGCATTGAGAGCATTCCTACAGAAAAAATTGGGTTTATAATCTCTGCTTTCCGTGGTCAAGTTCCAACACTTTCAATCCATCCTTATGGCTGTCGTGTTATACAGGTATCACTAAACTTGAGGGGTTGGAACACTTCTCTTCCCCTTTGCCACTCTTCCTTTGGTTACCAGACAAAAGATGGAACTTGTTTCTCTGTTTTTTGGTTTTGCTGTAGAGAGTTCTGGAGCATTGTACAGATGAGCTGCAATGCCAGTTTATAGTTGACGAGGTCTTGGAGTCTGTTGCTGGTCTTGCCCAGGACCAGTATGGCAACTATGTCACACAGGTTTGTATTGGACTCTCTACTATGATTACTATCCATTATGAATTTATGACACTTAGTCTCACGCTGAAGAACTAATGTGCCTTGCTGAATTATGCATCTTGGAACTCAGTCGACGTCTTAGTGGTCATACTTAATACAGTGGTATTACGTATAGGTATCACAGTCACACGCATGTCATGAGAAGATTTGCCCTCTTATAGGATGAGGATAGCCATAAGGTACTAGCAATTCAAAATCTCTTAGGTGTTTGGCTCAAGCAGTAAACGGTGTAGTTAATTGATGGAGGAAATTTCTTTGACAGAGGCATGAATTTGTGGAGAAACAGGCATCCAATAGTGAGAATAACTCAGATGGCATAAATTTTTATTGGAAAGGCATGACTCCAGAAGTTGACTAGCTGTTTTGCAATAGAAGAGGGCTTGTAGTTCAGTGCGTCACTGTGTCTACACCAGAAGTTGTCCAGAAATTGCCTTCCACACACCTACTTACACTGTTAGGCACACATGTTTTTAGTAGAATGACACGAGAGAGGTGTTGAAAAACCGTCTCTCATTCCTATTTGGTTCTCCTAACCTCATGACTCTGTAGGTATACATGTACATGTTTAGCCTTTTTTTCTGTCCTAATAGTTGAATGTTGACACGTATATTTCGTGTCCTATATGTGCAACACTTCTTTCCAACTATATTTCTGATGTGCTTTATGCTTTGTAGTTACAACTACATCTTTCATTATCTCTATATACATGTGATTGATCTTTCATCATTTGTTTGGCTAATGAATTTTTTTTTTTTTTTTTTTATGCTTGACAGCATGTATTGGAGAGGGGAAAACCTAATGAAAGAAGGAAAATTATTAACAAGTTGTCGGGTCATTTTGTACCGCTGAGCCAGCACAAGTTTGCTTCAAATGTTGTTGAGAAATGTTTGGAGTATGGTGGTGCTGCGGAACGAGAACTGTTAATTAGGGAGATTGTTGGGCATAATGAAGGAAATGATAATTTGTTGGTATGAGGAATTCTTCATTGACCCTTTAGTCCTAGAGGAAAATTCCAGTAGTTGTGTTATATATGTGTATATGCACACACATATGCCAATTTATAGTTTACAAAGCAGCACAAGTTCATTTGAAGCTTTGCTTAACCTCCATTTCTTTTTTGTCCTAGGTAATGATGAAGGACCAATATGCAAATTATGTGGTGCAGAAGACTCTTGAAATCTGTACTGATAGTCAACGGGTGTTATTAATTAATCGTATAAGGGGCCATACAAACACATTGAAGAAGTACACTTACGGGAAGCACATCGTTGCTCGGTTTGAGCAGCTATTTGGTGAAGGTGTGTATTCTTAAACTCTATATCACTGTTGGTGTACCGTATAATGATTACTGCTGCATGGATTTGAATATGGAATACACATGTTGAACACTCTATTAACTTGGAGAGGTGGAAATGACCAAAATGTGGTTGAAGTAGCTTCAACTACATCCAAACAATTATCAGTTTTATAAAAAGAAAAACACTTCAAAAACTCAATCGGAGAAAAAACCCTTCGACCATCCACTTGTCACGTTCTAATTGATTCTAAAATGGAAAATTGTGCCCTTCTTCCATTGCAAAGTGAGAAGGTGGTTTTTCTAAAGTATTGGCTTTTTGAAGTGTTCTTCTGTAAAGTGTAATATTATTAGGGGCTTGTATGTCCTCTTTAGTTGATCATATGGCAAGAAATGGATAGTTGAATGAGGAAATGACAGGGAAACATATTTGGCGTGCCTCACTTTGCAAACACAATCTCACAAGTATTTTCGATTATTTGAACCATACGCTTGTTTTTCTTTGGGCTGCAGAAAATCTATCATGATCGTGATGGCAACAAAGGGAAAATGTCCAAGTACCTTCAGTGAATCGGTGGTTTGTCAATGCATACAGGGAATGTGCTCCCAGTTGAAACTGAGGAGAATAGCATGAGATTGGTTTACTGTGGCACCCTGTTCGTTGGAGCTGTAGCTTGGCCGTGTAGCCTCGGTAAGCACCAAAGTTGTCATGTGGCTTCATGTGCAATTCGACCGTCAGTAAGAGAGGGTTGATGTTTTGTAGGTAGATCGGTCAGTTGGGTTGGTAGTTGCAAGTAAATATATGTTTTATGGTGAAGCAGTATATACTTAAGTACTCTTAGGACGATTTGATTGTGATACAATTCAGGGGGAATAGTAATTGGTAGGAAAACCTTGATGATGTAAATCTATTTAGCACGTTAGTTGTTGCAATGGTGTGGTTATTCATGAAAAATTATAGGCGTTTTGGTTCAAAGTACCATATTTTCTGGCCACTCCTACAAGTATTAAGGCTCATTCTGACTTCTATAACAAATTCATACCTCATCTTTTAAACATTACAATGTCTTGCATCAACTTACAGTTCATTGCAATGTCAGACTTTCGTAAAGTTTTTTGTCAATTTGATTGTTAAATGATGACATGGCAGGCAAGAGGCCCACTCCCTTGTCCAATATTTTTATTTTTTTAAAGGACAAATTACATTTTACCACCTGAACTTTGGTTATAACAAACGCATACCTCATCTTTTGAACATTGCAATGTCATACATCAACTTACGAATTTGTTGCAATGTCAAATCTCGTTTCCTTGTCTGTCTATTTGTCTATTAACTACCCTCGCCCACTGAAACTCCATAATGCTGACTTGTCCACGGGGAAGTGTGGCTAATCCCATTTGCTAAATATATCCCATTTGCTGAACCAACAAGTACAGATACTGACGCGATTGTTGAATCGAGTAGTGCAACTTCGTTTGGTCTTTACTCAAATTCAGATTCACGTTCATATCCGTTCTCTCTTTCTTCACTGTAGACTGCTCATCCACTTGGGAATCATTTCGTCCCCGACTTTTCTTATGTTTCGGTTTTCTCTTTGCTTCATACTTTCAATGCCTACATCTCCCACTTCATCTGCAAATTCAGAAGCGCGCTCTTCGGCTCTGATGACTCGATTGTCGACGAAGATGGCGCGTTCAGTTAGGATGACACCATTTGTTGCTCGTACTCTTTCAGATCTACGTTGAACCTGTTGGCCAACTTCGATTTCTCTAAGTTTCAAAAACTGTCATCGATTAACAGCCCTAAATTTGGCTTAACCTCCTCCTCTTACAGTCCGTTTCGAAAGCCTTCACCATTTTTGCAGAACTCAAAAATTAGAAAAGCTTGAAGCTTGAAGCTTTTTTTTTTGTTAGCTTTGAAAATCTTTAGGGTTTTTTGGGTTCAGATTTTCCGAGGGGGAGAAAAAGGGAAAGGGAAACAGTTGGAGACAGAAGCGAGGGAGAGAGCCACGTGGCGGAAAACTACAAAAAAGACAAGGACGGTGGGTGGACACGGAGGATATTTTGGATATATTTAGCAAATAGGATTGGCCACACTCCACCGTTGACATGTCAATAGCATAGGGTTCCTATGAGCAAGGGAGTGGGCCGCACGCCTGCTACATCATCATTTAACACCCAAACTGACAAATTTTTTAATAAAGGTCTGACATTGCAATGAATTGTAAGTTGATATATGACATTGCAATGTTTAAAAGCTGAGGTGTGAGTTTGTTATTTGCCCTATTCTCATCATGTGCATCTTTCGGAGAAACTTAGTCCTTTAAAAGAGGGGAGCTAATTTTTCTTTCTATACAACAATTATGATTTAAGCTAAACTGCACAATGGACTAGCAATAATAATTTAGTATTGAACCTAAAATCTCAATGACAAGTAAAACTTGAACTACGTGACTCTACACCTAAGACTTGTTTTTAGATCACCCAATACACTTACTGTGGAACTTGAACCAAACTGAAAACCCGATGACCGAGACCCTAATGCCTAAAGCTCAACTTCAGGGTTGTGGCCACTAGAGACTGATTTGGGTGACGTCGTCACTCAATACCAAGGTCTGAAACTCCAGCGCCTAAGGCTTGAAACCTTGGACCTCAACCAGTGATTATGATGTTAGGGATACAGATTCGGGGACCTGTATCCCTAACACCAAACAAAAGTCTTCCCCGCATTTTGGGGCTGGGCCACAAACTAGACTACTCCTATTAGAGACGTAAACGGAAGCCCATGGAGCCCAAAACTTCCAAAACTCACGAAGGAAGACGCTGCTAGGGTTTAAGCTCTCTGTGTGTCTCTCCATCCCTCCCTCCCCCACCTCCCCTATCTCTCCCTCCCCTTTCAAGGAACAGAAGAGAAAAGCGAACATGTCTCGGCCGGAGCTGCAAGCTCCACCCGAGATATTCTACAATGAGGAGGAAGCTCGAAAGTACACTCGCAATTCCCGAATCATGGAAATTCAGTCGGAGCTCTCCCACCGAGCCGTCGAGCTTCTCGCTCTCCCCAACGACGGCGTCCCCAGGCTGCTCCTCGATATTGGTAGTCCTTCAAAACCGAACTCCCGCAATCTTTCAATTCTGTTTTCGTAAAAAAGTCCCAAAGGTGATTTTGTTGTGAAAAATCGGAGTGAGTGATTGAGCTTTTTACTGCAGGTTGTGGGTCGGGGCTCAGCGGAGATACATTGTCAGAGAGTGGGCATCAGTGGATTGGTTTAGATATTTCCCAGTCGATGCTTGGTATGTGGTTTTTTCGGGTTTTGTTTATTCGTTTTCGATGTTTTGTTTTGGTTCTGAGCTTCTTTGATGGATTCCATGGTTTGTTTCTAAATGGGAATTACATTTCTTTGATGATTGGAGATGTGGCATTGGAGAATGAGGTTGAGGGTGACCTTTTGCTCGGGGACATGGGTCAGGTATCACACTTAATGCCTCGGGCTTCAGTTTTTCGTGGATGGAAAAAAGAGGGAAAAAATGCATACAAATATGATATGGTTCAACCTGAAATTGTTTTTCTATCAGCATATCGTAAGTGTTCGATTTTGTTTCAGGGCTTAGGACTTCGTTCAGGAGTTATTGATGGAGCGATAAGCATCTCAGCTGTTCAGGTTTACTTTGTGTTTTCACTCACTAATACTTGCAATGATGGATAATGGATATATCCCCACCACATCAAACTTCAACAATCCGAACTGTCTATTTTTTAAGTTGCAGCTCTTAGATCATCCTTGCAAAATATTAAATATTTGAGACATCTAATTGAGTTCAAAGAAATTGACGAACATTTTGTTTTATAAGAAACACTGAAATTTCATTGTGATAATTAAATAGGCAAATGGTTTTGGATTGAATTGAATTTTTGCAAGGATGATTTATGAATTGAGACTTACAAAATAGACGGTTCGGATCGTTGAAGTTCAATGTAGAGTGGGTCCCAATCCCTTCACTTAAAGGCCCTGTTTAGTTGGATTTTTTTCCTATCTTAGCTTGTGTCCCTTGTTTTGTCAGTTTTTTATTTTATATTTATATACCCAATAGTTAAGCGCTCAAAATTCAATTATTTCCTTTCTGTTTTGAATATTTTTGCTGAAGTTTTTGCAATGTTTGTACCTGTTTTTTTGTTTCTTCAATTTTCTAAACTACTGAGATTACTTCATGTATGCATTTTTTATGTTTTGATACGGCTTACTCTATGAATGTTACGCCAATTTCTCTTTATCATTTTGTTCAATGCAGTGGTTGTGCAATGCTGATAAGTCATCACATAATCCACGATTACGATTGAAGTATGTTGTGTTTCTTGTTGGTTTTTATATCCTCGTCATAAATTCTATATCATTATATGCTTGAAATGCAATGAAAAGTGTGCCATGATCTTCTTGTTCTTGGACTTTTTATGACATTAAGCATCGGTTGAGCCTGCAATCCCTTTTTCAATTTCAGTATGAATGTTGCTGTCTTAATTCCTTTGCAGGGCTTTCTTTGGATCATTATACAGATGCTTAGCAAGGGGAGCAAGGGCAGCATTTCAAGTTTATCCTGAAAATCTGGACCAGCGCGAGTTGATTTTGAGTTCTGCAATGCGTGCTGGATTTGCGGGGGGCGTCATTGTTGATTTTCCCAACAGGTATGCAAGAAACCAATTATGTGATCTTGTGTCATAGGCTGTTAGCTCGCCTGAAGCAATGTGGTTACTAGATTACTTTCTAAGCTGCTCGTGCATGATCCCACATATCCACTAAACAAATGGCTTCTGGTATATGAACCTTTGTAGGGCTTCTGCATCAGCTTTTGCAAAATGCATCTGATCGGCCTTTATAATACATAAAGGGTCTGAACATTGCTAACAAAAATGCACGTGCATGGAGTTTGAATATTTATGCTTCACGGAAACTATTGAGAGAGGGTCAGGGAACTAGTACGAAATATAGGGCAAAATGTCGGATTCTGACTTCACATGGAATTTTTAATATCTAAATTCTTTCAGTAGTATTTTCCTCTAACTTAAGGAATATCTTGTTACAGTTCTAAGAAACGAAAGGAGTACCTTGTCCTCACTTGCAGTTCACCATCTATTACCACTTCTACTCCCAAGGGAAAAGGCGAAGATGGCGAGGGTTCCTCTGATGATGAGAGTAGTGAAGATGAAGAAAATCAGACAGTAAGTTTTTACGGATGCATTTACTATTACTATATTTCTTGTTTTTCTCGAAGTCTAATGTAAATTCAAAGCTGCTAAACTTAAATCTATCTGTGTGCTCTTACATGAATTTCAAATTCGTTATATTTTATTCGTGGGGAGCAGGTTTCAAACTCAGACAGGCACAGGCCGAGGAAAAAGCAGAAGACAAATAAGAAAGGCAAGGGAAGAGAATGGATACTAAAGAAGAAGGAACAGATGAGAAAAAAAGGAAATGTTGTTCCGCCAGACACAAAATACACAGCTCGGAAAAGAAAAGCTCGATTTTGATCTTGCACCCGGCCTATATCGTGCTGTTTTGGAGCGATGACTTTAGTGTTTGCTTTACACACTTTATACAGGCGTCTACAAAGGCATTACCATTTTCTCTTCAGTGCTGGAAGGTGCCGTGTAAAGCAGATTATAAACAGATCTCTCCGGGCAACGGATCTGGTTGTAATATGATTCAGTCCTGTAACCTTAACTAGTTTAAGAAAAGAGAGACTTTATTCTGTTTTAAGACAATCTCCAACATAAAATTACTAAATGCTAAATGTTGTTTACGTAAAGTCTAGACTTATGTATTTGGCTTTCCTTGTCAATAATGTATTACGTACCATACATGCTCAAATTAGTTTTAGGACACTGCACAAAGGGCTGCTATTGTTGGAAATATTTACTCAAGGGTTTGGGCCACTTCAAAGGTTTGTTCATGCACATGCTTTTCATGTTTAAAATTTTCTACCGCTTTTGATTAGTGATGTTTGGTCAGAATTGGTCGTTGTTTTCCAGCTAGTTGGCCACGAAAATTAAGGCTCCCCACATGGGCTGACTGACATTTTTTCGCCTAAGGATTGCTTTTAGCTCTTGATGTACTTAGATCGTTTTCTGGGTTGACAAGTGCTTCTTGTACTTGCTAGCTGAAAACAAGCAATCCTTTTGCTTAAAGCCCTAGCTTGGCTTCATTTTTCACTTGGTTGTCCATATTAAATTTCAAAGAGATAGAGTGCCTTCAAGCTTTTGAGCTTGCCTCTTCTAAGTTATGGAACCCTAGCTGCCAAACTATTTTTCATGCATAAAAATTCCCAGTGTTCTAAAAAATGCTCAAGGCGGCCGCTTAGGTGTTCGGCGGTGGAAGCCCGCTGCGATTTGGGGAAAATCGTTTAAAAAATCGGTGTGGACTTAGGCGGCTGCCTAGGCACCCGCTAGGCGCTCTAGACGGCGTTAGGCGGCGCTCTAGGCGGTCTGAAATTCTTGCCCTCGTACAAGGTGCTCTGCAACTCTCGCCACCACCGAAGGCTCTGCAAGACTGCAACTCTCTCACTTCGAACTCTCATAGAATTTGCAACTCCAAGTTTCCAACACCCGCATCGCATCTCGCACCTCGCATTTGGCTCTGCACCTGCATCGGAAACTATGACTGCTTGCTAGAGATTTCTGGAAAAAGAGAGGGAGCGAGAGAGAGGAGTGAGAGTGGTTTTGGGTTTTTGTGTCATGGGCTCACGGGAAGAGTGAAAATTTATGTAGGAAGAGGAATTTTTGTTTGACTTTGCCACGTGTGTGATTTTTTATGACTAAAATAAATATATTTTTAATGAGGGAAACCTGGTCCAATTGTTTTTCAATTAAAAACAAAGTTCAACAATGATTATTATATATGGGGTAAGTAAATGTTACAAAATTAACAAAAAAAAAGTCCTCAAATTATACACATATACTCATATTTTATAATATATATTATAAATTTATGTAAATCCGCCTAGGCCCCCGCCTGGCTGCCTAGGTGCTAGACCCCAGCTTGCCGCCCGACTAGCGCCTAACGTTTTTTAGAACCTTGAAAATTCCCCATTGAGAAATAGGTTTGCATTGTTTACATGGTCTAACTTTTAAGTTTCAACTCTTCATTTAGACCTAGTTTTAGGGTTCACGTTGGTTTCTTCCTTCAACTATTTGACTGGAGAAACTGCCTGATATGTGTTCAGATTGTTCTAGGAACAAGTTAAGAGAGATATTAATCTCCACATGTTGATTTAGTGAAACTTGACATGTATGAGGCAGTTTCAAATATTTATAATGCGCTTTGAATCGGGATCCTTAATGAAAAGGGTTTGTGTGAGATCCCACATCGCCCAGGGGAGTGGATCTTGTGAGCCTTATATGTATATTCCCACCTCTTCCTAGCATGAGGCCTTTTGGGAGCTCATTGGCTTCGGGTTCCATCGAAACTCCGAAGTTAAACGAGTAGCACGCGAGAGCACTCCCAAGATGGGTGACCCACTGGGAAGTTCTTGTGTGAGTTCCTAGAAACAAAACCGTGAGGGCGTGGGGAAGGCCCAAAGCGGACAATATCGTGCACGGTGGAGTTGAGCCCGGGATGTGGCTGTGCCCGGGCCGGGATGTGACAATTTGGTATCAGAGCCTAACCCTGGCCGCGTGTGTGCCGACGAGGACGTCAGGCCCTTAAGGGGGGGTGGATTGTGAGATCCCACATCGCCCAGGGGAGTGGATCCTGTGAGCCTTATATGTATATTCCTACCTCTTCCTAGCACGAGGCTTTTTGGGAGCTCATTGGCTTCGGGTTCCATTGGAACTCCGAAGTTAAACGAGTAGCGCGCGAGAGGACTCCCAGGATGGGTGACCCACTGGGAAGTTCTCGTGTGAGTTCCCAGAAACAAAACCGTGAGGGCGTGGGGAAGGCCCAAAGAGGACAATATCGTGTTACGGTGGAGTCGAGCCCAGGAGGTGGCTGTGCCCGGGCCAGGATGTGACAGTTTGGGTTAAGTTTAATTTAACAAAAAACCACCCTATACTATTATTTAACCAAAAGGGTTTCATATTTAATCATAACGACAAAACTAATCTATATAACACCTACACACATTTAACACACATGGGCTGAATAAAAAGCCCAAAACGAAATAAGTTTTTTTCCACCTTTGCACCTAACATCAATTCGATTATGTCAGCCAATTCTGTTAGAAATAAACTTCTCTTTATTTACAAGTATGCCATTCTATCAGCAAGTTCCTTCTCTCTTTCTTTTCTATTTTTTTTGCCGTTCGTTCTCTCATGGTTTTGCTTTTTTTTTTTTGTTTTGTTTTCTTCTTGTCGTCCCCTTTCCACCTGAAAGGGAATTAAAACCCAACGTGTGTGAAGGAAAGTGGCCACCTCCTCTTTTACTATTTATATATATTTTGGGAATTGTTATTGGTACTCCACAAATCTCATTTTGCACTCCAAACTTTCTATAATTATAAAGAAAAATACACTTGTGAGGAGTGTAGAATGAGATTTTTGAAGTGCTATTTTTATTATTATTTTATTATTTATTTGTAATTAGGTGGTTCAGATTCTTTTGTTGATCAATCTCCACCTTTAATTTTGCTTGTCACTTAGAACCCACTTTCCTAGAATGCAGGAGCCACTTCCATTAGAAAATATCCCAGTTTCATTTTCACTTGGTGAGTTTTGGTAGATTTGCTCATGGGGTCTCGATTCTTGATGGATAAAACAATGGTTTTATAGATTTGCCCGTAGAGCTTTGGTGTTTTCATCGGCTCAGATGTTTCCAACACCACCACCTTTTCCTCGTTATCTTGCTTTCCCGACAGTGTTGTTCGTGGCTTTGTTCAGTCCCAGCAACAACCTGAAAACAAATTAACAAAAAATGCATCGATATCGTACTAACAATTTGATACTTTATGTCTTCGAGTAAAAAAAAGAAAGATCAATAGCTACAATATTTCCCCAAGTAAACAAAATTATCAATTATAAACACTGAACAATAACTATTTCTCGAATTGGATACGAGTACTGTCACTATTTCTTAAATTGAAAACTGGTACTATCATTGACACGCCTGACCCTGATATCCTTCGATCACTAGGGTAGACACGTGCTGGCCGACACTCGAGGGTGACGAAGCCATACTAAGATGCATGAGAACCAAAGAATATAAATAAATACTTATAAATTTAAATATAATTAATATGCAAATGAGGAACGTGTTCAGAGCATACAACTAATTTAGAACACTAAAAAGAAATAATATAAAATTGAATGAACAAAGGAATGGGTCCTACACCGAGAGGACTCGAAGATGCCGATGCGGGAATGCCTTGACGCCGGGATTGTACGCCTCGATTCTAAGTCTTGAGGGGGCGCAAAACAAAACATGAGTGGACCAAGTTGATATATAAGTAGTACAAATATAGTTATTCTACAACGTACTAACCCCCAAAGTTTATGAAAACTAATAGCATAATATGTGATAGGTTTTCCGAAAATCCTAGCATGCCATAAACCTTTCATAAAATATATATCATATATGGTGTGCTAACTAGTGGTATCATAATCGCCTGAGGCTCTCCATCACGCGCCCGTAGGCAGAACAATCGCTCGTAGGCAGGATATACGCCCGTAGGCAGGACAGTGACCACTAGATAAGCATAAAAACATTGCATAAAATCTTTCCAACATAAGTATATATATCTCAATGGAGCTCAGTAGCTCAAACATCATATCTCAAAACATCTTCATAGTATATAGTCATCGATCATATATACTCAAGGTTCTCAAATACGCTAGATGCTAGTTGGGCGGCGGACTAGGGCTTAACGCCTAAGCGGCTAGGCGGGGTCTAGACGGGCGCCTAGGCGGACTAGGCGGATTTAAGTAAATCTATTATATTTCATGTAAATAAGTGTATGTTTATACTTAAAAATATATATATTTTCATCATAAACTACAAAATAGAATGACATATATATTATGAAGTATTGAAACATAATGAAAACTTGGGGAACAAGCATATAATGTGTGTTCATTTAACTATTTAGCAAGTCTTTGACAATTAATTGAAAAAATAAAAAATAAAAGTTATCTATTTTCTGTCTAAGTGAGTTGCAACCTAAGCGGGTGCTTAGGCGGGTGCCTAGGCGGTTTAGGCGGGTGCCTCACCAGGTCTAGGCAACCCTTTCTTAATTTTCAAATGCCTAGGCATTAATCGGGGCGGTGGCCAGCCGCCTAGTGCCTAGGCAGGGCCTAGGCGGCGCTAGGCGGGGATTTTTAGAATAGTGTATATACTACAAAGAACGTAAAATTGATAAAGCATGGTATTCCAAAATATTCTCAGTAAAACATGATATCTCATAAAAAGTAAAATCTAATTTACTCATAAAACATTTCATAAAACGTAACCATTAAATCATGCTTTTCATGTACGCATTTCTAATAGCAAATATTATGCATTTTGGAAGGGGTCCACTCACATATACATTGCCGTCGAAGATCCACGCAAACTAGCGAAGACAGAAACGCCACAATAAATGCACCTAAGCATATAAAGGGTCCAATTAATAAAACTTTACCATAACGATTGAATTTTGGAAAATGAACATCATAAACGGATTCATGACATCAAAAAACATAAGGGGGAACCTTGAGTACCCCAACGTGCTGCTGCACGTGCCCTTACGCACCGCCACAAGGTGGTGGCCCCGACGGCCATGTGTCACCCCACGCGCCATTTTGAGTCGCCGGAAAGTTGGCCTGAAAAGTCGCCGGCACTGCTGTGGACGGTGGCGGAGCACAGTACTTCCGACGGAGGCACGTGTGCTTCACACGCAGTCCACGCGCGGCCTGGGTTCTGGGGTTCGATTGGGTTTGGGCCGGATCCTAGACTTGGGCTTCCTAGGGTTTGGGCCTGAGGTTCATTGGGCCGAAGGCCCGAGTTGCACGGCCCAAAGGCTAGGGTTCAAAAGATCTGGGCTGTAAGGTCGGGCCTGAGCAACTAGGCTTGGGCTGAGAGTCTGGGCCGAAGGTTCCATGACCCAAAGGCCTGGTTTGGGTCTCAGGCTTAATGGGTTCAGAAAGGGTCTTGGGCTTGGTAACCCTGCCCAAAGCTTTGGGCTAGAAGACCTGGGTATCTGGGTTTGGGTCGGTTGACCTGGTTTCGACAGAAAAGGAGGTCGGAGCTTTCCGAGCTCCGTTCAACTCCGCTTCTTAACCATACTTAGCGATTAAACCAAGGAAATGAAGCTACGAGTGAGGGGACACGAAACATACCATTTTTAGGCCCAGCTGTGGCCGGGAAGTGGTTGGGAAATCCAAGTGGAGCCGCATTCCATTGCCGGAGGAAATCATTGGGTTCTCTGTGCTTCACCGAGGAGAGGGAGAGAGAGAGGCCCATCACGGTGGTGGTGGTGGTGCCGTCGTGAGGAGTGGGTGGGTGTGTGCGTTGGTCCTCGGGGAAGGAAAGAAGAGTGAGAGAGAGAGGTTTGCGAGAGGGAGAAATGTCCGAGAGAGAGAGAGTGAGGGAGCTCGGGGAGAAGGAGAGAAAAGGGAAAGATGAGGTGAGGGTGCCACGTGGCAGGCAAAGAAGAAGGGAGGACCAAGGACAAAAAAGAAAGGTGGGCCCCGCCCGGTTCACCATTTACGGCCCAAAAGTAACAACCCAAAATATCTTTCACCCGTGCAATTTCCAAAATGCTCTATTTCCAAAATCCGTAAATAAAAATCGGGACAGGTTGTTACAATCATTATTTCTTAAACTGAACATTGACTATTCTAGTTCTTGAACTGAACATGGATATTATCACTATTTCTTAAACTGAACACTGATACTATCACTATTTGTTAAACTGAGCACTCACTATTTCGTAAACAGAATACAACTATTATCATTATTTCTTAAACTGAGCACTCACTATTTCGTAAAATGAACACTAGTATTATCACTATTTCTTCTTAACAGTGATATTATTAAACTGAACACAGACTATATTTAGAACTGAATCCGGGTATTGTCACTATTTCTTAAACTAAACACTGACTATATCTAGAACTAAAAACTGGCTATTTATTAAACTGAACACTTGAATAATCATTATTTCTTAAATTGAACACTAATCATTTATCGAATTAAACAAAGGTACTATCATTATTTTTTAAACTGAGTACTGATACTATCACTATTTCTTAAATTGAACATTCACTATTTTGTAAACTGAACATTCACTATTTCGAAAACTGAACACGGGTATTATTACTATTTCTTAAACTGAATATTCACTATTTCATAAACTGAATATGGGTATTTTCACTATTATTTAAGCTTAACACTAATATTATCTCTATTTCTTAAATTGAATACTGACTAGTTCTTAAACTGAACACTAACTATTTTAGAACTGAACACGGGTATTGTCACCATTTTTTAAATTAAACACTGATTATTTCTAAAACTGAAAGTTGACTGTTTATTAAACTGCACACTAACTATTTCTCAAATTGAATAACGGTACTATCAATATTTCTTAAACTGAGCACTGATACTATCACTAATTTTTAAACCGAACACTGACTATTTCTATTATCACTATTTCTTAAACTGAACACTGTTACTATCACTATTTTTATAAACTTAACACTGACTATTTCTTAAACTAAAAACGGGTATTGTCACTATTTCTGAAACTGAATAATAGTAATATCACTATTTCACTAGTAGAAAAAAGCTCATCTACCATGGTGAATGCCCATGATAGATTGTAGTCCACCACAGACATTGTGTCTGTTAGTAATTTGGATGTAATAAAAGGTCTCAGTTTTTACCACGGGCTATGCCCGTTGTCAAATGTGATATAACCACGGATTGTGACCATGATAAATTGGGATCTAAAACCATGTGTACTATGGCCGTTGTGGATTACAGATTGACCACGTTTAATGCTCGTCATACAAAAATTTTCAAAAAAAAAAAAAAAAAAAAAGAAATCATTTACTAAATATATATTATTTATATACAAAATTGCACATTTACTGCAACTTAATAATTCCATAAAAAATCATGATTCAAATATTACAAACTATACACTAAAGCTAACAACAAAATAATAAGTTATTAAGAAAACCAAACTACCCACAAAGTATCAAATACGATAATTTTCTTGAATCTTTGTGTTGATACTTCTGCTACAATAACTTGTACACAAAGCCTAGATACAAATTAGGTTTTCTATTATCTGCAGTTAATTTCTAGCTAGGTCCATTTACCTTTCCCCGCTGTATTGTACAGTTTGTACCGTTTGCCATTTATCAGTTTTTTTAAGCCCGAGAAGAAGACACAGGTTTTACGTAAGGAGGCTACGCATTGGCAGCCATAGAAATGATCTGAGAGTTGTAGAAATTCTTCCATTCACAAAAGCCGTTCTCTCTCTTCATCTATAGTGAAACGGAGCAAATAAATAGGCTAAGGCTCCAATTAGGGGTGAAATCGGAAAATCGTCAAGTTATTTTGCTTGGGCCAATCTTATTGGGCTAGCTGGATATTGAGTTTTATCATAACCATTAAATAAAATTATTAGGTGGTTTTTGGTTAAAAGTCAAAGTTTTGAAGTCATTTTCATTAATTTTTCTTTGAATCAGATGATAGAAAGTATAACAGAGAAATGTGAAATACCATCCTCCAATGTTTTTTGTCATCCTAGGAGGCCTCTCTTCCGAAGAATACTGAGTGTTAATAATATGATGACGATGATGCACCCAACTCCAACCCTTGTACCTATAGGTACATGATTCTTAAAATCCAATATGCTACTTAAGCTTTCTATTGTAGGATCAAAGTGTACCAACACAAGTATGTATTTATTAGAGTAAATCTAATAGATGAGATAATAATAACTGCAGATATTCTACAACATATGCGAAACTTATTAGGTGTCACAAAAATAGCAAATATAAAAGGCCTATAGACACCTCAGTAAGGAATGATAGTCGATCTCCAATGTGCTACCATGAACAGTAATATTGTAGAATTCTCTAACAGTGCCCTTAATAACCCCACCTACATCGTCCATAATATTAAAGTCTTCCTAGACCAAATTACCCTGCACATGAATTAAACCATAAATTCAATATGTAACAACAATAATTCTAGTTTCATATTTCCATTCCACTAGAGAGAAGTCATACAATAAGGTACAAACTGCAGCTAAATCTTGTTGAAACATACCAACTTCCTAAAATAAGTAAAATATATATACTTGTACACAAAAAACTAGCAAAACACTACCTCCGTCTCCATCCCACAAAGAAAATAAAACAAAATTAGGTGGCCTTAAAATCAAATCGAT
The DNA here is from genome assembly GCA_024362995.1 of Heteromeles arbutifolia. Classification (NCBI taxonomy): domain Eukaryota; kingdom Viridiplantae; phylum Streptophyta; class Magnoliopsida; order Rosales; family Rosaceae; genus Heteromeles; species Heteromeles arbutifolia. The sequence goes on along the minus strand of JANCRC010000006.1, from coordinate 11,868,333 downwards.
GAACTTCTGTTCAAGTGATGAAAGAAAGCCTAATGAAGTAGTATATCAGGCAAAGAAGGAAAACTAGGCAGCACTGACTTGAGGATTAAACCATCAGATCAGATGAGAAATGAGAACTTAAATAAACAGGTTTACATATGAAAGTTGGTGGTAAATCTACTCTCCATCAAAGAGATTTTCATGGTCTAATCCCCGACAATGTCTTTAATGTTGCTTCTACTAAATTTACCGTATAGCAAACTAAAATATGTTAATTAACTAGCAAAGAATCACAAATGATAAATAAAAATTGACAACAACAAAAATTCACATGTAGTCATTTAAATTGAGATGTCTAAGTGATTCCCGAGATTGCTAAATGTTTGGTGTTATGTAAACATTATCTTAGAAAAGTAGGGCCGCACCTTGTAACTGCCTTTTAGCATACAAATGTAATAATACTTGAGTGACAGAGGGGCAACACACGCTGTTTGATAAAAATCTGGACCGGTCATATTCAAAGATAATGCATTTGTTGCAGTGTAATTTGCATCAGCCTTATCCATGTGCACCCTCATACTGTTGTAACCCCACTTTTGAGACGATAGAACAAAGTGTGATGGTCCGACAGTGCTAAAGTCATCCTCATATGTATGGCCCTTAACTTCGTCTTCCTCATTCCACAATTGATAAATATAGAATGATTTGCATGTGTGAGAAGAATAGTATTAAAGATTTATACTCCAAAATTCAAATGTATGACACCTCATCACAACCATAAACTCATAAGTTGTAGCATGTGTGTAAGAATTCATTCGAATCTTGACTCTAAGCTCACAAACCATCAATTCGTTAGCAAGAGAAAGCAGATCCAAACACACAATATTCAAATCTAACATTTTGGATAAATAATCCTAGTAATATAGAGAATTAGTAGAGTAGTCAACATCCAACAAACGTATCACTAGACTATAAACCCAACCAATTTACTAAGATGATCCTAACATCCTATCAATGTTCATGAAAGAAAAAAAATTAAATCAACATAAACTCACATTTTGGTTTTGAGGAGCAAGGAAGGTCCTTCTTCAAGCACCACATACGCGTTGAAAAAATTAAGACTAAGTCATACATGTATCTTATGATGTTTGATGAACACCGAATTACAAGTTTTGATGAACTTACAAGTTTTCTTGAGGCGAATGATTAGAAACTAGATTCATGTATTAATCAAAAGAATTAGCAAATATTCTCTTGATGAGAGGTCGTTGCAGATTTTCTACAACATATGCAAAACTTACTTGGGGTCATACTAATTGTAGATATAAGAGGCCCATAGACATCTGTGTAAGAAATGACAGTTGTTCATTTCCCTGCCAGTATAAGTGGATCTCTAGTGTGCTACATGAACTAACATTGTCGAACTCTCAGACAATGTGCGTTATAACCACTTCATCAAGCTTGGTCAAGTCATAGCTAGATATCTTTGGGAACTATTTCAATCAAGTAACGCATTAATAAACCTTGATATCTCTATGAATGATCTTCAAACTTGATTCCTCATGGATGTAAACCAAAATTTTTGCTACACTAACACAGATATATATCTTGTGCCTCGTTGTCCAATCCAATAACGACCTTAGGCTTGAAACGTGCTTGCCTAAAAATGGACTAGGTCAGCCTAGCTCATCTACTTATATGTACTGCAATAACCCTATTTTTGGATAAAGCAACTTGAAAATTGAACTTTTGAAGTTAATGACCATGTTGTGCACATCACACTACTATTTATATTCCATTTTATTTTTAGAAATTGTGCTAGTAATGAGCTAAGGGAGGCTAAAATAAATATTAACCTCCACATGCTGATTTAGTGAAATTTGCCGTGGATGAGGCAGTTTCAACTATTTATATTGCAACTATTGAATCAGATGATAGACAATATAACAGAGAAAATAATATACCAACCTCCAATGTTTTTTTGTTTTTGTTTTTTTGTTGTTGTCATCCTAGGTGACCTCTCTTCCAAAGAATACCGATTGTTAATAGTATGATGACGATGATGATGACTGTTGTAGCGCACCCAATTCCAACTACTGTGCTTATAAGTACGTGACTCATACCATGCGATATGCTACTTACACTTTCTGTTGGTGGATCAAAGTCTGCCAAAACAAGTACGTTTTTATTAGAGTGTATCTAATAGATGAGATAATACTTGCTGATATTCGACAACATAAGCAAAACTCACTTTGTGCCACACCAATCGAAGATATAAGAGGCCCATAGACACCTCAGTAAGGAGTGACAGTCGTTAATTTTCTTGCCCCAAATAAGTGGATCTCCAGTGTGCTACCATGAACAATAATATTGTAGAATTCTCTAACAATGCCCGTACCAACACCTCCTGCTTCGTCCATAATTTTAAAGTCTTTCCAGACTAAATTACCCTACACGTGAATTAAACCACTAATTCAATATGTAACAACAATATTCCAGTTTCATATTTCAATTCCACCAGAGATAAGTCATGCAATAGGGTAACAATTGCAACTAAACCCTGTTGCAACATATAAATTTCCTAAATGAGTGTGATATATTTGTACAAATAAAACTAGCTAAACACTACTTGCGTCTCCCTCCCAAAAAGAAAAGAAAAGAAAAGAAAATCAGGTGACAGTAAAATCAAATTGATGAACTTCTGTTCAAATGATGAAAGAAAGCCTATATGAAGTAGTACATTAGGTAGAAAAGGAAAACTAGGCAGCATTGACTTGAGGCTTAAACCATCAAATCAGATGAGTAATGAGAACTTAAATAAACAAGTCTACATATGAAATTTGGTGGTAAATCTACCCTTTATCAAAGGGATTTTCATGGTCCAATCCCTAACAATGTCTTTCAAGTTGCTTCTACCACATTTACTGTACAACAAACTAAAAATTACAAATAAACTAGCAAACAATCACAAATGATAAATAAAAATTCACAATAACAAAAATTCATTTGTACTCACTTGAATTGAGATGTCAAATAAGCGTTATCTCAAAAAAGTAGAGCTGCACTTTGTTGCTGCCTTTTAGCATGCAAATGGCATAATACTTGAGTGAGAATGGGGCAACACGTGCTGTTTGATAAAAATCTGGAATAGTCATATTCAAAGATAATGCATTTGTTGCAATATAATTTGCATTAGATTTGTCTATGTACACCCCCATACTGCTATAACCCCACTTTTGAGACGAGAACAAAGTGTGATGGTCTGACAATGGTTAAGTTCTCTTCTTATGTATGACCCTCAACTTCGTCTTCCTCCCCCACAATTGATAAATATAAAATGATTTGCATTTGTGACAGAAATAGTATTAAATATTTATACTCCAAAATTCATATGTATGACACCCCGTCACGACCTTAAACTCATAAGTTGTTGCATGTTTGTTAGACCTCATTCGAACCTTGACTCTAAGCTCATAAACCATCAATTCGTTAACAAGAGGAAGCAAAAACAAACACACAATATTCAACTCTAACCATTTAGCTAAACAATCCTAGGAATATAGAAAATTGGTAGACTAACCAACATCCAGCAAAAGTATCAATAAACCACTAGACTATACACCCAACCATTTTACTGAGATGATCCTAGCATCCTATCAATGTTCATGAAAGAAAAATTAAATGAACCTAAAATCATATTTTGGTTTTGAGAAGCAAGGAAGGTCCTTCTTTAAGCACCACATACGCGTTGAAAAATTTAAGGCTTGGTCACACATGTATCTTATGATGTTTGATGAACACCGAATTACAAGTTTTTGGGAACTTACGAGTTTTCTTGAGAAGAATGACTAGAAACTAGATTCATGTAATAATCAATGGAATTAGCAAACATTCCCTTGATGAGAAAGTCCTTGCAAATTTTCTACAACATATGCAAAACTTACTTAATGTCACACTAATCGCTGATAAAAGAGGCCTATAGATATCTCTGTAAGGAATGACAGCCGTTCCTTTCCCTGCCCAATACAAGTGAATCTCTAGTGTGCTACATGAATAGTAACATTGTCGAACTTTTTGACAATGTGAGTTATAACCTCTTCATCAAGCTTGGCAAATTCATTGCCATATATCTTTGGGTAACGATTTCGATCAAGTAGCACATTAAGTAACCTTGATATTTCAACGAATGACCTTCAAACTGCATTCCTCATGGATGTAAACTAAACTTTTCGCTATAATAACACAGATACAGATGTTGTGCCTTGTTGTTCAATCCAATAACGAGCTTAGGCTTGAAACATGCTCCCCTATAAATGGACCAGGTCTACCCAACTTGCCTATAAATGGACTAGGTCGGCCTAGCTCGCCTATTCATACGTACCACGATAACCCTATTTTTGGATAAAGAAACTTCAAAATTGAATTTTTGAAGTTAATGTCTATGTTGTGCACATTAGGCTACTATTTATATTCCACTTTATGTGTAGAAATTGTGCTAGTAACAAGCTAAGAGAGGCTAAAATTAATATTAACCTCCACATGCTGATTTAGTGAAAGTTGACGTGGATGAGGCAATTTTAATTAGTTATATTACGGCTATTGAATCAAATGATAAACAATATAACAGAGAAACATAAAATACCATCCTTCAATGTTTTTTTGTCATCCTAGGTGACATCTCTTCCAAAGAATACCGAGTGTTAATAGTATGATGACGACTGTTGTAGTGCACCCAATTCTAATCGCTGTGCCTATAGTTACATGACTCTTACCATGCGATATGCTACTTACACTTTCTGTTAGAGGATCAAAGTCTGCCAAAACAAGTATGTTTTTATTAGAGTAAATCTAATAGATGAGATAATACTTGCAGATATTCTACGACATAGGCAAAACTTACTTGGTGTCATAGACACCTTAGTAAGGAATAGTTGTCGTTCCTTTTCTTGCCCAAAATAAGTGGATCTCTAGTGTGCTATCATGAATAGTAATATTGTAGAATTCTCTGACAATGATGCCCTTATCAACACCTCGTGCTTCATCCATAATATTAAAGTCTTACCAGACCAAATTACCCTGCATATGAATTAAACCACTAATTCAATATGTAACAACAATAATTTCAGTTTCATATTTCGATTCCACTAGAGATAAGTCATGCAATAGGGTACCGGTTGCAGCTAAACCCTATTGCAACAAACAATCTTCCTAAAATAAGTATAATATATTTGTACACATAAAACTAGCTAAACATTACCTGCGTCTCCCTCCCAAAAAGAAAAGAAAAGAAAACAAAATCAGGTGACAGTAAAATCAAATCGATGAACTTCTGTTCAAATGATGAAAGAAAGCCTACATGAAGTAGTACATTAGGCAAAAAAGGAAAACTAGGCAACACTGACTTGAGGATTAAACCATTAGTTCAGATGAGCAATGAGAACTTAAATAAACAGGTTTACATTTAAAAGTTGGTGGTAAATAATCAAAGGGATTTTCATGGTCCAATCCCAGACAATGTCTTTCAAGTTGCTTCTACCACATTTATCATACAACAAACTAAAAATTGTAAATAAACTAGCAAACAATCACAAATGATAAATAAAAATTCACAATAACAAAAACTCATTTGTACTCACTTGAATTGAGATGTCAAATAAGCGTTTCTCGAGGCTGCTAAATGTATGGTCATCTCTAAGCTCACAAACCATCAATTCGTTAACAAGAGAAAGCAGATACAAACAAACATATTCAACTCTAAAACTTTGGCTAAACAATCCTAGTAATATAGAGAATTGACAGACTAACCAACATCCAGCAAAAGTATCAATAAGCCATTGGACAATAAACCCAACTAATTTACTAAGATGATCCTAGCATCCTACCAATGTTCATGAAAGAAAAAAATTAAATGAACCTAAACTCACATTTTGGTTTTGAGGAGCAAGGAAGGTCTTTCTTCAAGGACCACATACACTTTGAAAAAAAATTAAGGCTCAATCATACATGTATCTTTGTTTGATGGACATCGAATTACAAGTTTTTGGGAACTTACGAGTTTTCATGAGACGAATGACTGGAAACTAGATTCATGTAATAATAAAAGGAATTAACAAATATTCCCTTGATGAGAGAGTCGTTGCAGATATTCTACAACATATGCAAAACTTACTTGGTGTCACACTAATCGCAGATATAAGAGGCCCATAGTTATCTCTGTAAGGAATGACAATCATTCCTTTTCCTGCCCAGTGTAAGTGGATCTTTAGTGTGCTATATGAACAGTTACATGTTGAACTCTTTGACAATGTGCGTTATAACCTCTTCATCAACCTTGGCCAATTCGTAGCGAGATATCTTTGGTTAACGATTTCGATCAGGTACCACATTAAGTAACCTTGATATCTCCATAAATGACCTTCATACTTGATTCCTCATGGATGTAAACCAAACTTTTCGCTATACTAACACAAATATAGAACTTGTGCCTCATTGTTCAATCCAATAACAAGCTTAGGCTTGAAACGTGCTCGCATATAAATGGACTATGTAGGCCTAGCTCACTTATAAATGGACTAGGTCAGCCCAACTCGCCTACTCATACATACTGTGATAACCCTATTTTTGGATAAAGCAACTTCAAAATTGGATTTATGAAGTTAATGTCCATGTTGTGCACATTACGCTACTATTTATATTCCATTTTATATGTAGAAATTGTGCTAGTAATGAGCTAAGAGAGGCTAAAATAGATATTAACCTCCACATATTGATTTAGTGAAACTTAACATGGATGAGGTAGTTTCAACTATTTATAATGCAACTATTAAACCATATGATAAAGATGCATTGTGTTGTTTGTAAAGCGGCTTGTTTGATACTTATAACCCCATGTTTTAGAAGAAGTAACTCTAGAATTGAATTAATGTAGTTAAATGTCATGATGTACAAATAACACTAGTATTTATATTCTACTTTATGTTTTCATACTGTGCTAAGCTTGGCTTGGATGGGAGGGTTTCAACTATTGATAATGTTCTCCTTGAGAAGATAGAGATGCATTGCTTTATTTATAGGACAATGTGTCATTAATGTCTTCCCAAAGAGCCTTGATTATGTATGAAGGTTCAAAATCTTATGCATAATTTCAGGGGAATATAAAGAATGATACTAACTCTTCAAAATAGTTGTTCCACATTCTTGTACACGCTAGGCCATCACTTCCAGAAAAAATAAATCTATTGGGAATCACTTCCAGACCTGAATATAAAGGGGCATAGACAAATACGCAGATTTGTGAGGTAAATTTACAATACTTTGATTAGAACTCATTACAAATTTACATATAATTCATAAGATCATTATTTTTGTTGTGGCCTATTTTACGCAAGTTGAAGATGATCTTATCATTAATTATTTTTTTGGCAGATGCATCATAATTTGATTACCTGTGATATTTGGATTAGTTCTAAGATATGGCATCTCATAACTCTTAACCTAGCTAGCTGGGAACTAGGTTTTTACCTGAGTTTCATTTCATAGTCAATATCATCTAGCTTCAATGCATTGACTGGTTGATTTGGAGACGGAAGCTTCGAGCCAAAGAGTTATAAATAATGGAAAACAGACTAAACTTTTCGCAGGTACATGTTTGTATGTAGATTTGTGAATTAAATAATTAATTGCTGGTGATTGGGGACGGTGTTCTTTCTTCATTTAGTATGTAAAACGAAAGAAAGACTAAAAAATCCGTGATGAAAAGTATTCATGAGTGGATGGTGACTTGAAATTTTCCACACATGATTAGTTGGAGAAAACTGCATGCATCCGTGTTATTTCTACATGCATGTCTTGCCTTCATGCCGGTTCGTATCACAAATATAAACTTTACATAACCTTTAGCGCCCGCATACATACATATATATATATATATATATATATATATGTGCGCGTTGACTAGCTCACACACTTCAGTGATTTGAATGGTCTATTTTTTAAGACACTTTGTAGATTATTTTTACAAAATATTAGCCAAATCGTAAATATTTAAGACATCTATTTGAGTTCAAAGAAATTAACGAATATTATGTTCTAAAAAACATTAAAATTTTATCCTGACAACTATATGGACAAATAATTGCAAATTAAAATGAATAAAAAAATTGAATTAAATGAATTTTGTAAAAATAATATAAATAGGGACTTGAAAAATAAATCAACGTTTCTGATGCAATTATGAGTTCCAAACTCCATAGCCTCGAAGCTGAATTGTGGTTGCGATTGAATAAGTGGATTCCATTAGGTATGGCAAAGTGCATCTTATGATGCCGTGTGAATTGCGCAGTTGATGACATATCATATGTTAATCAATCTTTACTTAACATGTTTAATTAATTGTATCAAATGATTTGACACAATATAACCTATAAAAATGATAGACTTGACAATTTCTTACACGATCCGTTAACACGACACAAAAATAACGGTTCAATATGAATCCCGATCGAAAGAATCAATGACTTCTTCGTTGGAATGCTAATAAAAATATTATTTTTATTATTCCCATCAAAGAAGTCATTGATTGAGGAGTTGACAAATGATCCATATGAACTTCGTCGGATTTTGAAAAGGATATCTTGGTCCCAGTTCAATAGTAAACATGTCCGAGCTAATTGAATACTTGTGCTAGAAATTCTCCGAATTGGTTTACCATTTCCATAAAGTATACTAGTAATTTTTTATTTTTGTTTTTAAAATTGAAGGAGAAAATAAGAGAGTGACGGAATGTGTGAGCGGGGAGAGAGGGAGAGATGTTTATTTTTTTTATTTTTTATTTTAAAATTAGAGATGTTAGAATCACCTATAGGTGATGCTTAAACAAAAAACAGTAAAATTTTGTTTTGTGAAATCACATTATAGCCCTTAACTTTTTGTTGTGATGGAAGACTAAATAGTCTTTTCACCCTCTTTTGGTTGACAAAAAGGGTTCTATTAATATGTAGTTTTGAAAATTTACAACTCTAAGTTCTAGATTATCCCTTTCCCACAATGGATCCAAGGGAAAGTGTTGCTAAATTTATATCGCCTGCCATTTCATATATGATTACGGGTTGAACCAAAACAAAATACTTTTTCTTGGTGGGTGTGATTTGTGTTGGGTTAACACGATAACTAATCAGATTGTTATCGGATCACAAGTTAAGAACCTGTTATTAACGGGTTCTTGACGGATTTACATGCGGGTAGCTTTGTGACAACCCGTCCCGAAATATAATATATTTTGTTCTCGATAGTGTGGAATGACTATTTTGCCCTTGAACGTTGGGTTGCGATTGTGTATATCGGGCTAAGAACATGGACCAATTAGTTCACTTCCTATTTCTTTGGATCCAACTAAAAATATGGAGTTGTTTTGGATGAATGTTAGCACTATAATTGGTAGCCCAATTAGGGCTTGAGGCCATTTAAACTAGGCAATCCGGACACAAACACGCATACACGTGTACAACCTCACCATCCCTCCCCATTTTCTTGAATCTTTTTCCCGTCCGATACGACTCGAGCTTCCCAACCCTCAAACACCATTAAAACATCACGGATCGAGCTTGTGGACATCATCATCACCTTCCTTGTAACCTTACGAACTCAACTATACCTTTGGTTGGACGTAAGAACTTCGAAAAACCCGAGAACCCGTAACCTCCGACGAGGTTCTCTATTGCTCAGTGGCGATCGTGTATTTTTCATGGCGTTTTGAGGCTCGAAGAGGTCTTAGAACTCCTCTACGAAGCTCTGGGAGCAATTTTGGTAAGGTTTGGACGTCGGATCACTCGAGTTCGTCGAGTTGCGGGGGTGGCCGGACTATTGAGGATTTTTTTCGACCATTTTCCGTCGGTTTTAGGTCTCCAAAGTGGTAAGAATGTGTTCTACTCACTGAGAGCTTCATTTTGGTGAAAATTTCATGATTTTTGGTTGAGTTTTGAGAAAGATTGACACGCCCCGACCCTGATATTCCCCGAATACCAGGATAGACACGTGCTGGCCGACACCCGAGGGTGACGAAAGCCATTAATTGATACAAAAGCTAAGAATAAGAAATAAATAAGGGTTATGAATTGAAATACAATGAATTAATAATTTAGGAATGTGTTCAGAGCATACAACTAACTAGAGCACTAAAAGAATTAATATAAAATTGAATGAATAAAGGAGTGGGTCATACATCGAGAGGATTCGAAGATGCCGATACGGAAGTGCCTGGATGCCGGGATTATGTGCCTTGATCCTAAGTCTTGAATAGGGGCGCAAAACGAGGGTGAGTGGACCAAGTTCATATATAGAATAATAATAAAACAGTTATCAACATACTAACCCCCACAATTTATATAATGAAAACAACTAGCATAATAAGTGATAGGTTTTCTGAAAACCCTAGCATGCCAAAAATATCTCAAAAGACATATCGCGGAAACCAAAACATCAATCGTCTCACAGATTGTCTCGTAAGCGCGGTTTGCTACTAGTAAGATCACTGAATAATAATACTCCCGGCCCAATGCCTGCACCTAAGTCTATGTGCCCATAGCCAGAGATTACTCCCTCCCGGCCCAATGCTTGTCTCCGTGTCCCTCAGCCTTTCGCTAGGGATTATTTCTCCTGGCCTAAATGCCAACACCAGATCCTAGGCGGCATAGTGTCCACTAGGTACGCACAAATAGTTACGTATCTCATAGAATACCACTTCATGGGATAGAGTCATCCATCATCTATACCATGAAGCGGGGTTTTTTGAAAACATGTTCTAGCATCCTATCGTCATCCATCAGATAGTCTACCAGATCATGGTTTTAATAGAAAATACGATATATCAAAATATAGCTCAACATAGGCTAACAATTATTCCCTCACGAAAATGAGACGATAAATCAACATTTTCAATAAACATGCTCATCATAAAAATCAATTCATAAACTCGTAGGCATGCTATTCAATTATGCAATTTAACTATCAAATCATGCAATTTTAGAAGGGGTCCACTCACATTACTTAGCCGCCAAAAGCTGCGCCACTAGCGCAGACGGAAATGTCACAATAATTGCCCTTAAGCACATAAAGGGTACAATTAATAAAACTCTACTATAACAATTGAATTTGGGAAAACGGACATCGAAAATGGATTCAGAACGTTGAATTACCCTAAGAAGGGTCCCGGATAAATTTTGTAAACATCAATAGAATATTCCAGAGAATATTCCCTGACGGAATATTCTCTAATGGGATATTCTCTAACAGAATATTCCACATAAAGGGTTTGGGTTTAGGGAGGTTCTGGGCTTGAGGTTTTGATGGGTTAGGGAAATGGGTCAGATAATTAAACTAGGCTTAAATGACCAAAGGGTTTAGGGCTTAGATAATTAGGTGGGCTTGGTTAGGGTTTTAAGGAAATGGGCTTAAAGGATTTGGTTTTAGGGCCAGGCCCCAAAGGCCAAAGGCCTAAGGTAAAAGGACATGGCTTGAGGGCCTTAAGCCTTTAAAGGTTTGGCTTGAAAATGATAACGGGCCTAAGGCCCGAGCCTAAACACAGCCCAAAGGCCTATAATCCAAAACATAAATAAAATAAAAACGAAAGGAAAAGAAAAGGTTTGGGTTGGGTCCTTAACGGGCCTAAGGCCCTAGGTTTGGCACGGCCCAATGGTCTGGTTCGAAGGGTTTGGGCTTAGGAGCCCGTTTCTCGCCGGGGAAGGAGGCTGGATTTGGGCCGAAGAATTCCCGACTCCGATTTGGGTTAAAACACGATCAACAATTCACATTTAAACCTCGAATGGAAGCTCGATGGAGAAGGAACAAGAATATACCAAAATTATAACAAGTCGAGACCGATTTAAGGCTTGAGATTATCTGCAACTCGTCGGATCATCGCCGGAGTTTTGGAAAAAGAAGAACATGCAGGCACAGGGTTAAAACCCTCGATTTTCATCTCCAAAGTCACTCAAACAACTCGAGATAACTCACTAGAACAAGGATGCAACTCGAAGCACATCGACTCACCTCGGGTTCGTTGGATTTCGAGTTAAATCGCCGGTGTTCCACCTTGCACGCACCGTTGTAGTGTTGACAGGGACGAGAGGAGTGAAGGTCCGGGGTTCTTGGCCCCTTGAGGCTTGGTGGTCTCAGAGAGGGAGTTTGTTGAGAGATGTAGGGAGAGACAGAGATAGAGATCGAGAGAGTTTCGGGGAAAGAAAACAGAGAGAGAGAGAGCACGGGAAGACGATAGAGATGAGGGAGTCCAGGTGGTGGTGTCTGTGAACCGTGGTTTCGAATGTTGGTGTGAGTGTGTCGTCGGTGGTGGTGACTGGGTGTCGATCGGGAAAGAGTCTGAGAGAGAGAGAGAGCTCGGGTAGAAAGGGACAGGGTGAGCCCTTTGGGCACACCATTTAAGACCCAAAAACCATTTTTAAAAGGAAAATATCCCCAAGCTTAGTGAAAATACAAAAATACCCTTTTTATACCATAAATCCTGGGACGGGTTGTTAAAATCTACCCACTTAAAAGAATTTCATCCCGAAATTTAAAATCACTTACTAAACTGAAATACTCGAAAATAGGAAGAAAAATATATGTATAAAGAGAAATCAAGTTAGAGTGGGTGCATCAAAGAGAATATGCCACACCGTCGCAAACGGGTTGCAAAATCCTCTATCATGCCTCCAAGCTCTTACTTTAATCCCCAATAGTGTAAAAGTAGAAACATAGTTTATAAATATATAAAGTCGAAAACATATATTGACGTAAGGTAAAAAAAAAAAAAATAAGCATGCAAAATACTATAACTTCAAAATAGATATGTACTAACATATAGGTCGAAAACTCGTGCTGAACTTAAAACTGAAAACAGAAATACTTTTCCATAAACATTTGTAACGTCAAACAATTAACTAGTAATGGAAGTTAAAATACTTTTACTGAAAACCAAAACTGGAAAATGAAAGTGAGTCTTGCCCAAGCATGCGAAACGTCACATACTCCGAGAATAGATGTGTCTTTGGGTCGAGTCCCAAGAATAACAATTCCATGATAGCTGCCGAAGAAAAGTCTTCTTGCCCACTTGCTTAGCGAACCCAACAAATAAGCTATCGATATTACAGTCTGCAGCCCCCAATATCGACCTCACAGTTGTTGTCTCGATAAGCAAGTAGTAATTTCCTGAGGATGAATAATTTCACACGTCCTAAATTCGATCCTCCGAATACTAGTTCACATTACTCATCTGTCAACCAGTGTTGCTTGTAGAAACTTTCGTACCAAGTCGCAAAAATGCCATACTCAAACCAGACAAAACAAAAACTATCGTCGTAAAACTCTATCCAGCACCAAGCATCATATTCACTTCTGTTCTTCCAAATGTGACCAACTACTCCAGTGTTTTGCCAACAACGAATCCATTTGAAAACTATACCTTAGGATTCAAGAGAAGTGTAAAGATTATCTGATTCTTGCCTCGACCGTGCTGTGTTGCCATCCCAGAGTGCACCAAATAGATCTACTAGAAGTGTTTCAACAACCACGTACTCACAAACAAAGGAGTCCTGGAGTGAAGCAGTGATAAAATGCGTTAAGACAAACACATCACTTCATCGAAAAGGTCTACTAGAGTACGATACGATGGCTATGAATTGTAGAAAGAAAGTGATTGGTGATTGAATATCCTTGCATGAAGCTAGTGATTATTGATGCAATCTGCTGATCACGAATACTACTACCTTCACCAAACTCTTATTAAGAGACGGCTCAAACCTCAAGCCAAAAGAAAATCTTCTCGATAAGATTGGTAAGCTTGTGAAAAGATTATGCTCTTAACATTCCTATCCTAATCGATAAGAATTGGGCGCACACTTCCGCCGAATCAATCAATCGTGAATTTCTCACTGATTGAGCGAGAACCTGTATCGAGAAGGCTGAAAGAACACTCAAGAATTTAAAGGTCAAAACAAGTCCATTAAAACTGGATTACAAGATATCTGGTTTGATTGAGAAACCATGCCGAGAACAAACGAATAAGCAAAGAAAGGTGAAGATGCAGAAATAGAAGTCACTGTTTATGATTATTTGGTTAAACATCGCAAAATTCGAAAAGTGTAAGAATTACGATCAGATGAGACAACACTTTGTTGTCAAAAACTTCGTTCACTGTCAGCATCCTAACAAAATTGACTGGTTTCTTAGCCAAAAGGAAATAGGGCTAAGCTCAAAGAATAGTTAAGAACTACTAATAAGATTTGATGAGGCCAAAGACATTTCAAAATTCACAATACTTTGTGAGAGCTGTTTCAGAGTTCAAAAATTAAACATTGCACATCTAAATCAATAGAATGACAAAGAAGAAAGATACAAAGCAACCTGCATATGCATGCAGTGACACAATTGGCTACCTTAAAGTGATGCTCTTGAGCGAACCAAGGCTCAATGAGTCTAGAGAAGTTCGGAGTAAAGCTCGATCTTCGGACAATGATGAATATGGTAAAGCCTTAAGCCATTACACTAAAAATTACAAGGTTGAACATTTAGTGGACAAGAGCACTGATCAGTAGGGCTACAAGCAAGGAGCTAAGTTCATCTCTACCGAAAAGTACATGAACAAGGAGCTAAGGTTTACTGCCAATTACCAGACTCAGGTGAAATTCAAGGAGGGTTTATCCAAACAAGTCTGGATCTTCCTCGTCTGAGTCCAATTACAACAACAAGTAACACCTCATTTGGAAATTGGGGGGATAACGTCTACTACCGAGGAGTTTCCCAAGAAAAGCAATTAACGCAAACAAAGTCAACACTCGAAGAATTTGGTGTGAAGCTGACGATTAATGGTTAAGGAACTTGACTTCGTCGTTGGAGTAAGCAAGAAGGTTATCGATAGAACAATCACTGAGGACTTGTACCAAAGATCCACACGAATTTCCTCAGTGGAAACAAGTTTAAGAACTTTGCTTCGATCCCACCAATTACCACTTACTAACCGTCATCACAACTAGTATTTACTCGTTTTCTCTAACACGCAATTCGAAAGTTTAGAACAACTTCCAAGAATATGACTCTGTCTGCCATCCCTAGGGAACACACGTCGCAGAGTATCATCCTATGTTGAAAGTCATCCAACAAGTCAACCAAGTCACCGATGAGGCACAATCCCGACACGAATTCTTGTATTTCAACCAAAAGGTGACAATTCAAACATAGAAAGGTTTGTACAACTGCGCTGAATGGCACTAAATCCGGAAGTCGTGACATCCAAATGACGTCATGACAGACACACTACTAGAGTAACAAAAGATCCTAAGTATGCTTTGAACAAACCTGGCTCTGATACCAATCTGACACGCCCCGACCCTGATATTCCCCGAATACCAGGATAGACACGTGCTGGCCGACACCTGAGGGTGACGAAAGCCATTAATTGATACAAAAGATAAGAATAAGAAATAAATAAGGGTTATGAATTGAAATACAATGAATTAATAATTTAGGAACGTGTTCAAAGCATACAACTAACTAGAGCACTAAAAGAATTAATATAAAATTGAATGAATAAAGGAGTGGGTCCTACATCGGGAGGATTCGAAGATGCCGATACGAAAGTGCCTGGATGCCGGGATTATGTGCCTTGATCCTAAGTCCTGAATGGGGGCGCAAAACAAGGGTGAGTGGACCAAGTTCATATATACAATAATAATAAAACAGTTATCAACATACTACCCCACAATTTATATAATGAAAACTACTAGCATAATAAGTGATAGGTTTTCTGAAAACCCTAGCATGCCAAAAATATCTCAAAAGACATATCAGGGAAAAACATCGCGGAAATCAAAATATCAATCGTCTCATAGATCGTCTCGTAAGCGCGGTGTGCTGCTAGTAAGATCACTGAATAATATTACTCCCGGCCTAATGCCTGCACCTAAGTCTTTGTGCCCGTAGCCAGAGATAACTCCCTCTCGGCCCAATGCCTGTCTCCGTGTCCCTCAGCCTTTTGCTAGGGATTATTTCTCCGGGCCTAAATGCCAACACCAGATCCTAGGCAGCATAGTGTCCACTAGGTACGCACAAATAGTTACGTATCTCATAGAATACCATTTCGTGGGATAGAGTCATCCATCATCTATACCATAAAGCGGGGTTTTT
The DNA here is from genome assembly GCA_024362995.1 of Heteromeles arbutifolia. Lineage (NCBI taxonomy): Eukaryota > Viridiplantae > Streptophyta > Magnoliopsida > Rosales > Rosaceae > Heteromeles > Heteromeles arbutifolia. Next base: position 11,852,181 of record JANCRC010000006.1, on the reverse strand, counting down.
CGAAAATATGTTCTAGCATTCTATCGTCATCCATCAGATAGTCTACCAGATCATGGTTTTAATAGAAAATACGATATATCAAAATATAGCTCAACATAGGCTAACAATTATTCCCTCACGAAAATGAGACGATAAATCAACATTTTCAATAAACATGCTCATCATAAAAATCAATTCATAAACTCGTAGGCATGCTATTCAATTATGCAATTTAACTATAAAATCATGCAATTTTAGAAAGGGGTCCACTCACATTACTTAGCCGCCAAAAGCTGCGCCACTAGCGAAGACGGAAACGTCACAATAATTGCCCCTAAGCACATAAAGGGCACAATTAATAAAACTCTACTATAACAATTGAATTTGGGAAAACGGACATCGGAAACAGTTTCAGAATGTCGAATTACCCTAAGAAGGGTCCCAGATAAATTTCGTAAACATCAATAGAATATTCCAGAGAATATTCCCTGACGGAATATTCTCTAATGGAATATTCTCTAACGGAATATTCCACATAAAGGGTTTGGGTTTAGGGAGGTTCTGGGCTTGAAGTTTTGATGGGTTAGGGAAATGGGTTAGATAATTAGATTAGGAAGACAAAAGGGTTTAGGGCTTAGATAATTAGGTGGGCTTGGTTAGGGTTTTAAGGAAATGGGCTTAAAGGATTTGGTTTTAGGGCCTGGCCACAAAGGCCAAAGGCCTAAGGTAAAAGGACATGGCTCGAGGGCCTTAAGCCTTTAAAGGCTTGGCTTGAAAATGATAATGGGCCTAAGGCCCGAGCCTAAACACTGTCCAAAGGCCTATAATCCAAAACATAAATAAAATAAAAACAAAAGGGAAAGAAAAGGTTTGGGTTGGGTCCTTAACGGGCCTAAGGCCCTAGGTTTGGCACGGCCCAAGGGCTTGGTTCGAAGGGTTTGGGCTTGGGAGTCCGTTTCTCGTTGGGGAAGGAGGCCAGATTTTGGCCGGAGAATTCCCGACTTCGATTTGGGTTAAAACACGATTAACAATTCACATTTAAGCCTCGAATGGAAGCTCGACGAAGAAGGAACAAGAATATACCCAAATTATAACAAGTCGAGACCTATTTAAGGCCTGAGATTGTCTGCAACTCGTCGGATGATCGTCGAAATTTTGGAAAAAGAAGAACATGCAGGCACAGGGTTAAAACCATCGATTTTCATCTCCAAAGTCACTCAAACAACTCGAGATAACTCACTAGAACAAGGATGCAACTCAAAGCACATCGCCTCACCTCGGGTTCGTCGGATTCCGAGTTAAATCGCCGGTGTTCCACCCTGCAAGCACCGTTGTAGTGTTGACAGGGACGAGATGAGTGAAGGTCCGGGGTTCTTGGCCTCTTGAGGCTTGGTGGTCTCGGAGAGGGAGTTTGCAAACAGATGTAGGGAGAGACAGAGATAGAGATCGAGAGAGTTTCGGGGAGAGAAAACAGAGAGAGAGAGCACGGGAAGGCGATAGAGAGGTGGTAGTCCAGGTGGTGGTGTCTGCGAACCGTGGTTTCGAAGGTTGGTGTGAGTGTGTCGTCGGTGGGGGTGACTGGGTGTCGATCGGGAAAGAGTCCGAGAGAGAGAAAGAGAGCTCGGGTAGAAAGGGACAAAGAAATCAGGGGTGGGCCCTTTGGGCACACCATTTAAGACCCAAAAACCATTTTTAAAAGGAAAATATCCCCAAACTTAGTGAAAATACAAAAATACCCTTTTTATACCATAAATCCTGGGACGGGTTGTTACAAAGATATTAAGGTTTAAAGTTTTTCCAGAAACCGACGATAGCAGCGGTGGCCAGCGCCGAACCCTGGCCAACCAAGGAAAAAAGTGGAGAATATTTTGTGAAAGGTTATGGAATATACTAACGGCGTCAGGTATATTTAACGGTATATTCCATTATTTAGCGGAATATTCCCTAACGGCGTTAACTGTTTCATCAGTGTGCCAGGCACGTGCCTGCGTGTGGGTGGCACGTGTGGCCATGCCTTGGTCGGCACGTGAGGGTGCGTGGGACGTCGATAAATTATTTTAAAAATATGGGGATGTTTGTGGGGTTGAGTAGGCCACGATGGTATATTCAAACACCTCAATTGAGTAACGTATGAGAAGTTATTACCTAATTATGGTTATGTGCTTAAAATAACATCAAAATAGTTGTTTCACATATAGGTGAGACGTTTCCAGAGGACGAGCGCAGTCAGGCGAGACTCGGGGGCTACTACCCTTCCACATGCCAGTAAATGGGCTTTTGGTTTTTAGTATGTGTATATATATATATATATATATATATATATATATATATATGCTTGGTATTTTCCCAGAAAGCGTGTTTAAATGGACTTGTGTTTTAAAATGCCATGCCAAATGTTTTATATTTAGAATATGCACTTAGTAGCTGCACATATTTATGTTTGACGCTGCGGACGCTCAGGTAAGTTCCATGTGAGTTTATAGACTGTGGATGTGAGTTGCATGATTATGTTGAGATGTATTTAGAGCTCATAAACCTGCACCTCGGTGTTAGTGCTCCCACCCGTGGTCAAGGCACAATCCTTCATGTGATGTTCACCTTCTGCACCATATGCTCACCTTGGATCTAAGTTAGGTGCACAATCCTGTCATACAAACCACTATAGGTGGTTCTGACTCGTAGGTGACCCGCGATCATTCGCACAGTCTTCACGTGATCGTAGCACTTGAGCGTATTTATTTACACCAGTCATGTCGTACAGACCACTTTAGATGGTTCCGACTCGTGTGCATGTATATTTGTTGAGCTATGGATTGAGTCATACATGTCACGTTAGGTGACTCCGGCTGTATGGATGAGCTCTAGATTCAGCCGTACAGGTCACGTTAGGTGACTCCGGCTGACATATCATTTGCATTGAATTATATCACCTGGCTTACACATTTACTGCTGAGATACTTGACATGGCATATACTTGGCTTTCACTGCTTTCGAGCATGATTTCTGTATACATATGTATTCTATTTTCTGGGAAATTATACATATTTTACGGCGGGGGTTATTACCTTTGATAAGGGAAATGGTTTTGAAAAGCTTTGTTTTTGCCCACTCACACTTTCTGTTTTGCGCCCCTCCAGGTTCTAGGTAGGAAAGCTTTTGGTGGCTTGCGAGGAGTCTACGGCAGTTCTGACAAATTGTAACTATTGTAAGACTACCTTTGGTATTGTATAATTAGTATTTGTCCTACTAAACTGCACCTAGGTTACCTATGCTCTGATAATGTGTAACTTTATTCATTCGCATTTTTATTCCCTTGTTACTTCCGCATCGCGCACATGGCTACGTCACCCTCACGTGACGGCCATCACACCTTGATTTGGTTGGGGTGTGTCAAGCTCATTTCAACCCAGTAAGAATAAGGTTAGTTTGATAATTTTAAACTACTAAAAAAACCATAATAGCTACTACAATAGCCATAGTATTTAAACTCATTTAAGTGAGATTAAAAATTTTCAATGCACATTAAAAATACTAAGCAATTTAAAACCAAAGCACATTATAAAATTCATAATAATTCATTTACGAGTATGAAAAATGTGAAAAAAAAATGCAAACGTTCGTTATCGCATCCTCTACACTTTGACGATGGGTATATTGTCGTTTGAATTTTTAAACCCCTACAAACCCTAATGAATTGTGTTTTTAGGGAGTCTAAAATAAATAAAAATAATTAATGTACAAGTAAAAAAAAGTAAAAGAATATATAAACGCTCGTAATTGCATCATCTACGTTTAGATAATAATTACATCGTTGTTTAGATTTTTAAAACCCTCCAAACCCTCATGAATAGTTTTTTTTTTGTTTTTTTTTGTTTGAGTGCAAAATTAATAATAATTAATGTAAAATTGTGAAAATGTAAAAAATATATACAATAGCTCATAACGACAAGCCTTATTACTTTCATGAAGGGCTCAACTTCGAATCTGACACCATAATCCATAAACCCTAGATTTATATTTAACTGTCGATTGTCGTTTACATTCTATTCTTCACACTGGATTTCGTTTTTTCCAATTTTCTTTTTTGAAAACATGGTCTTTTAGCAAATGCAGAAAAATAAACGGTTCAGATAGTTGATATCATGTTCTGATGTTTACACTTAACTGAAATATGAATCGACATTGTTTAGTTTCTAGAAACTTTATAAACTTCGAGCAATATTTTCACTAATCATTAGGCCTACTTTGTCTTCAGTTCTGAGCATGAATATCCAAATCCTTCATGTAATGAGATAGATACAATGAGGAGACATTTTCAATCCTATTTGACTGGAGTGCGGGAGATATATAGCCAGATACAAACTGGGTCAACTGAAGTGCCATGGACTGCTTCATATGCATGATGCATCTGCCCATGGTCTCTATCCGGTTAATCCTGATTCAGATTTATCGCGAGAACATAATTGAGAGATTGGCAAACTATTTGATTGATCATCAACATAACTAAACCTAGCACTTAAACGTACAAACTCATAAATCATTTTTACTTCCTATATGGATATTCATTTTAATAGTGTAGAAATATTGTGGTAAGATGAATCAAAGAATGTACTTGTTATGTGTGAAATTAACAGTTCCCATGACCTTGTTTTTTAGTTCTTGTAGATTTGATAAAATTGATTTTCTTATTCATAATTACAATACCAACATTAGATCACTTGCTTCAGCATAGAAACTGAAATCTTGTCATTTGTTTTTGACGAGAAGATTACTTTACATTGGAAAAAGAATAGACATTGTTGTATTTGCTTATAAAACGTTGCTATTTGAAAACTTGTCATGCATTACTTGGCAGCTAAGTTTTAGTAATGCTATTTGAATGTTTTCGTGCCTAGTTTGCACTACTCTCCACCATACTGACAATTGCTTTTATGGTGCAATCTCAACTTCTATCATAAAATAACCGAGATCCCATTGTTAGTAAATGTGAAGTGCTATAATTAAAAATGGTGGAGTACGTTGAGAGTGAATCTCACATTGATTGGATAGACTTATAAGTAAGTTGAGCTACTTTTCATATTGTCAATTAGTTTTATGGTAGGACCTTTAACTTTCTTCATGCAGCGTATACACGAAAGGTGACTAAAACTCATTATTATGATTGTCCACATTCTAATCCGTAAAAAACCTCATCCTTGCGTTTTGCTATGCACATTTTATATTTTCCATGACATACAATCCGCTAGGCTTTTTTTTTTTTTTTTTTGTTCAATTTGATTACGTGTACTACTTGATGTGACTAATTTTTCTCTCTTCGGACATTTAGAGCATCTTCAATGAAAGATGCCAAATTATTTGAAATGAGCAATTTTTATTTTTATTTTTTGCTGAAAAATGTAAGTAAAAATGTATTTACGTCTTTCTTTACTTCTTTAGGAGGGCTCCGCTAGTTTAAGAGAAAAAAAAAAAAATTGAGATCCCAAAATTATATCTTTGTATAAAAGATGCTCTTACGATAATTCATTGCAGCAAATGAACCTAATTTTTTTTTTTTGCCAAACAAATGAACCTAATTAATGAAGATAAACATGGTGGGTATATATGCTGTCTGCATATCCAATTAAACGATGAAAATGATAACGCGTTCTAGTTAAAACAACTATTCAAAAGATGTATATAGGGATAGAGCTAGAAATTTCTTGAAAAACAACTAAGAAAACCTTATCATAGTATGGCTTATACACAATATGATAATGGGATATCACAGTATGGCTTTGTTGACCCTAAAAACTACTTAGTCTACGTGGCATGCAGGTTGAGTAATTAATAAACTAACTACGTTAGTATGGCTTTGTTGACCCTAAAAACTACTTAGTATGCGTGGCGCACAGGTCGAGTAATTAATAAACTAACTACGTCATTCGGTTCAATGTGGAGCTTGCCAACTCGTCGGCCGAGTTCGGCCGGGGACTAAAATATGTTGATGTGGTGTTGGGCACGCTGCTGACTTCATGATCTTGCGATTGCGGCCGAGGAAGGAACACGTCTCAGCCTTTCGGTTCTAGAGCCTGAAGACAAGGCTGCTAGTTCTGCGAAGTTCAATCTCAAATTCGGCTTTCAATGTACCGAATGTAGTAATCTGGTAACACCTCACTTCGCCGAGAAGGCTGATGAGATGACCTCTACCAACAAGGACTCGGAGATCCTTGTTGATCGAGACTTGGATAAATAACCAATCGGTCTCGAAGCAGTGCTGTTTATCCAAACTGAAGGTGCTACTCGGTCGGCTAAAACTACAGCTCCAGTGCCGTTTATCCAAACTGAAGATGTTGCTGGTTGCCTTCATAGTTCTGTTTACCCAAACTGAAGTGTTAACGGAAAAAAGAAAATAAAAATCTTAAGGTGTTTGAGAGGTTTACGCATGGCAATTGTGTGTTGAATTGGATGGGCTGTCCTCATTGCAGATCATCCTGTATTTATAAAGGTGAACTTTCACGATGATCAAATAACCAAGTTGCAGAGTCCTCCGCGAACCATACCTTGTGAAATAATAATCATGAACTACCACGCATTATCCTCTGGGTTTGGTGATATCGTAACGATAATCATTGCGATGCATTAGACCTTTTAATCTTCACAGTACATCACCATCTTAATGTTTCAAACAGATAAAAATGGCATATCCATTTGCTAATCATCCAAAGTTGCATCCTTGTACCGTTGTTCCATGTGGTTCTGCATGCAAACCCATTCAAATATGGAATCTATGCTACTGACTAGATACCATTTTGATTAGGATATAATCCTAAAGCCGCACTGCAAGCCCTCACATAACTTTCCTTACTGCCGTGTTGATTGTAAGGGGTTGGCAAGCAGCCAGCTGTGCAATCTCTTAATTTCTCCACAATCCGATAAAACCCTTGATTATCTGCAAAAGAATACCACGCATAACTCTGTAAGCTTTAAGGATATTTTCAAGATAATTACTATGATTAAAATCAATAGTAATGCCAAGAAAAATCTCTTAATTTTCATAATTAATCATCCGACGGCCTCAATTGCTTAGGCTGAAAATGTGAAATCGGGTCTAAACATTGCCCCCCAGTTTTCTTGGGCTTCGACTCATAAGCCGAATGGTCAAGAAATTACTTGTCAATGCCTAGCAAAATGTCGTTGTTTCGTCGGAAAAATCTAGCTCGGCAACAATTAGGATCAGACCTCCTAGTGGAAATGTCAGAGTGATGATGACTCGGAGTGCTGTCAAATAATGACAGCTGCACAAGCAGAGTACCTTGAACTAAGAGTATCTCATCAAAGGGACTCCAACTACACCTACATAAAAGCCTACCAGCTAGTGGCCTTACTCTCTTTTACCTCGTTATGAGCTAATTTTCCTTCATAGACATAACCGAACTCCTTTTCGAATCAGCCTCGTCGACCTCAGCAAATACTATAGTGTTTGAGCTACTTTTGAGCTAAATTTCTCTATGAATTTATAATCATTCCAACAAGTAAATTGAAATGGATTTGAAGATTGAATAACAGAGATGAACTTTCGAGAGAAATGACGCATGCTGCTCCTTGAATTTACTTTGGATTCGATCCACCAAAGTCAGCATACAATGTAGGGTTTATAGCCGTTGCTACCCACGTGCACACACACACTTGCACCATGATTGTGATCACGTGCACCTCACATGTTTTCATTTAATTCTAACAAACTAGACACGTGGCAAGATACACACCATTAAGATGTTATAATCTTGTCCGTTCATTACATTACTTGAATATCAACTACTCTAACACTTAGACATTTCGAGCTTCTTCTTCTTCCATATTGCAGCAACCTTGAATGCTTGATCCAGCTGCCATGTTTATGCTCCAACACTCATTTCTAAGCTGGTAGCTGCTTTAACTCCAACTTTCTCTCTAAGTGAGCAGAATCGATCTTTTGGGAAGGCCTTGGTGAAAATGTCTGCAAGATGATCTTATTTTCACCAAGATGATCTTCAGATTTGCAATAGATTAGCTTGATGATGTGTGACTGCAATGCTTCTCGAATGTAATCGTATCTTCTTCCAATGTGCTTGGTTCTCTAATGGAACACTGGATTTCTCTAATGGAACACTGGATTTCTTGTCATAACAATGGCTGACGTATTGTCACAGTAGAGAGGAGTAGCTTCAGTTTGTTCTTCACCAAAATCTTGAAGTACAAACCTCAACCACACAGCTTGAGTGGTTGCTTCAGTTGCACTCATGTACTTAGCTTTAGCTGTTGACAGAGCAACACTATGTTGTTTAGCCGAGGCCCAAGAGAAAACCCCACTTCTAAAGGAGAAAGCATATCCAGATAAGCTTTTCATATTAGTTTCATCCACACTCCAATCACTGTCACAATAACCTATGAGAATTGATTCTTTTCCTTTCTCATACTCAATCCCATAGTCTAATGTGCCTTGTGTATATCTGAGAACCTTCTTTGCTGCTCCCAAATGCTTCTTTGATGGTCCATGCATGAATCTAGCAAGTAGGCTAACTGCAAACATAATGTCTGGTCTTCTTGCAGTTAGGTACAACAAACTCCTAACCAATTGCCTATATACATTCTCATTAGTTTTCTCACATTCATCATTTTTCTTAAGCTTATCACTCACCACCAATGGAGTGCTAACAGGTTTGCAGTCCTTCAATCCAAATTTATGCAGTAAGCTGACTGCATATTTTCTTTGATTGATGAAGATCCCAGATTCAGATTGAAGTATTCCCATGCCAAGAAAGTGATATAATAGTCCCAAATCTATCATTTCATCTATGTTCATCATGTCAACCTTGAACTCTTCTAACAACTCAGTGCTGCTACCTGTGTAGATAATGTCATCTATATAGATAGAGACAATGATGCATTCACTTTCTCCCATTGACTTCATATACAAGGTTGCTTCACTTGGACTTTTGGTAAATCCACAATTGTGCAAATGAGTATCAATTTCTTCATACCAAGCCCTTGGAGCTTGCTTTAATCCATACAAAGCTTTCTTGAGTTTGTAGACCTTATTTTCTGCACCTTGCACAATATAACCTTCTGGTTGATCAATGAAGATCTCTTCTTGCAACACACCATTAAGGAAAGCTGATTTCACATTTAGTTGAAACAACTTCCACTTCTTTTGAGCTGCTAAGGCAATGAGAGTCTTTATGGTATCAAATCTTGCAACATGAGCAAATGTTTCATTGAAATCAACACCAGGTTTCTGTGTATAACCCTTGGCAACAAGTACCCTTGGCAACAAGTCTTGCCTTGTGCTTCTGAATTGTCCCATCTAGATTCAATTTGGTCTTATATATCCACTTCACTCCAACAACAGGTTTGCCTGATGGTTTATCAACAAATTCCCAGGTCTTTTTTTCTTTATCATCTTAATTGCAGCATCCATTACTTTCTTCCAAGCTATATCAGTGGTAGCATTAGTGTAATTCTTTGGTTCAATCATACTTACATTGCATATGGCACAAATTCCACTCAATGATCTCTCTTTAATTGCTTTGGTTTTAGCAGTACTGGACACACCACTCTTAGTTTAAGAATCAGTGAATTCATGTGATACATACTTGCCTCTTTCTAGCTGAATGCCATGATCAATCTCAAGTAGATTGAGATTAACAAGAAATGATAGCTTATCACAATTTTCTGTATTCCAATTCCAAGTACCCTTCTTATCAAATACAACACTCTTTGACAGAAAGATATTCTTGTTACTCAAATTGTAGATCCTGTATCCTTTCTACATCTTCCCATATCCAACAAATATACCTTTCATAGAGGATTCATCAAGTTCCAGTCTTAATTGTCCAGGTATGTGACCATAACAGATACACCCAAACACCTTTAAATGTTGAATACCTGGCTTTCTACCACTAAAGGCTTCAAAATGAGTTTTGTGTTCCACAGCCTTGGTTGGACACCTATTGAGCAAGTACACAACTGTGTTAATAGCTTCTCCCCAAAACTCATAGGGCAAATGCTTGTCATAAAGCATACTTTTAGCCATTTCAACAATGGTTCTGTTCTTCCTTTCAGCAACACCATTTTGCTATGGGGAATAAGCCACTGTCAACTGTTTCTCAAGCCCCAAATCTTTACAGAATTGATTAAATTCATGAGAGTTACACTCTCTACCTCTATCACTTCTTAACTTTAGAATTTTATAGCCACTTTGCAATTCAACCATGGCCTTGAATTTCTTGAACACTTTGAACACTTCTGATTTGTGATTTAGAAGATAAACCCAACACATTATGGTTGCATCATCAATGAAAGTTAAGAAGTATCTATTTCCTCCAAATGTTGTGACTTGCATTGGTCCACACACATATGAGTGAATTAATTCTAGAGGCTTGCTTGCTCTCCAAGTCAGCTCTTTATTGAAGGCATCTTTGTGCTGCTTTCCTGCAATGCTTCTTTACAGACACCAGATAACTTATTAAGTTTTGGTAATCCCAACACCATTTCCTTATCAGACAATAGTTGTAAGCTGTTAAAATTCAAATGCCCCAGCCTTTTGTGTCATTCCCAAACATCACCCTCAATGCTAGCTTTTAGTGCAGAACCATTCATATCTTCCATAAGCAGTGGGAAGCACCTATTACTAGTCATCTGTAATGTAACAACATGACTCTCCAAGCTTCTATCTTCAAAGATTGCAACCTGGTCAGCTCCAAATAATAAGAAATAACCATGCTACATCATTTGCCCCATACTTAGGAGATTTTCATCCAGTCCTGGCACGAGCATTACTTCTTTGATGTGTCTGGTAACCTTCTTGGTTTCAATCACCAAGGTTCCTTTTCCACTAGCTTGAACAATCTGTCCATTCCCCATTTTGATTCTTGTTGAAACACTTCTGTCAAGATTAATCAACATAGACTCATGTGAAGTCATGTGATTACTGCATCCACTATTAATATACCAAACATGCTCACTTTTGACTATTGCAGCAGAATTACAAGCAAAGAACATTGAGGTTTCTTCATCCATTTATTGTGCCACTTAAACCTGTTGAACTGGTTTACTTCTGTAATCTCTGGCAAAATGATTAAATCTGCCATAGTTGTGACACTTAGGCTTTCCCTTAAATCTACATTCACCATAGTGTATATTTCCACAGATTTTACATACCTCTCTTGTGTTCTCCTTGTTAAACCAGGGATTGACAGCATATTGAAGCCTATCATTAGCCTTAAAATCACCCTTCTTATCTCTAAATTTGAAAGGTTTCCTCCCCCTGTACCTAATGGTATGTGATCCATTTTTGTTTTGGATACTAAGACTGCTAAATGCCTTATCACTCACTTCCTCATCTTCAGTATATCTTTTCAATCTCTGCTCAAATCCTTTCAGAGTTGCAACAACCTCATTTGGATCAATCTCTTCCAATTTCTTAGTTCCCTTAATGACATACATAATGTTATCATATGCAGGAGTTAGACTGATTAACATTTTCTTAACTAGTCTCTTGTTTGGCAAAGTTTCACCAAACATCTTCATCTTGTTCACATGACCAAATAATCTAGCTAGATAATCAGAGAAAGATTCATTATTTCTCATCCTAGCATATTCAAAATCACGGCGAATAACTTGTAATTTCACAGCCATGACTTGAGCATCACCCTTGAATTCTTGCTTAAGAACATCCCAAGCATCCTTTGCAGTATCTTGATTTGCGATTCTGGGAAAGATCTCTTCACTCACAGCTCCTTGTATCAATCCCAACACCTTTGCATCTCTAGAGATGAGATCCGGATCAGTGAGAATTTGCTTCTCATACTTCTCATTCCCTTCCTTCGATAATGTGAAGCCATCTTCAACAAAGCTCATAGATTGTGAGACTTGAATATAGTTTTCATTCTGATACACCAAAATTTGTAATTGACTCCAGTGAATACTGGTGCACGAAGATTGGTGCTAGATCCAGCCATTTTTATGCTTCTGAGTTCTTCGTTGAAAACCTAGATGAACACTCATAGATTCACAGATTCACTCCCAGATTCAAATCGAACCTGCCTCTAAGGCCATGTTAGTGTTTGAGTTACTTTTGAGCTAAATTTCTCTATGAATTTGTGATCAATTCAACAAGTAAATTGAAATGAATTTGAAGATTGAATAACAGAGATGAACTTTCGAGAGAAATGGAGTATGTTGCTCCTTGAATCTACGTTGGATTCGATGCACCAAAGTCAGCATACAATGTGGGGTTTATAGCCGTTGCTACCTATGCACACACACTTGCACCGTGACTGTGATCACATGCACCTCACATGCTTTCATTTAACTTCTAACAAACTAGACACGTGGCAAGATACACACCATTGAGATGTTATGATCTTATCCGTTCATTACATTATTTGAATATCAACTACTCTAACACTCAAACATTTCGAGCTTCTTCTTCTTCCATATTGCAACAACCTTGAATGCTTGATCCAGCTGCCATGCTTGTGCTCCAACAAATACAAGTCATGATTTTCAGACTATAGGAGCGCACTTGGCCCAAATCGTGACAAACCAACCCCAACCAACACCCCCACAATGCTTTTGGCCGAGCTCGCCAAATGAAGTTGTTAAGAATCCGTAGATGGACTTGTATTTGAACCTAGGCTCCTGGACAAACTCCACCGAATCGCTACCTCACCAAATGAGAGGCTAGCTCACGTGGAAACCTACCACTTAATATGGGTGGCTTTTCATTAATCGTATGAACCTGCTGTTGTCTTTTTGCATGCCATCTCTCTTTTGCCTCTTTTGATGTGAAGTTGTAGGCTATGAACATGTACACACACACACACATATATATCAAATGTTGCATATTCCCCTTGTTCTCTCGATCATGACTTTATTATAAAACCCAAAAAAATGTATCCCCACACACACACACACATATATATATATATCAAATGTTGCATATTCCCCTTATTCTCTCGATCATGACTTTATTATAAAACCCAGAAAAATGTATCTTTGCTTCATACCCAAAAAAATGTATCCCCACACACACACACAGATATATATATATATATATATATATATATATATATATATATATATATATCAAATGTTGCATATTCCCCTTATTCTCTCGATCATGACTTTATTATAAAACCCAGAAAAATGTATCTTTGCTTCATGGCCGACGTAGAGAAGATTAGGCTCTCGGACTAACCTCACCGAATGAAAAGACTAAATCACCCTCGGCGACTCCATCACCCTCGGCGACTCCACCACCGAGGAGTCTTTCGGCTGACACTACTGTACCAACTTTCATATTTTCCAGTGAACAAAAACACGCTGATTATATTTTTGTCGGCGAGAGAACAAAATATGAATTATTTAAACTGCCGAGAATAACACATGTTCCTCCTTTATTTTCTTAAGTATTGGCCTACACGGCCGAATGATTAAGAAAATAATTTGTCAAATGGGATTTCTCCATATCGGCTTTATGCCAATAATCATATCAATTGGCATGGTTTCAGCGTCTAAGATCATGTCTCCAATTACCATATCAATTGACGCGGTTTTTTCATCTGAAGCCGCGTATCGGCCTTGTTCATCATTGGAACACTCATTCGACGAATCACTTTCTGAGTCGATTTTTGGCCCAGAAACTTGAACCTTTTCTTCTAGGCCAACCAAATTTTCAGTCTCGACCGAAATAATTGGTGGCCTAGGCTTTTCGGCCACATTGACGATTTTCCTAGGTCGAAGTTTGATTGTGGCCGGAGCGAAAATTGCCCCCCGACCTTCTGATCCAACCATTCTTCAAATGGAATTGATTTGTATCCAAAATCTAAAATCTTTTTCTTATCGAGCCACTCATAAAATCAAGCTCTATCTTCATTTAACCATTGATCTTGTAAGCTGTGATGAAATTTCACCTTTATCATTTGAGAAAAAAGATTTTTCCCTTTCTTTACATGTTTTAAGGATCTGTTCCTCATCAAGTTGAACTAGGAATGCGCCTAATCGGCTGAACGAAGCCGGATTGACATCTTGATATATCATATGAACTTCGTAGTCTTTAGCACTGGGTCCTACTGGGCGTGCCAAAATGTTGACCCTCAAAACTACTTAGCCTACGTGGCGTGCAGGCCGAGTAATTAATAAGCTAACTACGTCCTTCGGTTGAATGCGGGGCGTGCCAACTCGTCGGCTGAGTTTGGCCAAGGAGTAAAATATGTTGATGTGGCATTGGGCACGCTATTGACTTCTTGATCTCGCTACTGAGGTCGAGGAAGGAACACATCTCGGCCTTCGGGTTCTAAAGCCTGAAGACAAGGCTAGTAGTTCTGCGAAGTTCAATATCAAATTCGGCTTTCAGTAAGTCGAATGTAGTAACTTGGTAACACCTCACTTCGCCGAGAAGGCTGATGAGATGACCTTTACCAACAAGGACTCAAAAATCCTTGTTGACCGAGACTTGGATAAATAACCAGTCGGTCTCGAAGGTTTATCCAAACTGAAGGTGCTCCTCGGTCGGTTGATTATACGGCTCTAGTGTTGTTTATCCAAACTGAAGAGGTTGCTGGTTGCCTTCACAGTGTTGTTTATCCAAACTGAAGATGTGTTGGCGGAAAAAAAAGAAAATAAAAATCTTAAGGTGTTTGAGAGGTTTGTTCAGGACAAATGTGTGTTGAATTGGATGGGCTGTCCTCGTTGCAGATCGTCCTGTATTTATAAGAGTGAACTTTCACGATGACCAGATAACCAAGTTGCAGAGTCCTCCGTGAACCATACCTTGTGAAATAATAATCATGAACTACCATGCATTATCCTCTGACTTTTGGTGATATCGTAATGTTAATCATTGCGATGCATTGGACCTTTTAATCTTCATGGTACATCACCATCTTAATGTTTCAAACGGATAAAAATGGCATATCCATATGCTAATCATCCAAAGTTGCATCCTTGTACCATTGTTCCATGTGGTTCTGCATGCAAACCCATTCAAATATGGAATCCATGCAACTGACTATATACCATTTTGATTAGGATAGAATCCTAAAGCTGCACAGCAAGCCCTCACATAACTCTGTATGGGGTTGGCAAGCAGCCAACTGTGCAATCTCCTTTAATTTCTCCACAATCTGATAAAACCCTTGATTATCTGCACAAGAATCCCACACAAAACTCTGTAAGCTTTAAGGATATTTTCAAGATAATTACTATGATTAAAATCAATAGTAATGCCAAGAAAAATCTCTTAATTTTCATAATAATCCAATGGTCTTGATTACTTGGGCCGAAAATGTAAAATCAGGTCCAAACAGGCTTATACCTAATATGGTAATGGGATGATTTCAAATGACGAAGCATCACAATTCCAATGTTACAAAAATTTTAATGTAGTAGTGGAACGTGGCAAATTGATGAGAAAAATATTGATACATGAGAGGCGGAAGAGGGGATTTTCGGTTTGAATGACAGAACAAGAGCACTTTTGCTGATATTATATTTGATATAGAGTAGAAGTAGTATTAGACATATATATTTTCTTCAAAAATAACACGTGTGTATATATATAATTGCATTATACAACTTAATAGAGCTGGAAAATTTTCCCGAAATTCCCGATCTCGACCGAACCCGAACCGAAATTATCCCGAAATTTTTGGTTTTTGAACATTTTCGGTTTAGTTATTATCCCGAACCGCCCAGTTCGGTTTGATAATCGGTCTAGCAATTTGTGAATTTCAGTTTTACCCAAACCGAACCGAATTTAGATAATTACCTCAAAAATGAGGCCGTGAAGATTCGAACCCCTGGTCTCCCTTTGAAAAATCAAGGAACTTCACCACTGAGCCAACTCTTGATTGTTGATATTATATTACAGAAAACATATTTATACTCAATAACTATTAGTTACCCAAACTTCACATTTTCATTAACCCTAGCCGTCTACCATTTTCCATTTATGCAATGTCATCTCTCTCTCGATTTCAATTTTCAGAACTGCATCTTCTTCTCTCTCAAACTCTCTCTTTCTCTCGGTGCTTTCGCCACCAACACTCGACTCACTACCTCTCTCTCAACTCCTCTCACTCGACTCACCACCTCTCTCTCCTATCCTTTCACTCGCCTTTCTCTCTCTCAACTCTCCTTTCAGCCATATGGTAAGTATTGCTCTGTGCAGGTTCTATCATGCCTTCCAAATTGTTCTACCAATTTAAAAAGTAAGTCATATTCTATTCCCTTAAAGAGTTAGAATTTGCGGTGCAACTCTGCAAACTGGGGATTTGGAGGAAGCTTTAGTATCTTGTTTTTGAATTAGGGTTCGAATTAGGGATTTACAAATTGGGGATTTGTCTTTGTTTTGCTTTGATTTGGGATCCCCAAAAGTACCGAAATACCGAAAATTTTTCGGGAATCCCGAAAATCGGGAAACCAAAATTTTTGGTTCGGTTTCGGTATTCATAATCTTGTCCCGAAAGAGTTTGGTTTGGGATTCAGTTTGTGCATTTCGGTTCGGGATCCCATCCCGAACCACCCCTACAACTTAACCAACAAATTACTTTAGTGGGCATCTGCCCTCAGTGGGCTTTCATTGGCCTTGTCCATGGATATATATATAAAATAAAGACAAATGAAATAAATCAACAATGTATACTAAGTAATGTATTTGAATGATTAAACAATCTTAGATATTAATAAATTTAAAAAAAAATTATATTTTAGTAATTTTTTTTAAAAATTATCTTCAAATGAAGATTAAGAAATTGAACGGCTTTAATTATGAAATTTATATTATGAAGAGATAACGTAATTTATAAGTGGACGAATGTGATTCGGAGAGATATTAGAATATATAATACTGGTCGTAAATATTAGCCTAGTTTCTGAAAACGATTATATAGTCAACTGAAGCAACTTGCTTAATGGACAGTCGAAGTCATTGATAAGAAAAAGGGTCCGGGCCAGGAACGTATAAGCTACCAGTGTTCGGATTGTGATTTTTTTCCTTTTCCTTTTGCGGACTATTTGTTGTTTATCTTTCAACACTTTTGAATAAAGTTTCTTGAGAAATGCTAAGAAGATTATCTTAAAGTGAGACTTTTCATGGACTCTCCGCCACCTCATCTTTTTAGTAGAATGTTTTATGATGCGAACACGAAAATTGTACAAAAAATATGAGGTGGAGGAGAGTTATGGCGAGTCCCACTTTTCACGGAATCTTCTTAGCATTTCTTAGGTCCCTTTTCCAATAAGAAAATAGGGCATAGCTAGAGAGTATTGGAGTGGGGTGGAAAAAAAACAATTTGGGTCATTTTAAAAAGGAGGCCTAAACTTCCAATTTTTTTCAAATTAATATCAGAGGTATTAATAGTTGACATTTTAAGCCACTCTCGAATTGCCAACAGGCAACAGCAGTTGAAACATGTAATCCCCCTCTGTCAACAATACGAAGCATGTTAGTTTTCTTTGCGAGCAATTTAACATTGCAATTTCCGTTTGGCAAGTCGTTAACAGTACACTGGAGTGATTTCTTTCTTTTTTTTTTCTTTTTTTTTTCTGGAGGAAAACTAAAATGACTTAAATTGTTAACTATTTAATATTTTAGGTAGTAATGCGAAAATTTTGAAAGGTCGAGTCCCTTTTTGAAAGTGACCCAATTAAACATTTTTGGTGTATTACGTAATTAACTCTAATTTGTTTTTCTTTGTTTTTTCTGTCTTTTTCCAAAGACAACAAACGGTATTATCTATACTAAGAGGGAGGGTGTGGGTTTAGCCTCACAATGGGATAACAATAATGTGGTTCAAATTTGTGTTTAACGAGAATATCACTAGACCGTAGTATTAACTACTAAGGCTTCCAAGGGTAAGTTAGGTAAGTAGAACTTGACTTCTGTTCAAGTCCTTGCAGGTTTACGGGCTATTTGCTGTGCCTTTAAAACACTCATCTGAGTTTCTTCTTCAGATGCGAAAGTTTGTTAAGAAAATAATGATGAATATGTTCTTCCCTCGACTTCTTCTTCTTCATTCTCTTTTGGTGGTTTTCTTTGCAACCTTTGCTTTCGGAGCGGCTCGATTGCCAGAAGATGCAGGTACGTAGTACATTTAGTATTTACATGGCAATTACTTCTTCCTTATTAATCACCTTAATTTGTTTCATCCTATAACTTTGTAAACGTTTTAATGGATAAAAAACTTTAAATAATATGTCATCTTTGGATTCATGATTCACTGTTCTTGTTTACATAATAATTTTTTTTTTCTATGGTGCAACATCTATGTATGTATAGTACCAGTTGCACAAATATGTATATTTTGACTATATATATGCTCCATTTTATCATTTTTGTAGTGCACGCTTTAGCTGACATAGCAAAGGCACTGGGGAAGACGGACTGGGATTTCAGTGGAGATGCAGATCCATGTAGCGGCCAACTTCCACGGACTGATCCAAAAGCAACTCAAGGATTTGAGAATGCCGTCCCTCGTAATTGCTCCTTTGACAACTCCACTGTCTGCCATGTTACCAGCATTTAAACCTCTCTCTCTCTCTCTCGTAATTATTTGTAAATGATTACCCAAATCAGAAATCATATAATCATTAGATTACATGACAGTCAATTTTCTACATTTTGGAAGTACCTTATATTTGTTGTCAAAATTATATACCTTGACGCATTTTTAATGGAGATCAAATTTTAAACATAGAATTTTAATTTAAAAGTCTATGTGGCACTTTTATCGTATTTAAAGTTTTGTTCTTAATCCGATATGTTAATTTAAACTATTATTTATTACTTTATTTATTTTCAACAATTGTGATGGATTTGGAATTGTTGTTAAATTTGAAAGCAACCACATTTGTTGCCAATCAACGTCATGCCACATAAGAATTGACATTTTGGTTAAAAAACATTGATATTATATTTTTTTTTGCTGTTAATGTTATTACTGATGTTGACGTTTTTACATCTACTTTGGAGATGATTAGTAATTTCAAACATATTTAGTGCTTTGCAAAGATAACTTACGAATGAAGATTTTAGGCTTAAATGTCAAATCGGTCGAGAAATGCAGAGACAAAGCCAAACAGAGGATAACACTTTAACATAACCACATAACCAACAGAGGATACCACTTTAAACATAACCACATAACCATTTCAAGAGTGCATCAAATTGTCTAACAAAAATTTCTTCAGATCTCATAATCTCTCATCCAACCAATTCAAAAACATCCAACACTACATGCAATTTGAAGAAAGGAACAAGTAAAGATTACGACAAAATATGTAACTCGGTAGCGGCAGAGTTATGACTAGATTAATCAAAGAGAGAGAATCCCATGTCATCATCGCTCTCCTCCTTCTCTTCCTTCTTCTCCTCAGCTGCGGGAGCCTCTGCAACAGCCGCTGCACCACCTCCTGGAGCCACAGCAGCAGCACCGCCTCCAACAAAGGCACCGCTGCCACCACCACCACCAACGATCACCTGAACCAATTAAGTTTCAACATACAAATTCAGCACCACAACACGATAATTTAAAAAGAGACTAGCACGCATAAACAATTTATAACACCCACACTTGGTTTTCAAAGTTCTTTGATGCTGTAGCATTTGTCTAAAACAACTGGTCTTACGGGGCAATAAAAAGGCATACAAGCATCGAGTCATGATTATGGATGCCTCAAACGATTTGATCATATTTTACACGTAAAACGAGTCATACAATTAGGCATTGTAACGAAAGCAACCACAGACGATTTGAGCAAACACAATTCAGACTAGTTGAAGCAAAAACCCGAACACAAGGGATGTGGAACAGATTTTACAAGTCAAACAAAAAATACAGTTTGGCAGAGTAACGAATGCATCCACGAACGAATTGAGCGAACATAATTCCGACTAATTTGAAGCAAAAACCCAAACACAAGGGTTGTGGAGCATATTTTACATGTAAAACAAGTCACATAATTTGGCAATGTAACGAATGCGTCCGCAGACGATTTGGGCAATCAGAATTCTACAGTTCACTCCATCATTATTATTATTTTACTGTTGCAACAATCGATTACATTTCTGGGAAAGCATGTAACAAATTAAAAGATTAAAAAATAACAAATTAACAGATCAAAAAGATCAGAGAGATCAAGAAACAATAAACAACAAAACAAATCAAATCAAATCCCAGTTTTGAATTTTCCATGTCAACTGAAAACCGTAAGAAAAATACACAACTGAAGAATCAAAGGCATAGGAGGCTAGGAACAATAATACAACACGAGATTTAGGGGGAGGGAGAGAGAGAGAGACCTGGAAGACGGCTGAGGTGGGAGTGACAGGAGAGTAGGAGGTCTGGACACCGCCGGAGGAGTCGGAAGAGAGAGCGGACTGGACAAGCTTCCTCTGGAGCTCGAATGTGGATGGAGCGGAGGCCTCAAGGTCTCCATTCTGCTGCTTGGCGCACCACTCTCCCCCGGAGTTCCTCAACACGAAGGTGAACACTCCCATGGCGAATCGAAAACGCTAACCCTAACGCTGGTTTCTGTGATGTAGATTTTGGCGCTTTGAGACGACACGGGCAAGACGGCAGTTTACTCTCAGTTTTGCTCTATATGTACAATACGATGCCAAAACCCTAGCAGCCGCTTAACAATTCACAAAGACAAATTTGACCCTATCATCTTTCACGATTCCATTTCTACTTTCTTTGTTGGTTGTGGTTCGACCACTTTTCTAAAAATCTCCGCCTAGAGCCGCCTAGGCACTAGGCGGCTGATCACCACCCCGATTAATGCATAGGTGTTTGAAAATTAAGAAAGGGCGCATAGACCTGATGAGTCACCCGCCTAGGCCGCTCACACCCTCCTAGGCACTCGCTGTGACAACCCGTCTTGAGAAATCATTATTGTTGATGTGAAAAGACGAAAATGCCCTTGAGCGTTGGTTGTGTGTTGTGTTTTAGGCTTTGGAATTGGGCCAATTCATTTTCTTCCTAATTGTTTGGACCCAATAGGAAGTGAGATTGTTTTGTCCCGTGCTCTCTCTCTCTCCTCCCTTTCTCGGATTTTCTGAAATTTCCGTACAATCGTACGAACAAGCCTTAGAACTTTCACTTCCAATCACGGATCGAAACTCAGGAGGCCATCTTCGAGTTCCTTGCAACCTTAGAAACCTAGTGGTACCCTTGGTTGACCATGAAAGCTTCAAAAACCCGAGACCCCAAAATCCCAATTTTGGTGCACTATTCATACACACGTGATTGCAACGTTTTTAGAGGATTTTAATGTTCTAGGGAGCTTTAGATTATCTTTACGAAGCTCGGAGAAGAAAAACCAAGCGATTTGGACATCGGGAAGTCGAGATCGACGAGTTTGAAATTTTGGCCGGATTATCGAGGCTTCTCCGGCAAGATCTCGTGGAATTCAAGGCTTGAAAGTGGTAAGGTTTTTTTCCTTACATCCTAAGGTTTATTTTGGGACAAGTTTCATGAAATTTGGATTAAAAATGGCTGAGATACTAAGGTTTGAAAATTTTCCAAAATCCAGCAATCGCAGAGGTCACCAGCGCCGGGCTCCGACGATCCAAGGAAGAAGACAGAGAATATTCTGTCAAGTTTGACGAAATATTCTAACGGCGTTAGGTTAGTTTTAACGGAATATTCCTAACGCCATTAACTGTTACCGTCAGTGTGCCAGGCATGTGCCTGCGCGTGGGCGGCGCGTGGGACATTGGAAATTTTTTCGAAAAATATGGGGATGTTTATGAGGTTGATTAGGTCACGGTGGTATATTCATATACCCAAATTGAGCAATTTATGAGAAGTTATTACCTAGTGTTGGTTATGTGCTTTTAAATGATGTTTATATAGTTGTTTCGCATATAGGTGAAACCTATCCTTAGGACGAGCGCAACCAATCGAGGCTCGGGTGCTACGACCCTTCGACATACCAGTGAGTGGGCTTTTGTTTTCCGTATATACCTATATATTGAGTTTTTCCCAGAAAACGAAACTGAATGGTTATATGTTTTGAAATGCCATGCAAAGTATCTGCCTATTTTAATTATGCATTAGTAGTTGCATATAATTATGATTGGTGTTGTGGCCGCACAGGTAAGTGTCAGGTAAGTTCATAGATTAAAGTTATGAGATTTCTTTAATTATGCGAGATATGATGTGATGTTTTGAGCTCATAAACTTGCACCCTGGCGTTAGTGCTCCCGCCCAGAGTTAAGGCACAGTCATTCATGTGATGTTCACCTGCCGCACTATATGCTCACTTTGGATCCAAGTTAGGTGCACAGTTTTGTCGTACAGACCACTATGGGTGGTTCCGACTCGTAGGTGACCCGCGATTATTCGCACAGTCTTCACGTGATCGTAGCACTAGAGCATATTAATTTTACACCTAGTTATGTTGTGAAGACCACTAGAGGTGGTGCTGATTTTGTGGGCAGGATTTGATATGGTTGTGGATGATTATGAGCTAGACTCAGCCATGGGCTGATTTGATATCTTGCATTTTTATATGTTCACTGAGATACTTGGCATTTCGTTGAGATACTTTGGCATGATATACTTCTATGGATTTTCATCCTGAGCATGATTTCTGATATGGCATATATTATATTTTCTGGGAAATTATACAGGTTTTATGGCGAGAGGTTAGAACTTTTGAGAAATGAAATGATTTTGGAAAGCTTTGTTTTTGCCCACTCACACTTTCTGTTTTGCGCCCCTCCAGGTATTAGGTAGAAGTGTTCGTTGGTGGCTTACGAGGTTTCAACGGAGGTTCTGACAGATTACCACAAATGTAGGACCACCTTTGGGTGTTGACTATTTAGTATTTGTTCATTCGGACTGCACTTAGACTTTTTATGCTCTGGTTGTGTATTTCACACTTAATCTTGCGCTAGCACTTTATCTTAGTTGTTCTGCTAGTAGTTTGGTTCTTATTTATTCCTATTTCTCTATATCAATATTGCTTCCGCACTGTGCATATGGTTACGTCACTCTCACGTGACGGCCAGCACGCTCTGATTTAGGTCGGGGTGTGTCACCCGCTTAGGCTGCGACTCATTTAGACAGAAAATAGATAACTTTCATTTTGTATTTTATTTTTTTTCAATAAATTGTAAGAGACTTGCTGAATAGTTAAATGAACACACATTATATGCTTGTTCCCCATGTTTTCATTATGTTCCAATACTTCATAATATATATGTCATTCTATTTTATAGTTTATGATAAAATTATATATATTTTAAGTATAAACAGACACTTATTTACACGAAATATAATAGATTTACTTAAATCTGCCTAGTTCGCCTAAGCGCCCGCCTAGAAGCCTAGGTGCTAGGCCCCAGCCCGCCGCCCGATTAGTGCCTAGCATCTTTTATAACCTTGGGTTCGACTAGTAACGGATCAGATTTATCAGCATTAAGGCTAGTTTGGGATTGTAGTGCTTTTAAAAAAGAGGTATTTTTTGGTTTGCCATCGAACTTGTATAGAGCTACTAATTTCCCTCGTGAGCTTTAATTTTAGCCAATTATCTCTTTAAACTTTTGTAATTCGATTCTCCCCTCAACTTTAACTTTAGCTATTACCCCCCTAAAATTTTACAAATAGTCAATTGCCCCCTGAACTTGAACTTTAGTGTTAGATTTTAAAAATCATCATCCAATTTTCATCCATCCAATTTTTCATTCTTTTGCCCCCATACATTTGTCATGTGTTGTCCACGTGATCAAAATGGATGGAAAATTGGATGAAAAAGTTTAAAATCTAGCATAAGGGGGAATTGGCTATTTATAAAATTTCAGGGTGGTAATCAGCTAAAATTAAAGTTCGAGGGGAAAATTGACTAATTAGAAAAGTTCAGGGGGGTAATCGGTTAAAATTAAAGTTCAGGGGGGAATTGACATCTTAATACAAGTTCGGGTGGCAAATCGACAAATATGAAAAAAACAGCTTATTAAAAAATCTGGAACATCAAATATGTTTAGTAAAACAAAAAAAAGTGCATTTTAAAAGAAACAACTGTTGCCAATGACAATAAAAAAAACATAGGAAAACAAAAGTAGGGTCTACAATGCTTCTAAAAAAAGTGTTTTTTTTGTTTCAAAGCATAGTAATCAATGCACATTTAATAAAATTTTCAAATGGCAAGTTGTTTGGACCCAAATTAACAATTTTGAGCTAAGAGCAGTCATGGGCTTAGCCCAGAAGAAAAGCCCAGGTGCCTTGGGATATTCCGAAATAAAGCCCAGCCTAAAGAAAGTCGGCTAAGTCCCACTAGGAGTTAGTTTCATTGTAAACCTGGATAGAGCTTTGGCCGAGTCCTGATACAATGAAGAGTCTTCAAAAGTTGATGATGCCTCGAATCAAGGAGCATTTACTGACGATCAAGGATTGAATCTGGAGGATAATAAGGCTGGATTTAGAGTCCTAAGATGCTAGGATTGGCTGAAGTTTATTCATAATGGATAAAGGAGAGATCAAGGAGTTATAATCCAAGTGGGATTCTACTTTGGCCATGTGGGAAATTATCACTATAAATAGAGAAGGGAATGCATCATTCAAGCCCATTCAAATTAACACAAAAATCTAGCCTGCGCAAACTCTCGCTCTACGCAAAACCTCTCAGACATCTTGATATTTTTATTTTACCCTTTTTTCCGCCTACACGTCTTCAGTTTGGATAAATAGCACTATAAAGGCAACTAACAACATCTTCAGTTTGGATAAACAACACAGAAGCCGTAGAATTAGGTGATCGAGGAGCACCTTCAGTTTGGATAAACAGCACTGCTTCGAGATCAACTGGTTATCTATTCAAGTCTCGATCAGCAAGGAATCTTTGAATCCTTGTTGGAAAAGGTAATCCCATTAGCCTTTCGGCGAGTTGGGGTGTTACTAGGTTACGACATTCGGTACACTAAAAGCCGATTATTTATTGAACTTCATAGTACTAGCAGCCTTGTCTTCAGGCTCTAGAACCTGAAGGCTGAGACGTGTTCCTTCCTCAACCGCAATCGCAAGATTTAGAAGTCATTAGCGCACCTAACGCCACATCAACATTCATTCACTCCTCAGCCGAGCTTGGCCAACGAGTTAGCACACCCTGCATTCAACCGAAAGACACTTATTAGCTATTCAGCATGTGCGCCACGTAGGCTAAGTAGTTTTTTAGGGTCAACACAAGTATACCCCCACATATTTTACAAAATTACAATCTTTACCCCTACATTATGTCTTTGACAATTATTATATCACATTAAATACCGTATCCTTTTTAGTCATTTAACATATTCACAGCAATTTATATAAAAGTTTATCAAACACTCAGACATTCTGTCTTTGTTAAAACACTTTTACAAACACTCAACAACTTTATTTTACAATTGTTTATTCTCATGGTATAACAGAATCAGTTTTTGTTTAAAAAGCACATCAATGCCAAACTAGTCCTTAATTCATGTAGAAGTTCACTTACCATGAGCTTGACTTGTTGATTCATATGCAATAAGCATTGAATATTATAATTATCAATGTTTATTGGAAAACAGCGTGTAAATGTTTTTTTTATTTTTTATGAAGTAATATTCATGCCACAAGTACTCTTTTTTTTTTTTTTTTTTTTTTTTGAAAACTAGGAAATCACTTTCAGGGCCAAGAAGCCAAAAAGGTACAAGAAAGCCTACCAAGAGGCAAACACCCATAAAGAACAACCAAGACCAAAGCAGTGAGTGTGGATGCAAGCAACAGACACTTCCACCATGTAAAAGTGTCACCCCAAACACCACCATAGCTAAGCTAATAAGGACGCGGAAGATCATCATTGCACAAAACATGAACTAACGAAGATAGGGGCCTATCGACCCAAACAAAATCACACATCTCCGTAAGACCAGCTGATGCAAGAACATCCGCTGCTATATTGGCTGATCTTGGCACCCAAGACTAGCGACAGTTCTGGAAAGCCCCACTCAACCGTTTAACCCTTGCTGGAATGGGGTAAGCTTCCCAACTGCCATTTTCAAGTGAACCTGTAAGACAAGAAATCGCTTCCAGGGAATCATATTTAAAAATAATAGAGCTAACATCCAGCGAGGCACCCAGCTGACAACCATGCAGCAGCGCCATCGCCTTAGCCACTGCCACATTAGGAACCACAAGAAGATACCTCACAGCTGCCAAAAATGTCCCTTATTCGGATCTAGCAATCACCCCTGCAAAACCCATTATAGAAACATTTGACCAGCTAGCATCCACATTAATTTTTGTAAATGGAGAAGTATGAGGACTCCACTGAGTAACCTGGGTCTCCCGAGCTCGAACCTCAGAGTAGCGAACTCCAACAGTCCTCACTGCATTCGAAAAAGAAGCCACAACATTTGAAATGGCAATAATCACTTTAGAAGGATTAAGGGATACCTGGTTGAACACTAAATCACATCTAGCTTTCCAGATGAACCAACAAGCGAAGGTAACAGAAGCCTGAAACCATTTCCTGTTAGCCAAGGACCCCAAGTTAGAAGACAACACGGCCTGTAACCAAAGCACCCACGAATGGATCTCTATCAACTTTATAATTAAGGACACCCCCAAACCAAACTCCCTCCACCCAAGGACAAGTAAGAAACACATGTTCAACAGATTCATCATTACAAAGACAAAGAGGACAGGTAGAGGATGGGGACAATAGCCAATTGAAAAGAGCAACTTTAGTTGGTAGACCATGGTGCAGCGTTAACCAAAGGAAACTGCGAATTTTAGGAGGCACCTCCAAACACCAGATTAATTTCCACACTTCCTTTGGGACCAAACGAACTCGTGGCAGTCGGTGAT
Source organism: Heteromeles arbutifolia (assembly GCA_024362995.1). Lineage (NCBI taxonomy): Eukaryota > Viridiplantae > Streptophyta > Magnoliopsida > Rosales > Rosaceae > Heteromeles > Heteromeles arbutifolia. Next base: position 11,825,341 of record JANCRC010000006.1, on the reverse strand, counting down.
CCCTTGACATTAAAGACTGAGATTGAAGCCATCGATACCCCGATTTAACCGTATATTGACCATTCCTGCTAGTAGCCTAAACTAAACGGTCATTGCTCATTGAATCTCCAATTGGCGTAGCATTAATGGCCTCTTGATCCTCCGTAGAAATAAACAGTTGCAGAAAATCAATGTTCCATTCACGGGAAGATGTGTCAATTAAAGAGCAAACCCGTAAATTTGTAGTAACCGCCACATCTCCACGAGGCACGAAGTGCCCTGCTGGTGAAGATGGCAGCCACCTATCCACCCAAACTAGCACATCTTGACCCCCCATAATTTGCCAATGAGATCCACTACGAAGTAGCTTCCTACCCGTAAGAAGGCTGGTCCAAGCCCACGAAGATCTGCCTCCTTTTTTAGCCTCCTAAAACGAACAATTCGGGAAGTAACGGGCCTTGATAACCCTAGCCCACAACGAATGCGGTTCATAAATTAACCGCCAACATTGTTTAGCAAGTAAAGCATCATTGAATTCTTGAAAATTCCAGAATCCTAAACCTCCCATATCCTTAGAAAGGCCTATGACCTCCTTAGACACCCAATGAATCTTCCGCTTCTCTCCCGAACTTCCCCACCAAAGTTAGCGACCATGGCATCTAATTCCTGACAAACAGCTGCAGGAAATTTAAAAATACTCATCTGATAGGCTGGAATAGCCTGGACCACAACCTTAATCAAAACTTCTTGACCCGCTTTTGACAAAGTTCTCTGCTTCCACCCTTGAAGCTTCCCCAAGATCCTTCCCTTGACATAAGCACTCGGATTATCCACTACAGTCATGCCCAGAATACCACTCAACTCAGCTGCCACCCCATTAGGAATTAAATTCCCGGATTTCTGCAAGTTGACTTTCTGCAAATTGACTTTCTGCCCCGAAGCTTCACAATACCTCTCAAGAATATGAATTAAATTCCCGCAGTTTTTAACATGAGCCCTAAAAAACAGAAAAGTATCATCCGCAAAAAACAAGTGCAATAAAGTCGGCCCCGATAAATGTATTTTGTGTATACATAAAAAGTTTAAATCATTGCTGTGCAGAAGTATAATATTTATAAAATAATATAGAAACTAAATGATATGTTATTTTAATTGGAAAACAAGTGAGTTGCATCACCCCGCGAGGAGGCAAACAGAAGAAACATTCATATGAGTCTTCATTCTGCCATAGGCCACATTATAATAGTAACTTCTGGTGAGGGACTGTTGAGAACTAATTCTACGGGAAAAATGTAAATATGAAATTCCTGCAAACAACGAAACAAGAACATGTGTACAAAATAATGTATTAATGAAGAATTAGGGTTATAATCTTTGATTACAAAATATTAATCCTCTAATTCGATTTCTGGAGTTGCAAAGTGTATGCTTAGGGTGGTTGATCCGAGAGTCATAGTGACTTGTTCTTGAACCAACGAACGCTGCAAGAGTTTGGCTCGAGGTGCGTGAAGAATGCAGAGAGCTTTGTGAGTCTTTTGAGTGTGTATAAAGTGTTTGGGAGTTTGAGCATCTGAGAGTGAGGATCTTTCTTGGTCTTGGAGCCTCGTATTTATGGGCTCTCCAAGTCTTGATTGAGGCTTGATTTAGACTTGATTAATTGACGAAAGAACCCAAACTTGATTTGACTTCATCAAATAATCTTGAATTCAATGAAATGATATTTTTTTTCATCAAATAAATCAATTACATTTCATCCTTAATTTGGCCATCCTTGATTTGACCAATCTTCCCCGATTTGGCATTTCATTTGTTAATATAAATAATTTGTTAATATAAATCAGTGGATATGTTTGATTTAAATTAAAATTAATTAAAGAAATAATAAAGATAATTTCTTAAATTAATTTTCGCCAAATATCGATGCGTGTCTCTCTTGATGACTTGTCTGGTTTTGATGGGTCAGGTGCTATCTGTACGATTTGTTAGCCACACAGTGCATGCTACGTAAGCCTTACATATCGAATTTGTAATGTGTTGGTGAGTATTTATTTCACTGAAATTTACATTTCTACAGAGAAATCTAGAAGAACGCATCTAGACGGTCATGAATACTACGAATCTAAAGACATCCGAATCAACTAAAGACAAACAACCAGAAACATAAACCGATCAAAGTAATATCACTGAAAGAAACCACTCACACTAATATTTTTGAAAAATATAGAAAATTAAGACCACTGGATTTAGTAATCAAAATAAGACTATTCTATGGGATACTGATATCTTCTTTAACAATTAAATTATTGTTAGAACTACTACTGGACTGCTCGTACAAGGAAGAACATTAACTAATGCATCTAAAGCCAGTTGAAGTAATATCAATGATCAAAAGATTACAACTTAACTAACAGGTCCAGATAGATCTCTTTTATCCCAAACCAAATTCACGAACTTCCAAGTCTCTTGGTGAATTTTCCATAATCATCATAAGCCTGAGTGTAACATGATAGAAGCTACTGTTTGAGCCCAAAATATTGGGCTTGGGCCAAGTGAGGTTACAAGCCTGGTACAAGTTGGAGATTCTCGACCCAATTCTTGATCTTTTAAATTTAATCAAGACTAGCCTAGAGTACCACAACCGATTTCTAAGAGAGGAAGGTCACTTGGGGGAACATGTTGAAGAGTGATGCGGCCAAGTTCTATTGGAAGTAAAATTGTTAAGATCAGTGATAGGAGCATATTTATGCACCTTAGTTAGCTTGTTCTTGTGCATTTATGTTGTTTTTCCTTAGTTAAAGTAGTCTTTTAAGCTAGTTTGATGTATTTTCAGGTTTTAAGGGCAAAGTATGCAAAAGGATGCATTTTGGAGCCTTTTGGAGCACATTTGAGCTTGGAATGGATATCATATGCTTGGAGCCAAGAGGATGGACGAATTTGGAGTCCAAATGGAGTTAGGAATATGTTTCATGGTTGGAGAAATAAATTCAAATCATTGAAGATAAGGAATCAGCTCAAAAGAAGGAGAATTATCCAAAACATTATCCAAAACAACCTTTTCTTATCTTATCTTATCCAATCCTTATCCTATCTTAACTAACCTTATCCTATCCTAATCATTTTCTAATTCAATTCCTGGTACAATGAGGGCTTATTTTCTGATTGGGGGACATTTAATTTAGGATTCTAGAACCCTAAGTCCTTGCCGCACCTAGCCTTCTAGAAAACCTGATTTCCTTGCCTTGCAAGGCTTTCTAGAAGCCTTATCCCTCTTTATCCAAATTTGCCGCACCTTAGGCCCTTTCCCATGAGAAATCTGATTGTTTTGAACCTATTTCTGGATGGATTTGGCTTTCTAGAAGTCCTAATCTGATTCACCTAGGGTTTTTGGTGCCTATATATATATATATATATTTCTCCACCCTTTGCCGTGCACACCACCCTCCATATACATCCATTCATCCATCCACACAACCATTCTCACCAGAAACCCTTCCCCACCCTATGCCGCACCCTTCCTTCACCATTCTCCATAGTTTCTGACCTAATTCACTCTCTGCCGCACCATACATCCATCCTAGCCAATAACCCATCCTTCTACACCATTCATAACCCCCAAAATCTGTCCCAAGTCCTTGTGCTGCAGCAAAGAGGAGGAGAAGAAGCCTTGGACGTGCATGCCATTCAAGTTTGAATTGCTGGAAGTTTTAGGTGTTTCCTTTCCTTTGATTTCAATGTTTAAATTCAATACTCTTTGTTCTGTACGTATGAAGAACTAAACCCCCCTTGGTTAGGGGGGGATTCGAAACCATGTTTATACTTGCCATATGACTTGATTACCTCTAATTGCGTTTCATAAGTTGTGAATTCAATTTACTTATCTATTTGAATTAAACTGATTTGTGTGTGTTGGTTGAGAGTGCACGCTTAATTGTCATGCATAAATCTAATGCTAGGATATAAGGAAGTTTCACCTAATTGTTACAACTTTATATTCACAAGTAGTAAAGGTTGATGATCTCAATTGTGTTAAGTAAATTCTTGGCATCAGTATCATGCGCTTTCATAGTTACAAGTGCCTCGTCAATACTTATGATTTCCATTGAACGTAATGATCTTTGATTGTATCTCTAGTATGCGCTTTCATATAGAGAACTCTTGAAGAATAATTTGATTGTGATGCGCATTTTCCGTCCAATTCATTGACATAAGGGAAATCTGAAAGTTAATTTAAGCAGACCTAATTAACTTGGAGTGTTGAGAATTCGTGGTTTATTGAATTGCAATTAGAAATCGTTTTGTATGCAAGTATGACATGTGTGGAGAAGAACCCCTTAGCTAGCCTTCCATCCATTAATTTAAACCAATTTCGTTTTACAATCTGTTTTGTTTTACAAAGTTTATGTTTTGTTTTCAATTTCGTCAAACCCAATTCCCCCTTTATTTTGAAGTGTCAATTTAGTTAGAAATCAATTTAGTTTGTGTTTTTAAGTGTCTTGAGTCAAGTTATAAATTGTTTTCGTCCAAATTCTTCCTTAGTGTTCAAAACTGCCCAGAAAGTGGTTTTAAGGCAGTTTTGAGCGTTTGTTTGCTGTTTTGAGTCTTTTGGTTTGTTTTAGTGTTTTAGAGTATAGTTTTGGATTCTTTGAGTCTAATTTAGTGTTTTAACTTTGTTTTAAGTTTTTGAGTCAGTTTTCAAGTGGTTTAGCAATCCCTCCTAATCCCCGGCCTAGAACGATCCCTACTTACATACTTTGCTACAATTGATAAAAAGAGGGTTTAATTTGTGTGCTTATATATTTTGCATCAATCAGGATAAGTTTTGATAAGAGATTCATAATATTCTAAGAATCAAGGCTTGTGGCTGATCAGTTTAGGAGTGAATCAAATGCTCAAAGATGACTGGATTTAGAGTCCTAGTTCTAAAAGGAGTGGCCTTAGGCTATGAATGGACTAGGTTTTTCTAAAAAATGATTTGGAGACGCCGAGGAATTATTGTCCAGGTAGAATTCAACTTTTGTGTGAGTGATTAGCACAAAATTCACCCCTATAAATATTAGTGGTTCCACGACATTCAAAAGACCTTCAACGCAACACACAAACGCTCTGTGAAATTCTAGCTTTACACAAACTCTCTCAAACCTATAAGAAAACACTAACTCCACTTACTTCACCAACACACCTTCAGTTTAGATTAACAACATTGTGTTGGCAACTGACGACATCTTTAGTTTGGATCAACAGCACTGGAGCCGTAGAATCAGGCGACTATGGAGCACCTTCAATTTGGAGTAACAATATTGCTTCAAGTTTGGCTGGTTATTTATCTAAGTCTCTATCAGTATGGAATCATTGGTCTTTTTAATGAAAGAGGTCATCTCATTAGCCTTCACAACAAAATGAGGTGTTACCAAGTTACTCAATTTCTGTCACATTGAAAACCGAACCTTATTTAAACTTTGCAGTGGCTAACAGTCTTATGTTTAGGCTCTAAAACCCAGAGGCCAAGACATATTCCTTCCTTAGTCGTGGTCGCTCAAATATAGAAGTCAGAAACGTGTTTGACACGCCCACCACATTCATTTCACTCGCTGACTAAGCTCGGTCGCGAGTTGGCATGCCCGCATTCACCAGAAGAACGTAATTAGCTTATGAGTTATCAGCTTGCGAGCCACATAGGCTAAGTAGTTTCTAGGGTCAACATTTTGGTATGCACGGTGGGATTAAGTGCTAAAAGACTACGAAGTTCCTGACTATTGAGACTAGCTCTGTCAAGCAGAAAACAACGATGGGAAAATCATCAGGAAATCAAACATCTGCAAATTAAACAGTTATGTATTCTGGTGTAAAACTGGCACAAGTTCCTCATGCTGCTGTCATCCAGAACCCGTAGCACACATAAAAGTGTCAATTAATCAAGGTGGACAGAAACACAGTGCAATTGCAATCTCAAATACCACCAAGCATACTGACTTCGGCCATCTAGAGGGGACAATTGGGGAATATGACGATGAGGATGATGAAGCCTCAGATGTACTCTTGAAATGTTTATTCGACACATGCATGAAGAACACACTAGACATCTCGAGTTTAATCTTGAAGGTGAAACCAACCGACTGAGCCTTAAACAAGACACATCAAATCAGTGTCATGAAAAGATATAGCGGGGCCATGAAGAAATGAATCATTTGTTTGCCGTATTAGTCGCTGAGATTTGGCTGACTAGAGCAATGTCCAGCACTGAGAAACAACCACAAAGTATAGCCCCATCTAAAAAAAAGAGTGTTCTCAGCGTAGAAATGCTGCTGCCACCATAGTTAGACGTAGGCTCAAGCGATAAAATGATTGATTTAGAGTATCCATATAGGCCACCATTTCTAGGCAGTGAGGCCAAAATCGAGGACAAAGGTGGCTCTGCAGTAATCAATGGAATCCAATTGATGATCGATTCGACAGTAAAGAAAAAGGTCGATAATCCCACGATTCATTCACCTTTATCCTCTTTATGTTGAAAATACGAGTATCCTCGAGGGTTCAAGATCCCTGACTTCAAACTTTTCAATGGTAAGTCCAGTTTCTCCTCACTTGAGTGAGGATGCCAACCACGACCATCATAAGTTGTGACTGTTCAACTTCTCTTTGTCGGCAGCTGTGTTCTCGTGGTACATAAATCTGTTGCCGAACTTAGTATAGACTTAGAACGACTTGCACAAGAAATTCGTCCTCTGATTTCTAACCAGCCAGTCGAACTTCAAAACAGAGCCATATATGGGTATTCGACAAGCTTGGCCTTTGGTCGACAGATCAAAAACCTCCAGTCTAGTGACAGCTTAATTATGAAGGGCCGTTTAACGATGAAGAGTATTTTACTCACAATGTTGGAAGTTCAAGTTCATTGCCAGCACCGAGGACTTTCAAGCCATTAGGGCCAAAGGATAATCGAAGGCATGGATACTACTTGCTCACCGCTGCCCATACTGTGGAATCCAAGGCTTAAAAGTGCATGCAACAACGACGTTCGGTGCCATGCTGAGGTTGCTAGAGCTCAAAGTACAATTCCAACCTAATATCCTAGAGAGAAAAAGCAAGAGGATTTCGTGGAACAAGTCCCTTTAATCCTCACTGAAATAGCTAAAGGGGAAAAGCTGCAAGCACCAACAATTGAAGCTGAAATCAAAGAAAGTGAAAAAGGATAAAACGACTACTTCAGCCTGAAAAGATGAAAGGCCGAATCGAGTATTTCACTAAAGAGGCTGAACAAACTCTTCATCCCCTCCCACCACAGGAACCATCCATCAAGGTTTGCATAATATGTCAACATAGATGACAAAGAACCTTGATTAATGGTTTCATAAAAAATATTCAGCCTACGACTTGTATGGCGTACGAAAGAAGTGTCATGAAATTCTTGATTTAGCCTTGACTAGCTTGTCGCAGAACATATTATACAGAACGAATCATACCAGCGATGAAAGCTAAGTTCCAACATATCTGTGACGCCAAATTATCGTGGTTCAAAGCCAACCCATATGTCGACATAGATACCAAAGAACTCATCTTTTCTATGGATGACTTGTGATATCTCCATGAGCAATTTCAGGTGTTTTTGGCTGTCTCCGTGGACACTCGGAATGCTAAAATCACTTTCCAACGTCAGGCTTACAAAAAGGCTTAGGCTGTAATAACCAAGCAATGAGTTACTTAATAGACAAACATGCCATCCTCAACTCAGTTGCAGATAATACAGGTATCGAACCCAATGTTAGTATTACACCTGATATTGACATTTTAGAAAATTTAGTCACAACCGATGCCACAGATAACTTGGCCATCCTTGATAGCTCAGCCAAGGAAGAACAACATGCTACGATAAAACGAAAATTAATATGGTGCATGTTCTTTTCCTGAATTCCAGTCAACATGTCAACAACCGAGTTTTCTGAAATGAGACGTAACAGTTGAAGATGTCACTCAAGTTGATTTCTTGATGACCGAAGACGTTGAAAAGATCAGCCAGGAGGAAAGGTAAAAATCTACTTTATAAGATCTTTCCTCAAAATTTGTCCACCAATCTACACTATCTGAAGCCTCTATATGTGACTGCACACATTGAAAATTTCTCAGTTTCTAAAGTGTTTATAAATTGTGGGGCGATGGTGAACATTATGCTAGTCTTGGTAATGAAAGCCTTCAAACGATCAAAGGATAAGCTCATTCCATTTGGCATCACTATGAGCTGCTTTGTGGCAGACAAATCCTAGACCAAGGGTGTATTACCTTTGGAAGTCATGATTGTTGGTCAACTGTACATGACGACATTGTTTATTGTCAATTCAAAGACCGAGTGTAATGCTTTGTTCAGCCGAGATTGGATCCACCAACCCAGCTGCATCTCATCTTCATTATATCAAGTTTTAATCTTCTGATATGGCAAGTCGGTTGTAATTTATCTAGCCGATAGTCATCCATTCGAAACCAACATGATCCAATCCAACTATTATGATGAAAACATCGGCTACATCACGCTCCAAAGCTGTAATGCAGACGGGGCGGCCAACAAGGATATCTATTTAAAAAGCTGTCGAGGTTAGCACCGAAACCATTCAATAGGATTCGGTAACACTCAGTCTGGCTGACAACCTATCTGATGGTTAGTACAACCATTAATGAGAGACGACATGCCGCAGTTTCATCGATCATGGAATGTTTGCTGGCCCAATGGTATGCAATTTCCCAGGACCTCAACTCTGGGATTAACTTAATTGAATTCCTCGCTGAAGTGTATAATGACGAAACTTTTCCCCTCGAGAGGGTTAAAGCAACTTTGGCCGAACTTGAAGATAATAAGCCATAAGTCTAAGACCTTTCAGAAAAAATTAATGTAGGAACGGCTGATGATCATCAGCCTCTTTTTATTAATGCTTTATTACATCAGCCTCTAAAGGCTGAGCTTTGTTATTTGTTCATTGAGTTCAAAGATTTTTTTGCTTGGAGTTACCACAAGATGTCTGGCCTAGATAGATGCTTGGTTGAACATGAGTTTAAAATAAAGAAGGATGCAAACCATTTCGCCAACCACCACAACGATTTTCGACCGAAGTGCAGCTCATCATCAAACACGAGATTGTTCATCTATTAAATATCAGCTTCATTCGGATGGCTTGGTATGTGGAGTGGTTGGTGAATATTATGCCGGTATGAAAAAGAATGGTTTTTTTCGGATTTGCATTGATTTTCACAATTTGAATTTGGCGACTCCTAAAGATGAATACATAATGCCAATATCTGATTTGCTAATTGATGCCGCGACCATTCATGAGATTCTTACTTTCATGGATGGCCATGCTGACTACAACTAAATTTTCATTACCGAAACAGATGTGCATAAAACATCATTTTGGTGCCCATGTGCTCTTGGCACATACGAATGGGTTGTGATGCCGTTCGGCCTGAATAATGTTAGCGTTATGTATCAACGTGCGATGAATACTATATTCCATGATCTTATTGGCTGTTAAGGTAGATATTGACGATATTATAGTCAGGTCTTGAAGGCGCCACTCCCATATAGTTTGGCAAACCTTCGAGCATACGGGCCGACACAAGCTAAAAATGAATCTTAAAAAATGCTTTTGGGGTCTCGACCGATAACTTTTTAGGTTTCTTAGTTCATCATCATGGGCTCGAGGTCGATAAGAATAAGCCTCGTATAATTATTGATGCTCCCTCAACGGTAACTAAGAAATAACTCCAATGTTTGCTTGGAAAAATTAACTTCCTTCACCAATGCATCTTGAATTCAACTAGAAAAAATAAAGGCTTTCTCAACATTGCTCAAGCTCAAAGACAATGACACTTTTGAATGGTGAGTCGAGCATCAGTATAACAAAAAATCCATTGGCTATCTCAACAGTTTCAATTCGACTGAAATTAAATGCACGACCGCGGAAAAATTATGCTTGGCCCTGTTCTTTGTGGCGTCCAAGCTACGACATTGTACGTTACTCTCTGTCACTCAATTCATCGCCCATACCAACATTATTCATTATATGCTCACTCGGCCCATAGTCAAAGGCCAAATTAGAAAATGGGCAATGGCCTCCTCTAAATTCACTCTTCAATATGTTCCTTAGAAGGCCGTAAAGGGGTAGGCTTTGGCCGATTTCTTGGCACAACATCCTTTTCTATATAGGTTCAGGGGCGAAGACGTTGAGATCGACATGGTTCACATGCAGGATAATTTTTGGACCACGTATTTCAATATGTTAAGTACCATAACGTTGGCCGATGGTGGTATAATCATTTAGTTGCCAAAATGACAACGTTCGTTGTTCACTTTTAAACTCGACTTTGATAGCACCAGAAACCAGGCCAAGTATGAAACATTGGTAATTAGTCTTGGAATGGTGCATGACCTAAAAGTAACTAGAATTCTGATGTTGGGAAACTTGGAGGTTATGATTAACCAGATCAAGGGCACTTTTCGTTGCATGAGTTGCACGTTGGCTCTTTATCACATGGTCACCACGTATTTTGTCGGCATGTTCTCTGGCATCATGTGCAAACCCATCTCACGAATTCAGAGTAGTGATGCCAATGAACTCTCCCAAATAGCCTTCATCACACAATTCACGGGGGACGAGATAAACTGGATTGTCACGATCAGAAGCGATTACTCCCAATCTGGTTAATCAACAAGCTGATAAGCAATGAGGTTTAATGAAAATCTGAGTCATGTCATTGCATGATTAGAACTCGAGTCCCAAAATATATTACATAGTTGAGGTAGGATAAAGTTAAGCCCGCACTATATTCCGACTCCACCCTTGGAATTTCCAAACTAGAAATCTACTTTCTCCATATCTGTCACTATCAAGCAAAATTAAGCAAGATGAAGTTAAGCCCTAATATCATAATAGCCTCCTTTGCTTCTTGCAACTTACTCCATAACATTCATCCATCACCTTCCCATATGTGATATCCTCTTCACAGTCTTCGTATATGGGTTCAACTTTAGTAGGGCGTTGATGGGGTTCTTCTTCTTCATTGGAGCTTTCTCTTATCCTCGTGAGAGTTTTCTAACGACGATTGAACCTTGTCAAAGTTGATGATCCTCATTAAGTCTACTGCATAGTCTTCATAGCAAGGTTCTGCATGCGAGGGGTGACGGCTTGTCTCCCCTAAATAGTTGTAGTTTTTGTGCCTATTCATGGGAATTTGATAATAAACATGTAATTGGGCGATTTTTCTCATCCCCTGCTTCCTTGTTCATGGAATAAAACTTTAATCTGATAAATCTTTCCAAAGTAAACGAATAGTTAGAGAAAGTGACTAATGGAGTGAAACATAAGTAAGCTTGTGGGCCAGGGACAAAGCTTAAAGCTTGTGGAACCATGATTTTCTAGGGCCAGAGTAAATGAATCAGAATATAGTTACCTCAGAAGTTCAGTCATGGACTGGATAGCTTCGAGCGAGGCTAGATTAACGGAGTAGTGGTGCCACCATCATCCTGTTCCGAAGCAATAAGCGAAGCATAATGACCATGCTCGTTCCGCAAGACATAGGGATCTGATTTGGGTTGAAATCAGCCAGATCCTCCATATGTCTTGGAGTTCCTAAAATCTAAGTATTGGCGTGCGACCCAAATAATCATACTTCTACAAAGAACGCAATATCTCCTTCTAGATATCTTCTAGGATTCTCCCTGCTTAGAACAAAGATTCTTTTCTAAAAAAGTCTCTCACCTGTTTGGTATAAATATGCCCTTCTAGGGGTTGTCTCTTGTAATGCAAGTATCGTACTATAATTTTCTTGTCCACTGCTTGAGTCTTATATTTGCTTACTAACTTGACATTCGAAGAGCCTTTGGCCTGCACGCCCCCCCTCAAGGTTTCAAGCTTGCTCACGGTTGTTTGTTGTTTTATAAGTTACTCAGATTTGTTCCTCCATTATCCATGGCAGTGCGCGAATTTGGTTCCAACAATTGATGCTTTCATTGAGAGTGAACTTATATTCCTCTCAATCAAATCACTCTACCCTTATAGAGACCCCTCATAAACCATCCTACTGCGTTCGTGTCATCCCCACGCACAATGTCAACCTCAAGAACAATGAGGTTTCCACCATAAATCCTACATAGGAAAATCTGATGGAAATATGTCCATCTATAGAAGACATCCAAGTGAGCCCTCTAGCTAAAGAATGAGCAAGACTCGTCGACCTGAAGATCTAAATGAAAGATCTTGAAGATGTTGTCTTATGTTTTAAGGAGGCATCGGTCCAGACAATTCCTGCCCAGATCCCAACAAAAATTGTTAATCTGAGCCCAGATGCGTCGCTCCAACGACCTGCTCCTAAAAGACAATGTAGAAAATCTAGAAGGCTTGCTGGTCTTTATCCTGCCCGGTACATCGTGCAAGAAGCCTCGAATGGTGGCTTCAATTAACAAATCATTGATTATCGACTCTAACATCTTGGTGTGCTCCTTTTGAGACTTGAAAAATGTCCACTCTCCCCACGATGACTCATTTATCATCAAGGTGCAAATCTCTAATGCCCTAGTCAGTCGGATCTTGGTGGACAACGGATCAGGAGTAAACATCATTTTCAAAGACGCAGCTGAGAAGATGGGAATTTTTTACAACACCAACAAGGGAAAAACCACCATCGACACATTCAATGGGCCATCGTCCGATCTCTGGGAATGTTGAAGCTGTGGTTCGAGCAGAACCTTACAACCATCTGGTGACCTTCCATGTTGTGGACTGCCCAACTCAACACAACACCATTCTTGGTCAAAACTAGCTGCACAAGATAAGGGTCTGTAGACATCAAAATTTCGGTGAAACAAATGTTCACCAACGCATTAAAGTTTTGACGTGTCAGGGCATACATGGCATACGCCACGTGTCTTACAAATTGTCCACATGGCGTGTGACTCAACAAAATAGGAAGAAATACCCTTGGAGGATTAAACAAGTTTTTCTTCTCATTTTGGGCAATGACAAGGCAAGCACACTTCAATCCATTACGGATCAAAGCAAGTTTTTCTCATTTGAGCAATGACAAAGTTAGACCACTTCAAGTTTAAAATGGTATTAAGTGGGAAATTAGGCCATAAATTAGACCACTTCAATTTCAATATTGTATTAAGTGGGAAATTAGGCCATATGTTAGACCACTTCAATTTCCATATTGCATTAAGTGGGAAAATTAGGTAATGGTGCTTGGGTGGGAAAATTTTGTGGTGGTGATACCAATTCACAAATACATTTCTCTACTCCTAAATTGGAAGAGAATTCACCAAAGAATTGGTCTTTGATGCTTTGAAACTCTAAAGCTCTTAAGCATCAAACTTCCTAAATTCCCAAGAATTCCGAAGGATATAGAAAACTCTCTTCGTTCTTCGCCAGATCCTTGAGGCAACCGCTCATTCAAGATCAAGCCCTGATGGCCCTTGAAGAAGCTCATAACCGCCCATTCAAGATCAAGCCCAACAACCCTTGAAGAAGCTCCTAACCACCCATTCAAGATCAAGCCCTAACGGCCCTTGAAGAATCACACAACTAATCATCAAGATTAAGCCCAAAGGCCCTTGAAGATCCGTTCATCGTTCATCCAAGATCAAAGCCCGATGGCCCTTGGATCAACAACAATTGTTCTTCAAGATCAAGCCCCGAAGGCCCTTGAAGATCCGTTCAACAACTGTTCATCAAGATCAAGCCCAAAGGCCCTTGAAGAAACTTCCATCAACCTTCAAGATCAAGCCCCGAAGGCCCTTGAAAAAACTTCCATCAATCTTCAAAATCAAGCCCCGAATGCCCCTTGAAGAAACTTATATCAACCTTCAAGATCAAGCCCCGAAGGCTCTTGAAGAAACTTCCCCTGTTCATCCAAGATCAAACCTCAACGGCCCTTGGATCAAACAATACATCAACACCTTACGGAGATCGAATCAGAGGATGAAGTTAAAAGAGATTGCAATCCCAAATTCATAATACAAAATATTATTTTGTACACGTGTTCTTGTTTCGTTGGAAGCAGGAATTTTCGTGTTCACAGGGTCGTTTCGTAAACTTACCACCAGCTGCTCCACTACCCCACTCTGGTTGGGGCAAAGGAGATAAGGGAAACCAAGCTATGGTGCGCTGCTGTGCTTTCGAGAGCATGAACATAATCCAGAAATGAGAGTAAAGCTCTAGCACTCCCATGGATGAGTCAGCATAACAATCATAATCGACGGGTCAATAGACGAGTTACAAAGAATTCGACCTGAATCTTGACCCCCAAGACTACAACACTTCAGAATCAAAGGTTGATGAGGACGCCATATAAATTAGCCTTGATCCCGACAAGTTGGAGCGCAAAGACAGGATTGAATGAAAGCTGATCGATCGAGAGAAAGAAATATTCTCTAACTTCTCACGAGTCAACAAATATGTGTTTGCCTGGTCCGTAGAAGATATACTCGCGATCGATCCTTCCGTGCCATCGCCTCCACTTGAACACAACTGCCAGACTAGTTATCTAGCGTAAATGAAATCAAAAAACTGAACGAAGCAAGATCATAGAATTCGAGATGGACAAACTCAACGACACCAACTTCTTCGTTGAAGTACACCATCCAGACTGGCTGGCTAACTTTGTACTGGTGCAGAAGAAAAACGACAAATGGAGAGTGTGCGTAGACTTCACTGATTTGAACAAGGCATACCCAAAAGATCTGTATTCTCTTCTGCATATTGGCCTGCTGGTAGATTCGACAACAGAGTACGAGTTGCTATGCTTCATAGATGCTTACTCTGGATAAAATCAAATAAAGATGAATGAGCTGGACATGGAAGCAACGTTCTTTGTTATTGACTGAGGTACATGGTACAAAGTTATGCCTTTTGGTCTTAAAAATATAGGGGCAACCTATCAAAGGCTTGTCAATCGAATCTTCAAAGAAAATATCAAAGAGACGATGGAAGTTTACATTGATGATATGGTCGTCAAGAGCACAGAAAAGAAGTACCACCTGACCCACCTCCAAGAGTCATTTGATCAGCTCCGGAAATATAGCATGAAGTTAAATTAGAAAAAGGTGCATTCGGAGTAACATCGGTAACTTTCAGGTACTTACCATGTTCACAGTTATTGGCTTGATCTTAAGGCGGGAGAGATATCGCAAAGCTTATATGGATGCAGACAGTTTTGCAAACATTTGACATTATATGACCATCCTTGTGTCTTGTTTGGTAACTTTCCTACGGTTGTCATTCCTGGATTTAATTTGACAGGTATGGTTTAAAGATCCGTAGAGAAAACTTTACTATTGTATATACAACACCTGAGGCTGAGTGATGATAAGTGCATTATTTGATATTATTTCTTATCATTTATCCCTATGTTTTGTTAACAAATGGGTTTTAAAAGAACCTTATTACTATCCTTTTCTCAATTTTAGCCAATCTGCGCACGTATGACGTTTTTGGTGATAATTCGACTTTCCGGAGGAATTTTGATGCAAGGCCAATTAGAGAAGCAAGCTAAGAGGCTGAAGCTCGTTGTACCTGAATTTTATAATTTTCCATGTAGCTAAATGTTCCAGTTTAACAAATCAATCCCGCAAAAGTTGCAATCCCGTCAGTACTGCGCAGCTGTGAGAGAATGATAATTTGAAGACTTTCCCGATTTTTCTTAGTGGCGTGAGACATATGCTTGGAAAGATAAGAGATAAAGCTACGTTTTCCATATTTTTACAGAATTTTCCATAAGATACCGAATTTGGCGTGCAAGACAGATGACGTGTTTCTCAAGCCAAGAAGGATTCTTTCCTAGTTTGTTTATTAATTATTTAGGAGAGTTTCTACCAGACTTTTTAGGGTTTTTCTAGACTAGGGAAAAAATACACAACATTCGTCCAAAAGGAATGAGGGAAGCTTAGCGTGTGTTTTACCATTCTTTTCCGGGTTTTATCTTCTTACACGACTTCTTTTGTGATATTTATTATGACTATGTGTAACTAAAATACTTTTCTAAGGTTTATGATGAAAACCATGACATGATTATTTTCGAAGTATTTTGTTGATTATTATTCAATTACATGCCATGTTTAATTCTTAATCTTTGTGTTTAATTTATTCTAGTTTTGAATGTTCTTGTGACTGGCCATCATTGTGAACTTGTTTCTAGATAATTAGATAAATCTAAGAGGATGACCAATCAATTAGGTTTATCGGAACTAAGATTAAGAAGAGTAGACAAACTAGTGAGGATGACCAATATCAAGCTAGTCCTACTTGGTTGACATGATTCTTCTACGCTTAATGGGTTTTTATGTGTTTAATTGTATGCCTAAACAATAGGATATAGTTATCGTGTTTAGACACACGAGTTGATGTCTAACCACAAATTAATTCATATCTTAGAAAGAACAACCTTAAATATTGGCATGGTAATTGGATAGTAATTGGCTTGAAGCAAAGGGAATAAGATTGTTATTGGTGGATTCATGACCTTAGGCTTTCATCACCTTAATTTGTTTAAAGTTTCATTCATTGTGTGTTTTCATTTCCATCTTTCTGGTTTGAATAAGTTGGAGTTTTAATTATTTTTCGTAATTAATGAATCAATCAATTGTTTCCTAATTAAGTTAAGTTTCGTGTAATCAACTGGTTTAATTGGTGTTAAAGTTGACACACCCCGACCAGGAATGTCTACTAGGACTCCGAATCAAGCTGTGCTGGCCGACATCTGGAAGGTGACGAAGCCAAAAAGTGATGATATGGAAGAATGCGAATAAATTTAAACCTAAAGGTCTCTAACTATCAGAGTGCGCTGTCAGTGGGTATGGACCCATTTCACACGCGTTGTCAGAGCATACGTAAAGTACAGTAGTGTGGGTAAAGGTCATACCCTCAGAAGTAGCCACATGAGTCCTTGTTGATAAAGAAACTATGCTACAAGAACCTGGAGGGGCGCAAAACAAAAAGCGTGAGTGGGCAAAAACAAAGCTTTTCGAAAACATCTCATTTATCAACATTTATAACCCTTCACTGAAAAACCTGTATACTTTCCCAGAAAATAGCATATAAACATATGTATATCATCATATTCTCAAATCATGGTTCAAAATCAGTATTATGAAAGTAAGCCATGCTATATGCATTAATAACCTGATGAAGATACGCAAATATATCAGGTAGAATAATAAATCAGCTGGAGACCCTGCAGTGGTCCTGTACGGCTAATCATATAGCTCAATGCCTATGCCTGCACACGAGTCGGAACCATTAAAATGGTTTGTACGACAAGACTTGGTCTAATAATACGCTCTAGTGCTATACTCATCAAAACGGCCGTGCGAATACTCGTAAGTCACCTACGAGTCTGAACCACAGAAGTGGTCTGTACGATAGGACTTACACCTACTTAGATCCAAGGGAGCGTGCGGTGCGGGAGGTGAATATCAACATAAGCACTAACACCGGTGGTGCAAGTTATGAGCTCTTAACACAAATCATATCATCAATAATTCACACAATATAACTCACCTGATACTTACATGTGCGTCCACCGCACCATTTCATACATATGCATCATATACCAATTCATACATTTCATATCAATTCTATGCATGGCATTTTAAAACATACTTTCATTTAAATTCGATTTCTGGGAAAATCAGTAAGTATATACACTGGGAAGTTGCTCATGAGTTCCCATAAACAATACCGTGAGGGCGTGGTCGGGGCCCAAAGCGGACAATATCGTGCTAAGGTGGTGGAGCGGGCCCGGGAAGTGGTCGAGCCCGGGCCGGGATGTGACAAAAGTAATCCCTGTGGAATCGACCTCGTATTTGCATATATTCCTACAATTGATTCGTGCGCTTGCGAGTTGAATTTAGTTTAAATTAAGAGTAAATGACAAAAAACTACCTCAACTATTGGTATCACGACACTTTCATACCTCGTCTTTTAAAATTGATAATGTCATACCTCATCTTACGAATTTGTGCCGATGTTATACCTTCCGTTACCTGACCGTGAATTTTTCAGTTAAATGCTGACGTGGCTTGATTCAGGGCCCACTTTCTATTAAAAAATTAATAAAATATTATTAAAAACTAAAAAAAATTATTTAATATTTTTTAAATATTAAAATAATAAAGAAAAGTTAAAAAAAAACCCTCAGGTCAGTTCGTCCCTCTCCCCTCTCTCTCTCT
Source organism: Heteromeles arbutifolia (assembly GCA_024362995.1). Lineage (NCBI taxonomy): Eukaryota > Viridiplantae > Streptophyta > Magnoliopsida > Rosales > Rosaceae > Heteromeles > Heteromeles arbutifolia. The sequence goes on along the minus strand of JANCRC010000006.1, from coordinate 11,807,157 downwards.
CCCCATCTTCCTACAACCCAGAAAGAAGGAGGAAGAAGAAGAGGAAGAAGAAGGAAAAAAAAAAAAAAAAAAAACCCCAACCCAACCGAGTTCGTCCCCCCTTCCCCCCCAAACAAACCTAGAAAGAAGGAGGAAGAAGAAGAAGAAGATGAAGAAGAAAAAACCCAAACCAAACCCAGTTCGTCCCCCCACCAAAAACCCAACCCCCTGCAACCCAGAAAGAAGGAGGAGGAAGAAGAAGAAGAAGAAGAGAAAAAAAAAAGAAAACTCCAACCCAACCTAGTTCGTCTGTTCCCTACCCCCTCCCCCCCCCCCCCCCCGGCACTCACCCTCTTCCCTTCACACCCATTCCCCCCATTTTCTCCGTGCCCAGGTTCTCCACCTTTGGAATCGGCCTGGCGAAGGTTTCCCGATTCCACCTCAACGGGATCTGGGTTTTTTTTCTAGGGTCTTTTTTTTCTTTTTTGGGTTGCTGGTAGTGGGTGCGAGGTTGGGTGCGGAGGGTGGGTGCGAAGGTGGGGAGGTTGGGTGCGGAGAGTGGATGCGGGGAGAAGAGGGGGGGGGGGAGGGGGAAGACAAATTGGTTTTTTTTTTTTTTTTTTTTGTCTTCTTTTTTCTAGGTTGCAGTTGCAAGAAAAAGGAAGAAGATGAAGATGGGGAGAAGAGAGAGAAGGAGGAGGGGACGAACTGAGTGTTGTTGTTGTTGTTGTTTTTTTTTTTTTTTTTTTTTAACTTTTCTTTATTATTTGAATGTCACATCCCGGCCCGGGACGGATCACTTCCCGAGCCCGCTTCACCACCGTAGCACGATATTGTCCGTTTTGGGCTTACCATTCCCTCACGGTTTTGTTTCTGGGAACTCAGGAGCAACTTCCCAGTGGGTCACCCATCATGGGAGTGCTCTAGCCCCCTTCTCGCTTAACTTCGGAGTTCCTACGGAACCCGAAGCCAGTGAGCTCCCAAAATGCCTCGTGCTAGGTAGGGATGAGAATATACATTTAAGGATCACTCCCCTGGGCGATGTGGGATGTTACATTGAATATTTAAAAAATATTAAATAATTTTTTAATAGAAAATGGGCTCCGGATCAAGCCATGTCAGCATTTAACTGAGAAATTCACGCCAAGCTAACGGAAGGTATAACATTGGCACAAATTCGTAAGATGAGGTATGACATTGTCAATTTTAAAAGATAAGGTATGAAAATGTCGTGACACCAATAGTTAAGGTAATTTTTTGTAATTAACCCTTCAATTAATCTATTATTTAGGTTAGTTTAAATATACATCAAGTGACATGTCAGAATTCCTCAACTCATTGGCTTCGTTCATCAAATATTAACCTCTGTGAGGCTCATGCTTACCTTTTCAAGTATTGACTGGAGGTACAAGGTTGATGCCAGAGGAGGTGGTCTGCGGTGGTGCCGGTAGAAATGGTGGTGTAGAATTTGAGGCGTGATGGTTAGAGTCAGCGGGTGGACTGCAGTGACTTTCCGGTGTAAATGTGCTTGTACTTTTTATTTGCTTCATTTAATCATTCGAAAACTATACACCAAATCAATCGAGTAAGTATTACCGAAGACCGAAAAAATTGCTCATGTTGCTCATTTAATTTCCTACATGTGATTCAAACGAGGTAAAACAAAAAGCTCAATGCCAAAAATTGTTCAAGCATACGCTTTTGATTTTCGAGATCATAATTCGTAAACACTACTAAATTTTTAACCCGGTATGGATAGCAACCACTCCTCCAACAAGGTTTTCATTTTCAACTTGTTGGAAGCCTGCATCTGCAATCATCAAAGCAAACTTGTCCTGCAATCATAAAGAATATAACAAAAGTTACAAGAGCTCCGAGCAGTATCAATCAAAATGCAGATAATACTGAAACAGAGCATTCAAGTATGGAATCTGAAAACAAAACCTGTGGGGGGAAACGACGGATACTCTCTACCAAGTACTGGTAAGATTCTCTATCTCCTGCAACGAGCTCTCCCAGCACGGGAATGACTGAGAATGAGTAATAATCATAGCTGCACGAGGAAACGCGGAAACCTTAAAATTGCACAACTAGAAGAAATATACAAGAAAGAAAAACAAGGGTCTATCATATGGCAACATAGTCAAACATTGATAATAAAATATTCTACTGTGCGAGGTGACACTGTCAAATGGCGCTGTGCTAAAATCCAAACAATGTGGCACCGTGTGATTGTCCCACATGCACCGTTCCCACCATAATAATATGACAATAGTGCCCACCATAACAATATTTGTCAATAACTCAAATCTGTAGAGGAAAAGATTGTTCTCTAAGATCGAGTTGTCTTGACTGCACTTCGGAAGTTTGAACACCATCCCATTTCAACAAAAATACAACTTGTGTAAATATCAAATGGCACATGTCATGCCAGTTTGCCATGCATTGTATGCGCATGCACATTCAAGTATGTGGTGCTTGTAAATAAAGAAAATCAATAAATGTTAAACTGAAGGGAGAATTCGTTTCCCCAACCACCCTCCCCCAATTTCTACAAGGAAGAGCAGCTGCATAAGTGTCAAATTTTCATAACAAAAGAATAACGTTTATGAAATAAATCTTTTTTTAAAATTTATCACAAAAATATATACTATCTATGATATTCTCTAGACAAAGATGATGATGCCTTTTCTTTTTCAATAAACTAAAATGAGATTCTGTCATAGGTACATGTACTTTAGAAAGTGCGATTTTAACGTAACTAAGTGTCAAGAATCCTTACAATTCTTTGAATACAGGAATGTCTACATGGCTCACTTCAAGGCACGGGAACCTTCCTCCACGCTTTAGCACTCTATTAACGAAACCATAAAAAGCAAACACGATAAGTATATCAAGTTACAAACTACTTTAACGCCTCTTCCTGCAGAAATACATAAATAACAGTTTACTCATAATCAAAATGACCAGCATAACAAAACATTCGCACAAAACTTATATCATGACTGCAAAAATTTCAGATATGCCCTAGAGGAAGATTGTTTCACTGGTTTTGCTACATATATTAGTAGTATCAGCATATCGGTTTATTCCTCTAGTTTCGTTTTGATCAAGTTATACACTGCTAGTTTCATCTTACTTTGTATCCCCTCAGTAATATATCACCTTTTTTAACTTCAAAGTTTCATCATTTAGAACTGCATATGCACACCAATAGCAAGATCTGTCCCAAGCTTCAGCCCCACACCAATAAAAAATGACTCAGGTTTTCACTGGTTCTTTCTACCTACCGTATCTCTAGATATTGGCTCTTCATGTGTATCACCTTGAGCACATCCACATGATTGTTTATAAAGGAAGACTTCCATATATCAAATGTAATGGAAATTTGGAAACCATTTGACATTTTTATTCTTCTTTACAGCAAAGCAGGAATAAAAATGTTTTATATATAAGTTTGCCTAGTTGCCTCTAACATCTGAGAGAGAGAGAGAGGTGGAAACTGGCATGTTTCACAATGATGGACAATTTAACTACTCAAAATTAATTGAAATAAGTTACCTCTTCAACAGTAGATGATACACAAGAAGAGATAGCATATTAAGTCTTCAATCATTCATGCCTACAGTTCTGTCACACTCGTATATAGGGAGTGACAGCCTATTTACAGAGACCATTTACCAATTTTCCATGATGATAATTTGCCTTGCATTATTAGTAACTGTTGGCATATGTTAACCAGTACAGAGGTTTGACCTTACCGATAGGCTTCAGAAAGCACTTTCTCAATGTGTGTAACATTCCTAATTCCAAATGCAATTGTGTAGCCATCCATTGTATTATTTTACCAAAAGACAAGGCTTCTGTGTCTCCCTCCACCCATAGAAGGAATTTGTCTTCTCCAATACCTATAAATTTCGGTACACAATTGTACATTTACAAAAAAAATAGTAAAATTTGTTTGTCCAATGTGTAAGGAGAATGCATAATGCAACCTAAGTCAAAGTCACAGCATTATCTTACCTCTCTCCAATGCCCTCTTCTTACCAACATTCAACATCGTAGGGTTTATGTCAGATACATAAATCTTAGTTTCTTCTTGTAAATCGTCTCCGAGAACATCTTCCATAGCTCTACGTCTGATGCTGTTTACCGAGTCTAGTATTCTGAAGGCAACATCACCTGACAAAATAAAACCACCAGTACGAATGACATATGCAATTAGAAGATTAAGAGCTTTAAATTAGGTTCGAACCAAAACAACTTATTTCTGTATTGTTTTAGACATGGAAACAGATTGTCTTATGAACTATATTAATTTATTTTTACATCTGGCGGATGCACTCCAGCACCCAGCAGGTAACACACCTGCAAGATCACCATCCACTCCATAATATATGATGGGAATCATGGGATGGAGTCATTTGCGCCCAACTCCATTTTGGCCTCAGGGCAATTTAGCCTAAGTTCTTATTCTCAAATTAGAACATATAATTCTTGTGCATAATGATTCTCCTTTTCATTTCGTCAGCTAACTTTATCCTTAGCCCACTCCATACGTCAGATCTTTTCCCAACCCAAACTGGATTTCATACTTTATGACAGGCATGTAACTTCTATTAAAATGCCCAAAGCGGAGCCCAGGTAACCAACAGTATACAAAAGTTGGACAATGTAAAAAATTCAAACTGGGTTACATACTTGGACCTCCTCCTTTCACAAGGAGATAAGTGCAATGGAGTAGGATTCTCTCCTCTCCTATTCCTTGATACCACTTGTTACTTCTTATAAAAATACCACCACTTACTGTTATCTCGTATGACAATAAATCATCCAGATATAATACATCTGTCCTCAAGTCTTAAGGTCCACATTGACAAAGTTACCACAGTAAATGCACATCACAAGCTTTACCTGTCCCGCCAGCCACATCAAGGTGCTTCATTTCAGGAAAAGGATTCAGTTTGGAAACTAATCTGAAAAGAAATCGGGCATTATATAGAGCAGTGTAAAATGTCAAAGTGCTAACAACATGCTCGTTTATAAAAGAAAATAACAGAGGGGAAAAAAAAAAGCATTGAAGTAAATCTTCAAAAGGTTTACCTATCCTTCCATAATCTGTGTAATCCTGCACTCATCACATCATTCATTAGATCATAGTTCGAAGCAACATTGCTGAAGACATTACCAACCATTCGACTTTTTTCCTCTTCTCTTACTTCTTTAAATGCTGCAAGGGAAACACTTAAACAACTATAATTTATAAACCAACTGAACCAAGGTAATGATGTTTAGAACACTATCCATGATGCACCAAAATATTACACGTTTCTAAAGGATTCAACACTCATATTCTGCACATCACACTAACCACTGCATCGTCCTTTTTCATATTAACTATACATTGAAATCTACACGTCCATCAACAAAAAAAGTGAGAGTAGGTGGAGAGAGGGACTAACCAAAGCGGGTAGCATGCGAATGCAATAGAGCCTCAGGAGAAAACCGGGGTAATAGTTTACTCCCTAACTTCCTCGTCACTATTCTCAATGCCATAACTGTATTTCTGTATAGAAATTTTTGTAGATAAGAATCATACAATGTTCAAACAGAAATCACAATTGGGCATCAATGTTTTGGAGGTGCATATATGAATCTCTTGCAACATTTTTATATCCATCATCCATGAACGCACTCATATTATCGTCCTCGTGAAAATAGGGTGTTCAAAGATGCAATCCATGCAAAAAGGAAACTCAAACGAGATCAAAACTTATTCATAGATAATGAAAATGCGTAATTGTGTCTGAAAAATTCATTTTCGTTATCGCTATATCAAAGCAACTGATGATACAATATAAGTAGCAAATACATTAAAGAAGCTTAAAATTTGGGTAAGCACTAGGGGTGGGCAAACGGGTCCTGGACCCGCGGGTAGGGGCGGGTACTAGCGGTTCGAGGCGGGTCCACATATTTTTATATCACAATGGGGCAGGGCGGGACGGTTCCAAATTCCTAAAGACACGGGCCCCCGGCCCGAACCGTATCTAGTGTCTTTTGGTGGAGATTACATCTATGCCGTTCAAATCTCACCCACAGATGTATGATATCAGTCTAGGGCCGAACTTTCTACCGTTCACCTTCGCAAAGACCCGACTCCCAGATTGAATGATGAATCTTCCCTCCTCAGTCTTCCTCTAGTATCTCTATCGTTGATTCTCACTCTCCTCCCTCGCGATCTCTCTTTCCAAGAGTCCAGACTGACTCCCACTCGAATCGCGATAGTTGAGATCCGCAGCTTCTCAGAAGTTGACTCCGAGTCTTTGGCCACCACCATCCTCTCCTCTCAACTTTGACCACCACCTCACGGTCTTGAGTCTCCAAACTGCTGAGTCCATCTCGAAGCCAAATATTCAAACAAAAGGTTTTAATTTTAGCCTTTACGGATTTATGGAATTAGGGTTTTTTTTCTTCTAGATTTAGGGATTTTGAGTTATTGTGTTCCATTCTGGGGATTAATTTAATTTTGCACTCTGGTTTAGGATCTGGGTTTTTGTACTTGCAGGCTCAGCAGTAAACTGGGATGAATAATTAATCTCTTACTCCATATTAATTAATTAATATCTTTCTTCAATTAAATTTAAACCTGTAATTCACCTTCGTCAATCGGCCTCCTCCTATATCCGATCACTCGGCTAAGCCACATCATGGGTAGTCTAAATTTGGTATTGAATTCGCCATCCGCGAGATTCGAACCTAGCACTTCCAAGTGAAGAGAAATATCACCAGACCATAATACTAAGTGGCCAAAGTTTGTTAATTTTACTCTCACTAAAAAGTAAACATGGCCACTTAGTTTAGTGTGGATCTGGCATTCGTGTCGTGTTTCCTGTGTTTGTGTCATTTTCGTGACATACACAATATCTTAACGGGTCGTGTTGTATAACACTCATTAAGACAAACAGGTAATATAACCCGACCTGTTATCCATTAAAGAAAATATGTTTTAAATTAATGAATAATCAAATGAAAAACATAATACTAAATTAGTATTATTTACATACCTCATTGTCACATAAATATTACTTCAATACATAAAAACACATTTGTCCTTCACCCAAATGAAAAATAAATAAATATATATATATATATATATATATATATATAAACCCTAAACCCTAAATAAATAAATAAATATATATATATATATATATATATATATTAGTACATTACTGCAAAATATCAAATATTCTAGGATATACAAAATGAAGAGAGTTGTGTTTCAAGGTTGAGGAACCCTTGCACGTTTCTTGACAATAAAACCCTCCAATTTTCATTAATCACCAAGGGAAATGGTATTGAAACTTTCGCTTAATATATGTCTTCAAGAGTTATATTGATGATATTTTTTTTAATGTGTTTTATAACATCTAATCTCACTTTTAAGAGGATAAAACATTTATGAGTATGACTGAATAAGAGAGAGTAAAAAGCTTTGTTAGATTGTTGACTCTAAAATTGAAAGTCTTTTTTTTTCTATACTATACTAGTTGATTTGAATTTTGGACAACAGATCAAGTAAAACTTATCACGGTGATACTAAGAAACTCTCATAATAAAACTTTTAACTTTTTTATTAATTAAATAAAATAAAATAATAATACATATTTATACAATATATACACTATGGCTACTGTATTTTATCGTAAGCTTTTTTAGTAGTTTTAAATTATCAAAATAACTTTTTTCTTAACGGGTCGAAACGGGTTACCCGCGTGTAAACATATTAAGAACCCGTTATTAATGTATTATTAACGTGTGACCTGATAACGACCTAATTGGTTATCATGTTGACCTGAAACCTTGAATTTCATGAATAGCTAGTTCAATGTTAATTTATTCCTCCACAATACTTATAAGTAAGTGATAAGAATTTATAGAAAAATCTGTACACAATTTTCTCACCACTTTCTTTTTATTTACCATAATTATCATATCACTTTTTCTCTTTCTTCGCAGTATTGCTACAATTACCACATTCTTCATGTCACATTTGTATTACCTCTATTAGGCCCACTAATGCAAGTGAGTCTCACCTCTATTAAAAAGGTGATACAAAGTGGTATGAAAATGTGGTAGTAAGAATAGTATTTTTGCATTTGTATATCATGTGACTTCTAGCAAGATGTAACAATGAGAATTCTTTTTGGCACACTGACGGAAAATCATAACAAACCCAAAGAGCATGCCGTAGGAAACCAACTGAAAATGCGACTTTGAAGGAACTACCGGACTCGTGAAATTTATTCTCAACAATTTCACAGAATTTTCGGAAAACCAAATGAGTGTGTCGCCTTTTTTTATTTATAACAATCTCCTCTTGTTAGTATCCAGAGAGAGTGAATTCATCACAACCATAACAATCAAGCTTATAAAAACCAGTACCCCGTTTATCTACATCTCACTCAAACTTCAAAAAAACCCGAAACAATGGTGGTAAAATTCAAGGACTGCTGTGTACTGAAACCCTCTCAGCCAACATGGCAAGGTTGCCTAACTCTGTCGGAATGGGATCAAGTCGGCGTCATAACTCATGTTCCCACAATCTACTTCTATAAACCAGACCATAACTTTGTCACATCATCTGACACCATCGCAAACACCCTCAAAGACTCATTAAGTCGTGCATTGGTGCCGTTCTATCCACTAGCAGGTCGTTTGCGTTGGATTGGCGGAGGCCGCCTTGAGCTTGATTGCAATGCCGTGGGGGTTCGATTCATTGAAGCTGAGTCTAGTTCAAAACTCGACGACTTTGGTGACTTCTCTCCTTCTCCAGAATATCACTATCTTATCCCAACTGTGGACTACACCCTCCCAATTCATGAACTTCCGATATTGCTTGTGCAATTGACTACGTTCAAATGTGGTGGTGTTAGTCTTAGCTTGACAATATCACATGCTGTTGTTGATGGGCAAAGTGCATTGCATTTTATTTCTGAGTGGGCTAGGCTTGCAAGGGGTGAGCCAATTGAGGTGATGCCGTTTCTTGATCGAAAAGTTTTTCAAGCTTTAAACCTCCCAGCTGGAAGTGCTACTCTAGGGCTTGATCATTCAGAGTTCAACCATCCTCCCCTTTTACTTGGGCAAGCAAATAATATTGAGGAGAGGAAGAAGAAGACCACTGTCGCCATGTTGAGTCTTACTAAAGATCAAGTTGAGAAGCTTAAGCGGATGGCGAATGAGGGTACCAATTTCAACAACTCTGACACTAAGCGAGCTTACACTCGGTATGAGTCTGTGGCCGGACACATCTGGAGATGTGCTTCTAAAGCTAGAGATCACAAAAATGAACAGCCTACAGCTATGGGGGTTTGTGTTGACTCGCGGAGTCGCATGCAACCCCCACTGCCACAAGGATACTTTGGGAACGCAACGTTGGATGTAATTGCTACGAGTCTTGCTGGTGACTTGGTGACCAAGCCCTTAGGGTACGCATCAAGTAGAATAAGGGAGGCGATCGAGAAAGTGACGAACGATTATGTCCTGTCAGCAATTGATAACTTGAGGAACCAACCGGACTTGACAAGGTTCCAAGACCTTCATGCTCTAGGGAGTGACCAGGGGCCTTTTTATGGAAACCCTAATCTTGGGGTAGTGAGCTGGTTGGCACTGCCTCTATATGGTCTTGATTTTGGATGGGGAAAGGAGATTTATATGGGTCCTGGAACGCATGATTTTGATGGGGACTCTCTGATCCTTCCAAGTCCTGATGGAAATGGTTCTGCGATTGTGGCCTTGTGTCTACAAGTTGCCCATATGGATGCTTTTAAGAAGCACTTCTATGAAGATATTATATGAATAACTTGTATTATGACCGTGAAATTGATCATTATATTATGCAAGGGCATAGTTTAACTATCAATTCTTAATCAATAAATCAATAAATCAAGAAATAAGGAACTGATCGGGAAAGATCTCCGGACTTATCCTTGATGATGTACTCGAAAATTTGTACTAATTTCTTAATCAATAAATCAACTATCATTTCTCCTAAAAGTTGTTCTGTAGGAAGAATTCTTTGTTTGTAATTATTTCATATGTGGATTTCAAGTAGATATTACCTCAGAACATTCAAGATATATACTTTGTACAAGTTAATTAACTACTTCATCCCGTTCTACTGTTGCAAATAATTTCTGGAACAAACTTAACCACTGAATATAAAACTTGATACATTACTTGACATTTTTCCTTTAGGTCAGGGTTGGTCTCTCTCCCTCTGATTAATTTTACGTCGTCATTAATTTATTTTTTCAACCGTGCCCTTCAAATGGTAAGGCAGCCAAATTTAGCTATGCAAATTAATAAATAGAGCAATTTATATATAAAGGATGTGTGTGAGCAATGTATCTCAGTCAGTTTTGGGATGTCATGGTTTCTTTGGCAATTTTGACGAAACTAAAGAAAAATCAGGAGTTTGAGTTTTTTTTTATGGAAAAAGATCACAAGGAAGGAGATAGTAGATCATAAAAAAGGAGAAATTGTGAAAGCAATGTTCTTGAATTTTAAATGGTGGATTTTTATGGGGTTGTGTTCGTGAATATTGGGTCGGTGCCAGCGTGAGAAGAGAACTTTGAAAATGAGAAAAATACAAATTCAGATCATATGCCATTGAAACAAAAAGGCAAAAAAAACAAACAAAAGGAGAAAAATACTACGTTACACTTAATTAATCACTACAAGAAAAAGGGCCTTTGGATATAAAATTAAGGACACAAATGAGGGATTTGTGTCTATTTCCACACAAAAAAATTAACACAGTGCCCATTCAATAAAGGACACTACATATTGTACCCGATATCATGAAAAATGGGCACAAACACATTTTTTGACAACTTTGATAAAAAAAAGTTGACTCAAATATATTATTGTGCCTATATTTGACGTATAAGGACACAAGTACTTGGTCTTTATCATTTTTCATAAACTTATGGCCCACACCCCACTCTCTCTCTTTCCCTTCTCTCTCATCTCTCTCTGCCTCCCTCAGACTCTGCAACCCCTCTTCTCTCTGCAACCCCTCTTCTCTCTCTACCTTCCCCAGATTCGGTCCATCTCTCTCTCATATCTGCCTCCCTCAGACTCCTTTCTCTTACCTCGGTCTCTCTCTCTCCAAGACTCCAACCCCCTTTCTATCTCTACCTTCGCCAGATTCGGTTCATCTCTCTTCCTTTCCTAATCTCTCTCAAATCTGGGCTTTTCCGCCTGACACCTCGACGATCCGAGTTTTCTTGACTAGTGACGAGGTTCCTATGACCGTGCAAGCATCAGCGGCGCTGGAGGAAGGACATGAAAGGCTTTGCAAATCCCCAGGAACTCTGCTTGCATGTTTGCTTTTTGTGGGTTTGATTTTTTTTTTTTTTTTTTTTTTTTTGTAATTTTTTAATAAATTTTGATTTTTTTGTATTTTATCCCGTAGGAAACTCTACTTCTCCTCAGTGCATTTGGTAAGTGAATTACTTTTTTTCCCACTAATTATTTGGTTTTAGAGATGCATGTCAAAATTTATATCTAATCTTACCACTGAGATACAAGTCTAGACTTATGTTAGGTCCTTCGCACATAACTTAAATTATTAGTATTTAATTATTTTTACTTGGCTCATGGATTAGTTTTGCTGGTTTTATAAGTTTGTGACCAATGATTGTTTCAAAGCTTAATGTCAAGCATTACATCGGAAATCAGGATATACACAAAAGGAAATGTTAGTCTTTGAATCAAAGATATTTTGATCATATAGTTATGTATAATGAGGAACAAAAATAAGAAAGCATTTATAATTCCAGGGCTATTGAGGAATCTGCTTTCGGTTAATCACTATATGAAGAGAACTGTTGGATTTTTTTTTCAGGGTAGGTGAGCGTGGCTAATTTAAAAACAACATAACCTTTTTTATTATTTTCTGCTTGAAAATTATCATTTTTACACAAAAGAAATAGTTGCTTATCTGATATAATTGCAAACTCATTTCACTTGTTACTTTGATAGCTTATTATTTTGTCTTACAATACAAGGTTAAAGTGTAAAACACATTAATGAATGGGAGAGGTATTAATAAATATCCTTTTATTTCCCACTTGTATCCAAACATGTAATTAACTCATGCTGAGCTTCAAATTTACTTGGATGATTACGGTCTTTTAGCTCTCCCATATGTAGAGTAGAATGAAAGTAGCTAATATTAATTTGTTTTTGACAGAAAATTTCAATGGATGAGTTTCTGATGTCGGAAAGTTTGACTTTATAACCTGGAGTTGAAGAGTGAGTTTCCAAATACAGAAAATTTACATGGATGATTGCACAATCTTTTAGCTCATATATACCGAGTTAAATTTCTTCTTGATAATTTTACTTTCTTCAAATATGAATAGCGTAGATCAAACCCCACGGGCAAAACCCCTTTATCTGTACTCATTCAGTCATTTGTGGTGTTATAGGAAACATGATCTGAGACAAATTTGAAGAAACTTTGAAAGGAATATGGGTTACGTGTTTATGTTTTTGCAATTCTGATTCCAGATTTATTTTATTATAATCTGAATATGTAGTTTAACATTTTTGAGGTCATTGATTTTTTGGGTGCAGTACATCTTAATTCTAAGAAGAGGAGATTTGACTCTGTAAGTGTAGGTCTCGGATCGCTCCGCTCTCTCAATGTAAGTACATCTCTGCATATCTTTATTTCCTCAATTCTATTTGACCTTGTTATGTTGAGTTGCCAAATTAAAGATATTGCACTACCTTTTCAATACTATGTTAAATCTGGAACATGTAAAACATTAAATTTTGAGTGTTAATTATTGAACAGGGGCTGCATTTTAAATTTGTAAACATCCACGGTAATGGTTTGGGGCTTGATAGTTGTACCAAATCTCTTTTAAGTTTGGGTAGACCTTTTTGTAGCTTTCTAAGTTTGTGCTTACGTGGTTTGGGATTACTTTCCTTTGCAGGCCTGGGTATTATATAAAGCTTTGCGCTTTCAGATTAAGGTAAAGTTTGATTATATCTTATACTTAATTCTGATGCCCATCACAAGGTGTATAATTTTTTTCCATTACACTTATGTGTTCTGTCAGTTAAACTCCAGAACAACTACTAATCTCCTAAGTTCTATAAATTCGGGTTTGTTATATGTTGTAGGAAATGGCATATTTTGAGATATTATGCATCTTTCTTTCTTTAGTTCTTTACATTTGAAAGAGTGAGTATTTTATCGTTGGGACTTTGGATTCTATTTTTATGTCCTAATTTGTGTGAGGATTGCTTGCCATCCATATAAGAAATAACTCAGGGTCGCTCCACAACTCGGACCACTCGTTGCCGCTGCAAACTAATAACCCCAAAAAAGGGTTTTGTTGGATATTAATTCGCCGTTGAGTTCGACCCGACGGTTCCGCGGGTTTTGACCCAATTCGTCTGAAACCCCACTGCCTCCGGATACTAATATTTTCTTGATGAGAATATTTTTGAGAATCTAATTGCTTGATCGATTAGGAGGATGTGTATTTTGTGTTTGATGTTATGAAGAATTTCTTGAATTGGAGGAATTTGTTTACAACTTATTTTTGGTATAGCGATGGAATTTTCATCTGTGCAATAGGTAGGACTGGACACGGGAAAATATGATGATGACTCGGCGGTCGACGAGAGGATGAGGTTGGGTGGGTCTGGACAAGCTTGGTTCGCAGGTTTTGTCCTCCTCCACCACATCCAAAGGCAAGACGTCTGGGCAGATTGATGATGACTCGGCGGCGGCGTGGAGGGTGATGTAGGTGTGGCTGGATGAAGGATTGCGGCTAGGGTTGTTGGGGGGGGGGGGGGGGGTTGCGGGGGTGGGAAGGGGTTGACGGAGAGAGGTTGAAGATGAGTGTAAAGGTAAGGGGTGGGCCCACTTATTTGAAAACAAATTATATTTTAATTTCTTTTCCTTCTTAGATTAACATTGCTAAATAAAATTACTTTTCTATCCTATATGGCATATTATTGACTGCCACATTAGCAAAAGAATGGGACATGCATTTGCCATATCATTATTTAACGGTCAAGTTGATGATTTGATTAACGGATGTATGAAATTGTAATTAAATACAAGTTGTTGTATGAAATTGAAATGTATTAAAAATGTTGTATGAGGTTGCAATTGTACTTAAACTCAAGGGAGTAAAATGTAATTTACTCACTCTTTTTTTTTTACCAATTAAGCCTATTTTTAATGGGTAAATGACAAAAAACTACTTCAACTATTGGTGTCACGACACTTTCATACCTCATCTTTTAAAGTTGACAATGTCATACCTCATCTTACGAATTTGTGCCAATGTTATACCTTTCGTTAATTGGCCGTGAATTTTTCAGTTAAATGCTGACGTGGCTTGATTCGGGACCCATTTTTTATTAAAAAATTAATAATTTATTATTAAAAAAATTTATTTAATATTTTTTAAATATTAAAATAATAAAAAATAAAAAAAACCCTTAGTTCAGTTCGTTCCTCCCCCTTCTCTCCCCATCTTCTTGCAACCCAACCCAGAAATAAGAAGAAAAAGGAAGAAGAAGGAGGAAGAGAGGAAGTAGAGGAAGAAGAAGAAGAAGAAAGGGAAAAAAAAAAAGGAAACACCCAGTTCGTCCGCCCCACCCCACCCCCACCCCCACCCCCCCCCCACCCCCACCCCCACCCCCACCCCCACCCACCCAACCTGCAGAAGAAGAAGAAGAGAGAAGAAGGAAAAAAAAAGAAGAGAACACCCAGTTTGTCCACCCCCCCCCCACCTGCCCCCACCCCACCTGTAGAAGAAGAAGAGAGGAAAAAGAAAAAAAAAAAAGAGAACACCCAGTTTGTCCGCCCGCCCGCCCCCCCTAGCCGCCCCCGCCCCACCCCGACTACAGAAGAAGAAGAAGAAGAAGAAGAAGAGAGAAGAAAGAAAAGAAAAAAAAAAAAAAGAACACCCAGTTTGTCCGCCCCCCCCCCCCCAACCCGCCCCCGCCCCCGCCCCACCTGCAGAAGAAGAAGAGAAAGAAGAGAAGAAGAAGAAGAAGAGGAAGAAGAGAGGGAAAAAAAAAAAAAAAAAAAGGAAACCCAGTTCGTCTGTCCCCCCCCCAACCCTCTTCCTTCCACACCCATTCCTCCCATTTTCTCTGCACCTAGGTTCTCAACCTTCAAAATCGACCTGCCGAAGGTTTCCCGATTCCACAGGGATCTGGGTTTTTTTTGGGTTTCAGGTAGTGGGTGCGAGGTTGGGTGCGAAGGTGGGGAGGTTAAGTGCGGAGAGTGGAGGGAGGGGTGCGGAGGGGGAAGACAAATTGGTTTTTTTTTTTTCTCTCTTCTTTTTTCTGGGTTGCAGTTGCAGGGGAAAGAAAGATGGAGATGGGGAGAAGAGAGAGAAGGGGGGGGAGGGGACGGCTGTTTTGGTTTTTTTTTTTTTTTTAATAACTTTTTTTTATTATTTTAATATTTAAAAAAATATTAAATGATTTTTTTTAATAAAAAAGGGGTCCCGGATCAAGCCACGTCAGCATTTAACTGAAAAATTCACGGCCAATTAACGGAAGGTATAACATTGGCACAAATTCGTAAGATGAGGTATGACATTGTCAACTTCAAAAGATGAGGTATGAAAGTGTCGTGACACCAATAGTTGATGTAGTTTTTTGTAATTTACCCATTTTTAATTTATACAATGATGAAGATTTAGGCTAAGCTGCTTAGTGGGTAGCCATAATTAGGAATCGAAATCTTTATTTAAAGTCAAATTTGAGATATCACACTTAGTATTAGTAACATTCTCATTATATATTCAATGTATATTGAAGGTAGAGGAGAATAATTATTCATTTTGAGAGGATTAGAATTTTTTTTTTTTTAGAGCGGTACGATATTCATTAAGCAACGAAGAATATGTACAACCTGAGGATAATGTGCATAACAGGCCTCAATAAAAACCTTGCCAAGGATTTCAACTCGGTCGAAGGGAAAAGGAACGTCCCGCACAACAATGAGACATATCCTCAGCTGATACAATAAAGAAACTTACATCCCCTCCTCAACTAAAACATCTAAGAGTAAATCTGGAGGCTCCTCAAACCACATAATCTCTTGAGGACATCCAATACCCATACGAGCAAGGAGATGTGCTATAGAGTTGCCCTTCCGTTATACATGGGTAACTCACGAATGAGCCATCTCTCTGATAAGGACTTTAACATCGTTGATTACAGGCCCAAATGATGAGAAATCTTCCCCTTGATTCTTCAATGCTGCCAGCACCAAGCTAGAGTCTCCCTAAAAAATAACTCACCACTCGATAGGACAATTATTTGTAACCAACAAAACTGCATTTCGAAGAACAATCAACTCCGCATAGAACGCCGATTGAGTCATCTCAATAGGACCCACAGAGCCTGCGAAGAACTCCCTCATATGATTACGCAATATCACCCAATAACCCCCACATAGACCAACTCGACTCCAAGCCCCATCGAAATTACGCTTGACCCAGTCAACTTCCGGTTTCTGCCACTTCTAGACCTCTCGGCTGGGCTTCCTAGAAGCCCCCTTATGCCACTTTTGGAATTCACTCAGCCAATCTTCAGCTCTCAACACCACCTCATGCGGCTGAACCGAAAATCCTTTCCAAATCATGTCATTCTTTTGCTTCTATATAACCCATAGTAACACCAAGCACATCTCAAACCCTGATGTTGGAAGCTGCCGAGCTAAGCGAGAAATCCATTGCACTAAAAAAGGTTGTGGTCCTGCTCCACCCTCAGCCCCAAACTTCGAAACCACACCGCCCTGGCCAAACTGCAATCTCGCAAAGCATGCTCAATAGACTCGACTAGCCCACCACACACCAAACATACATCTTCACTCAACACTCGCCGCTGACACAGATTTGATCGTGTAGAAAGCGCATCCAAACACGCGCGCCAAGCACATATCTTAACCTTCCCCGGGATACATGTGTTCCACAATTTCTTCCAAAACTTATCATCCACACTACCAAGGAAGGACGACGATGCAGCTGCAGATCCTCCCCTATAAGCATTAAGGCCCCGTGCTACATATGGTAAGCGTTCCGCACCATAAACTTACCATTCCTCTCATAATGCCAAATCCGACGATCCTCCACATTCCTCAGACTAAATGGGAGGCTCCGAATTAACTCCACTTCCTCCAAAGAGAAAAGCTCATCTAATAACTGAACATTCCATTGGTTCGACTCGTACCAAAACAGCTCAACCACCTTAGCATCAACATCCCAGTGCACTGGAGGAGGAGTCAAAACCCGAAGATAATGATCTCTTGGCACCCAATAAAAAGACATGAACGGAGAGGATTAGAATTTAGAACGGTAAAAAGACATGAATACATAAATAAATAAACTATCAATAAAATAAACTTGTCACATTTAATCTTACCATTTTTCGTGGCGATTGTAATAGATAGTTTCCTTAATAAGTAATTCATTTACTAATTTACAGTCTAGTGATATTTCTCTTTACTTGTAAGTGAGAGGTCTTAGGTTCGATTCTCACCACATGTGTATTCTCTCCAAATTATTATGGTTAGTCCATCGTGAGGTTTAGCCCACTCCCCACCCCACCCTTAAGATAGATAATATCATATATATGTTTTCGGGAGAAAACAAATCGCCATCTATTTAGATCTCTCATTTACAACTGGACATTAATTTTATTCTAAACATTAATCTTTTAAAACAGTATAATTCCTTTAAAACATGTCAAACTATTATGTTTATTTACTGATAAAAAATAATATTATGTTTATTTGTATTTACTTTATTATTTTTCGATTATCATTAAGATTTCTTGCTTAGTAAGGATGGAAGTTTCTTCACTGCATTAAACATGAGTTTGGTATGTCATAAAAGTTTGGTCAATAACAGCGCTCTCTATCAATATTTGTTATACATACTTTAACTACTAGTATTTAGGTTTTCATACACACAACCCAATACTTTCTTCAAAAGGATTTAGAGAATATTCCATTGTACAAGAGGAGGCATCACTACAAAGTTTGACACACCCCGTCCCAAGGAGGGCGTGCTGGCCGTCACGTGAAAGTGACGTAACCATGTGCACAGTACGGAAGCTAATAAAATAAATAGAAATACGACTAAATAAAAACCAACTACTAGCCGTACTATCCAAATAACATGCTAGTGAGAGTCTAAGTGTATAAATACACATTCAGAGCAATAAGAACGTCTAGTTGCAGTCAAGGACAATTACTAAGATATAACACCCAAAGGTGAATCCTACTTTTGTGAATTATGTCAGAACACCGTTGAATCCCTCGTGGCCACCAAAGCACTGCTACCTAGAACCTGGAGGGGTGAAAAACAAAACGCGTGAGTGGGCAAAAACAAATCTTTTCAAAACCTTTTCTCTTTTCAAAGGTTCTAACCCCTCGCCGTAAAACCTGTATAATTTCCCAGAAAAATAACATATATACATATATACTCATCTCAACTCATAACTCAAAATCATGCCAAAAGTAGTGATATGCAAGGTATATGCCATGCCAAATATATCTCATCAAATCACATAAATATATCAGGTGAAATAAACTCATCATAGATAGCAACATGTCCACCGAGTGATCAGCTCGGCTGAACTATAGCTTATAATCAATCTCATCATATCTCATCATCATATATACATATCCAGCACACGAGTCGAACCCACTCAAGGTGGTATATCCGACAAGACTAGGTCTAAATAGTACGCTTTAGTGCTATAATCACGTGAAGACTGTGCGCTAATCACGGGTCATCTACGAGTCGAATCCACTGAAAGTGGTCTATACGACAGGACTATGCACCTAACTTGGATCCAAGATGAGCGTGTGGTTCGGGAGGTGAACATCCACGTGAAAGACTGTGCCCCTAACTATGGGCGGGAGCACTAACACCGGGGTGCAGGTTTATGAGCTTTCAATACATCTCAACATAAACATCATCTTATATTACTCATTCTCTGTCATCGATATATACTCTCCTGATATTTACCTGTGCGTCCACAGCACCAATCACCATTATATGCAACTACTAATGCATGAACAAAATACATATATACTTTGCATGTCATATCATATCACATTTCACTTAAATTGATTTTCTGAGAAAAATCTCATATATACAGGTATATACGGAAAACAAAAGCCCACTCACTGATATATCGAAGGGTCATAACCCCCGAGCCTCAATCGATGGCGCTCGTTCTCAAGATAGATCTCACCTATATGAGAATTAACGAAATAAACGTCAATTAATAGCACATAACCAACTCTAGCTAATAACTTCTCATATATTGCTCAGATTAGGTATATGAATATACCACCATGATCTACACAACCTCAGGAACATCCCCATATTTTTAGAAAAATTTTCCGATGCCCCATGTGCCGGCGAGGGTACGGCCTTACGCGCCCCCACCCGCGGCCAACCCTAACGGATTCCTAGCAAACGTTAGGAATATTCCGTCGAGTATTCTGTTAAGTCCTTAATAAAAAATTAACGGCGTTACTGACGCCGTTAGAATATTCCGTTAAACTTAACGGAATATTCTCTCATCTTCTTCCTTCAACTCCGGCGACCGTCGCCGGCGCCGGAATCTGGGGATTTCGTATTTTCGTCCTATCTTCTTTGATTTTGCACCATTTTTCACGATCTAAATACCAAAATGAAGCATACGAAGAATAGAACAAGTTTATACCTCTTTCAAGTCCCAAAAACCACGGAATCTCGCTGTGAAATTTCAAGAAAAACCGGCCAAGTCTCGATCTCACGATTCCGACGTCCAATTCCTTCCAACGAAGCACTCCGAGCTTCGTATGGACTTCCTTAAGCTTTCTATGAACTTAGAATTTCCAAAAACACAACATTTTACATGAGCATGAATAATACCTCAAATCGGAGCTAGGATTTTCACGGGTTTTCGAGGGTTTTAAGTCCCAAACAAGGTACCAATGGAATCAAGAGGTTACGAGGAGTAAGAATCTTACCTTTAAAACCTCGATCCGTGCCTAAAAGCTCCAGTTGAAGTTCGTCCGTACAACTTGTACGGGTTTTCAGAAAAATCCGAGAGGGAGGAAAGAGAGAGAGTCCACGAGAAAGAGGGAGAGTTTGTGTGTGTGTGTGGTCCACGTGGGTCACCAACCAAAACCAAAGAAAACACTTTGGGTCCTAAGTGTTCCAAAACTTAGGAAATATTTGAAATTTGTCCAAATAATTTTTAAACTTAAACCACACCACCGCATAACTCAATTATATCTCAACGTCCAAGGGTAAATAAGTAATTTCACGTCAACGATACAAATATTTCGGGACGGTCTGTGACAATTTACCCACCTTATAAAAATTTCGTCCCCGAAAATTACATAACCAAAAACATCCAATAGTACCCATAAAACAACCTTGGGTACATCTCTCTCATCCGTTTCTCTGTTTCCCAAGTAGCTTCTTCCACTGAATGATTCCTCCACAAAATCTTTAACAAATGCACTGTTTTATTCCTCAAATTCTTATCTTTCCAATCCAAAATAGTCACTGGTTCCTCATCATACGTCAAATCCGGATTAATTTCCAAAGGTTAAGGAGGTATCATATGCGAATGATCTACAACATAATGACGAAGCATCGAAACATGGAAAACACTATGTACCTTAGACAACTCTAAAGGCAACTCAAGCCTGTAAGCAACTTCACCGACTCGTTCGATGATCTTGTAAGGTCCGATGTACCTAGGGCTCAACTTACCCTTCTTCCCGAACCTTACTACTCATTTCCATGGTGACAGCTTCAGAAATACCCAATCATCAACTTGATACACTCGATCAGTGGCATGTCTATCTGCTAAGCTCTTTTGTCGATCCTGGGCCGTTTTCAAATTAGACTTAATCACTTGAACATTCTGAGTAGTCTTATCTACTATCTCAGTACCTTAAATTTCATCATGCCCACAAATCTAAAAATCAACACACATGACACCGTTTTCATGGGCTCTAAAGTATTACTTCCGGAAAACTGAAGTGACCAATATACTCAACAAGCTCAACAGATCCGTAAACCCAAATCTCTTTTCCATAAAACAAATAAATAACTGTTGCACTTGTCTGGAAAGGTTGTTGCTCCCTAGCTGAAATAACATACTTGCCTTAGTAAGTCGATCAACATTCACCCAAATTCCATCATAACCATTTAGTGTACGAGGAAGCTTGTAAACAACATCCATAGTAATATTTTCCCATTTCCACTGCGGAACGGGAAGTGGTTGCATCAACCCCCAAATGGTTTCTTCCTTTCAGCCTTGACTTGCTGACAATGGCAACCTACTTACATACTCAGCAATTTCTCTTTTCAAACCCGGCCAATAATAAAATGGTCGAATGGTATGATACATCTTAATTCTTCCTAGATGCATTGCATAAGCCGAACAATATGCTTCTGAAGGAAAATTTGTGAAAAACATGTTCATTTGAGCAACATCTATGGCATGCAATTAACAATTAAAGGCGGAATCATGCTTGTATGCACTCAAAACAAAACATTACCCATGAAATTCAAAGCCTAGTAGTTATGGTGAACCATGACTCAACTCAAATCTTAAAGAAAGGAGTTGAGAAACTTTTATACCTTTGCAGCACCTCTTTGCTTAGCAAAGGTTAATCACCCATGTGAGGGCCTTCTTTCCTTTGTCTCCTTGCTCCTTGGCTCCATGGATATGGATGGAAGAATTGATTCTCCAAAAGTTCCCAAGGTAGGAGACCTCTAATTTTCGACACCAAGGATGGTGAAGGAAGAAGATGAGTGACCTTGGAGGAGGAAGGATTGCTAGCTA
Organism: Heteromeles arbutifolia; assembly: GCA_024362995.1. NCBI lineage: Eukaryota > Viridiplantae > Streptophyta > Magnoliopsida > Rosales > Rosaceae > Heteromeles > Heteromeles arbutifolia. The sequence goes on along the minus strand of JANCRC010000006.1, from coordinate 11,785,257 downwards.
ATCCCCTCCAAGGGGGCCGGCCTTCTAGAGAGAAAGGGAGAGAGATGTTCTCTCCAATTTTCTCCAAAAGAAAACCCTAATGATGAAATGGCTATAAAGTTGCCTTTATACCACATCACAATGGAGTGGCAAACTTGCAATTAAGCCAAGTTCACTACCCCTCTCTATATGGCCGGCCACTTAAGGGTTTATTGGGCTTTCAAGCCCTTTGTGTTTTCAAGTTGTCATACAACTTGAGCTAATGGGCTTGACATTCAAATCCCATTGGGCCTTGCGGCCCAAAACTAACTCGAGGTCTATAACGAACTTATTCGTTTGATTAATTAACATATTAATTAATCCTAACCATAAATAATTAAACCATTTAATTATACTTACTCATCTTCGTTATATCCTTCAATCATTACCTTACACGATGTGCAATCCATTAGGTTCCTTTTAGCGAGGTAGTGGGCGATTAGAACTCTTACTAATCGATTGTGAATTGAAACTTACTTTCAATTCTCCCTTTAGTGATTATACATCTTTAGGGCTTCCACAAGCCATGAGTGACACCTAGCAGTATGTCATGGCTACCCAAGCTAATCAGAAGAGGTTAGAGAACCTATTCAGTTTGGGATTACAATGCAATACGGTCTTTCTCTAATACAATACTCTTGACCACATTGTTTGGTTTGATAGTTTATTCATGTCTACTATCCAATGTGATTCTCTTACTTATATGATTACCTTGAATGAGATTTGGAACGACTTCCTAAATCTCATTCATACTCTGGCCAGAGATTCTTAATCATATCATAGAGTATTCTCCCTCAACATTTGAAGGTTAGAGATACCTTGTTGTGCATTCACTTGCCTCCATGGCTAAGTGGCTTAACCCCAAGTATGCCGTGGACACCCTCTGACGGTGTGACTTTGACATAGCCAAAGATCAAGGACCTAACCACAAGACAACTATGATGCCTCAGGTTAAAGGACTACTTTGCATTATCTCAACCATGAGTTCTCATGTGACATGAGTATGAGAACTCCTCGTTGATCGCGTTCAGTGGACTCGTTTACTATTGAGCACTTACGTACTTATCTTGGTGTCAGTTACACCAATGAGTTGAGACCAATCACTCTCCCTAAGAAAAGACATAGCACGTATTGATCTTGACGGACTGTCAATGCCCAATTGGCAATCTTATGATCAGGAACATTTAGGATATGTATACGAAAGAGAATGGTCTCATGAATCTAACTTCTTTAGATCACATTCCCCCTATTACATATTCCTTGGACTTATCGTTTAAGCATATAACATTTATATGAGACGGCTTAAAACAATAATCTTTGCCCTTTATATTAAACTAAATTAGTTTAACATGTGAAATGTCCGTAAAGTATCATCATATGATTGGTTTTAAGGCACATTTCCAACAATCTCTCACTTGCACTAGAGCCAATCAGCTTGGTCATCAGTGATGATACCTCTTCTATAGTCATTTCAAAAATGGCTGAGTAGTAGGCCTAGACAATGGATATTTATATGTTATCCATAGAAGCAACCTTGAGAATAACGACATCACCATTATACATGATTCTCAATCATGTGGTTCAGTCTCTCATTTGAGTTCGGATCTTGATGAGACCTTGATTCCCTGGCTTGAGCTATCGCCCCATTAGTGTCGTAGTGTCGGCACACTAGAGACACTTTCTGGTTGGAACCGAATGGAGAGTTCATAAATAAACTTTCCCATCCAAACAACATTGTTGTAAACTTCTATATGGCGATATATATTTTGCATTCATGATGGAAGACACTAAAGTCATTACCTTTAATGTTTCCAACCAAATATCTCTTCAGTCATAATAAAGAGATATCCAATTATCTCTTCATTCAAAATGAAGAGACATCCAATTATGGATACGATATTAGATTCATAATCTAATACTTTTACGCTTCCATTGCGTTACTCTAATTCTTCCTCATTCTTGAGGAATCTATCTTTTAGTATTTTTTAAATACATAAGGACTCACTTGACAGTTGCCTTGGTTCTGATCCTGGGCTTGCATTGATATCGTCTTGTACCAATCTTGGTACAACTCATATCAACGCTTTTCATACAACATGAAATACATAAATCACCTTTCTGCGTACGCATAAAGGATTCTATTTACGCATTAATTCTTTGGGAGTCAAAGGGGTATGATCTCTTTATGAAGAGCAACTTCCTAGTCTTACTAGAATTGTCCTTCTGACTAAAGTTTGTCATCATATGAGAAACTTCCTAGCATCTTTCATCTATCAATAGGGATTGAGATAATCCAATTATATCTTAAAATCTATCATTATAGATTTGCATCCTATGTATATAGACTATATCCCCCATATATATTCTATCATTATAGAACGTTTAAAGTCATAACCTTTAACGAAGAAGAATTCCTTTCATTTCTAAAATTAATATATCATATATATGTTCAAATTTAGGAATACTATTAACTCCCACTAATCTTTTGTAAACCTAGTAAACAAAAGATTCATTTACATCTTTATGAGAAATCAAACGATTTGATCTTTCTCTCATAAGACGCTTACAGCTCCCACTAGCTTGCTAAGATTCATGATGGATGGATCTTTACAACTTACACGTCTTGTGATTCTTAGTTTTAGACATATATTATCAAGACTATCTTGGTAATGGTTTCGGAAACCCATATTATGTCCAAACATTCAATCACCGTTTAGTTGTAGTTAACAATCCTCGAATTAATGGAAACCAAGACTACGTCAAAGATGGTTTCTTCCAAGTCAACCAATCTCTTTGATTGTAGTCACCTTAAGCTACCAATTAGCTACAAAGGTTTCATTATTTCGGGTCAAATGGTACTATACCATTTCCTTGAGTATATGTTGTATATACACTCAATGTAGTCATAAGGATTTTCATTCTTATTTCTTTCGAATTAAGAGGTGTAACTCTATGACATAGTCATAAAGTTCAAACCATTCAACTGAGACGGTTTATAAATCCTTCTCAACTACCTTGGAGCTTGTGGTGTAGGAACTAGGTTGTTATATTTGTTGATCATCATCTTGTCACTCAAAGAACCCATTCTTTGAGTTCTATCTCTCGTTCATTTGCTCTATCTTAGGCAAATCCTACTGTAGGATTACAATGAACTACCCAACAAATAACATTTATTAGTTGGTTTATATAAGTGATATCCAAAAGTTAATTTAAGGATATCCCACAAGATTGTTCTCAAACAAATATTGCTTATTAGCACACAACCCCAAATCTTAACACAATTAAGACTTGTCTTTCTTTCCAACTACATCCTATGGAGTTATGAAAATTTTGGAAGATCTTCTAATTGACAATCATATTGTCTTAGAAGTATATATATCCTATATATGTGGGTAATTGATAACATCCAACGAACTAAGTCCTTTTAGAGTTCGTTCTTCTCCCAATGGAGAAATCCATTATCTTATGATGCTACTTTCCTTGATTTCTATCAAGGAAACTCTTCTAAAGTGTTATATTTCCTTGGATCAAATCTAAGTGGATCAAATCTAAGGAGGTAAATACTTTAGACGTCTTACTCATCAACTTTCATTCTTGAATTCTTTGAAACCTTTTGCAAAGTATTCGGACTTTTGTTTATTCAAAATAAACGATAGTCCAACCGAGAGCGATCTTCGGTGAATGTCATACAACATGAGTAGTATTATGTTGTGGACAAGTACCACTAACATCTAAGTGAATTAACCTCAACAACTTTGTGATTCTTTGTTCTTTCCAAAAGAATAAAGATTCGAACATTTCACCTTTATACAATTTTAACAAGAAGGCATTGGATCCGGACCTAACGATCCAAAGTATCCATCTATGACCAACTCGTAATTTATGTTTTTAGAGGAGTCACAACTAAGTTGGGATTAGTCACTACCTTGCAACCTTTTGGGTTTTAAGCATCGTCATATTCTAAACAGTTAACACTACCACATTATCTCTACTATAGAGACAATCAATTAGATTATAATAATCCAATCATTGATTAATAAAGAACAATGTTTTGTCAAACAAAACATTCATCCATCTCTTATAGTGACGGAATTAAGTTCCTTTATTCAAACTGGAATGTAAAGACAATCTTTGTTTTTCAAATTCCTTTGGTAGTTCATATGAGGAAGTAAGTACTACCTGCTTTCGTAGAGATATATTTGATTCACGTTCTGAATGTGAAGTACTTTCTCTTCTCTCATTAATCTTCTACTTCTTATTAGCCACACTTTTACAACGATTGTAAAAACATAGTTACTAATACGGAATCAAGCATTCAAGTAGAATAACTAACTGTTTTGAACTATTCAAGAACAATTTACAACACCTTTGAAAGGTGTGTTCTTGACACTTGCAAGACATTTCTTGCATATACCCCTTCCAATGTCCATCCTTTCATAAAGAAAGTTTGTTCCCTTGGAGTTATTTTGCCTTCTTCATTTGACTTCTCCCTTGACTACAATAGTCATGGTCCCTAAACTCCCATTGTCTCTCTTGAAACTTATTTCAATTGTGTTAAACACATCAAACAATTTGGAGAGCGTACGGTTATTGTTTACTATATAGTTTACTATAAACTTAGTGAACCATTTGGTTAGGGACACAAAGGTGAAGTCCTAGCCTAGTTTCCCTCTCGTGAAGTGGTTTAACACTTCAACACTCAATGATTCAAAATGATCATAAGTCCATGTTGATGGACTATTTTTGTCAACCAACCATCTTGTTCTAAACAAGATTACAAACATTCAAGAGTTGTTCAAGGCAACTCTCATTTCTTCATACAACAATTTGTAAGTGAAGAATCATGGCACATGAAGTGTCCATGCCCTTGTGCTTACTTCTCAAGTTCCTTGTTCATTTAACAAAGAAACAAGCACTAGTGTTTGCATAAACTAAGGGTTGTTCTAAGCAACTCTTATTTCTTCATAAGTTCCTTTGTTCATACAACAAAGGAATAAGCATTGGTTGTTTGTGTTGTCATCTTTATGATAGACTTATCTAACATGTTCTTCCAATGACACAGTATCAATAGGAAAATTGTGAGGATGAGACTACTTAGGCACATATGCAATCCATTCAAGACAATCTATGAGATTGTGGTACCAAGTCCGGAAACTAAAGCCTTTGGTTTTCTTTGTCAAGTTTTGGATAGCGTTTGCAAATATATCGGTAAATAAATACATAACAAATATAAATTGATTGATTTTAAGCCATTTGATCTGGGTCTTTAAATCAAATAGCACCACCCACTATTTTCGGCAAATTCCATATCCCTCATCGGAATTCGAGAGTTTTGGAGAAAACTCTTAGTAGGGTATGGGAGGCTCACTATTACCAAGCCCACCTCACAATGATATGATGTTGGTTAGCAACAATAATAATGAGAGAGTACGCTTACTCATTTACATCTAATGTAAGTACCCATCTTATTTGGCCTCTAGAGAATGAAGTCTCACAATGATATGATGTTGGCTCCATTGCACTTAGTTAAGTCATTCCCACCATGCAAGTTCGAGTAGGGGTTCAAGAACAACCTCACAATGATATGATGTTGATCATTCTCGTTGCCTACCTTCACAACATCATGTATGCGTATAGGACTCTTCCTGAGTGTAAGCACGCACTTTGTACTCCCCCATGATAGGGTGAAGTCGGTGTACGAGTCACAAACGATCGAAGCCTACCACGGTGGAAGGCCACGAAAGAGTATTCAAAGCACTCTCACGCTTATCAACTTAATAATGGTTTAGTTGAGGGTTTTAGGTCTCATCACATATAAGCATTTATTTTAATCTTATTAAAACAATTCGGTCCTATTACGACTATTGGTCCATTTGATTGATTTAGTAGTATATGATACTCCCACTAAGCTTGTAAAACGGTTTTTAAAGCAAGAGTATATGGTACTACTAACATAAGCTTTGCATTCATTGATGGACTATATAGTTACCTTAGGGCCTTAGGATGACTATGAACCTTTGATTCGATCCAACACGAGCCTAATGTTGGACCTCGGTCTAGGGATGGAGATTGATTTTAGTTACGCGTTTAATCATATTAAGGCGTGTTTCTCCTATTGGGCGTTAGACCCAACTACTCCAATTTCATGCATAGCAAATAAACAAGAAAGGAGTACTTCAAAGTAAAGAAGAGCTTATGCTCTTTACAACATTTGATCAAAACAAATTACTTTAAAGTAAAGAAGAGCTTATGCTCTTTTACAACATTTGATTATATCAAATTACAACCAAAATTAATCTACACATTCTCATGGTTCAAACAAATTTGAGACGGCCTTTCACATAGCTCAATTATTGGAGGCTTAGGTTCATGATCACCCTTTCTTTAATTAATTAACGCTTTAACAAATTAAACTTGAATGCAACATTTTCATTTGGTTTTTGTATCCATAGAATTGGTTTAAATAGAGCTAAATAAAATGAAAATCCAATTCTCATTTAAAGATACAAAACTATTTTGTTCTCTTCTAATTTGGGCCAAAAAGCAATAACCTCAACCATTGGGCTATATTGCAAAACACAAACTTTTGGGGTCACTTTGTAAAAACACAAAAGTCCACTACTTCATGTAATTACAACTAGAACCCAAAAATTTCAACAAATACAAAAACTTCATTAAAGGAGCAAAACAATTTGTCCTTTAGTGATTTTGGGCCTTTACGTAAAAACGTAAACTTTCGGGTCAAAGTACAAATACACAAAAGTATCAAAACTTTATGTAATTGCATAAAAGCCCTAAAAGTACCCTACTTGTAGGGTTGGCCGGTTTTGGATGAGAGAGGTGTCATAAACTTTTGAATTTTTCAACAAAAGTGAAAGGTGATGGGTTGGTTTGAAAAAGTAGGTATAGGTGTGTAAGAGAAGTACCAATCAAGTACAAAAATTCAAACACATTTTCAACCATCCATCATTAAAACAAAGACTTTATGTAATCAACCAAAACTTTGAATCAAAATACCTACCTTTTTGTTCTTGCCAAGAACATAACAAGAACAATGAAGAACATCCATGAAAAACCCATAAGAGCTCCATAAACATTTTTCACCCAAAGACACCCAAAACTCTCAAACTTGAGGGAAAAAACATATTACCATACTAGGGTACTTAGGGGTTCCTAATGTCACTTTAAAACACTTTTAACAAGACAAACATGAACCCAAAAATCCACCCTTTGGATTTGGCCGAATTTTCCCAAAAACATGGCACCAAATTTTAGCTCCAAAATTCATGCTCATATGAACTACATCTACAACATTTGAGATGGCAAATTTTTTAACAAAATTTACTTTCAAAGAAGCAAGAATAAAGCTTGTAACAATTACAACATTCAAATCACAAACTATGAACTACAAAACCCAAAAGGATTCACCAACTACTAGACCTAGGCTCTTGATACCACTTGAAGGAAAATTTGTGAAAAACATGTTCATTTGAGCAACATCTATGGCATGCAGTTAACAATTAAAGGCGGAATCATGCTTGTATGCACTCAAAACAAAACATTACCCATGAAATTCAAAGCCTAGTAGTTATGGTGAACCATGACTCAACTCAAATCTTAAAGAAAGGAGTTGAGAAACTTTTATACCTTTGAACCACCTCTTTGCTTAGCAAAGGTTAATCACCCATGTGAGGGCCTTCTTTCCTTTGTCTCCTTGCTCCTTGGCTCCATGGATATGGATGGAAGAATTGATTCTCCAAAAGTCCCCAAGGTAGGAGACCTCTAATTTTCGACACCAAGGATGGTGAAGGAAGAAGATGAGTGACCTTGTAGGAGGAATGATTGCTAGCTAATCCCCTCCAAGGGGGCCGGCCTTCTAGAGAGAAAGGGAGAGAGATGTTCTCTCCAATTTTCTCCAAAAGAAAACCCTAATGATGAAATGGCTATAAAGTTGCCTTTATACCACATCACAATGGAGTGGCAAACTTGCAATTAAGCCAAGTTCACTACCCCTCTCTATATGGCCGGCCACTTAAGGGTTTATTGGGATTTCAAGCCCTTTGTGTTTTCAAGTTGTCATACAACTTGAGCTAATGGGCTTGACATTCAAATCTCATTGGGCCTTGCGGCCCAAAACTAACCCGAGGTCTGTAACGAACTTATTCGTTTGATTAATTAACATATTAATTAATCCTAACCATAAATAATTAAACCATTTAATTATACTTACTCATCTTCGTTATATCCTTCAATCATTACCTTACACGATGTGCAATCCATTAGGTTCCTTTTAGCGAGGTAGTGGGCGATTAGAACTCTTACTAATCGATTGTGAATTGAAACTTACTTTCAATTCTCCCTTTAGTGATTATACATCTTTAGGGCTTCCACAAGCCATGAGTGACACCTACCAGTATGTCATGGCTACCCAAGCTAATCAGAAGAGGTTGGAGAACCTATTCAGTTTGGGATTACAATGCAATACGGTATTTCTCTAATACAATACTCTTGACCACATTGTTTGGTTTGATAGTTTATTCATGTCTACTATCCAATGTGATTCTCTTACTTATATGATTACCTTGAATGAGATTTGGAACGACTTCCTAAATCTCATTCATACTCTGGCCAGAGATTCTTAATCATATCATAGAGTATTCTCCCTCAACATTTGAAGGTTAGAGATACCTTGTTGCGCATTCACTTGCCTCCATGGCTAAGTGGCTTAACCCCAAGTATGCCGTGGACACCCTCTGACGGTGTGACTTTGACATAGCCAAAGATCAAGGACCTAACCACAAGACAACTATGATGCCTCAGGTTAAAGGACTACTTTGCATTATCCCAACCATGAGTTCTCATGTGACATGAGTATGAGAACTCCTCGTTGATCGCGTTCAGTGAACTCGTTTACTATTGAGCACCTACGTACTTATCTTGGTGTCAATCACACCAATGAGTTGAGACCAATCACTCTCCCTAAGAGAAGACATAGCACGTACTGATCTTGACGGACTGTCAATGCCCAATTGGCAATCCTATGATCAGGAACATTTAGGATATGTATACGAAAGAGAATGGTCTCATGAATCTAACTTCTTTAGATCACATTCCCCCTATTACATATTCCTTGGACTTATCGTTTAAGCATATAACATTTATATGAGACGGCTTAAAACAATAATCTTTGCCCTTTATATTAAACTAAATTAGTTTAACATGTGAAATGTCCGTAAAGTATCATCATATGATTGGTTTTAGGGCACATTTCCAACAGCTTCATCCAAAATTTATTTCTTTAATTCTTCATTATTAGGCATATACGTCTTGTTCTCTTGCATAAGCATGCCATCTGATTCTCTAATTCTGAGGTCTTTCTTTTTCTCTTAATTCCTTAAATGAATTAGCTCTTGAATTTCCTCATCATTAATCTGTGCCTCGAGCACTCGATCAATTGATATTGGCCTAACTTGAAAACTATCCAATAAAGCTTCTTCTCAATCTTTCACCTTAAGCTTCATTCCAGTAAATCTCAAATTCGCAAGAAGAGGAACATGACAAGTATCCAAAACATTAGTTCTCACTGGAGTCTTCCTACTAAGTGCATCAGCCACAATATTTGCACGGTCACCCAGGTCGTGCAATCATAATCACTAAGCAACTCAATCCACCTTCGTTGCCTAAGATTAAAATCCCTCTGAATAAACAGATATTGGAGACTCTTATGATCCGTAAAATCTTGCATTTCTCACCATAAAGATAATGTCTCCAAATCTTCAAAGCAAAGATGATAGCCGTTAACTCCAAATCATGAGTAGAGTAATTCATCTCATGATGTTTCAATTGCCGTGAAGTATAGGTAACCACCCTACCTTGTTGCATTAACACATATCCTAGATCATTCAAAGAAGTATCACTAAAGACCTTATAATTACCGCTATCATCTAGGAGTGCTAAAACAAGTGCATAAGCGAGATAATACTTCAACTGCTGGAAACTTTGCTCACAATTATCATCCCACTCGAATTCAACTTCCTTTCTTGCCAACCTAGTCAATGGGAAGGCAATGACTGAGAAATCCTTAACAAATTGTCGATAATATCCTGCTAAACCAAGAAAACTCTGTACTTCAATGACGGTTCGTGGCTGTTCCAAATTCTCAACTGCTACTACCTTTTAAGGATCCACTTGAATACTTTGAACAGATATCACATGTCCCAGAAATGTCACTTGATTCATCCAACATTGGTAATTACTAAACTTGGCATACTACCGATGTTCCCTCAATTTCTTTAATACCAATTTAAGATGTCTAGCATGGTCTGCTTTCGACTTAGAGTACACCAGAATATCATCAATGAAAACAATAACAAACCTGTCGACATATTTCTGGAATACTTTATTCATCAAACCCATGAAAGCAGCAGGTGCATTCGTCAATCCGAATGGCATCACCAAAAACTCGTAATGACCATAACGAGTCCTGAAAGTTATCTTAGGGATATCCTCACTGATGATCTTCAACGGTTAATAACCAGACCTTAAATCAATCTTTGAAAACACACAGGCACCTCTAAGCTGATCAAACAATCATCAATGCGCGGTAATGGATAACAGGTCTCAATCATTACCCGATTCAATTGCCTATAATCAATGCATAGCCTTAAGGTCCCGTCTTTCTTCCTTACAAACAAAACTGGGGCTCTACAAGGTAACGTACTAGGTTGAATGAAACCATTATCAACAAATTCCTACAACTGAACCTTTAATTCCCTTAACTTAGCACTCAACTCAGCAGGAGCCATTCTATAATATAATATCTGTACCTGGAGACAAATCAATAGTGAACTCCACATCTTTGTCCGGTGGCAATCCAGGTAAATCCTCAGGAAAAACATCAGGACAATGTCTAACTACCTTTACATCTTCCACACTACTCAGAGCAACATCATTTAACACCACATGAGGTAAGTATCCTTGGCAGCCTTTCGATAACCATTTCTTTGCTCTCATAGCAGAAATAACGGCATGCCTCACTCCAGTTTGCTCAACCACAAAAGTAACCTCTGGTAATCCAAGAAGATAGAAAGTAACTGATTTCCCGTAGCAATCTATCTTGGCACGATCATAATGCAACCAATATATGCCTAGAATAACATCGAAATCCATCATATCTAACGGAATAAAATTCGATGTCATAACTACATCTTCTACTATCACCGAACACCCTGAATAAACACAATACTAACATATAATGACCTCCCCGATTACTTGCTTAACGAATCCAACGAATATGTTATTAATATTACGGTCTGCAGCCCGCAATACCGATAACTCACTATTGTCTCGATAAGTAAGTAACAATTCTCGAGGGTGCAATATTACCATCTTGCCCCTCATTGGGAAATACATATATACGTCTTGATCATGCTCATTCAATACTTTCTTTGCAACATCATCAAGAGCATAAAATTTCTGCATCACAATCAATAAACTCTAGCAAAGTGACCAAAAATGTTTAGCGTACCCATAATCAAGTCCGAATGATTCTGAGCATCTTGCGGTGATACATGGTTACACGTCCCTGGGCTTATTGTCGTCCCCCACGACCTCTATTAGTTTAAATACCTCGCCCTTGCTCACCACGACTTATCTGACCATAACTACTAGATCCAAGAACCTGCTGAATCGGCGCTAGTGGTGGCAAAGAAAGAAGACTGATGGGGCATCTACTGATTCTAGGGACAATTTGCAGCTCTATGTCCCATTTATCCACATGTAAAGCATCCACTGTTTCCCGTCTACACTCTCCAAAATGTCTATTATAGCACCTACGACACAAAGGTACATTTCTTCCACCTGCATTTCCCTGCCTCTGGAATTTGGAACCTCCAGTAAATTTACAACCTCGCCTCTGACCAATGGCACTAAAACCTCCGTTGGAAAGACTAGAACTAGCTTCACTTCTTTTGAAGCTCTGAGTTTTGCGAGGTCCTTGAGATGACTGACCTTTACCTTGGTCATCTTTCCTCTGATTCACATTCTTTTCCTTTTTCTTCTTTACTCTCGTTGGGCATATTTTCTTCAATCCTCAACAAAATCTCGTAAAACTCCTGGTAAGAAGTACTATGAATAGTGGTCGCCACAAAACGCCACTTTTTTTTTTGTACCCAGCTTAAAACGACATAATATTCCAGATGGATTAGCAGCAACATCTGGATGATAACGAGACAAGTCCATAAACTTTCTGTAATACTCATTCGCTGTCCTCTTTGCTTGTCTCAAATTTGTAAACTCTTGTTTCTTACCATCAATATATGCCGGATGAATAAACCTTTTCTTAAACAACACTTCAAACAATTCTCAATCAGCTGTTTCCTCCGGTGACATCGTATAAGACTACTGTCTCCACCAGGATGTAGATTCAATACTCAGAAACCAGGTAGTCGTCTCGATGAAAGGTCATTTCAACATGATTAAGCCATAGCTCTACTCCCTCAGGTTCTTCATTTCCCATAAAATGATTCAGCTTCAACTTATAAACAGTCACAAGAGAAGTCATTTGGATAATAGACTGGATCACAATAGCACTAGTTTCCCTTAACTAAGCTATATCGGGAAATTAGGCTTATCTGAACGATGTGGCTCTCTACGAGGCTGTATAGTTCTGACAGAAGGCACTAAGAAATTCTCAAGATATACAGGACTGCAACCTAGGCTCTGATACCAACTGACACACCCCGTCCCAAGGAGGGTGTGCTAGCCGTCACGTGAAAGTGACGTAACCATGTGCACAGTGCGGAAGCTAATAAGATAAATAGAAATACGACTAAATAAAAACCAACTACTAGCCGTACTATCCAAATAACATGCTAGTGAGAGTCTAAGTGTATAAATACACATTCAGAGCAATAAGAACGTCTAGTTGCAGTCAAGGACAATTACTAAGATATAACACCCAAATGTGAATCCTACTTTTGTGAATTATGTCAGAACACCGTTGAATCCCTCGTGGCCACCAAAGCACTGCTACCTAGAACCTGAAGGGGCGAAAAACAAAACGCGTGAGTGGGCAAAAACAAATCTTTTCAAAACCTTTTCTCTTTTCAAAGGTTCTAACCCCTTGTTGGGCGTTCCCAAGTAATCTTGGTGACGCGGAGAACGACAAGTTCTGCCTTGAGATAATCTCACTGTACAAAAAGGTATTTTGACAACTTTTAAAATTAATTGTTAAATTATTAACCTCACATCTACATATACAAAATTCTTTACGTAATTGTGACGAAACGACCACATTGATTTGCAAAACCTATGTTTAGGGACTACATTGATCGATTTTCAACTTCAAGGAGTATCTTGACGATGTGGGTCAATTTTAAGGACCACTTGTGATCAAGCCTTTAAATCTTGTGGGGCCCATTTATATGCCACATCATCAAATAATAGAGTTTTGTTTTCACAGAATTGTGATGAAATTACCATATTGATTTGTGACACCTATTTTCAGAGACTCAATTGATCGATTTTCAATTTCTTGGACTATCTTGATGGTTTTGGCCAATTTCAGGGACCATTAATGATAAAAACCCTTCCTATATTACACTATAAGGTATTGAATTGTATCAATGACGTTTCAAACAAATTTAAACATAAATTGATACAATTTCATGTAATAATGTGAGAAAATGGAATCTCATGGTCTAGTTTAAAAATCACCTCAAACTTTTTATCTTTGTACAACAATCTACTCTAAGGGAGAAAGGGATATCCTACTCTTAGGAAAGAGAGGATTGGGCTAAGCCACGCAATAAGTTAGCTACTAATTAGGTACTGAACTCAAAATATATATAATACGTCATCATCATCCATGTGAGTCAAACTTGATAACTCTTACTTACAAGTGAAGAACAATATCATTATATTGTAGTACTAGTTGGTAAAATCATCTTAAGCCTAAAAAAATCTAAAATTTATTGCACTGTTTAAAATCTAGACGAAATTTTCGATATTTCCGTCGAAATATCTGAAAAATCAAGGAACGATATGGAAAGAAGGGGTATAATGCAAACTTCACCCCTTTTATCTGAGAGATATTGGAAAATTTATAAATATTGACGATATTTATCGATTCACTACGAAAATTTAGGTGGAATCCATTGCAGATTTCAAACTTTTTGAAAATTTCTTTTACAAATTTTTCTCTAATTTTGACTAAATTTAAATAAGTTGATATATCCACCCCAAATTAAAGCCTTCCATAATTGGGACTTGATCTCTCGATCTTCAAGTCTGTCCGCGGGTATCCTTGTTCCCCACCCTCAAAATTCCGAACATATCTATATTACCGACCTAAAATTTTAAACCTTTTAATATTTTTATTTACTTATTTCATATATTAGTCATTGTCTCCTATTATATTAATATAAACTTATATAAACACCTAATCAAATGTGTTGGATTGAATTTTTTTTTTTTAAGATTGTTCTCGTTTGAATTAAATTATGTATTATTTAAAGATCATTTGAATTGTAGATGAGAAAAAAATTCAACAAAAGAAAAAAGATTAGTGGGATAAAGGACTCCTTGAGTCTAATGTAGGTAAAAAATAGACGAGTGATGTAGTATTTAATTATTAATTTCTGATTAATAAATGTATTATGGTTTGATATGACATTTTGTAAAGTTTTATTTTGAATTTTCACATTTTTATGCAAATTTTCATCATTTCAAGCAATCGATAACAATAACAATAATGATAACGCTAAACCCTAAACTTGATATTGATATATTCAGTTATACTTTTCATGAATATAGATTTATAAATTAAATTTTTCATTGATATCGATAATTTAACATTGATTTGGTGATATATGTGATACATCTAGAGAGAGAGAGAGAGAGAGAGAGCGAGAGAGAGAGAGAGAAGGGGAGTCCCTAACATGAAGCCCCACCTTAGGCTTTATGGGCAAAAGTAGGAATGATGGCCGGTGCCCGACCTCTCCCCTTTCCCAGTTTTTCTCTCTTTTTCCAAATGAACCCTCCTAAAGCGGAAGTCAGCTCCCTACACCACCAACCATCAAGTCTTTCTCGGACCACCCTTTCCTTCCTTTTTTTTCTTTCAATTTTTTCCCTTTTAATTCCATTTTTTCTTGAATTAATTTATAATTTTACTAAAATTTACAAAAAAAACAGAAAAAAACAATGAAAATGTGATTCGGACCCAGAAGGGATTTGATAAAACTAAGAAACAGCCGTAGAAAATGCCAATACAAACACAGCACATAACACCAAGCTGCTGCAGAAGCTACAACAACAATCTCCACATGTTTGACTGATTGATCCAAATTTAATAGGTAATTAATAGGTAATTAGCGTTTCTTTTCGTTTATCGTTTTCGTATGAGCTTTCTGTTCATAAATTCGTATAATATGTCGTACTGCTCTTTCATTAACCTTATCATCAGTCCCATTCATCAAATGCTAAAAAGATTCCATCAAGTGTTTAAATAAAAGACTGAAAACCCAACAAATTTTCACCTGAAAAAAAATGGGAAAATTGAAAAGTAAGCATAAATTAGGCAGAAAACACAATAATGAATTACTATAAATGTTACTAAAAAAAAGTAAAATATATAATTGAACAGGGGAATTTACAGTTCATCTGTGCTTTGTGCCTTTAGTGATAAACACGCCTGGCAGCTCATCATTCCCTCCAACCTCCCTCCCTCCCTCCCTCCCTCTCTCTCATCACCTTTTTCTTTCTCTCTCTACAGTTTTCCATTTTCTTCTTCGTCTCCTGCGGCCCCCACACTCTACTTTCTTTCCTCTCAGCTTTTGTTTTTTCTATTTTCCATCACCCCTCTTTCACTTTATCAATTTTCCAGAAAATGCATATGACTTGAATTTTTTCTGTAATTTATCTTCTTTAGATTGGATCTGGGTCTCCTCCAGTTGGGATTTTCGTCGCCAAAAACCTCCAGGTATGCTCAAAATTCAAGCTTTCGATGATGGGTTTTTACCATTTTGTAGTTTTTCAATGTTTTGCTCCTTGGGTTTTTTTTTCTGAATTAAATGCGATAAACCCATTTAACATGTTTTGTTAATCGTAAAATTACTAGAAAAAATTTGGGTTTTGAGTATTTTTCTATGTTCTGATTATCTGGGTTTGATCGGATTGGTGTGTTGTGATTGAATGTCACTGATCCAAGAGAAATCACCGTGTTTTGTTGCTTAATTTCAGCTGAGATTTTTAATTTTTGCACTTGTTTAAATAATATTTTCCATGATTTTTAGAGCTAAATATTATAATTTAGTCGAAACTTGGAACTCGTAGTATATCTCTGTCATGGTCTTAGAATTTTAATTTTTTCGGTTCTGAGTATCAGTGAAGTTATTTCACTCCTTTCGTTTTCGCTGCCATGACTCTTGTGAATGTGAATGCGTGCGGGTGCATGTGAGGCCGCACATGTGTGTTAAACTGTGACCTGAGTGGGAAATGGGAATTGCTTCTCTGCCTCTGTGTCTATTTTCATTAATGGTTCACTTGCACTTTTTGTCTGTGTTATCCGAAATGCTTTCTGGGTTTTCAATAACCAGTTTTGCTTCATTTTTGTATTTACCGTTGTCCTCTTTGTTCAGTTAAATATCGTTTATTTTCTATGTACCTTTCTCCTTTCGCTATATTAAGTATTTATTTTAGTGCATTTGGCCTGCAGAAGTAGTTTTAGTCGGATTGGACAGAAAAAATTGTGAATAACTAGACTAAAATCTCCCGGTAGGATGTTATGCATTTTGGTTGGAGCTGCATTGTGTGAAGCTTTATAGTCTTTGACGTTAAGGACTGTACCTAGCATTCTGTACTAATCCTGCTAAAATTTCAGTGCAATCCTAACCGTTTGAATAAACCAAGCCATAATATTGCATCCACATGTATATGATGACAATCTTTGTTGACTCTATGGTAACTTTCATGTTGTAGTAATCAGTATGTCTTCATTTTGTCTTTGTCTAGATAAACTTTGTTCACTGCTTCACCAAACAAATAACTGACACTTATTTCTGAAATGTGGATTGTCCTATCTACTAGAATAATTTGCAAGGTGTACCTAGTTGTATCTGAATTTTTTGGTAATCAATCATTTCATTTGTATGCTCTTTTGTAGTGCCGAATTGTTTGAGGCAGCTTTGACGCCAACCTTCTTACCAAGTTGTGGATAAGTTAATAGATACAGCTGCAAAAACAAAATGGCTGTTTCCATGAGAGATTTGGATCCAGCTTTCCAGGGAGCTGGACAAAAGGCGTATCCTTTATCTCATGAAATATTCAGCTTCTTTACAATTTTTGACATTTGTCTTTCTGATGTAGTTTTCTGATCAATGCAGTAGTTCGCAATTTATGAAGGAAACCAAACATAAAGGCAGCAACTGTTACCATAGTGTTGCTGCTGATCTATTTCTGCTCTTTTAAGTTTGGATTTATATGTTTTTTATGTTATCTCCTTGAAAATGTATAGTGGACTTGAAATATGGCGCATTGAAAACTTTCGTCCTGCTCCTGTCCCAAAATCCTCTTATGGCAAGTTTTTTATGGGGGACTGTTATGTGATCCTGAAAGTAAGTAAATAGATGTAATCAAACTCATTTCTCATGTACCAATATATTTTATTCACTCTTAGTTGTATACTGCAACCTCCAGAAGCTTTCTTTGTGATTGCTGGTTTCCCTGAACATTTAAAACCATACCTTGTCTTTGTCATGATGTGAGCCACATGACAAGTTTATTTGTGAAATATGAGTTAATCAAATGATTTTAGTATTCTGGATATTCAATCTGTTATATTTTGCGTTAAGCTTCTATTTTGTGCATTTTCAGACTTTGACTAACTTCTGAGTTGATTAACTTCCTATTCAGACAACAGCCTCAAAAAGTGGTGCTTTGCGGCATGAAATCCATTATTGGCTTGGCAAGGATACTTCTCAGGTAAACTCTACAATTTACGCTATTGAAGTTATTATCTGATTTTGAATTCTTGGCATATCTTTCTGACATGGGGATATGTTAAAACAGGATGAAGCTGGAGCTGCAGCCATCAAGACAGTTGAATTAGATGCAACCCTTGGGGGACGTGCTGTCCAGTATCGTGAAGTACAGGGTCACGAAACTGCCAAGTTCCTATCTTATTTCAAACCATGTATCATACCTCAAGAGGGTGGAGTTGCATCTGGGTTCAAACATGCTGTGGCTGAAGAACACAAGACACGATTGTTTGTGTGCAAAGGAAAACATGTTGTCCATGTCAAAGAGGCAAGTCTATATGCATTTGTTCTCTGCTGATGATGAATAAGACTTGATCTGCATAACACATGCATGGTCACATACATACACGTATATGTGCAAGTTGTGTATGTATTTAACGCATACATATTACAGGTTGCTTTTGCTCGATCTTCACTCAGCCATGATGACATTTTTATTTTGGATACAAAGTCTAAAATTTTTCAATTTAATGGTTCGAACTCATCTATTCAAGAAAGAGCTAAGGCGTTAGAAGTTGTCCAGTACATTAAAGACACATATCATGATGGGAAATGTGAGATAGCTTCCATTGGTAAGTCAAATTACATAGTGGAAAGTTCAATGTTGATATTTAACCATCATTTTCGGTCTCACTGAGTCAATCTACTTATGTAGAGGATGGAAAGTTGATGGCTGATGCTGAAAGTGGAGAATTTTGGGGTTTATTTGGTGGTTTTGCTCCACTTCCAAGGAAAATAGCCACCGATGAGGACAAAAGTTTTGATTCTTATCCTACTAATCTTCTTTGGTAATTTTCCATCTAATTTGACCCTTTTCTATTATGTATAATCTTATAAGGATCTCTGCCATATTAAGTGGACCTCATTGTTTTTAGAAGGCATAATATGTTACTTCATAGTCATACATATTCATAAGTGTACTTGTGCATGTAGTCATCCATTTCTTTTCTTTCCAACTCTTTGACCATTTGAAAAATCTATTCATTTTCCCTTTTGGACAAAAACAGAAATCAGATACTTGCAGCATTATCTACAATAATGATAACTTCGTTTAGTATAGTGAAGTTTCATTTGTGATTATGAATTATGGGATCCAACGATATTGTAGTTCTGACAGAAAGATATTTTCCTTTTAAGTGTTGAGAAGGGACAGGCAGAACCAGTTGAGGGTGATGCTTTAACGAGGGATTTGCTAGACACAAATAAGTGCTATCTTCTAGATTGTGGGTTGGAAGTGTTTGTTTGGATGGGGAGATATACATCTCTTGACGAAAGAAGGAGTGCAAGTGGAGCTGCAGAAGTACTATCATTGCCTTTTCTTTTTCCATCTATCATCAACATTGCATCTTGATGTATGTCCTCAGTAACCCTTGTTTTCTGTCAATTTCACCATATAGGAGTTAGTTCATGGTCCTGATCGATCGAAATCCCACATAATTCGTGTAATTGAGGGCTTTGAGACAGTAATGTTTAGGTCTAAATTCGATTCATGGCCCCAAACAGCTGATGTAGCTGTGTCAGAAGATGGTAGGGGCAAGGTTGCAGGTCAGTCATTGAACTGTTTTGCTTCTGATTTTTCTTCTTCGTTTTCTTTTTCTTGTTCTTGCTTGCAACATATATTGTTCTTATGATCATAACCAAGCAAAATCTCAGTTGTTTCTCATTCTTTCTGCAGCACTCTTAAAGCGTCAAGGGGTTAATGTGAAGGGTCTGTTGAAAGCTGATCCTGTAAAAGAAGAACCTCAACCATACATTGATTGCACAGGAAACTTGCAGGTGCTGTATATCTGTATTTATTGCACTTTTTGTTGTTTCTCATATTTTTCTGGTTCCTTTGGTAACCATTCTTATGTAGCAGTGGTAGTACTTGTTTGTTAGTTCAACTCTTTATGGAAAAGTTTCCTTTGAACCAAGAACCTCTTTTGTTAACACAAGCTCCACAAAGCTGGTTGACTGCACTCTTTTTGTCTTTCTTTTCAAAATTGTTAAAAAGGAAGATATAAAAGTTGTCTATGTATATGAGGAAGCTATAAAAGAAGAAGGCTTCAGAATCAATGTTTTAAAAGGCTCGCCTTAGGGCGCGCCTAGGCGCCCTCTGAGGCTGGGCTTGAGGGTTGCCGCCTCTGTTTTGAGGGAGTGGG
The DNA here is from genome assembly GCA_024362995.1 of Heteromeles arbutifolia. NCBI lineage: Eukaryota > Viridiplantae > Streptophyta > Magnoliopsida > Rosales > Rosaceae > Heteromeles > Heteromeles arbutifolia. The sequence continues at coordinate 11,765,063 of JANCRC010000006.1, read as the reverse complement.
CGTAAGGCTTCGCCGGAGCTGCCTAGGTGGCGGAAGGCGCGCCTCAGGGCTTTACCCAAATTTTGGGTAGGGTTTTAACTGCCTCATACCTCTTCCTTGCATTATCGTCTCTCTACCTTTTTTCTGATTTTTACTTTTTATATAATGGATGTGTGCGCTGCCTGCGTGCATTGTTATATGTGTGCTCATTGTTCTTTTCATCTATATATTATATATATAATATATGTGTGTATATATATTTATAATATATGTGTGTATTCAGGGTGATTATTGGTTAATAATCTTCTTTTTGTAATATAATATATTTATAATATATGGATTAGGTCCCGTGAGGCTTCGCCTCACACCTAGGCCGGGCTACCCCTCGGACGCCTCGCCCACACCTCACGCTTTTAATACACTGTTCATAATCAATTCATAAATTGTATGGAAATACCACTAACTTGGTTAGAAAGCCTAATATTTAGTTTTGAATTCTAACCATAAAACTAAGGGGTTGTAACATTCTACAAGAACCATCTCTGACTCATCACAAATGAGGTCTCAGGGAAACATGAACATTCATTTGGAAGTTCTATGTTTTGCTTTTGCTGTAGTTCCATATTACTGTTGCTATATTTATTCATTATTTATAAATGCTTTTTAGATTTTGAGAAGTGCATATTTGATGAATTGTAAAACCTTAACCCCATGCAGAAGGAACTGAGCTAGATATGTGAATATAAACCTCATGTCAACTTTTTTGTTATGCAATCAGCAATCTTGCTAATGGAATATCATGTTTTGGCAGGTTTGGCGTGTGAATGGCCAGGAAAAGATTAGCCTTCAATCTTCTGATCAATCAAAATTTTACAGTGGAGATTGCTATATTTTCCATTATGCATATCCAGGAGAGGATAAAGAGGAACATCTTATAGGAACATGGTTTGGAAAGCAAAGCGTTGAGGTAATAATTTACCAAGCATCTTGTTAATCTTGACACCGTGCTCAGAATATCATAAACTATTGAAAGGCTTTACAACAATTCCCTTAAAAAGTCCAGGGACCTTGAAAGATGTCTTCTGTTTAATTTAATTAGTACAGAGATCAGGCATTTTCAACCTAAATCAGATTGCTTCCAAAACTTTAGTATTTTCTGGCAATGTGATTGATGGTCTGGCGTGGACTTGCAATGTGACGTATTTACGAGATTAGGGAGATATATATTTGTTCGTAGAGTTTAGCCGAAGACTTACTAAATATGATCTTATACTCAAAACAGGAAGAAAGAGCATCAGCTATTTCACTAGCAAGCAAGATGGTTGAGTCAATGAAGTTTCTTGCTGCCCAGGTAGTTTTCCTTCAACTAAAGGTGCCATTGATACACTGATGTAATTGAATGTCCTTATTTCTTTGTTGCTTACTGATGATAATTTGTCCCTAATTTGTAGGCTCGTATCTATGAAGGAAATGAACCAATTCAGTTCTATTCAATCTTCCAAAGCATAATTGTTTTGAAGGTTTGTGAATTCTATGCCGCCATGGAGGAAATTATATAGAAGTAAAAGAAAAGAAAGAAAGTTATTGTAATCGTCATTAAATCATAATTGCATGTTTTCAAATTACCACATGGACTATGTGAATTCAATCAGGGTGGTCTCAGTGATGGATACAAAAGTTATGTTGTGGAGAAAGAAGTTCCAGATGAGACATATCAAGAAGATGGTGTTGCATTATTTCGCGTTCAGGGATCTGGATCTGATAATATGCAAGCAATACAAGTTGACGCAGTAAGTCTCTTCTTTCTTTCTTTCTTTCTTTTCTCTCCTGATTCTGTTAGCAGAAGGATACCTATAGAAGATAGACCTGTATATTTCTGTCATGTATTTGGAAGTTATGTTAACAATCATCCCTTCTTTCCTTTTCCTCTTAATCCCTTCCATCAGGTTGCATCATCTTTGAGTTCCTCATACTGTTATATATTACATAGTGGCTCAACTGTCTTTACCTGGTCTGGAAGCCTCACAAACTCAGATGATCAGGAACTTGTTGAGAGGCAGCTCGATTTAATAAAGGTTATCCTCTGTGTTTTCTTTTAGCTATAGAAAGTGCTATAGAAGATAGACCTTTCTAGGTGAGATATTTATTTGTACATATCTCTAACAGTAGAAAGGCTAGCCCCTCTTGTGACATGTATCGTTGCATGTATACCATTTGTATAAATATTGTCATCCTACTCACAGGTGAACTACAGTAATGTCGATTTGGCTTATTCAACTTCTAACATTTTATTTCACAAGGGTGCTTTCGATTCTTTTATTGAACATCTGTTTGGTGTGTGAAGGGGTCCGTATAATGTATGTTTTTTTAGTGGGATCATCTACTTATTAATCTCATTCTTATATTGTCTCAATTGTCTACAGCCGGATCTTCAGTCGAAATCGCAAAAGGAAAATTCTGAGTCTGAACAGTTTTGGGGGTTGTTAGGAGGAAAGACTGAGTATCCCAGCCAAAAGATTGCACGATCTTCCGAAAGTGACCCTTGCCTATTTTCTTGCACCTTCTCAAATGGTATGAAACTTATCTGAGCTAGATGATAAAATTTTCATATCTTGTATTTTTCTATCTTCAGTTTGGTTTAAACCTTGAAGTTTTTGACCTTTTTCTCCCCTTTCTGTTGTTCTGACTATGACCTCGCTGCACATCGAACTTCAGGAAATTTGAAGGTACATAATTCGGTTTATCATTTCTAATCCATGATATGATTTTTACCACCTGCAAAAGTAGGGATAAAAACACTTAAAAATACTTGCAAGAGGAAAAGGTTATCGTAGTATAGTATAGCAGCTCAAGCAAGGTCGTTTTCCATAGGGATTGAATGAATAATTTGTATTTAAAACCAACTCTTAATTAACTATTCAAAACAAAGTTTGGAAAATGTTGATTTTGTGATTAAAATATTAAAAACGAATTTAAAATAAAAATAGTTAAATAAAATCAACAAAGTAAAGAAAACAAAAGTAAACGGTTTTGAAAATCAATTTGTAAAAGCCTAGGGTTCCGCCGTCACCCTAACAATCCTATGTAACTTTACCAATTACTTATGAATTACACATGCAACTTTGAAGGTTAGGTTTTCCTAATGCATATTCTCCTTGTGATATTAAGCAAGAGCGTATATCTAACATGCAACCTGTCTGTGATTTTCAGATCAAATATGAACATGCAAGACTCATTGAGTTTTGTGAAAACCCTTTGAAAAACCATGCAACCCCTAAGAGGGTGATCTTCGCCTTAGGTGAAATTGCAATTATTAACCACAAGAAGCAATACTCAATCCTCTGGTGATATTCCGACCTAATAGCATCTGATTACTTATCTAAACATCCTAATGGTAGCTAAGCATTAAGACATAGAGACAGTTTAAACACAATGATTAATAATTCAAATTATGCATGCATAATATCATAAACAATTAAATAAAGATTACTTATTCATGCTAATTCTCATGGCCTAGCCCTTGCAAATGGAAATTAGTTACGAACAACCATAAAACAAAAGGAATTTTATTGAAATAGAAAAAGGATAGAAAACACCTTGAAAGAAAAATATAAATCGTCAAACCCTAGCCAACTTCTCCCAAGCAGTGCGTGCGTTTCCCTCTCATGGCTAAATAGCCTTATTTATACTAATGCAAAATAAAATTCTACCTAGAAAAGGTCTTAGAATAAAACTAGGAAACATAATAAAATAATAAACTAGCAAATAAAAGGTTTCCTATTTGAACTGAAATTCGGACTTCTCAGAAAATCAGACTTTTGACCGACCAAATCAACTCCGATTTGGTCCCAAAAGGTCTCTTTTGAAAGCTTAAGTCGTCCCCCAACAAATTCTTAGAAGGAATTTTCCTCAAAATATGCCATCTTGACCTCCAAAATACCCAAAACATCCAAAAACGTCAATCTGGGAAAACTGTGCACTGGGCCTTTATTTCATTGCCACGGTCAAACGGCTCAGTAGAAAATTTTGAAACTTTGATACAATCAACTTGAAAGACTCATGAACATCTCCAATTGGAATCACTCCAAAATTCGTCCGTTTGATTACTTTGTGCTCAAGAGGAAGTCGAATGTGCTACATTAGAAATATAATTCAAAGTATCAAAATCTCACTAAAATAATCAATAAATTAATACTAGGATTAGGGTAAAATATATAGTATAAAGGTGAATCATCAATCCACAACATGAATGTTAGACTATGCTAGATGCATGATCTTTTCAGTTATATGTATTATGAAGTACAGGAATTTTTTGAACGATTTTTTATACTATTGTTTCATGAGACGTATTTTTTTGTATTATGTTGTAACCTTATGATTTGATACTGCTTCTAAAAAAGCAGCCTTTTCCGAAACCTAAGAACATGACATTCTTGTGCCCTGTTTCAGACATTCATTCGGATACTAATACTTTCAAAAAATTTTGCTTCAGTTACTTGAGAAAAGTTAAAAAGGGTTGTAATCGAAACAAAATAAAGTTCTAAAGGGTTGTGTTTTGCATTTCTAACATGATAAATCAACATGGTTAATTTTCGATCTTTCATGCTCGTATACTATCAAACTTAGTGTATTGAACACATTAGGTTTCAAAAACCAAAAATATGATATTCAGCTCATCCCTTTGTCTAGGTTTCTGGGAGTTGACATGTCTGACACCTGGCTTTATCTACACATGATAGTTGATAGTTCTATCTATGTCCGTAAATCATAGCATAAACAGATAAAACTCAAGAATGATGTGATTAAAATAATTCAACTTGCATGAAATACTGAGATTTCTTGCATCAACTGATCAAAGCTATGGAACCTTACTTTGGATTTATCTTTGCACACAGCTTTAAACTGAAGTCATTGTTGCAGGTAGTAGAGATATACAACTTCACCCAGGACGATTTGATGACTGAAGATATATTCATCTTGGATTGTCACTCAGACATCTTCGTTTGGGTCGGCCAACAGGTCAAATCCAAGGATAGGATGCAGGCTTTGACTATTGGGGAGGTACGACTTTTTATAGTTCGTCTTGAAGCAATAGCTGTATTTTTGTTCACAAGCTAGTATTAATATATCAAAATGTCTTTTTTCCTTTCAGTCTGATGTGCACTGTCCACTGTGAAATAGAAACTCTTAAATCTATGTACTGAAACTTCTAATATTGCTCCACACGATTATTTACCTGAATAATTTTGTAATCTGACTTGAGATTGTAATATTAGTACAACTGTGTCAACCGTCCTTTAAGATACATGTCACTCACTTTGAAATTTTATTGACTTTCGGTAGAAACTTAATCTGAGTGTTATGTTTCTCATATTGGCTAACAATTGTCATTGTGTGAACTATCTTAGACTTTCTAATGTTACTATTTCTTGGCAATTTTGACTTTTGACAGAAATTTCTTGAGCATGATTTTTTAATGGAAAAATTATCTCATGAAGCTTCAATATATATCGTCATGGAAGGAAGTGAGCCACCTTTCTTCACACGCTTCTTCATTTGGGACTCTGCAAAATCTGCTGTGAGTCCTATAATCATTATCAAGTTGTCACCACAATTTGAGATCTTTTTGAGAATCTGATTGTCCTTATGTTCTTGGTACAGATGCATGGGAACTCTTTCCAAAGGAAGCTTACTATACTGAAAAATGGGGGTACTCCAACTCTAAATGTAAGCCTTCTTTTGTAGTATTGATTGCATTAGAAGTTGATCGTGAGTAATCTTATGAGTTTGTTCACATCTATTCTTATTTTGAATTTTCTATGGCATACCTGATCGAAATTTTGTTCAAGTTTCAATTAGTCTATGGGATATTGACTACAACCCCAAATTCAGTGGACGATCTCCCATATCTTGTAGTGAGATATTACACGGAGAATATTTATCAATATATATTGGTTTTTGGTGTTTTGTTTGGCTTCAGTTCTAAGTAAATATTGACTATCTCCCATGATTGTCTCACAAATTCAAAGAATGTGTAGAATTTGGGACATTAAGTTCTCTGTGTCTGTAAAGTTTTGCGGGCTTCACATCTGATCTGATAAAATCCCTTCAAAACATAGCTGTAGCACCTTTGGAACCAGAGCTACCTGAAAGGCCAAATTAAGTTGACTAAGTACCAGGTATCTCCTCGTATTTGCGTAAGAGCCATCCCATTTGGTGGTTCTATTTAGGGTGGGTTAGGATGCTCAAATGTATATGCCGGAGTTGCTAGCCACGGTGTTTGTGTTATAAATTTCTGTATGAAAGTTTAGTCACAATTTACTTTTTTATAGGTAAAAAGTTTTATTTAACAGGTGTAATCCAAGTGCACGGGAAGTATATAGGAAAGAAAGATTAGTATTCATAATATTAGTCAACCATCAATACTCGCACGTTGTTGAGATCTGTGTGGTTAATGCAAGTGTGGCACTACTACATTTTGACTGTACACATGCAACTTGTCGCATCTTGTTTCCAGATTAATACGTATATTATTTATTGCCTGATTAATTATCTGATGCTTAACTAGAAACCAAAACGGAGAGCACCAGTATCTTATGGTGGAAGGTCTAGTGTACCAGATAAATCACAGCGTTCCAGAAGCATGTCTTTCAGCCCCGATCGAGTTCGTGTGAGGGGTAGATCTCCAGCTTTCAATGCACTGGCTGCTACTTTTGAGAATGCTAATGCCAGAAACCTTTCAACTCCACCTCCAATGGTCAGAAAGCTGTACCCCAAATCTGTGACTCCAGATTCATCAAAATTGGCTTCAAAATCATCAGCTATAGCAGCACTCACTGCTAGCTTCGAGAAAACAGGACCAGCAAGAGAATCTAATATACCAAGATCGCCGAAAGGTAAGTATCGGTTAAGCTCCCTCCTTCACACTAAAAATTGAAGCACTCAGTTCCTTCAGAGGTACTTAATTTGAAGCATTATTTTCCATGGCTGCAGTGAGCCCAGGGCCCCCCAAACCAAAACAACAGGAAATGAATAACAAGGAGAATTCTGTGAGCAGTAAACTAGAATCCCTCACCATACAGGAAGATGTGAAGGAGGGTGAAGCAGAAGATGAGAACCTCCCAGTTTACCCATATGAACGCCTTAAAACAACATCACAAGATCCTGTTACAGATATTGATGTGACGAAGCGAGAGGTAACATACCGGAATTCCATATAATGATTATAGCATCATAAGCATACGTATTTGATTCCATCCTTATATATGTGGGTTTGGCACAAGCAGATTTACTTGTCAGCAGAGGAGTTCAGGGAGCATTTCGGGATGGCAAAGGATGCTTTCCATAAGTTTCCCAAGTGGAAACAGAACAAGCTTAAAATGGCCCTTCAATTGTTTTGAATATCTTCGTACTCTTCATTTTCTTCAGCTTGCTGCAGTTTATGTTGCATGCGTCGGAATGCTTGCCCACCAACTGTACATAATCTTTCCTTACGAAAACTACAGTTTGATTTTTGTTGACTTCTAACCAAGGAAGCATTCTGATTAACAGTTTGCTTTCTTTCTTCCTACAGTGGGGGAACACAATTTCTCAGGACGGAAAGGGGACAGCATCAGTGCATTTTTAGCTGCTTCTGCTCCCAAGAAGCTAGTTTTCATGATTGGACAGAAACAAACGATTTTTTTCTTCTGTTTTTCCCCTCTTTGGTGTTTTGAGTTGGTTTGAATGTCTAGGTTTGCATTTTGGCTTAGTTAGTTCTTGGTATTCTTTGTGGAGACAGGTTTGTTGTGAGCTTTGCATTTGGTCAGTCATTTTTCAATTTATTATTCAAAAATCGAAAATCTTTTTTTCGTTTGACCGGGGTTCGGAATTGATTTTGGTAGAGAAAATTAGGGGTCTTGCATATGCATACTTAGGTTGTATTGATATGAGAGGATGGGAAAAGTGTGTACAGCGGAGTGTAAAAACCAATTCGCTCCTGTTTTGAGTTTGACAATAAAAGTGTGATTTTTGCCTTTCTCTTTGCCTCCCCTCCTCCCCATTTATGAATTATAATTTATCTCTCTTTTTCTCGACTTGATTATCCATTTAAATAATGAACTTGAAGACAGAGACCATAACATGATTTAGCTCCAATACTCAACCCATTGTTTATTTTATTTTTGAGATGCTAAGCAAGGGAGATGAGAGATAGCAAGGGAGATGAAAGATGGGGATGGAGAATCAAGTTGGTGGGTTGAGATTAGGGCTCCGAGAAAAAGCTAGTATTGTTTGAAGTTGCTAGCCAAATTAACATTTCAGTCATTTAGCTAGCTACAATTGAAGAAAGTTGGGATTACACCATAAAACTAATTGACAATATAAGAGTAGAGCAACATCTTATAAGCCTTTGCAAGGTTTTTTTTTTCATCGATGTGAAACTCTTTTACCTTCACATAATCACATGCTCCCTCATGTGTGGCGAATTTTCAAGTCAAACACATATACAACACAAATTGGGTGACGTGGAGGGCTGTTGAGCTCTACACGTGGGCCAACCTGCTCTGATACTATGAAGAAATTTGAGTTTCTACCATAAAATCAATTAGCAATATGTAGAGTTGCCCTACCTCTGATAAGTCTTTGCACGATTTCTCCTTTCACATGTGCTCCACGTCACAAAAAATCCCCCGCCCATGAGCGGGCACTTGAAGATATAAAAGTAAAAAGGTCCCACCTTACAAGGACTTATAAAGAGTTGAGCTACTGCCCATAGTAAAATCTCAACTTACCAAAGGAGGTGTCAAATTTTAAACATCAAAATGATATTTGATGGCTTATGTGACAATTTGACATTTTGTACAATATTTTGCTTCACCCGATATGTTAAATAATGATGTCTTTTCTTTTTTTTTATGCAAAGAATTTCATTAAAGCACGAAACATCTAGTACAACCATTTCCAATACAATCAAAATTAAAGGCAGGAAGAGCAACATCTGGTAAACAGAAATCTCAATAATGAGGATTCAAGAGGGAGAGACCAAGGTGAGCTAAAGCATCCGCAACAAAGTTTGCCTCCCGGAAAATGTGCTTCTAGTCAACATGATTAAAAGACCGAGCCAAGATACGAATATCATTGATTGTAGAGCTGACTCTCCAAGGAATCCCCAGTGACCCTGCATAGCTTCAATGATGAGTTTAGAGTCCCCCTCCACCATCACTTTGGTGAAACCCTTGCGCTTAGCACACTGGAGCCCTTCTCGCAAACCCATCGCTTCTACTACCGAAATAGTAGCGCCATTAAGGTTAAGATGCCCCGCCCTAATCACCTGTGAATTACTGTTACGAAGCACAAAGGCAGCAACATCAGGGTTATTTGAAACTGAACCATCAAAATTGAGTTTAATCACATCATGTCGGTCATGAGGATGTCATTTAATAAAGGAAGAGATAGGAAACTGAACCATCAAAATTGAGTTTAATCACATCATGTCGGTCAGGAGGATGTCATTTAATAAAGGAAGAGATAGGTAAAGCCTCCTTGGAGTCACATTTCCCATTAGCCTTGAAAAAGCTGAACCAACACTACTGGCGATAGAAACACAACTCGCCAGGACTGGGGGCACACTTTTGAACACCAAGTTATTTCTTTCCATCCAGATTTGTCAGCATTTCAGAATTACTTTACTAAGATCAGAAAGGCCGTCTTTGTCATTAGAACTTAAGGATTCCATCCAATCAAAAAAATTATCATTAGTACTTCTGTTACCATTATTAAAACTACCAAAAGTTAAGCTCCAAACTTTAGTAGCAAAAACACAATTACAAAAAAGATGACATTGATCTTCTTCAACTGTATCACATAACGGACATAACTTGTAACAACCCGTCCCGGGATTTACAGAACAAAAAGGGTATTTTTGTATTTTCACTAAGTTTGGGGATATTTTCCTTTTAAAAATGGTTTTTGGGTCTTAATTGATGTGCCCAAGGGTCCCACCCCCTCTTTTGTCCCCCGCTTCTCTTTCCCTTTCCTTTTATTTTATTTTTTCTGAAAAGTCTCTCTCAGCTCTCTCCCTTAACTCTCTTCGTTCCTCTCCGATGCAACCCCACACCCACACTTAGTTACACACGCACACCCTAGGACCCTCCCAAGCAAGAACTCGAACCCAGGACAGGTCCGTGGTGCACCACAGTGGCGGAGACCATTGTTCTCTTCCTCCCTTGTCGAACTCCGGCGAGTTTCTTGAATTTTTGACCTTGGTAAGCTTCATGACTTTCTCTACTCTTCCTATTGATCGATCAAACTCTTGTTAGAACTCATTTTAGGTGCTTTGGTGAAGGTTTGTAGTGAGAAACAACTCGAAGATTTGTTTCCCAGTTTTACCGGCGAGACCGACGACTTTCGAGGCAATTTTCGGCCAAACCACAGCGATTTGGCCGGCGTGCGAGGTATCAATCTCTTTGTCACACTGAGTACTACAACTTTCCTTTTTGAATCACCAAATTTTGTTGAGTATTGAAGAAGTTATACTCATTCGAATCTTACCCAGTTTTCGGCAACCTCAGTGGCTTTCAAGGTGTTTTCTAGCCAAACCATGGTGAGTTAGATGTCGTGTGGGGTACCATTCTCTTCGTCTCTTTGAGAACTACAACTTACTTTCGTTTTTAAATCACTTGGTTTCGTTGAGTATTGACAAAGTTATGGACGTTTAAAGTTAAGGAACTTTCCGGCCGAATTCCGGCCTTCTTCTTCATTGGGTCCGGCGACCCATGTTTTGAACTCAGGTTGAGCTTTCAAGCCCTAAATGCTTTTGAAATAGGCCCCTTGGGCTGTGCCATACCTAGGGCCTTAGGCCCGTTAAACCCAACCCAAAACCTTTGTTTTATTTTAATTCTAATTGTTTTAAGTTAAGGCCTTTCGGCCAATTTAGCTAAGGCCCTAAGCCCTTTTGATCTCAAACCCAAAACCCTTGGCATTAGGCCTTAAGGCCGTGCGGGCCTGTGAGCTTGGGCACAAAGCCCACTTGTTTAACCCACTCCATTTAAGCCCTAAACCCTTAAAAACCCAAAGCCCAATTCCTAAACCCAAAGCCCATCTACCTAAACCCTAAAACCCTAAACTCATTAACCTAACCTTTAACCCTAGCCCAAGTCTTTACTAAACCCTTTAACATTTCAAACCCTAAACCCTAACTAGCCCATACCTTTTATGCGGAATATTTCGTCAGGGAATATTCTACTGACGTTTACGAAATTAACCGGGACCCTTCTTAGGGTAATTCGACGTCCTGAATCCGTTTCCGACGTCCGTTTTCCCAAATTCAATTGTTATAGTATAGTTTTAGTAATTGGACCCTTTATGTGCTTAGGGGCAATTGTTATGGTGTTCTTATCTTCGCTAGTCTGCGCAGCTTTCGATGGCGAAGTACTGTGAGTGGACCCCTTCTAAAATACATGTTTTATAGTAGAATTGCACACATGAAAAGCATGATTTTATGATGACGTTTTATGAAATGCTTTATGAGATATTTTGCTTACTGAGGCTATTTTGAAATATTACTATTTTTCCTATAACCCGTGTTCTTATAGAATATCTAATGGATAATGATATGATATTAGAACACGTTTCGAACACTTCTTTATAGTATAGATGATGGATGACTTTGTACTATGAAGATGCTTTTCAAATGTACGTATGTTCATTGGTTTTGTCCTTACCTAGTGGTCCACTTTCTGCTACGGGGTGATAGAGGATTCCGTCCCGGGCGATGGTTTGGTGTTGGCATAGGGCCTGAAGGGTTTTTCCTCTAGATGAGTATTCCTAGGGACGGGAAGCTGGCACAAGGCCTGGAGAGTTATTTCCTCTGGATGAGTATTCCCAGGGATGGGAAGCTGGCAAGGGCCCTGGAGGGTTATTGGATATTCACTAGTGACTATGCATATGCGAGTTATGTTTTTGATACACTGCGCGGCATGCTAGGTTTCGGAAAACCTATGTTTATCATGATATATGTGTTTTCATAAAATCTAGGAGTTAGTATGTTGATAATTGTTTTACTATATATGTATATCAAATTGGTCCACTCATGTTTGTTTTGCGCCCCCTTCAAGACTTAGAATCGAGGCATTCAATCCCAGTGTCAAGGCACTTCCGCATCGGCATCTTCGAGTCCTCTCGGTGTAGGACCCATTCTTTTATTCATTCAATTTTATATTAATTATTTTAGTATTCTAGATTAGATGTGTGCTCTGAACACGTTCCTAAATCCCATACTCTTTATTTTATATTTATAAGTCTTATTTATTCTTTATTCTCAGCATTTGCATTCAATAAATGGCTTTCGTCACCCTTCAGGTGTCGGCCAGCACGTGTTGATCCTGGTATTCAGGGAATATCGGGATCGAGGCGTGTCAGATTGGTATCAGAGCATGGTTCATTCAGAGCATACTTAGGATCTTTGATTTCTGTAGTAGTGTGTCTGTCATGACGTCATTTGGATGTCACGACTTCTGAATTTAGTGCCATTCAACGCAGTTGTACAAATCTTTCTTGGTTTAAATTGTCATCTTCTGGTTGAAATACAAGGATTCGTGTCAGGATTATGCCTCAGTAGTGGTGAAGTGGATTGTTGGACGACTTTCAACAGCAGATCGATACTTTGCGATGTGCATTCCCTGGGAATGGCGGGCAGAGTCGGTGTTACTTGGAAGCAGCGTGTTTTAGAAATCTTAGTTTGTGAAAATCTGGTCAAGACCAACTGTAGATTCGAAATGGCGATGCCACTTTGCAACATGCATTCCTTTGGAAATGCGGGCGGAGTCGGCTCTATATCGAAATCTTGGGAAACAGAAATATCTTGGTGGTACGAATTGGCTAAGACTAACTAGAGTTTTGAAACGGTGATATCACTTTGCGACATGTGTTCCCTAGGAATAGCAAGCAGAGTCATATCTCTTGGTAATTGCTCGAAACATTCAAAGTGCGTGTTAGAGAAAGCGAGTAAGTGCTAGTTGTGACGACGGTTAGTAAGTGGTAGTTGTTGGAAGCAAATCAATGTTTTCGGACCACTACCATTGAAGAAATTCGTGTGGATCTTTTGAACAATTTTCGGCGATTATTCTATCGATAACTTTCTTGCTTACTTCAACTACGAAGTCAAGTTCCTTAACCTTTGATCGTCAACTTTGCACCAAATTCTTCAAGTGGTGACTTCGTCTAGAGATTATACTTTTCTTGGGAAACTCTTCGGTAGCAGACGCTATTCCCATCAATTTCCAAAAGGAATTACGATTCTTGTTATTGTCGTAGTGGAATTGAATGATGATGATCCAGACTTGTTTGGATAAACAGACTCCTTGAACTTCACCTGGGTTTGGTACTCGACGATAAATCGTAATTCCTTGTCCACGTGTTTTTCGGTAGAGGTGAACTTAGCCTCTTGCTTGTAACACAACTGATCAGTGCTCTTGTCCACTAACTATTCAGCCTTGAAATTTTCAGTGTGATGGCTTGATACTCCACCATATTTATCATTGTACGAAGATCAAACTTTACTTTGAACTTCTCTAGACTCATTGAGCTTTGGTTTTCTCAAGAGCATCACTGTAAGGTAGCTAATCGTGTCACTGCATGCGTACGCAGGCTGCTTTGTATCTTTCTTCTTCGTCATTTTGTTGATTCAGAGGTTCTATGTTTCATTTTTGAACATTGAAACAACTCCCACAAGTATTCTGAATTTCGAAATGTCTTTAGCCTCGTCAAATCTTAAAAACAGTTCTTAACTATTCTTGAGCTAAATCCTATTTCTTTTTTGCTAAGAAACCAGTCAGTTTTGTTGCGATGCTGGCAGTGAACGAAATCTTTGACAATGGGGTATTGTCTTATCTGATCGTAGTTTTTACATCTTTCGAAATCTGCGGTGGTGTATTAATTAAATGTTTGACTGCACGCTGATGCAATAGGATCAAGTCACATGTGTGCCTGTTGACGATTGGAACTGCACGATGTGAACCATCCTACCTTTGATCTAAAATTGGTAACGACCTTCCTTGCTGAAAAATCTGGTGACGTTTTCTCTACAGCGGGAAACGTTGCATCCTTATTGACCTTACTATGATGATTAACCAAATAATCATAAATAGTGACTTCCATCTCTGCATCTTCACCTTCCTTCGCTTGTTTGTTTCTTAATGTAAACTGGATCTTGCTGGAACATTACATAGGGTGTAAAAAAAAAGAGTTTGTTCTTGGCATGTAAAAAAAAAAAGTTTGTTCTTGGCATGGTTTCTAGTTCAAATCCCGATATCTTGTACTCTATTTTTGAGAAACTTGTTTTGACCCTCAAATCCTAAAGTGTTCTTTTGGCCTTCTCGGCGTGGTTTCTTGCTCACTCAGTGAAGAATTCACGATTGATCAATCTGATAGGGGCATATTTATGCACCTTAGTTAGCTTGTTCTTGTGCATTTATGTTGTTTTTCCTTAGTTAAAGTAGTCTTTTAAGCTAGTTTGATGTATTTTCAGGTTCTAAGGGGAAAGTATGCAAAATGATGCATTTTGGAGCCTTTTGGAGCACATTTGAGCTTGAAATGGATATCATATGCTTGGAGCCAAGAGGATGGACGAATTTGGAGTCCAAATGGAGTTAGGAATATGTTTCAAGGTTGGAGAAATAAATTCAAGTCATTGAAGATAAGGAATCAGCTCAGAAGAAGGAAAATTATCCAAAACATTATCCAAACAACCTTATCTTATCTTATCTTATCCAATCCTTATCCTATCTTAACTAACCTTATCCTATCCTAATCATTTTCTAACTCAATCCTGGTACAATGAGGGTTTATTTTCTGATTGGGGGACATTTAATTTAGGATTCTAGGAACCCTAAGTCCATGCCGCACCTAGCCTTCTAGAAAATCTGATTTCCTTGCCTTGCAAGGCTTTCTAGAAGCCTTATCCTTCCTTATCCAAACCTGCCGCACCTTGGGCCTTTTCCCATTAAAACTCTGATTGTTTTAAACCTATTTCTGGATAGATTTGGCTTTCTAGAAGTCCTAATCTGATTCACCTAGGGTTTTTGGTGCCTATATATATATTTCTACACCCTTTGCCGCAGGTACCACCTCCATATACATCATTCACGCCATCTACACTACACACAGCCCTTGCCGCAGCCTTCATCACCACACCACCATACTTCCTGACCTTGCCGCACCATCCATTCCCCCTAAACACTACTACACCACTCCATATCCTTTCACCCATACACCTAAGTCCCTAAACCTGTCCCGAGTCCTTGTGCAACAGCAAAAAAGAGGAGAAGAAGCCTGGGACATTCATGCCATTCAAGTTCGAGTTGCTGGAAGTTTTAGGTGTTTCCTTTCCTTTGATTTCAATGTTTAAATTCAATACTCTTTGTTTTGTACGTATGAGGAACTAAACCACCTTGGCTAGGGGGGGATTCGAAACCATGTTTATGCTTGCTATATGATTTGATTGCTCTAGTTGTGATTCATAAATTGTGATTTCAATTTACTTATCCGTTTGAACTAAAACTAATTTGTGTATGTTGGTTAAGAGGGCCCGCTTAGTTTGCATGCATAAATTGAATGCTAGGATATAAGGGAATTTCACCTAATCGTTAGGAACTTATATTTGCAAGTAGTAAAGGTTGTTGATCACAATCGCGTTAAGTAAATTCTTGGCATAAGTTTCATGCAATTCATAGTAACGAATGCCTCGTCAATGCTTATGGTTTTCATAGAACTTAATGATTCTTGCTTGTATCTCTATTATGCAATTCATGTAGGGAACTTGTGGGGAATGCTTTGGGTTGTCGTATGTAATCATCCAATTCAATAACGTTAGGAAAATATGAGGGTTAATTAGTGCAGTTCACGGTTAATCTGGGGCGTTAAGAATCCATGGTTTATTGAATAGCAACTAGAAATCGTTTTGTATGCAAGTGTGACATGTGTGGAGAGGAACCCCTTAGCTAGCCTTCCATCCATTCATTTAAACCAAATTCGTTTTACAACCTGTTTTGTTTTACAAAGTTTTTGTTTTGTTTTCAAATTCGTCAAAACCAATTCCCCCTTTATTTTGAAGTGTCAAATTAGTTAGAAATCAATTTAGTTGTGTTTTTAAGTGTCTTGAGTCAAGTTATAAACTATTTTCGTCCAAATTCTTCCTTAGTGTTCAAAACTGCCCAGAAAGTGGTTTTAAGGCAGTTTTGAGTGTTTGTTTGCAGTTTTGAGTCTTTTGGTTTGTTTTAGTGTTTTAAAGTATAGTTTTGCATTCTTTGAGTCTAGTTTAGTGCTTTAACTTTGTTTTTACATTTTTGAGTCAGTTTTCAAGTGATTTAGCAATCCCTCCTAATCCCCGGCCTAGAACGATCCCTACTTACATACTTTGCTACAATTGATAAAAAGAGGGATTAATTTGTGTGCTTATATATTTCGCATCACAATCCGATGGAAGTGTGCACCCAGTTCTTATCGTTTAGATAGGAACGTTATGAGCATAACCTTTTCACAAGCTTACCAGACTTACCAGAAAGAGTTCCACGTGGGTGTGAGGTTTGAGTCGCCTTTTGGTAAGGGATTGGTGAAGATTGTAGTGCAAGTGATCAGCAGATTGCATCACTATCTTCATGTTGAATTGAATGGTCACCACTCATTATCTTGCTGCAATTCATCAACATCATATCGTACTCTAGTAGTTCTTTTCCAACGATATGTAAATAAGTTCAGGTGCTCAATTATTTTAAGGGTATCTTCTACTCAACCCTAACACACCTTTGTTAGGCATCTACTGAGATTAAATTCCATCTTGGGTTATAAGTCGAATTTCTGAAAGATCTGTCTAGACCCTGTAGAACGCGTTATGTTCACTCGTATTGTGGCGTTAGCACATTTAGAAGTTGCACTTCTCTGGAAAGGTGTATGCTCTCTTGGGGTTTTAAGGTTGATCACTCGAGAGTCATTCTTTCTTCTTTCCACCAACATTGGTGTTGTTTGACTAGAAATCTGCAACTAAGCAAAAATGGAGAGGTGGATTGAGTACTACAACATCTTACAAGAGTTACTGCTTGTTGAGGAATGTGACTTCTCGTTTTTTGCTTGCTTGGTTCGAGCTTTTGGGTCTACTGCTAACATGATAGCCACTTCTGTTGAATCCCAAGATACCATTTTCAGGTGGGTTCTTTGTTGACAAAATTCTGGAGTAGTTGGTCACATTGGAAGAAATGAGGAGAATAGGATGCTTGGTGATGGATAGAATTTTACGACGACAGTTTCTGTTTTGTTCGGCTTGGGGTATGGCATTTTTTGCGACATGGTATGAGAGTCTTCTACAAGCAACACTAGTTGGCAGAGGAACATTGTGAACTGGTATTCGGAAGTTCGAAAATATTTTATGAGAAATTGTGCATCCTCAGGAAATTACTACTTGCTTATTGAGACAACAATGTGTTGTCGAAATTGTGGGCTGCAGACTGTGATATTGATAACTTATTCGTTGGGTTCATTAAGCAAGTGAGCAGGAAGATCCGTCTACAGCAGTTGTTACAAATTCGCCATTGTTGGGGCTCGACCCAAAGGCACATTTATTCTCGGAGTAAGTGACGTTTCGAATTCTTGGGAGAGACCCACTCTCATTTTTTTAGTTTTGGTTTTCAGTATAAGTATTTTTAACTTTCTTTACGTTAGTTATTTGTTTTTGTCGTTACAAATGTTTTGGGGGAAGCCTTTTCAGTTTTCAGTTTTAAGTTCGGCACAAGTTTTTGACCTATATGTTATTACATATCTATTTTGACGTATTCGTATTTTATGTACTTACTTTTAACCTTAAGCTATTTTATGATTTTGACTTTATATCCTTATAAAGTATGTTTTCTACCTTTACACTGATGGGGAAGAAAGTAAGAGCTTGGAGGCATGATAGAGGATTTTACAACCCGCTCGCGACGGTGTGGCATATTCTCTTTGATGCACCCAATCTGACTTGATTTGTCTTTATACATATATTCTTCTTCCTATTTTCGAGTTTTTCAGTGTAGCAAATTATTTTCAATTTCTGGACGAAATTCTTTTAAGGGGGGGGGTAGATTGTAACAACCCGTCCTAGGATTTACGGAACAAAAAGGGTATTTTTGTATTTTCACTAAGTTTGGGGATATTTTCCTTTTAAAAATGGTTTTTGGGTCTTAAATGGTGTGCCCAAGGCTCCCACCCCTTATTTTATCCCCCGGTTCTCTTTCCCTTTCCTTTTATTTTATTTTTTTTCTGAAAAGTCTCTCTCTCAGCTTTCTCCCTCAACTTTCTTCGTTCCTCTCTGATGCACCCCCACACCCACACTCAGTTACACACGCACACCCTAGGACCCTCCCAAGCAAGAACTCGAACCCAGGACAAGTCTGTGGTGCACCACAGTGCGGAGACCACTGTTCTCTTCCTCCCTCGTCGAACTCCGGCGAGTTTCTTGAATTTTCGACCTTGGTAAGCTTCATGACTCTCTCTAATCTTCCTATTGATCGATCAAACTCTTGTTAGAACTCATTTTTGGTGCTTTGGTGAAGGTTTGTAGTGAGAAACAACTCGAAGGTTTGTTTCCCAGTTTTACCGGCGAGACCGACGACTTTCGAGGGAATTTTCGGCCAAACCATGGTGAGTTGGCCAATGTGCAAGGTATCAATCTCTTCGTCTCGCTGAGTACTACAACTTTCCTTTTTGAATCACCCAATTTTGTTGAGAATTGAAGAAGTTATACTCATTTGAATCTTACCTAGTTTTTGGCGACCTCAGTGGCTTTCGAGGTGTTTTCCAGCCAAACCACAGCGAGTTAGACGTCATTCAAGGTACCATTCTCTTCGTCTCTTCGAGAACTACAACTTTTGTTTTTGAATAACTTGGTTTCGTGTAGTATTGACAATGTTATGAATGTTTAAAGTTAAGGAACTTTCAGGCGGAATTCCGGCCTTCTTCTTCATTGGGTCCGGCGACCCATGTTTTGAACTCTGGTTGGGCTTTCAAGCCCTAAATGCTTTTGAACCAGGCCCCTTAGGCCGTGCCATACCTAGGGCCTTAGGCCCGTTAAACTCAACCCAAAACCTTTGTTTTATTTTAATTCTAATTGTTTTAAGTTAAGGTGTTTGGGCCAATTTAGCTAAGGCTCTAAGCCCTTTTGATCTCAAACCCAAAACCCTTGGCATTAGGCCTTAAGGCCGTGCGGGCCTGTGAGCCTGGGCACAAAGCCTACTTGTGTAACCCACTCCATTTAAGCCCTAAACCCTTAAGAACCCAAAACCCATCTACCTAAACCCTAAAACCCTAAACCTATTAACCTAACCTTTAACCCTAGCCTAAGTCTTTACTAAACCCTTTAACATTTCAAACCCTAAACCCTAACTAGCCCATACCTTTTATGCGGAATATTCCATCAGGGAATATTCTCTGGAATATTCTACTGACATTTACAAAATTAACCGGGACCCTTTTTAGGGTAATTCGACGTCCTGAATCTGTTTTCGACGTCCGTTTTCCCAAATTCAATTGTTATAGTATAGTTTTATTAATTAGACCTTTTATGTGCTTAGGGGCAATTGTTGTGGCGTTCCTATCTTCGCTATTCTGCCCAGCTTTCGACGGAGAAGGATTGTGAGTGGACCCCTTCTAAAATGCATGTTTTATAGTAGAATTGCACACATGAAAAGCATGATTTTATGATGGCGTTTTATGAAATGCTTTATGAGATATTGTGCTTACTGAGGCTATTTTGAAATATTACTATTTTTCCTATAACCCGTGTTCTTATAGAATATGTGATGGATGACTATATGATATTATAACACGTTTCGAACACTTCTTTATAGTATAGATGATGGATGACTTTATACTATGAAGATGCTTTTCAAATGTACGTATGTTCATTGGTTTTGTACTTACCTAGTGGTCCATATTCCGCTACGGGGTGACGGAGGATTCCGTCCCGGGCGACGGTTTGGTGTTGGCATAGGGCTTGAAGGGTTTTTCCTCTAGATGAGTGTTCCTAGGGACGGGAAGCTGGCATAAGGCCTGGAGAGTTATTCCCTTTGGATGAGTATTCCCATGGACGGGAAGCTAGCAAGGGCCCTGGAGGGTTATTGGATATTCACTAGTGACTATGCATATGCGAGTTATGTTTTTGATACACTGCGCGGCATGCTAGGTTTTGGAAAACCTATGTTTATCATGATATATGTGTTTTCATAAAACCTGGGGGTTAGTATGTTGATAACTGTTTTATTATATATGTATATCAAATTTGTGCACTCATGTTTGTTTTGCGCCCCCTTCAGGACTTAGAATCGAGGCATACAATCCCGGCGTCAAGGCACTTCCGCATCGGCATCTTCGAGTCCTCTCAGTGTAGGACCCATTCTTTTATTCATTCAATTTTATATTAATTATTTTAGTATTCTAGATTAGATGTGTGCTCTGAACACGTTCCTAAATCCCATACTCTTTATTTTATATTTATAAGTCTTATTTATTCTTTATTCTCAGCATTTGCATTCAATAAATGGCTTTCGTCACCCTTCGGGTGTCGGCCAGCACGTGTCTATCCTGGTATTCGGGGAATATCGGGATCGGGGCGTGTCATAACTCATCAATGTTTTTAACAAAACGACTTAAGCGTTTTTTGGTTTGCAATCTTTACTAAATCTTAAGCCAAGCAAACATTTTAAGCTTAAGAGGAATAGTTAGCTTCCACTTTTTCTTTAACAAAGTAAGGCGATTACTAGAGTGATTGGTCCTATTTTTTAGCCAGGTAGCAGACTTAATAGAAAAGCTTCCATTATTGGTTAAGCCCCAACTTAACTTGTCATTCGACTCCTGTAGAGGGAGGGGAATGCGACAAATTTTTCTAATGATGTCATCATCAACTACAGTAGCTAATTTAATGCTATCCCAACTATTATGAACTATAAAGTTGCTTACTTTAAGATTCCAATCAATATTATTCCTATCATTCACGGGATTAAATGAAAAAGGGGGTAAGGAAAAACCCAATGATGAGTCCAGAAGTGTATGTCTTCACCATTATCCACAATCCATCTCATTCCCTCATGAATGATGTTTCTATTAGAAAGAATGCCTTTCCAAGCAAGTGAGTAGTTTTGTTTAATCTTCGAATTTAAAAAATTGGTCTTACGTAAGTATTTACTTTTGACTATTTCAACCCACCAATTTTCTTTGTTGGTTAAAACTTTCCAACCTAATTCGGCTAAACAAGCATTGTTAAAATGATCAATCCATTTGATTCCTAAACCATCATGATTCTTTGGAGAACAAACCTTCTTCCAGGCCATTGGTCTGAGTTTAGTATTTCTCCCCCAAAAGAAATCTCTGCATTCTTTATCAATTTTAGTTGTTAAATAATAATATCATTTAATAAATCTTTTTATCCTTTTATGGGGTCCAATAATTGAGACAACCAATCAAATACTTGAATAACATACTCTTCAAATCACATCGATTTTGAAATGGGCGGAATTGGAGATGCTATTCATTGGAGGCTTACGTACTTTTATGGCTTTCCAGTTGAAGCTGATCGATGCAAGTCATGGGAGATGCTTTGTCAACTTAAGGAGAATTCAGTTTTACCATGGTGTTGTTTAGGAGATTTTAATGAAGTTCTCTAAGCCATTGAACATAAGGGTGGTGATGTACGTAGCGAAAGGAAAATGGAAGGGTTTCGGAATGCGCTGAGGGATTGTGCTCTGAAAGATATAGGCTTTGTAGGTAACAAGTTCACTTGGGCAACAACGAGGGGTGGCAGTGTCAAGGTTCGATTAGATCGAGCGCTGGCTACACAAGATTGGTTATACTTATTTTCGAGGTTTTGAGTTGTTCATTTGAAGCCTACGTCATCCGACTATATATCGATCTTGTTCGAGTGAGAGGTAAGGAAACGAGCCAAGTTTAAGAAGAGTTTTAGGTATGAAGATGGGTGGTCAGTGCGAGATGGTTACGAGAAAGCAGTAAAAAAAGGATGGTCTACAAACCGTGTAGGGTCTCCTATGTTTCAAGTTGTCGAAAAGATTAAGGCCACACGGGTACAATTGCTAAAATGGGTTAGGAGTACTAAGCGATCCATTCCTGGGAAGATTGTCAAGACGGAAGATAAACTACATGCCCTATTTGGTAAGCCTTTCACAGACACTACTATTGCTCAAAGGCACGAGTTGTATACTCGTTTACACTCACTATTGGCACAAGAAGAGGCGTTTTGGCATCAATGGTCTAAAGAGAATTGGTTGCGTCTTGGTAATCAACATACAAGATATTTTCATCAAAAGGCTTCTTGACGGCAACGAAGTAATAGGCTGTATGAATTGTTCGATGAAGCTGGGTAGTGGCATGAAAGTAAAGACGGTATGGCTTCGGTAATAGTGAATTATTTTCAAAAATTGTTTAATTCCACAGGCGAGGTGGATGCGTCAGTAGTTCTTCGTACGGTTTCACCAAAAGTGATGGTCGAGATGAATTAGGGCCTCTTGGTACCCTTTTTTGAAGACGAGATCAAGATTGCCCTATTTCAAATGCATCATACTAAGGCGCCCGGACCAGATGGAATGACACTAGGATTCTATCAGAAACATTGGGCGATTGTTGGTCATGATATTTGTGAGGGTGTTCGTACTCTCCTTTCTTCAGGGAGTATGATACGCCAAATTAATTTTATGCATGCCACTCTTATTCCTAAGAAAACGGACTTTACTTCCATGTCTCAACTTCAGCCAATCAGTTTATGTAATGTCATATATAAAATCTGCTTAAAAGTGCTCATGAACAGATTGAAGCTGATTTTACCCGACATTATTTCACCTTCCCAAAGTGTGTTTATCTCTGGACGTTTGATTTCAGATAATTGTTTGGTGGCTTCGGAAATTGCTCATGCTATGAAAACGAAGAATAGTGGCTGGAATGGTGTGATGACACTGAAGTTAGACATCAATAAAACATATGATCGCATTGAATGGTCGTTCCTAGTGTCACGCCCCGATCCTGACATACGTCCAGGGTCGACATGTGACGTCACCAAATACCCGTATATCTAACATACCCCGCCTCCGGGATATGTACAAAACATAACTCGAGATCCAATTGCGTAATAATTTTTTGCATACTTTATGGCTGCATCTAACCTCCTCATTAGACTGCCTATGTAACCTAAACAGCGATCAAGCCATTCGTAGTTCACCATTTCAGTACACTCGAACATTCATCACATAAATCGTTATGTCTCAACAATATACCACAATGCACATCATGCAATATTTTAGAGAACAAACGACAAAGCACAATCATATTCCCTAGCCATATTAATCAACAAGTCTAATTATAATGCCAACAATCACAACCAACATCATCCAATAATCTTACCAAACAGTAACAAGTACAATGCATCGAAATGCAGGGTTAGAGCGACATAATTCGGCCGAATTCTACATCTCTGAAGCTGAACTCGAATCCAAGAAACCAACAAGTCAAATGATGAGATTTTGGACCACTCAACGAAATCCATCAACATTAGGTTCTGGACCACTCAATGGAACTAAAACACCAAAGGGGATTCTGGACCACTCAACGGAATCCAAACCAGGATACGATTTCGGACCATCACTCAACAGAATCGCGAAGTAGGAGGGATTCCGGACCATCACTCAACGGAATCCAAACCAGGATACGATTCTGGACCATCACTTAATGGAATCGCGGAGTAGGAGGGATTCTGAACCATCACTCAATGGAATCCAAACCAGAATACGATTCCGGACCATCACTCAATAGAATCACGGAGTACAATGCATAACGAACCACTCAATGAAATCCAAGGCAGGATACAATTCCGGACCATCACTCAATGGAATCACGGAGTAGAAGGGATTTCGGACCATCACTCAACGAAATCCGAGGGGATACAATTATGGACCATCATTTAACAGAATTGCGGAAGGTTAATGAATATATCAATGGCTCGAAGTAACAATACAAGAACCAAGTACTCAATTTAGAAGGCTGAATGAAACAAAAAGTGGAATAAGGAAACAAGATGTGAAACAAGTGTCGAAGCAACAAACCCCATGACAATGGGTTAACGGTCCACTTCTAGCCCTCATATTTCATCACATCATGCCAATCATACAATTCAAACCACATTTCACAGATATGCACGTCAAATCACATTTCATAAATATTTCCAATTCACAATCAAATCACATAAATCAATGCCTAAAATTAAAAATAACAATTCAATAAAAATCACATTTAATAACCAAGTATAATACAATATGGCGCCACTAGTACATAAATCGAGACACGTGTCAAACAAAAAGAACACGTCATCACGTTGAGCCCATCAAGCTCCATGAAATCTTAACCACACTATAAGATAACCGACACGCTAGAATAACTCGGTTTAGTTGACTAAAAAGTCAACCATCGGTCAAAGTCGAGAGTAGGGCCCATAACCCTAGAAATTTAAATCAGAAGATCCGTCTATCGGATTTCCGATCCATAAATTCCCAAAGTCCACATTATGCTTCTAGAACATCATACTGAAATTTCATTACGATCCAACAGTCGGATCTCCGCCAATCACGAATTCAAGTGGCGGTCAACGTTTTATTTTACGAACTTACAAACCCAATTTGGGAAGATCCATAAGTTGGATTCTTGATCCGTAAGTTTCTATTGTTCTCAAATATTATGTACTATAACGTATTAGAGTTCAGTGACGATCCAACGGTTGGATCATCAATTACTATAATATTCCAATGTCGAACCTTAACGAAATTATACTCAAACAATAGAATTCTGTCAATCGGATGTCACATATGGAATCAGGGCATCCAATTTAGCATAGGAAGGTCAAGTAGGGTCTCGGCTCACGCGTCGCCACACGTGGCGGCTGGCTGCCCCGACTCGCAGGAAAAATCAACTAATTCCAAAAATTACCAAAATTTACAAAAATGAAGATCTCAATGATCAGAGCAAGTTTTATATCTGTGGCCAAGTCCAATTTGGCCTGGAAAAGCTCCAATTTCCCTCGAACCCGTTGGAACCCTAGAAATGGGTGGCTTCGATTCGTCACCTCCGGTGCTTCGCCATCCCTATAGTTGTTTGGGCTTTGTTCTAGGCCTCAAGGGAAGTCTAGTGGTGGTGGTAATTGGATGAAATCATTTCAAATTTGGTGGATCTCGGGCAACAACCGCCGCACCCACGGGTGCGGTTTTTCCAAATTCAAAGCCAAATCTCTTGATTTATTTTTTGGGTGTAATGGGAAGAGGGAACGATGGGGAATGTTTTCCTGGTGGTTAGGTGACATGTTTCGCGTGAAAAACTAACGAAAAACCATCGGAATTTGTTTAAGGAAACTGAGTTGGGTCACGGGTCGAAGGGGGGTCCGGGTTCCCCTCTTTCTCACCTCCCTCATTTCCCCTCCCTTCTTCCCACTTTGATTGGGCACTCCTCCCCTACTTTTCTCTCCCTCAACCTCATCTTCTTCTCTCTCTCTCTGCCACTTGGCAGCATCCAAACCTTCCTCTTTTTTTTTTTCTTCTCTAAAACTAAAATGTCTCTAATTTCTTCGTTATAGCTCCGTTTCACGAATGGTTTGCTCCTACGCATCCGTGAGATCAAGCTCTATTCGAAAATATAAATTGTGACCTCGAAAGGTCTACAGATTTTAAATAATTAATTTCCAAACTTCAAACTTCTTAACTAGTTTAATTAAAATCTAAATTCAAATAAATTAATATAAATTCCCGAAAAATAAAAATATCAATAATACAAATGCGTAGATTATAATAGTGAAATCCGAGAATGGGATTTCACACCTAGAGAAAATGATGAGACGTATGAGGTTTGCTGAGGAATGGATTAATTGGGGTATGATGTGTGTCACTTCTGTGTCTTACTCCTTCAAGCTTAATGGGGAACCAGTGGGTCTTGTACACCCTAAAAGAGGGATTTAGCAAAGGGATCCGTTGTCTCTGTTCTTATTTGTAATTTGTGCAGGAGGCTTTTCGGCTTTGCGAGATGATTGGGAAGCTCAAAGACGGATACAAGGTATCAAGGTTTGTAATGGTGCTCCAAGTATTCATCATCTCCTCTTTGCCGATGATAGCTTTATTTTTGCTAGAAGCTTTTTTGCAGGAATGTTGTGAATTGAAGGAGTTGTTGAAATGTTATGAATTGACTTCGGGACAAGCGGTTAATCTTTCCAAAAGTTGTGTGTCGTTCAGTGCGAATGTGAATGAAATGGATGCTCAAGTACTTGCCGATTGCCTTGGTATGAATCGGGTGGAAT
Organism: Heteromeles arbutifolia; assembly: GCA_024362995.1. Taxonomy (NCBI): domain Eukaryota; kingdom Viridiplantae; phylum Streptophyta; class Magnoliopsida; order Rosales; family Rosaceae; genus Heteromeles; species Heteromeles arbutifolia. Next base: position 11,738,746 of record JANCRC010000006.1, on the reverse strand, counting down.
ACCGTGACCATTATCTTGGATTGCCAGTTCTCACTGGTAAATCTAAGAAGAAGACGTTTGCATAAATTAAAGATCAGCTTTGGAAAAGTTTAATGGTTGGCGTGGGAGTCTCCTCAATAGTGCGGGTAAAGAGATTCTCATTAAATTTGTGGCTCAGGCAGTTCCCCTATATACCATGCAGACTTTTTTGCTTCTGAAGACGTTCTGTGACGAGTTAAATCAAATGGTGGCACAGTTTTGGTAGGGGAAATAAGCGAGTAAGAGGAGTATACATTGGGTAAGTTTGTAGAGGATATGTAAGCCTAAAAGTGAAGGAGGGTTGGGTTTTAAAGACTTGTATGCTTTCAACCTTGCCTTGCTAGCTAAGGTTGGCGAATTATTCACAACCCCCAATCTCTTGTTGCTCAAACTTTTAAAGCCTGTTATTTCCCTGATACAGATTTTCTTCAAGCTACGGTGAGGTCAAACTAGTCCTATTGTTGGAAAAGTGTGGCGGCTGCTAGAGTGTTGATTTAGCGCGGAGCACGTTAGAGGGTGGGAGATGGGTTGAATATAAAAATATGGGGTGCTAGTTGGCTTCCGAGAGAAAATTATGCAAAGGTTCTTAGCTCTATACCAGTCGGTGTTCACCCTAACCTTACCATGCAATCACTCATGGTGGATTCAGTCTATGTTCAATGGAATTCGCCTTTGATTCTCCAGATGTTCTTCGAAGAAGAGGCCAACCTTATTATGAGCATCCCTTTGAGTTTGTTTGGATCACCTGATGAGTTGATTTGGATGAAGGCGCCAAAAGGAATTTTTACGACTAAAAGTGCATACTTCGTCGCTCGGTCGTATAGTGAAATATGTGATGATATACTGAATGGTTCAGCTATGACGGCGGAGATTCAGTTTCTTTGGAAGGCATTGTGGCATGCTAAGGTACTAGGTAAAGTTAAAATATGTATTTGGAGGAGTTGTTTGAACGCTCTGCCAACCAGAGTCAATTTGAAGAAGAGGAAGATTCTTATTGATGATTGTTGCTCTTTTTGTACTAACATTCTTGAAATAGTTGAACATGGTCTACTGCATTGTTCTCGATCAGCAGTGATATGGTTTTCTAGTCCATTAGGGCTACAAACACTGCGGCACAAAAAGGTTGGGTTTTAGGAGTGGTTATCTCGGTTGGCTCAGTCTATCTCTAGGGAGAGCTTTGATTTGGTGTTGGTGTTGCTTTGGAAGATTTGGAATACTCTTAATGAATTACTTTGGCAGGGTTTCACCACCACATGATATCCAATTACAAGCTTAGACTTGGCTGTTGGAGTTTAAGAAGTGGAATGTGGTTTAGAAGCATAATAAGCCTATTGACACGCAACCATGGAGGACACCAGAGGAAGGCTGGTTCAAGTGTAATTTTGATGGTGCGTGGGATGAACATGCAGTTATGGGAGGTGTTGGCGTCATCACTAGGAATGTAGCTGGGGAATTTATAGCAGCTTTGGCTATGAAGTTGACTGACATTGCGTCTTTAATGCAGGCGGAGGTTGCTGCCGCCCGTGAAGCAGCTGTCTTTGCACATCAGTGGCGAACTGACCAATTTATTTTGGAGGGAGATGCATTGTTAGTAATCACTGCAATTCAAAACAATGCAGCGGCTAATCACGGGCCTTTTGGGCTTTTATTGGAGGACACTCAAAGGATTATACAGTCATTCAAATCGTGGAAAGCAAGTTTCGTGCTTAGAGATGCAAATTCAGTGGCTCATCAGCTAGCCATATTCATTTTAACCTTGGATCACCCGGTCTCGTGGTTTGAGGAACCCCCTGATTTAATTTCTGACCTCTTGTTGGAGGATGGTGTTTCATAGTTGATATTTTGTTTGTTTGGGAGGCTAGTCCTATTTATTATTTCGTTGGTGTGGGGCACTCTTTTTCCCCTTCATTCGGGTTGCTTCCCGGGAAGGTTTTTATCGAGGTCCACTGTTAGCACTATTTCTCTAATTGTACGTTGTTCCTGTTATGAATGAATATCGTACTTGTTTCAAATTGTTAAAAAAAAAACTTGAATAACATAACAACATTTATTATATATAATATAAACCTATAAAAAAATCATTTAATAAATTTGATATTTGCCATCAATTGACTCAGTGCCACATAAGAAAATGAAGACTCGATTGGAGAGAATTTACTACCATTTGTTACTGTTGCATGTCTACATGGCAGTTATCTTAAGAAATGCTTATACAACATAAAGAAGACAGAAGAGAGAACACCAAAGAAAAGAAAAGAAACAGGTTTCGTAGACATAAAGAGGAAGTTTCATGAGAAAGAAACAGGTTTCGTAATTTTGGTGACAGAAACTTGACAGTTGGTCTGCTGATACTATCATACCTCTACTCTCTTACTGGGGCCTATAGAATTTCAGGTATTAGCCTCCTCTGCCTTTCAGTTTCTCAAGCAACACCAACAGCAAGAAATAACCCATTCACGAGATCGATCGATCGATTTACACAGAGAATGAGCAGTGACAAGGCTCCGAATCCAACCGCTGCTTCTGCTGCAGCGGCCATTAATGCATCGATTGATACTAGCAGTGGCGCTGGCGCTGGCGCTGTTGCTAATGCTAACGCAAGCCCTCATCCCGGCGTTGAATCTAGTAAGGGCGTCAATGGCCTCGACAAGCTCGTCCTCCATGATCCACGAGGCAGTTCCGCGGAGGTAATTCCTCTGAAACGACGTCCTTCTCTCTTTTGTTTGCCTTCGAGATCTGATGCTTGCTTGCTCGCTCGGCTTCGTGTTTCTGTTTGAGAACTGACATTCTTCGATTCATTTTGATATCCTTGTTTTTTTGTTTCTTTTGTTTATTGCCGTTTGGTGAATTTAGGGTTTGTTGATTCTCTGCTTTCCTATTTTGTCTTCTTTTAAATTGTTAGCTTCAATCTGTTTGGGTTAAGTTCTTGATTAATTGATTACCAGGTTTTGTGTGTTTATCAGGCTAAGTTTAATCTTGGCCTTAATTGTTTTAAGGACAAACAATGTGTTTCTCTATGGTTTCCGAGTGTAGAAATCTGTTTGTTATTGTGAAATTTCCTTACACAAACGTAAGCCTCATCATCATATCGGCTTCAAGTTTATTAGTAATTTCCCATTTTTGTACAATTTTGGAGGATTGGGAAGTGTCTGCGGTTCTATTAATTGTTGGATGTACCGTCATGTTGATGTGAATTTCAGGCTGCGGGTCATGCGGTTTTATTTTCTTGTTTCTCCCAATTAATTTTAGTGTTTGATCATATTAGAAACTAGTTGTTGCGGTCTAATGTGGACAAAAATTATATTATTGAAGGACAGAACTCATCATTTCCTTTCTGGGTATAATTGAAGTCTGATTTGCGAGGAACAGTAGGTCCACCAATACCATTAGGGGCTTTCCAAAGGTTTGGAAGTTCATGAAGTTTTAAATGAATCAGTGTGACAGCTTTGATTTTCCTTGCTAAAATAGATATTTGTAAGGAGATTTGTCACATCCCGGTCCGGGGCAGATCACTTCCCAGGCCCGCTCCATCACCGTAGCACGATATTGTCTGCTTTGGGCTTACCATTTCCTCACGGTTTTGTTTCTGGGAACTCACGAGCAACTTCCCAGAGGGTCACCCATCATGGGAGTGCTCTGGCCCCTTCTCGCTTAACTTCGGAGTTCCTACGGAACCCGAAGCCAGTGAGCTCCCAAAAGGCCTCGTGCTAGGTAGGGATGAAAATATACATTAAAGGATCACTCCCCTGGACGATGTGGGATGTTACAATCCACCCCCCTTAGGGGTCCGACGTCCTCGTTGGCACACTTCCGGCCAGGGATTGGCTCTGATACCAATTGTCACATCCCGGCCCGGGGTGGATCACTTCCCGGGCCCGCTCCACCACTGTAGCACGATATTGTCCGCTTTGGGCCCCGACCACGCCCTCACGGTTTTGTTTCTGGGAACTCACGAGCAACTTCCCAGTGGGTCACCCATCCTGGGAGTGCTCTGGCCCCCTTCTCGCTTAACTTCGGAGTTCTTACGGAACCCAAAGCCAGTGAGCTCCCAAAAGGTCTCGTGCTAGGTAGGGATGAGAATATACATTTAAGGATCACTCCCCTGGGCGATGTGGGATGTTACAAGATGCACATCAAAGTTCTATTAGCTCAAGAAGTAGGACATTGAAATGAGGACATGTGAGATAGTTACTGGTGTTATGCTTGTGCAAATGATCAGATTTATCATAAAATTAAATTTTTTATTACCTTAAAGAAACACTCATGAAGGACAAATCGAAAGGACTACCATAAGAACTCATGAAGGACAAATTGAAAGCTTTCCCATAACTGTAAGGTTACACCAAGGCTCATCTTTAAGTCCTTACCTTTTTGCATTGGTAATGGATGAGTTAACGGGAGATATTCAAGATGATATTCCTTGGTGTATGCTTTTTGCAGACGATATAGTGTTGATAGATGAAACAGGAAGGAGTATATGCGAACCTTTAGAGAGAAGTGTTGGAGAGGAGTATATGGAGTGCAAGTTCAGTGCGAATGGTTCAAATGAGTTATAGGTGAGGATTGGAGATCAGGAAGTACCAAAGAGCGACCGCTTTCACTACCTAGGATCTATCTTGCAAAAGAACGGAGAGTTGGATGGAGACCTCAACCATAGAATACAAGCAAGCTGGATGGATGAAGTGGAAGAGTGCATTGGGTGTGTTGTGCGATCGTTGTATAACACTAAAGCTCAAGGGAAATTTTTATAGGACCGCAATAAGGCCAACAATGCTTTATGGCACGGAATGCTGGGTGGTGAAGCATCAACACATACATAAAATTAGTGTAGCGGAGATGAGAATGCTTTGTTGGATGTGTGGGCACACGAGAAAGGATAGGTTTAGGAATGAGGATATTCGACGTAAAGTAGGAGTAGCCGAAATTGAAGGAAAGATGAGAGAAAATCGGTTAAGGTGATTTGGACATGTGAAACGAAGGCCTACAGACGCTCCGGTTAGAAGATGTGATTACGAGACAGAGGTTCAGGACCGAAGGGGTAGAAGAAGATCTAAGAATACTTGGAAAGAGACTCTAAGAAAAGACTTGGTGTACTTGGATCTAACGGAAGACGTGACACAAAATTGATCGCAATGGCGGTCTAGAATTCATACAGCCGACCCCACTTGGTGGGATAAGGCTTTGTTGTTGTTGTTGTTGTTGTTAAAGAAACACTCAAATAATTGTGATTTTGCCTGTTCACGCGGACCAGTATCTAAATGTGATTTCATACTTAAAGTTTGTTAATTAATCTGATAAATGTGATAGTTTATTAATATTTCTGGGCAACCATCTACTTGTGGTGAAATATCCAATGATGTTTAATTTCACTGGGTTTCCCATGAGAAAATAGCTCGCTGTTTATTGCCTATGTAGAATGCCAATTTTGTTCACTTCTCTTCCTTGATGACACTTGAATTTGGATACAATTCCATGAGTACATGCTAATGCTCCATTTTTGATTTACCGCCTCATCTTGCTTAGTTTGACCATTCTTGCTAGATTTAGACACTAATATATTGGTACTGCACCTTGAATTATTGTGATCTGCATAGTTTCACTTTCTATCTTTGTTTTGTTTAGTTTTTAGTAGTCGTCAAAAGTAATGTTTTACCATTAGGGGTTGATGCGTTTCAGAATATAATCAGGCTGCAGAAGCATATTCCCAAGGATGATTATAGTGGCCTTTCAATTTCTGTGCCTTATAATTATTTGTTCTTGGGCTTTTCAGGTGTATCTGTACGGGGCTCATGTAACTTCATGGAAGAATGATCATGGAGAGGAATTGCTATTTGTTAGCAGTAAGGTGCTATGCAGCTATTTATGTCAATACTTTTATTATTTTGTTTTTCTAGGCGTAAATTCTCTTGATTTTTCTAATGAACATCACTGGAGAAATTTCCATTTATTTTTTTGTTTTCTTTTGAATTGTACAATGCTGTGTAATATCTTCAATGGGGATTCTTTGACATACTTCTTTTGCTCTTAATTTTGAAAATGCTTTAAGCTTTGTATTAATCAGAGCACCAAATCTAATTACTTGGATGAACAAGTGCTAATGTGTTTTGTATGCATTAAACGGATGGAAGCTTATTGTATTGTAGTAACAAACATGTGAAAGGATATCATCAGTGCACGTTGGCATTGTGGTACTGCATTATGTGGAGTGAGCGGTGTTGACATACACCGTAATAAAGTTGTCGTCCAAATTTTTGCGTACCAACTCAGTTTACTTCTTATTCTTTTAGTTTAGGCAGTCTCTAGGATTTGGTCAGTTGCTTTACTGGATGGTCTGCACTCCTGGGAGGATATATGGATGTTGATTATAGGTTCTTGGAAGTCTTGCAACACTGTTTTCAATTCCTGTCATGAAACGTGAGACGACTAGGGATGGCAGTTTTCCCTGTGACGCTCAGTTCTCTCAGGGACCCACAAAGAATGGGGAAGGCATGGGGTTGGGGACGGCAATCTTTTTTCTTCCAAATCAGGTTAGCGTATGGGGATGCAGACTGAGGTCCCTGCCCCATACCCGCCCTCATTCCCATCCCTGTTCCCCACCCGAATTCTTTTATATTTCATATCATATTATTCTGTTTAAATGGATTTTGCTATCAATATTTGCAGAAAGGGATATCACCTTATTTACTTACATGCATTTCACAATGGCAAGGGGACTGATTTCGTGGCATATTTCTTCCTCCTTTTATTTTTGCTCTTCCTTTATTCATCCAAAAAAAATCATCTGAAGTGTATAATTTCTTTTTTCTTCTGCAGGCTATATTTAAGCCTCCAAAAGCAATTCGTGGGGGAATCCCATTATGCTTTCCGCAAGTATGCATTCCTTTCTGACTGTCGATCTTGCTTTATTTTATTGTTCATCCTCATGAAGGGAACTTGTACCTTATTTATGCAGTTTTCCAATCTTGGTTCTCTTGATGCACATGGATTTGCTAGAAACAGAGTTTGGAGCATCGACACCGATCCATCTCCTTTCCCAACAAATAGCCCCAAGAAAGTTTCCATTGACTTGATCCTTAAGCCTACTGAGGAAGATATGAAGACCTGGCCTCACAGGTAAATACTGGGAATAATTGTTGATATATTATTTTTTAAGCCATTGGAGGAAGATTCTAATTGGAATCTACATAATCTTCTGTTGTTGCTTCAACTTTATAAGGTTTCTTTTACTTGATTTCATGTTCAACTGAAGTTATGAGTTCCGACTGCGGGTAGCTTTGGGACCCGGAGGAGATCTGACGTTGATATCTCGCATCAGGAATACTAACACCGATGGGAAGCCGTTCACATTCACATTCGCATATCACACTTACTTCTCTGTTTCAGATATCAGGTTATTCATCCACTTGATCAATGCTAGAAATGATATTTATTGTTAGTTGGCATATTTATTTAGCCACCAAGTGAACCAAACATGTAAAGGGACTCTAAAATTGAAAGATTTGTTTCTTGTTTCCTGCTTTAAATACTATTGAATATGTAAGCATACTAGCACAGTGTGGGTATCAATTTTGTAGGGGTTGGAGATTGTTACCCTTGGGAACAGTTTTTCCTTCACTTCAGTGTCGCCAGAGTATGACAGGCTTAAACGTCTCATCTGTCTAAGGCTGTCTGTGCTGCATTTTTATGATAAATGGTTAATTACTTAAAGTTATGTACTAGGTCGCATCCATGTGAAAAAAACTTCGAAGATAAAGTAAAGGCCACTGACAAAAATCCACCAAGCTCATAACATGGGTTTTAAATCACTTTTAATTGATGACAATAAATCTTAATCCGAAATGTTAAAATGATAAGATTATTGGTAGATCCTTCAATGAAGGACCACTTAAAAATTCAACGTTAATGAGATCTTAGTTTTTGCGAATTTGTGCAATATGACAGTTGGAAATGTAAAACCTTTGTCTCTGCCTTTTGCATCAGTCGTTATTATACCAGCAGGGATTACTGCATCATTGTGCTTGTCCTCAATTTTAATGCCATATCATGTAACATACAGTTGAAAGAAAGCAACAGTTCTCGATGGTATTGAAATTTTGAATTTTTCATTGTGCCTGTGTTCAGCGAAGTTCGTGTAGAAGGATTGGAAACATTGGATTATCTTGACAACACGCAGAACAGGAAACGTTGCACCGAACAAGGTGATGCTATAACATTTGAGTCAGAGGTAAGCTTAAGTTGCTATTCATTCTTAATTTGTTGCATTTATTAATTTTGTTCATTTCTTTTCACTTGATTTTCCTAATAATAATTAGGTGGACAAGATATATCTCAGCACTCCTACAAAGATTGCCATTCTGGATCACGAGAAGAAGAGAACATTTGTAATACGCAAAGATGGTCTTCCAGATGCCGGTTAGAATTAACATGTTCAATCATTCATAATGAAGTTATTGCTGCCTGAATTTATTTTCTTTATTTTCAAAATTTCCAGAGTCCTGACTGAAGCGTATTGTGGCTTAACATAACTAACAACACAACGGATCGAATTGCTGTATCATATGACTCATGATATAACTAGGATTAGTGGAGAGAACTCTTGTTCTTTCTTTGTGCTTTTAAAATATTACTCTCCGATTTGATTAATTTACAAGTTGACATTGAAGAATTATAATGTCAAATACCTGCCCTCATAGTGTTTGTCGGAATTGTATTTTGTACTGTAGTGATTAGTTTTCTGTTTTCCGATTCAGTTGTATGGAATCCATGGGATAAGAAGGCGAAGGCTTTGACTGATTTTGGAGATGATGAATACAAGCATATGCTGTGTGTGGAGGCCGCTGCTATTGAGAAACCTATAACATTGAAACCTGGAGAGGAGTGGAGAGGAAGGCAGGAGCTTTCAGCTGTTCCTTCCAGTTATTGCAGCGGACAACTCGATCCTCGAAAGGTTCTCCAGGGAATCTGAAAGGTCCATCATGCTGGCCTATATTTTGTACAGGTACTTTCCCCGAGAGTTAAAACTGCTGAATATCTGATCACACATTTGGTGCTGGCCTTTGACTCCGTCACTATTGTCTGATACATCAAGTAGGAGCATTAGAATGAATTCATACTTACTGATTGGTAACAAACAGTAACGATTTTGAATGTTAGCTCGTTGGCACTTTTCCACCTTTCATAAAATTGGCTAAGCCTACCCGAAATGTTTTTATTACTTATATTTATTTCACACACAATGAATTAATTGTATCTGCTTCTGTTTTTCTCTCTGGTGACGTATGTTAGTAACTATAAAGGGAAAGGGATTTCATGCATCATTTGTTTTTGCAATGTAATTTGGTTTATGGGTTATGGTGGTGGAGAGATGGGTAGTTCAGGTTTTAGTTCAATCAACCTCTCGTATTCTCAGAAGAGATTTTTGAGGATTCGGGAATACAGAGGGGTATGGTTTCATGGATATGTGAATTGAAGAAAACGCTAATGTACCGTTTGTTTTATTGGTACGATCATAACTAAGTTGGTAATAGTCTCTAGTGTGTACCTTTTATTCTGCAGGAATGTTGTTGCACATGTACATGGGTCGGGGCAACAAATTCTGCTCACTATTTTCACTTGGAGAAGTTTAGTGTGTGGGGTGAAATGATCGAATCATGAGTACATGATTCAAGATAATATGTTTTTAAAGTCGAATTTTGTGGAAGGAAATTACCTCAAGTGAAAATGGTCGACACTTGCTACGGTGGATGAGAGATTACATGTTTCCATTAAAAGAAATCTCTTACATGGGTTGAAAGTAAATGTTATTTTCGTTTTACATTCGATTTATATATTACTCGTGATCCACGGAAAAAGCGAGATGAAATTTGAACATATGAGCGTGAGGAAAATGGCCTTTTTTTGTCAAAATTCTTGTGAAGAATTTCGAAATGGTATTAGATTTTCCGTTCGCCCCATGGTAGACCGGACTTCGGCTGGGTAGCGAGTCGGCTCGCCGGTCAAAAGTATCCACCTTAATCAAACCCGTTTTGATGAGTCACTTAGACAAAAGCTTGATTTAACTGTGTATGCAAGTGAGTAGGCAAATATTGCCTATCAATCAATGTAGTTAATATTGCCTAGTTCAACATGAGTAAAAAAAATCAAGCCCTACGTATCGTTTTGTTTAAACAAAATGCAAGCACACTTCTCTTAAATAATAGTATAGATTCTTTGTGGATAAATATGACACGGATATAAGATAAGAGTAAAATTGTATTTCTACTCATCATTCTAAAGTGGTGAAAATGCTCACTACTTTGCTATTCATTCTTTGATGAGTTTACATTTTAAGAATTAAGTAGTAAATAGATTTAATCAAACTCATCCAACTATGATTAGTGGGGTATGGAAAGAAAATAAAATAGGACTTTACCTATTTGGTCTCCCTACTCAATTTTGTCTAGTTTAGCAAGTAGCGGACTATCCTGTTGTTAGGGCCCTACTTTTCAATCTATTGTGTCCAGGTTCAAACTCTCTTGCTTCCCATTAGTATAAACTTGACCTTAGCACACACTAACGAGCGTGCCACATTTTTTTCTTCTAATTTTTTCTATTTTTTTTTGTTTATTGATAACTTACATATTTCATACATCTATTCTTAGTCTCTTTGTGATATTTTTGAGTTAAACTAGTTACGTATTACCCTCTATTAGTCATATTTTAGAGTCCATTTGAGGGAAAATGAGGCAAAAGGGTGCTAAAAGTGGAGAATTGAATAAGGATGTTCATGTAAAAAGAGAATTACAAGTGGAAAATTGAAGATGGTGATGAACATGACCCCTTAGAAGATCAATAACAGAAAAAAATGTGTAAAGTAAATGCTCAATTACTTGGATGTCTTGGCATTCTGTAACAGCCTCTTTAACCTCATAAAAACTTGTCTTTTAGCCACTTTTACATACACCTTTCATTTTGGACGAATTTCACAACTTTAGCCACTATTTTTCTCTCTTGTCATTCACACTCAAAACGCTAGTTGTTCTACACTTCCGCCATCACCGAAGACTCATCCTAATAGGCTATTCTTGGAGAAGTTCAACATCATAATTGCTTCAAGGGTTTCCTCTCCTTAATTTATTTTCACTCATGTTGTGTATTTCCAATTTAATCTCTGTAAACATGATGTGTAACTAAATTCATAGCAAGGGATTTCGATGTAGCCTTGCAAAATTGGTCCATGTTTTTAAGTTAAAGTATTCAATTCATCAATCTGTCTATTTTTTCATTCATTGAATCTATTGTTAATTTTTTTTTGTTAATTTTAATGATTGATTACCATTAGGGTTGCTTACAGATTATTTGATCAAGGTTGTATACATCATTCTTAATCTTGGTGGATATGTGAATGAATGAGGAGAATGCTATGCATACATCTTGCCATGTATTTTCTTTGATTCTTTGATGTTTTCTTGCATGCTATTGTCTCTCAATTTGGAACCGAAGTTGCATATCCCAATTAGGTGCTGATTAGGAGAGTTTGATCAAATCACACATCATATGGCTGATCATACATATACATATATATATATATATATATATATATATATGTAAAACGAACTTTGTAAATAGGTTGGTAATTGAATATGGCTTAATACCTTATAAACATGGAATTGGTTTTGTAATGGGGACGTGGAATCTCTGGTCCCATCCTCATTGTTTCTCAATCAACATATCATTTGTTGTTTTCTTGTGTTTCAAGTTATTTTTGTTTACAGCAGAAAAACTACATTCATTATGTTACTTTCATTGTTTAGTTAGGATTTTTTCAAAGCTAGTAATTTATAGGGGTCCAATTAGTCCCTGTGGTTCGACATCCTTACTTGTGCCATTATACTAACCATATATTTTAACTTGGAAGGAACACAACATTTAAGTTGGAAAATCATTTTAGAATATTTGTTATATAATTAAATTTTCAAAAAGAAGAAAATCAGGGTTACTACCCACTAAGTGGTAATGGTGTTGCCTATTTTACTGAACGGAGAGAGGGGGTGCATCAAAGAGAGATGGAGAAGGGCTTGGAGAATTGTGTGTGTTATTCCTCATGTCTGGTGCCTTTATTTCTAGTAAATTGGATAGGATTCCTTGCCTTGCAATTAATACAATCATAAAGGGATAGTATTACGATCGGTTTCAGTATAAGCCCTCTTTGATTGATCTGTTTACAACAGTTGAGATTAAATTCAACAGCCCATAATTCGTCCACACGTAACGTCCGCAAAATGCGGTCCGCAACTTAGAAAACGTGAATACAAACGTTCGAATTGTTGCTCATATGCTTTATATTAGGATGCACTTTGCAGCTTTACATTTCACAGCTCATCTGAATATGAAACTGGACCTAATGTATTAAACTTGGATAGAATAGGCTTGAGATATAGATAGATGTGACCAAGGAAATAACATATTTTTGGAATTGTTATAGAAGTACACGAGGTTGTGGAGCTTAATTGTTTTCAAGGAAATGACTAGGTTGGAATTATGTAGTTGGACGCATACGAGCTAGCTTTCAGTGGCATTTACTAACAACATTAAATCTTCTTGTTCTTTTTGTTTTCAAGAGTTACAAGAAGGATTGGAGGAAGCACAACAAAGCAAAATACTTTGGCCTGCGGCACCCTAATATTTTAAATGGTGACTATCCGGCCTGAAGTTGAAAACCGAAAGACGGATTAGGACGGCAGCGCGAAAGATTGAGACTGCGTGCACTAAGTGTAATTCAATCATACCATATATCAAAGAAGATCATTTTTGTGGTATTGAAAATGCTAAAGAGGAATTCCAAAATGCAGCTATATCAGGAAAAAAAAGACAATCAATGAACAATATGAGAGACTCTCACTATCTAATAGACGGATGGTATACAATATCTTGGTTTCAAAAGAGTTTCTCACAGAGAAATTATGCACCTGCAACCATCCACTAGCTTTGGCCAAGCACGCCCTCTATTATTTAATTTTATAGATGAAAATAACAACATGTGCAACACATGTTTCATGTTTCATGTCATTAGGGTACCAGATCGAATGGTTCCAAAGAAATAGTATATGCAACTACGCTCCTATGATTCTCATTAGAAGAATGGTTAATGGGGCCAAGGAACCAGTTTAAGACAAGGAATTCAAATAAAAATGTGATTTGGGAGATAAAATTCAAGGTCCAAACAATACTACTATGCTTTTATATAGTTTCTTCCCTGTCTCGGTCTTTTGGTGGATGTGGAGGTTATGAATCTTATGATGGATAAGGAACTATAAGAGCAAAAACAAAACAATGCATTATATGCATTAGCAATGGACACATACCTGGTGACAAATTTGAGTTCAACGTACTCTTAATTTGTCCATGTATTTACCGAAAATTGAGATTGCAAGAGTCTTTGTGCAATAGTACTTAACCATTGTAATTTACAATTTTCTTGTTGTCTTATCTGTGATGCATCTCTTTCGAAAATAACTACAGTAAACTTTCAATAGTTCTTGCATGAGTTGGTCATAATGATCACGTACTTTCTTACGCTTCAATTAAAACTTCAAATTCAGTCAAATGCCAACGAAAATAATGAACCAATGAACTGAATATGGAGCAACCAACGTTCGAAAATTTCTTATATATACCAATGTTATGCATGATGACAACAGTTTCTCGATTGTCTATTTATTAAAGTGACGACTTTTATTAGAATTTCACTAATGAACAGCGTGTAGATTTTCGAAGAAACATCCACGAAAGCTGAAGTATTAGTGCTATTTGAGCTTTAAACCATGGAAGAGCCAATGTGGCTGCTTTCTTTCTTGGTCACATGTTGCACTAGAGCTGCTCATGGGAGTTGTCGGATAACTGCAATCTCCTCCTCTATCTGATTTGAATGAGGCCGGCGTATCGAGTTCTTTTGCTTTCTGGATCAGTTCCGAACATCCTAACTGAGGCTTGTAAGGTTTCGATCTCATCCTGTTCTTGTTACTTCCGATGCTTAATGAAAGCTCCACTTCACTATCTTCATCACAACCAGCTGCACTTATACTTTTACTTTTGAGGGACATGTGAGAGCTTGGTCCTGCTTGTTCTTGGTCAATTGTACTGAATCTTGTTGAGATGTCTTCCTCGGCAGGCCATTCAAGGTCAAATCCCCTTGACACTCTCTGAATGTCTCCTGAGCAACTTCCACTACGCTCTCTAGAGTTTGGATCATCCCTCAATCTCTGAAGGTGGAAATTATATCCAGAAGAAGTTTGAGTTATCGAGTGCTGCCAGTTAATCAACTGGGATTGGTTAATGTGATCTGCACTACTAGTTATTGGACCCCAAAGTCTATTTTGTTTAATCTCTTTCTTCAGTTCTTCCATTAGCATCTTTTGCACACTGTACAGACGGTGTAGCTCTCGAATCTGCAATTTTGGTTTTTGGTTAGGACTTAGGATCTGACCAGACAAGTATAAGACTTAGGATCTAACAAGCAAAAAGGCTGTAATTAAATTTTTTTCTTGGAGTATTTTGACTGGTTTGCTTATCCAGAAAGGTATTGCTGGATGAGAAATTTAGATGTTGGTGACTGACTAGCTACAAAATCAAATTCCCCAAGCTGAATATATTGGATTTCCATGAAACCAAAAGAACTCATGCTTCTTGGAACATGATCGACTATAATTCGAGCTCATACATGCATTAAAGTTGATCATACCTGGTGTTTAAAGGTATCTTCATGCATCTGCATTGTCTTCTTGATGGTATCCATGCTGTGCTTGTCAAGCATCTTGTCCGTCAAGTTCCAAAGTGCGTCCTCAACTCTAGCCTTTTGATACTTCTCCCAGTTTTCTGAAAATAATCCCAGTCATCCACCCGATGCACCGTTAAGCTGCTGCTATTTTGTGAGCTTCCTAATATATTGATTATATATTCAATTTTTGTTCCCATTCCTGAAGTAATATACCAGTTAAAAAATGTTGGTAACGACAGAGAAACGTATATTTTGAGGAAAC
The DNA here is from genome assembly GCA_024362995.1 of Heteromeles arbutifolia. Classification (NCBI taxonomy): domain Eukaryota; kingdom Viridiplantae; phylum Streptophyta; class Magnoliopsida; order Rosales; family Rosaceae; genus Heteromeles; species Heteromeles arbutifolia. The sequence goes on along the minus strand of JANCRC010000006.1, from coordinate 11,723,711 downwards.
ACACAGAACTGTTGCTATTGTATTATGAGATCTGCCACAGTAATTCCTTTTTTCCAAACAGTTCTTATAAGATTAAAGTTCGAGTATAATGAACAGTAAAAAATCAAAACTTAGAAAAAAGAAAGTACTTTTTCGGACTTGAGTGGAGTAGGTGTGATATATAAACCCACTGACTGAAGGTGGAAACACAGTCTAGTTGGACACCAGGTCTACAATTATCCTAACACATCTGAATACCAAGGAATAATTGAATTGGTGTGATTATTTTATTTTTGAATCATCCTCAATCCCAAATGCAACTGAGCCAATCTAACCCATCAAGGTAGTGGAAATCTCTCTCTCAAAATTCACTGACAGATGGCTTTATATACTATATTTGTGCTCCATGATTTTATTGGTGCCCTTTTTGGGACATGGATCCTCTTCGGATCCATGCATCCTAATCCTAGGGATCCATCAATCCAGGCCATTGAAATTTGATCCAACGGTTACAAACATGAGCTCACTTTAAAGTTATAATAACTTCAGCCGTTGGATCAAATTTCAATGGCTCGGATTGATGGATCCCTAGGATTAGAATGCATGGATCCGGAGCGGATCCATGTCCCCCTTTTTGGTGTACAGATTCAAGTATCATTTGGGAATAGGACTCTAGTTCCCTACATGAAACAATATATCAGGAAAGGGACATTTTAAGGTGTTGGATGAAGGATGAACAAAAAAGAATGGCCCAGAATTGTCACAGCAGCTCCGAAAGTGCGTAATCCGAAAGTTACCAGACACAGAAAGGATGAAAAAGGAAAGGTGGGGTGCCGGCAAATAGTGAGACCTGATATGGAATGTGGGTTGTCTACTCTATTTTTTCTTTGTTAGTACAATATTTCTGCTGGTGTCATCAGTAGCCTTCATTTTTGTGAATTTGCTCTCCACAAGTGCCCACCTCTTCCCGTTTCTTTTGAAGCTAAAGACTATATATATGCTAAATCTACAGTACTATGTAATCAGATAACAAGATTTTGACAGCATAAACAAAACCAAGGTAAATATTGCATGAAATAGAAGCTAAAAGGGATCTATTGCAATTTACAATTAAGAACTGTTGAATTTGTATGGAAAATAAAAAAGGATCTCTTTCACCTTTATCTGATTTGGCATATATAGACATAGAGACTATATCTGTACTGATACTCGAAACCAACTATTAAATTTCAAGAATTATGATTTCCCAGAAGACCAAAACTTCCAAAATTGGATAATTTGAAAAAGAAGAAAAAGAAAAGCAAGAGCATCAACATCTAGGCTTACGTTGAGTTATATTTAGTACCTGAAAAAGAAAGAGCAGAAGTGGAGGTCGTCTAGTGTGAGGATCATTGAAAGGTTTGCTTCTTCATGCCAATCATACTATGATACTGGTAAGCCAAAACAACCCAATTAGTAGAGAATTAAGATAAGCATCCATCAATATCATCAGTCATTTGATCATCCGTACTAATCGAAGTCGAGTGAACAGAGCAATCTAAGGAGTGCAGCTAGCAATAGTTAAGCCCTCCCCCTCCCTCCCTCTCCTGCTGTGTGAGTTGGGTGAAGATTCTTGGACACCTCTACACCAGCAAATCTCTTTGGCAGGGCAAGGCAGGCCAGTATTTTTAATTTCCAAGCTCCCCACTAGATTTAGAGAAACAACTAAGCAACAAACCTCACCTTCCTCACTCCTCTCACTAAATTAAACAATCCTTAATCATGTTCTTGGTCATGTTAATAATTCAGGCTTGACAGGCTGTGAAGTTAGGAGGCATGGCAAAAGAAGGTAAACTAATATACCAATGTCTTGGTGTACACAATATTCATATCTACAGAGAGAGAGAGAGAGTTAAAATTTTGTTAAATATTATTCATACATATTGTTTGATTCTGTATTTTACGTTTATATATATTTGAATTGTAACATGGAAGAAGATCAAATTTGTGGGGTCCAGAGAAGAGTCATATATGATAAAAACCAAATGAAAATCCTAATACATGGGCCAAGGTAGGCCAGTGAACAAGATATTCCAGACAAAGTCTTACAGAACACCAAAGATTTGTATAAAATATATTGATGTATCGAAAGCCGGTGCTTCTTTCCCAGAACAACACCAATCTTAATATAATTTTTTTTTCCCTTTGTTCAAATAATACGATCCCGGTTTGATTATTATCTCCGTACCAAAAAACAACTAGTCCAGGGTTGCATTCGAGTTTTTATGATGGTACAAAAATGCAGGTGTTGGAGTTCTATAATTGTTTTTTAATTCCTCAACAAGTGAATCATCTTCGTCGAGTTTTGCTTGATATATATAGTTGACTTATTGTGTGACAATTGAAGGTTATTAACTGTTCAACAAGTATAATCACAACCAACCCCTTATAATTCATGTGCAGATAACAATATCTGAATATCATACCACATAATATTTTTTCATAAAAAGAGGAAGGAAAAAGTTTTTAAATTTTCTTTTTAATAATGTGGAGACCAATTCTATTTAATTATTCAGGTTTTGAGTCTTTTGACAGCTAGCCATGATCCAATCTTGGGTTAAGGTTGCATCTGAATTAATGCATAGTGTATGGGATCATAAACTAGATTAAACCACCTACTATAGTTCAAAATTCATTATTAATTTGGGTTCTTGAAGTACTTAGGAAATGATAGAGAAAAGAATCTAATTTGTGTCTTTATAAAGGGTGAATTGCCAATTTAGTCTCTAAATTATCACCTCAGTGAAAATTAGGTCTCTAAACTATTTTTTTAGAAAAATCAGTCCTTGAATTACAAAATTTTGCCAATTACATCCCTAATATGATATTCGAAGCTACTATATTCAATTTTCCGTCAATTTAAATCACGTTACTTGCATGTGATACACATTTGAGGGTAGATTGATAGTTTTTCATAAAGAAATAGTGTATGGAGTTAACTTTGGAGGGTAAATTGATAGTTTTTCATAAGAAATAGTGTAAGTTAGCTTCGGATGGTAAATTAGATGTTAGATTCGCAACCTATATGAAATGTTAAGGGCTTATAGGCAAGAAAATAACGGTATTACACTCTAAAGTGTGTCAAGTGACTTAAGTTGACGAAAAATTGGATAAAATAGCTTCAAATATAATAGTAGGGATGAAATTAGCAATTTTTAATGAATTTAAGGACTTATTTTACCGAAAAAATAATTCAGGGACCTAATTTTCACTAAGATGATAGTTCAGGGACTAAATCGGCACTTCACCCCTTTATAAAATACAGAAAGCCATATCCATGCACTGTACTGCTCAAGGGTAATTTTCAGTTATATGCATGTGAAAGATTAAGGACCAAATCCATAATGTTTATGCATAAACCAATCATGCATACAAGCAATTAACCATTGGCATCTCTGCTTAGGGCAACGATTTTCAACGATTTTTATGCCTTGTTAATCTTTGTATGTACTTAATGCACAAAAATAATATGGTCGATCGAGTGCAACACATAAAAAGAGACCGTGAGCATCAACAATTCTTTACTTATCGTGAGCCTGTCGATATATATTAAGAAAATAAAAATAAAATAATCAAGTCTTATTCATTCCTTAAGAAGTAATTAACAAATAGATAGTGGGGTTTAAAGATTTGGAATTTTAATTCTTCAAAAGATCGAGGCAAACAGAGAAATCCAATGTTAATTTGAACGATCGTGCAACAACAAATTAAAAACCCATAGAGATTAGAGATGAGGGAAAGGGAAACTTGGCACACATCACTTTCAGCAAAAAGATGAAGGGCCAAAAACATGACTCTCCCAAGCATTTAAAAATTAAATAAATCCCAAGGCAGCTTCACCTAAATATGATCTTGATATATATGAGATAAAATATGTGGTGTGGATTTGGATTTGGATTTTGATGTGGGCATGCCTTTGCTTTCTCTTGTCTTGTACTTGTTTATTGGCTTCTCATTATCCTATGGTAACATGGGCTTCGGTCATCATCTGTATTGACTGTGCTCCCATTATTGCACGTAATTTCATAACTTCATGCACGCGCCTGAACATGCCCTAATTCCACACGAATGCGTACTCTACATATGGAGTTTGGAAGTTTGGATAACTAGGGTTTTTCGAACGAAAAAAAAAAAAGGATAACTAGGGTTTTTCTCCATGACTATTTCATTTCTCCGTTTTTAGTGTTTATGTTATTGTGGAAACGACGGAAAATCAAAAGGATATAGAACAGAAAGAAGAGTAGTGAGAAAGACGTAGAAGAATGTATAAAAAAATAGACACAAAATGAAAGTTAAAAATTAGAAACTAAAAAATATTTTAAATGTTGTGGTCTATTTTATCTGACAAGGTTAAAGGGGGCCGGCGGCAAAGAGTGTAGAGAGAGATGTGTTTGTAGAATTGTAGGGGAATATGTGTGTGTTGTTATCCCTCCTACATTTGCCTTTATTTATAGTAAAAGAGGAGAGGAGATATGTTGACTTTGTATATATTTCCTATTATTCCGGGATCCCTTTTATCTTGGGTTTCTTAGTTTAGCAGATATTGTCTTGTAATTATTCTTGTAATTATTCTTTCCTGTTTACAATAGGATTGTATATGATTATATATACCTCTGAATGAGAAGAATAAAAAATATTCATTCAAAGCATTCTCTTCTTGGTATCAAAGCCAGGTCGTAAAAAAAAGAAATACGTCGAACCCTAACTGGCAAAACAAACTAGAACCTCGTGCACTCCTCCCAATGACACTCTTCTCCACATGCACTCCTCCCAACGGCAAAACAAACTAGAACCTTGAGCTCTTCGTTGTGTTTCTATGGGGTATGCTACTACTCAAAAGGGTTATCGTTGCTATCACCCTCCAACCAAGAAATTGTTCATCACTGCAGATGTCACTTTCCATGAAAATGAGATGTATTTTGGTTCCTCTGAGTCCTCACTTCAGGGGGAGTTTCAGGGCGATGAAGTTCAAATGTTTAATTATGGAACCGAGGAAGAAGCCATTGTACAACAACCCATTACCGAGCAGCAAGCTGCTGCACATCAGCCCATTGCCGAGGAAGAGGCAACTGCACAGCAGCCTATTGCCGAGGAGCAGGCCACTACACAGTCGCCTACCACCGGGCAGCAGGCCAGGAGGCGACAGTCTACTGCCGAATCTGAGAAGGAGGAAGGCACGATTCCCTTGGATGACATCAGAACACAGTCCGAGGTGATTGATGATGGAAACCAATGGCAGTTGGATCCCACGTTTTTGGAGGAAACAATACATGCAGACTCGTCTCTCAATGATTCTCATAACCAATCGTCTTCTATGCTAGATGGTCCTCGACTCCGTAGTCTTCCGGAACGGAGTAACTAAGGTATTCCTAAACCCACTTATGAGGTAGACCTTAAATGTAGAACTAAATATTCAGTGAGTGAATCAACCCAGAACCCGAGAGTGAGGTACCCATTAAACAACTATGTATCTACCTGTTGCCTGTCTGAATCAAATAAGTCATTTGTGAATTACTTGTCTACTGTATGTATTCCTAACAATGTGCAGGATGCCCTAGCAAATCCTAGATGGAAAGAAGCAATGAACGAGGAACTAAGGTCACTGAAGAAGAATGCTACCTGTGAACTATCAGACTTGCCAAAAGGCAAGAAACCTGTGGGATGTAAATGGGTATATACAGTGAAGTACAAAGCAGATGGAACGATTGATCAGTTTAAAGCAAGATTAGTGGCAAAGGGATACACTCAGAAATAAGGCATAGACTACACGGACACCTTCGCACCAGTAGCTAAGATCAATATCGTTCGAGTTCTATTATCTCTGGCAGCAAACCTACATTGGCCGTTGCAATAGTTCGATGTAAAAAATACGTTCTTACATGAAGACCTAACCGAAGAGATTTATATGGACCTTCCACCAGGATGTACCGGAATAGACATGCGAAAGGGAAAGGTATGTAGTCTTAAGAAGTCTTTATATGGGTTGAAGCAGTCACCGAGGGCGTGGTTCGGTAGGTTCACTAAATCAATGAAGGCGTTTGGGTATAGATAAAGTAATTGGGATCATACTTTGTTCTTAAAGCACAAGAATGAGAAGATTACAACACTCATTGTATATGTGGACGACATGGTGGTTACTGGAAATGATCCACTTGAGAAATCGAAACTGAAGAAGTATTTGTCCATAGAATTTGAAATGAAGGACCTTGGGTCTCTGAAATATTTCCTCGGGATCGAGGTATTGAGAAGCAAGTCCGGGATATTTTTGTCCCAAAGAAAATATGTTATTGATTTGTTGAAAGAGATCGGGATGTCATCATGTAAGCCGATCACTACTCTGTTGGCCGAAGGGATGAAGTTGAGTTTAGATCTGAATCAAGTATCAGTAGATAAAGGAAGATATCAAAGGTTGGTGGGAAGATTAATGTACTTGGCCCATACAAGGCCGGATCTTGCCCATGCTTTGAGCGTGGTCAATCAGTATATGCAAGATCCCGGGGAACAACATATGCAAGCGGTTATGAGGATATTGTGCTATTTGAAAGGAAGTCCGGGAAAGGGACTTTTGTTTAGAAAGAACGCGCATTTCAGAATTGAAGGATATACTGATGCTGATTGGGCAGGTTTGATAAATGATAGACGTTCAACATCTGGATATTTTACCTTCATGGGCGGTAATCTAGTGACATGAAAAAGTAAGAAACAAAATGTAGTAGCACGGTCTAGTGCAGAGGCTGAGTATAGAAGTATGACTCTTGGCATTTGTGAACTTTTGTGGCTTAAGTTCCTGTTACAAGATTTGGGGGTTAGACATAGTCAGCCAATGAAGTTATTCTGTGACAACAAAGCTGCACGAGATATTGCTCATAATCCGGTACAACATGATAGGACTAAGCATGTGGAGGTTGACAGATTCTTCATTAAAGAAAAGCTGGAAGGGAAAGTAATTGAAGTTCCTCCAATCGGGATCGAGGACCAAGTAGCAGACATACTCACTGAGGCCGGCTCTAGTGAGAAAATCTCAAAGTTTTTGGACAAGTTGGGCATGTGTGACATATATGCACCAACTTGAGGGGGAGTGTTGACTTTGTATATATTTCCTATTATTCTGGGATCCCTTTAATCTTGGGTCTTGTAATTATTCTTGTAATTATTTTTTCTTGTTTATAGTATGATTGTATATGATTATATATACCTCTGAATGAGAAGAATAAAAAATATTCATTCAAAGCATTCTCTTCTAGTTAATCCTTTTTCCCCAAGGAATATAAGATACAATAGTAAATGATAACTAGAAGCAAATCTAATATAGGATTTACAAAATCACACCTAAACTAGGAATGTTTACAACACTCCCCCTTGAGTGTGTAAATACTCAAGGTAGATTCAGCATCATGCAGAAGTTGAGGAAGTCGACTCGTTGGCACTGATTCCAAGGAACAACGCTTATTCTCAATAAGGTAGGAACTTGCATAAGTAAGTAAGTATCACTAAAAAACCCTAAGGCTATGGCAAAAACCCGAGTATGGACAAAATCCATAGTCTAAGGAAAAATGCATGACAATGCAAAGTCAAAAGAAACGTCTACATGATGTCATCAGGGATATGACCAACCTAAAGTAGGTGCCTCGTTAAAACCTAGTTAGGTAGCAAAAACTCAGTGGGAAAAATGCTCCTAATCATAGGGAAAAAGAGTACATTAAGATCAAGCAAGTATCTTCAGAATACTCCCCCTGAGTTTGACACAATTCCAAAGAGAAATAGCAATGTTACAACTCAGAAAATTTACGCATACCAATTCCATAAACAAGCTTCTGAAACGTCATCTTCGGCAGTGATTTGGTGAAGAGGTCGGCTAGATTGTCATGTGAACGAATTTGCATGACTTCAATCTTCTGATGCTCTTGTTGTTGATGTGAAAAGAAGAACTTTGGCGCAATATGCTTGGCGTTGTCCCTTTGATGTAACCCTTCTTGAGCTGTTCAATGCATGCTGCGTTGTCTTCAAAGATCATCGTCGGGACATCAACGGCTGGATAAAGATCGCAGGAGCTTCGAATATGGGCCCACTACTGATCTCAACCAAAAGCATTCCCTAGTTGCTTCATGTAGGGCGAAAATTCAGCATGGTTAGACGAAGTGGCAACTAAGGTCTATTTAGTTGACCTCCAAGAGATTGCGGTGCCTTCAACGGTAAAGACATAACCCGTTTGAGATCGCGTCTTTTGCGGATCAGACAAGTATCCTGTGTCGGCATAACCAACAAGGCGAGAATCAACTCGATGAGTATAAGGTGCGGCATCATTCAAGGATTCATGGGGATATAACAAGCCCAAATCTGTAGTACCCTTAAGGTAACAAAAGATGTCTTTCACACCAGTCCAGTGTCTGCGTGTAGGTGCATTACTGTATCTTGCCAAAAGATTAACAACGAATGAGATGTCAGGTCTGATGCATTGAGCTAAGTACAATAAAGCGCCTATTGCACTTAGATAAGGAACTTCAGGCTCTAAAGTCTCTTCATCATCCTTATTTGGACGGAAGGGATCTCGTTTTGCATCTAGCAAACGAACGACCATAGGAGTACTCAAAGGCTTCACTTTATTCTCAATAAAGTGGCGCAACACCTTCTGGGTGTAGTTCGATTGATGTACTAGGATTCCATCCGAACAATGCTCTATCTCGAGGCCGAGATAGTATTGAGTCTTACCTAGATCTTTCATCTCAAATTCCAACTTCAGGTGCGCGACAGTTCTCCCGAGCTCTTCAGGAGTTCTGATGAGGTTTATGTCATCGACATATACTGCAATAATCGCAAATCCAGAATGTGGCTTTTTTATGAACACACAGGGGCATATTTCGTTGTTCATACATCCCTGACTAGTCAAATACTCACTCAGACGGTTATACCACATTCTTCCGGATTGTTTCAAACCGTAGAGTGAACGCCTCAGCTAAATTGAGAGCATGTTCTGGGGTGTGGAAATATTTAAACCAGTCAATGTAAGTCATTCGGGAACTTTCATGTAAATTTCCGTATCAAGATCCCCATAGAGATATGCGGTTACTACGTCCATCAGCTGCATACTCAGTTTTTCAGAAATTAACAAACTGATAAGGTAGCGAAAAGTAATCACATCTATAACGGGTGAATAAGTTTCGTCATAGTCAATCCCGGGGCGTTGTTAGAAGCCTTATGCAACAAGACGAGCTTTGTAATGCACAAGCTCGTTCTTCTCATTACGTTTCTGAACGAAAACCCACTTGTAGCCAACGAGCTTCACATGTGGAGGAGTAGGAACGCCTTACGTTTCGCAAGCGAATCGAGTTCGACTTGGATTACTTATTTCCAGTTTCACCAATCAGTTCTACATCGATATTCATCAACGGAACATGGTTCAATGTCATCGCTCAACATGATCTCAGTAGCTACTGCAAATGCTAATGTATCGTCGAAAATCATCTAATTTCTACGCCACACATCATCTAAGCTAGCATAATAGACTGAAATCTCACGATTCTCGGGAGAAGGATTCGTCTCTTCAAGGACGCTTCCATAATTTAGAATTTCCTTATGAGTTGCATATAATGAGTAAGCGATAGTCAGATTCATGGTAGGCTCTTCAGGACGTTGTGCCATGGATTTCCTCTTGCGGGGGTGTGAATCCTTTGAACCAAAGGGTCTGCCACGCTTTTGTGTAGGGGCAGATGATTGGCTAGCCGCTAATATATGTGGATCACCAAGATTGGCATCCCGGGCTTCCAGGAGGGCAGTCTTCGTACATTATTTACTTCCATCTTTGCAAGCGTATTCGCAGCTAGAATGTGTAATCTTGTCACGCGCGCTAGATCGGTGAAAACATCTGGCATGCTCTGAGCTATGCTTTGGCGATCTAATATGCGCTGCATTTTAGTTTTAGACTGAGTAGTGCGGGGATCTAAATGAGACAAAGTGAGAGTCGTCCACGATAATTCGCGTCGTTCATCAGGAACGTTGATGTTCTTATCTCCCCCTAACGACGGGAAGACTGTCTCATAGAAGTGATAATCCACAAAACTAGCGGTAAACAGATCGCTTGTCAAAGGTTCTAAGTAACGAATAATCGAAGGAGAATCATATCTGACATAGATTCCCATCCTTCGCTGAGGCCCTATTTTTGTACGTAAGGGCGGCGAGATCGGCACATATACCGCACAACCAAAAACGCGCAAATGCGATATGTCGGGTTCGTATCCGGTAACCAGCTGAAGGGCACTAAATGGTTGTGTCACAACAGGCCTCATACAGACCAACTTTGCTGCGTGCAATATTGCATGGCCCTAAGCAACGATCAGGAGCTTGGTACGTATGACCAACGATCGAGTAATCATTTGTAAGCGCTTAATGAAAGTCTCTGCTAGGCCGTTCTGGGTATGAACATAAGGTATCGGATGTTCAACTTTAACCCTAACCGACATGCAATAGTCATAAAAAATTTTAGATGTAAATTCTTTAGCATTATCCAATCAAATAGATTTGATCGGATAATCAGGGTGGTGAGCCCTGAGCTTGATAACCTGAGCCAACAGTTTGGAGAATGCAGCATTCCTTGTGGACAACAAGCACACGTGTGACCAATGTGTGGAAGCGTCAACCAAAACCATAAAATATCTAAATGGTCCGCAGGGAGGGTGAATTGGTCCACAAATGTCCCCCTGAATCCGTTGTAGAAAAATGGGAGGATTCGAACGAATCTTGTCATAAGAAGGCTTAGTAATAAGCTTTCCCATAGAACATGTTTGACATGTGATTCCGTAGATTGAACCTAAACTTCGGGTTAGTGGATGCCCGTGTGATGATTTGAGGATACGGTGCATCGCTATTTGTCCAAGATGTCCCAACGGTCATGCCAAAGTGTAATTTCGTGCGCGATCTCAGTAGTAGGGCCGGCCACATAGTGGCATTCTATGGGGCATATGGTCGTAGTATACAAACCACTTAGGGTATGCTTCATCTTCTTTAGAATACGCTTCTGCCTATATTTGTAGGAAGTTTTGCACAGAAATTCAACTCCGTTTTCTATATGGGTTTCAGCGTGGTAATTATTATCTCTAATATCCTTGAAACTTAGTAATGTTCTTCCAGAACGTGGAGAATAGAGTGCCTCATCAATGGTCAAGATTGTACCATTGGACAACATTATACGTGCCTTACCGTATCCTTCGATCAGGTTGGATAAGCCTAAGAGGGTTGTCAGAGGTGCATTCTTAGGTATAAAGTTAGTGAAATAGATATGTTCACGCAAAATGGTGTGTGTGGTTGCACTATCTGCCGGACAACTAACTTTCCCACTAGTCATACCTAGAATGAAAAATTAATTTGAATCGGTCACATGCATAAAAGTTCTTAAAACAAATACCAATTCAAAGTAATTTTATTTATTCAAGGATGGTAATTAATTAAAACTTAATGTCCAAAAACAAATCACCAATCAATAATCCAAACATAAAGGAAAATTGTTCAAAAAATCAACCAAAAACAAAGGAGGGGTTCGGCCACTTAGTGAAATTCGGCCCCAATTGTCTTATTTCAACTAAAAAATAAGTCTATGTCTAAGATTCTAATCTTCCATAGGGGTGGTATCCTCTTGAAAGTTAGAAACCTCCATCTTGGTAGTCTCTAAGTCGTCCACTTGTATGAAGTTTGATTCAAACTTCTTACAACGAGAATGATATTCATCTACAACCTTCTTGGGAGTGCGAAAAATACGGGACCAATGGTCCTTTGAACCACAGCGATAACACATATCTGCATCCATGGTTTCAGGTGCTTTGCCCTTATTCTTGAAGTTTGGGGCCTAGGGAGCGAGGTTTAAGCACTTCGGGGCTTTGTTTCCTCCTTTGGATGGGCCTTGACTCTGTTGACCTTGGTGGGATGGCTTCTGGCCGCCCTTACCATGCCTCTTTTGGCGTTTTGGGCGTTGGTTAGTGCTATGGTGTGCTTCAGGCACAACAGTCGCCCTAGTAGGTCTAGCTTGATTATTCTTTATCAATAGCTGGTTCTACTTTTCAGCGAGAAGTAAAACAGAGATCAAATATGAGAACTTAGTGAACCTCTGAGCTCTATACTATTACTGCAGGACAATATTAGAAGCAGAGAAGGTCAAATAGGTCTTCTCCAAGAGATCCAGTTTGCAGAGTGTCATGGATATGTCTTTGAATGAAGATCATAGCAGTGGCTTTGTCAGCTTCGCCAACAGGTTCATCTGTTGCTTCTTCAATGGCAGGACGCAAGTTCTTTGCAGTGACGTGGAGCTTCACATCTTGAACCCACTTGAGGTAGTTCCTTCCAGAGACCTCCAAAGCGGTAAAGTCGAGTTTGTTCAAATTCGACATGTTCCTGTCACAAAATAGATGGACAAGATGTGGTTAGTGTAATGGAGAAAAAATCAATCCATTCACATAAGAGTAGAGTAGAACATACAGGTTCTAATAGACATGAATTGGTTTAATTTTTGCATGAAAAAGTCTTCAGGTTTTCAAACAAGGCGTATTTATAAGAAACTTCGGGTTTCAAAAAAAATAATTATGAACTTCAGGTTCATATATTCTTGCAGGCAAACACAAATATATATATGCAAGCAAATATGCAACAAGAATATGCAAAGATATGACTTTTAGGTTTACAAATATAATTGAATTAATTTATTTGGACTTCAGGCCAAATTAAAATGTGGGTGAAAAAAAATAAAACCCATTGGGCCTAAAATAATTAGGCGAATAAAACTCGGAGCCCAAAAACTAAGCCACGGATGGCTTAAAAAAATGGTGCCGTGTATCCCAGGCCCAAGAATTGGGCTGGGGGTCTCGGGTGGGGCTACAGGCTCACGGAAAGGATTGGGGCAGGGATTGGGCTACGGCAGGCAGACCCAAAAGCTAAAAAAAAAATGTTTTTGTTTTTTTGTTTTTGTTCTCTATTTGCAGGCCGAGAAAAAGATGGGCCAAAGCAGTGAAGCCCAAGGCAGAAAAGAGAGAAAAAAAATGTTTTTTTTTTCATGCGGGCCGCTTCAGGCGAGCCAAAAAAATTCACTTTTTTTTTTTGTTCTCTCTCTGCAGGCCGAGAAAAAGATGGGCCAAAGCAAGGAAGCCCAAGGCAGAAAAGAGAGAAAAAAAAAAGCTTTTTTTCATGCAGCCCGCTTCAGGCGAGCCAAAAAAATTCACTTTTTTTTTTTTTCATACGGGCTGGCCCACAGCAGCGGCAAGCCCAACAGGAGCTGATGCAGGCCGAGTGGTCGAGACCTAATTGGGCTCGGGTCTAGGAGGTTCGAGACACCCCAGCGACGCTGGTTGTCGGAACATGACCAGGAGGACGCCGACGTCGCTTCAGGTGACTGTCCTCGGGGGTTAATGGCACGACGAAACATGTAGGTTCGACTGTGAACCCGAGTTGTAGACGGAAACCTCGATTTTGACGTCAGAGGTCTGAGAACGGTAGGGATTCAATCTGTCGATGTTCATCGGGTTTCTGAAAAAAAAAAAAAAAATTCCCATCGTGTCCAACGATGGCGAGGTCCCAATCACAACTACAGGTGTGATTGCCCAAGAATAACAGCGGTGAAGCTGTGGCCAACTTCGGGCGGCTTCGTGGGTTAGGGTTTAATGCTAAAGGCATCTTTTCAGATTGGAGCAAGGGTTTTGCTCCGGTGCTTCGCATCCTATAGTGGGCTCGTGTGAGCCCCGTGTTGTCGGGGTCACGGGGAAGAAACCCTAGGTTTCTTGATTTATTTTCAAATTCAATATAAGTTATTTCAAATACAATTTTATTGATGCATATGCAATTCAATAATTTCAATGCATGTACAAATATATTTGATGCAATTCATAGCAAATATCAAATTCACATAATTTCAACAATTAGGTTATGAGGCATACACAATTTATGTAGAATCTATAATACGTAAAACATAAAGTTGGGTCATGCATCGTGGTGAATGTTCATGCTATCAGGGCTGCAAAATATCGAGTTAAAAACTATTGTTTTGAAAGAACCTGATTGCGTGATGATATGGATGAACTGGTTTGATGCAGAAAAATTCTTCAACGTCAGATTCCTAAGCGCAGCAGTAGGAGCGTGCTGATAACGTGTTGTGGTCTATTTTATCTGACAAGGTTAAAGGGGGCCGGCGGCAAAGAGTGTAGAGAGAGATGTGTTTGTAGAATTGTAAGGGAATATGTGTGTGTTGTTATCTCTCCAACATTGTGCCTTTATTTATAGTAAAAAAGGAGAGGAGATATTCCTTCTTCCCCAAAGAATATAAGATACGATAGGAAAGGATAACTGGAATCAAATCTAATCTAGGATTTACACAATCACACCTAAACTAGGAATGTTTACAACATTAAAGTTGTTTTCATTTTAAATATTTTGTTTTTATTCTTTCCTTTTTATTTCATTCCTTGCTTTGCACCAACCTTCTTCCTCACTCTTTTCTTCCACATACTTTCCCCATAAGTTAAGTAGAAAAGTAAAAATTAAAAACAAAATGGTTCTCAAACGGATCCTAATTTATAGTTGAACCTCTCCTTAAATTTAGAATAAAACCCAAGATTTGAATTTTTCATCTCCTAGTGAGAAGTGTGAGTCCTTCATTGAGTCTTTTAATGAGTTTTATTATTATTATTATTATAAACGATATTCTATCTATCTACACTAAGAGGAGAATGGAGGGCTTAACCGATATGCAGTGGGTTGTAGAGAATAGAGTGTTATCCAATTACTCTACAAATAAAACCGCAATTCTCACTCCTCTTTATCCATATATTTTCTCTCCCGGGGAACCCTAAGGCTGCATTTTGGTATACGAAAAGAAATTCATGTGAAATAATTTTTATGTCTTTTCCTAGAAAATGTGAAATGGACGATTCATTTTGAGAAGAAAAAAAAACTAGGAAATGCCACTATTTTTATTTTAGTTTATAAAAACAATAGGGCTAGATTGGGTATAGTAAAAAGACTTATTGGTATATTATTATTTTTTTTAGCAAAATTATTGGTATATTATTTAACTCTCAATTAAAATACTAGTTACGTAGAATAATGTACGTATAGATGGTCCAAACCGAAGATCATTAATTCAATAAAAATGTTATATAACATTGTTATACACTTTGATAACAGTGTTACCTACAAAGTAAACAATAAAACTTTTGTTAGAAGGTAAACTTGATGGAGAATATATCAAGCTTGATCGGATGCAATGAAGTAACCCCCCCCCCACCGAAGGAGACATTTATTTTTAATTTTTTTTCTTTCCATAATTGGTTATTTAGTTTAATGCTTAATGTACCACCATTGTACCTAATGTTTGACTGTAAGCTGGCAATTGAAAAAAACAATGAGCTGAGTGAGAGTTCATTTTGCTTGGTCCACTACAAGAAAAATGGGCTAAGAACATAATTCATTTGTGCCATTTTCATTATCATTGAGCACAAATACATATATATGTGCTTTTTAAATATCAATGAGCACCAAAACCATCTCAAATGTGCCCTCTAAACAAAGGGCACATTGGTTTGTGCCGAAAAAGAAGTGTATTTGTGACGACAAAAATTTGAGCACGAAACTATTGTGTCTAGCTTGTGATTGTCCTTTTCATGTCAGAAATTAGATTTTTTTTATTAATATACAAAAGCACAATAAAGGTTCTCGTGCCCTCTAATTTAATCTATTTAAATAAAAAGAGAAGGGACAGAATGGACAGAGGGCGTGCACGTGCTTGCCACATGTGTGCAAAGAAACCTAGCATCTGCTACTATATAAGTGATATGCAGCTCCATTTGGTAATTTCTCAACCCTAGCAGTCGCTCCATCTGGAGTATCGCCACTTCAAACCTAAACGCCTCTACCCTAATTTCTCTCTCGAATACTCGAGAGTTCTTTGCTTATAAACACCTCAAGGCTTTCATTCCAATTAGCAAAACCATATATATAACCTCTGCCTTCAAACCTCAGAATCGTCTTTGTTTTCAAACCCAAGCCATACTTTTGCTCCAAGCCAAGGTCAAAACTGCGATTACAGATCCCGGTGCTCCAAAAAGGTAACCATGCTCCCCTTCTGTGTTTTAGTTCTCAATTTCAAAGTGTGAATCAGAAAAAGAAAAACTTTTTGATGCATGTGTTTGATTCTTTATGTAGGTTTCCGATATGAGATGATGGTGATGAAATGATGGGACCGGATCTCAGATCGATGAACAACAGGAAGGAAAAGGTCCACAATCTCTTGGATCCACAAAGAAAAAGGTAAAACTCTCATCTTGTTGCTAATTCTCCTCCGAAAAAAATAATGTGCGAAAACTTTCATTTCGATTCCGATTTGACTTATTTTTTTTACTTTATGCCCATAAATTCATATGTTTGAGCCCTACTGTGGAAGTACAAGCTTGATCAAACTCTGCTTGTGGGAATGATGACTTGTTGTGTCTGCATTGGTGGATGTAAGTGTTAGTGTTGTCTTATGTGAAATGAGTTGGAACAAATTAAGGACTTTGTTGTTTGTAAGAGTATTTCTCAGGATTAATTAGGAGGTTGGATCATTTTGTTGAGCCATATAGGGGTTAGCGATCACTGAAGGTAGAAAGAAGTCCCGATCCCACATATAAGCCATCCTGATGAATTTATTTGTGGAGCAGCAAAGCTTTCTGGGGAAGATGCAATTGGCCAGAATTGGGCCTCGATTCAAGAGGTAAAAATGATCCTATCCTCGTGGACTGTCCTCTAGTGTAAGTGTTTTTCCAAAATAAAATTTTTCAGTTTTGGGATTGATTCTAGATTTTGAATTTTTTTGAATTCCATTTTCTGTATGCATGTGACAATTTACTCACTTGGAGACTCGCTCCTATCATACAGAATTTTCATGTACCTCCCCGTCTCTCTTGCTCTATCAATTTTTGTAGTTCTACATTTGTGTGTTCTGTTTTTTGATCAAATTTAATGAATTAGATCGATGGTTTTAATTTTTTATACTACTCATGACTTTGGCAATGAGAGGTCCAAATGCTGCATATATCATCCAGATTAGTTTGCTTATGGAGCAAATGGAAAGATAATGTCATAACAATGTTGAATTGTTTTCATGGATGGAGAGTTGATTGCCTTGTTTTCATGTGTTTGGTAATGCAGATACGGGAATGTGACTGGTGGAGAATACAGAGAAGATGGTAGGATCTTATCTTCCAGCAGATAAGGGCAGTTCTTGGTTTTGGCATTTAAGATATTTAAGTAGGGTTTCTCTTGCAGTTGTAGAATTTGTTAATTTTGGAAGCATGAATTAAATGTTTGGGATTAATTTACAATGCTTCCTATGAAAACCAATCAAAACCATTTTCTGAAATCTAATGGTACAATGTTGTGCACTGTCATTGATAAGCAGATTTTCATTATGAAGAATTTTCAGTCTTTCTCCAAATTTCAATAACTAAAATTCATGTGGCATTTAGTGTGAATTTTGTCGGATTTGTCTCATTGCATTGGATTGATTTATTGTACTGTTACCATGCCCGTCAATTTTTCTAACTGTTTTCGCTTTCAAGGAAAAGAGGTTTGTTCTTTGATGCCTTGCAGGAGAGCTGGGGTTTTTACAATTGGGGCGAATAAACATCACTTATGAAGTATGTTACTTGTTTCATTATTAGCAAATGAACATAAATTTAATTTGTTATCTTCATTTAAAATTGCAGGTTTATTGATGATGTATACCATATATTAAAATAAGCAACTCACTTTGACCCTAAATAATATGCAAACTTACATATTTTTTTTGATTCATGTGACTATGAGCTGAAGAAATGTGTTGTCTCAGACCCAGAAGCTACTTTTACAACCTGGAGTGAGGAATATGAATCTTTGATATGGCAGATCAGGACTTGTACGTGTCGATTTTAACTAACTCTTTTTTAGGTATAATTTTGGACTAATTTTGTTTTGAATTTGACTATATTTTTTATGGCTTCTGATGGGGTGCAAGGCTTGCTGGGGAAAATGCATTTGTCCAAAAATATGTGCTTTCTAGTTTTATTGTATTAGAGATAAAATATGTAACATTACATTATGTTTGTGAGATTGGGAATGTGTTGTAGGCTTTTTCATTTTAAGAAAATTAAAAAAAATTTCATTTCCTCAATTTTAGTTTCAAATTTTGATTTTTTTTTAATATTTAATTCATGTTGGCGCAATTACAATATGAAGTGCCAACTTGTCTGTAAAAGGTTATATGATAAGTTGTCAGAAACGAGGCACGAATAGTGGTTCATTGGTGCCTGCCTCTTTGAGCACCAAACAGGCTATTGTGCTCTTTGATCAATGGTGACGTCTATAGAGGGCACATATACAAACTTAGTTGTTGCACTGTTGCTATTGGTCTATGGGCACATTTGTTGGTGCTCTTTGGCCTCAAAGGGCACAGATAATTTATTGTGCTTAGTGGCCATTTTTTTTGTAGTGGTCTGTAGTCCTACAAAGCTTGCAAATCAATCAATAAAATAACTGCATAATTAGTGAAATACTTAAACCATAAAATCTATGAATTTATAAACCATACAAGTAGGGACGGCTACATGCATCATATGGGAGGTTTTGGGTTGGCCACGTGAATCAACCACATGACAAATAATCTCATCGCCACTAAAATTAAAATAAAAACAAATAAATCTCTAAATCCTAAGAGAGAGAGAGGATAGGAGATTCTATTTTATTTCCATTTTTCTTGGAGATGATACTGCCATCTCCTAAATTCCAAGCTATCAATATATGTCATTCATTTGTTTTTGTGACAGTCCGTCCCTGATTTTACAATTGCATAAAATTTTTAATAAGTGATTTTACGAAATTGCCCTTCGAGGCATGTGTGTTGACTGAGGTTAATTACGGTGTCGTGTCACCTAAGTTTTGTTTTCTTGGCATATTCTCGTAGTACTCGTCGCTATGGACGCGTGGGCGCTAGCGGTTCGTGATTTGGAGCTATATCGAAGAAGATATTAACGTTTGAAGTTGGGGGTTAAAATGATAATATAATTGTTAATTGGAGAATTCTAGAAAATCTGGTGTGCCACGTGGGCGGCCCAGAATTATCCTTAGTAGTTACTAATTAGATATATTTCAGAATTAGATATATTTAGTAGTAGTTACTGATTAGATATATTTCAGAATTATCCTCGAAGTTCGTGTCACGACAAATGTTTGGCAAGGACCATTTTCATTTTGAATTTTGATTTTTCGTGCAAGTATTTTCTATGAGACTATTCTATTTATTGGAGTGATTTCCATTATTGGTTTTAAACTTGACGCAAGTATTTGAACTGAAGGTTTTTATATTGATAGCTGTTTTCGATATCCGTAAACTTTTCTTATGCCCTTACGTAGTAATTGGTATTCTTGCTTACGGATTGGGCGGATATTATATTACTATATTGCCGAAGAAGGAAGAAGGTATGAGCTTGGAGGCATGAAAGAGGAATAATTGCAATCCGATCACGACGGAATGGCATACTCTTTTATGCAGCCGCTCTAACTTAATTTCTTCCTTGTGTAAGTATTTATATAGAGGTACTTTTCTTATTTTCGAGTATTTTACTTTCAGCAAATTATTTTAAATTTCGGGGACGAAATTTTTTTAAGGGGGGAAGATTGTGACAGTCCGTCCCTGATTTTACAATTGTATAAAAATTTTAATAAGTGATTTTACGAAATTGCCCTTCGAGGCACGTGTGTTGGCTGAGGTTAATTACGGTGTCGTGTCACCTAAGTTTTGTTTTCTTGGCATATTCTTGTAGTACTCGTCGCTACGGACGCGTGGGCTCTAGCGGTTCGTGATTTGGAGCTATATCGAAGAAGATATTAACGTTTGAAGTTGGGGGTTAAAATGATAATTTAATTGTTAATTGGAGAATTCTAGAAAATCTGGTGTGCCACGTGGGCGCCCCAGATTAAAGGGAAAATAAAATGGATGGCTGTGATGGAAAGTTAAGAAGAGAGATGGGAAATAAATGGAGGAATGAGGAGAAGAGACAGAAAAGACTAACCAACTAAAGAAGAGAGAAAGGAGGGAAAGGAGAGGAGAAAAAGGTGAGAACCCGCCGGGTTCTCCTTGACCCGCACCATGTGACCCGTTTTCATCATACTTTCCGGTGGTTTTCCACCGAATTTCCCACGAATTAGACCAAGCTACTACTCCCAAACATCATCTTGCCCTTCCCTCTTCCTATTACACCTCAAATTTCAAGAGATTTGGCCTTGAAAATGGGTGAAACCGCAACGAGGGGTGCGGCGGTTTTGGCTTCGAATCACCCAATCCCAAAGCAATTTCTTCCAATTACCACCACCCATGGAATCCTCTAGAGTCCTAGAACAAAGCCCAGGCAGTGGTGGAGGCGTTGGAACAAGTTTGGAGGTCGAATCGAATCACACCAAATTCAAGGGTTTCGTACGGTTTTTGATGAAATTGGAGTTCTTATGGACCGAATTGGCCTTAGTCACAGGTATGAAAGTTGTTCTACTCTTTGCGATATTCAATTCTGCAAATTTTGAGAATTTTTGGAGAAAGTTGGATTTTCCGGCGAGCCGGGCCGGCCGATCGCCCCCAGCGGCCGCACTGACGGCGGCGCGTGGCCAGTGGGCCGTCAATGTTATTTTTAGGCTATGTTTGATATCCTGAATTTAGTTTTGATAATTGGAGGACGTAGATTGATCAATTGAACCTTATTTCATCACGTTGCGTGGTTAGGTGAAAATATGAATCGACGATCCGACCGTTGGATCGTCACCAAACTTTGATACGTTGTAGTACTTAATATTTGAAGAATGTGGAAACTTACGGATTGGGAATCCAACGTATGGATCTTCCCGAATTGGATTTGTAAGTTCATAAAATAAAAGGTTAATCGGCATTCGGTTTTGGAAATTGGCGGAGATCCAACCGTTGGATCATAATGAAACTTTAGTATGTTGTTCTGGAAGCATAGTGTGAATCATGAGGAGTTACGGATGGGAAATCTGACATGAGGATCTTCTGGATTGAGTTATGTAGGGTTGTGGACCCTACCATCGATCTTTGTTCGACGGTTGATTTATGGTCAATGAGTCTTGAATCACTCTTGAATGCCCTTGAGGATGTGTTTTATGTGAGTTATGTGTTCTATCGACAAGTATTCTAAGGTGTGATTTAATAATTGTTCTAGGCGCCGATCGTTCGGGATGCTTTGATGCTCGTTTTAGGGAGTTATAGCGCGGACTCCAGGTGAGTGGGCTTTTGTTTTCAGTATATATATATATATATACACACACACTTGATTGATTCCCAGAAATATGATTTAAAATGCTTTTATGAAATTGAATGCCATATCGAATGCCATATATATTTTTATGTTTATATGATTATATGTTGACGCATTGTGAGCGCCAGGTAAGTCAGGTAAGTATATGCTTGTGATATGATGGTTATGGTGATATCGATGAGATTAGTATATGGCTCATTTACCTACACATCGGGGTTTGTGCCGCCAGAGTAGGGCTTAGCTTTCACGTGATCGTTCACCTCCCGCACTGTACGCTCACCTTGGATCCAAGGCTGGTGCCAGCTTGTCGTATAGACCACACTAGGTGGTTCCTACTCGTAGGTGACTTGCGAGACATCGCCAGCCTTCATGTAATCGTAGCACAGAACGTTATACCCAGCGTGACGTACAGACCACATTAGGTGGTTCCGTCATGGGTGCAGGTTATTGATTAAGAGATGTATTGAGGATGTGGTTGAGGAGCCATAGATTCAGCCGTACAGGTCAGTAGAGGTGACTCCGGCTGATTGATATATATTGCCGGCATGATTTAAGTTGGGATATCACCTGATTGCTTGATGATGTACACATTTATTATTGATTATGGTTCATTCGATCATGGCATTGGTTGGTTGATGGTTTTTCAGTATTAGTACGTATATATATTTTCTGGGAAGTATATATGTTTTTACGGTGAGGGGTTATTATTATATTGAAAAGAGAAATGGTTTTTGAAAAACTTTGTTTTTGCCCACTCACGCTTTTTGTTTTGCGCCCTTCCAGGTTCTAGTAGCATAGTTCTTTATCGACAAGGACTCATGGCATATCTCAGTTCAGGTGGCTACTTCTGAGGGTATGATCTTTACCCACATTACTGTACTTTACTTATGCTCTGACAATGCGTGTGAAATGGATCCATACCCACTAACAGCGCACTTTGATAGTTAGGCACCTTTAGGTTTAAATTTATTCACATTCTTCCATATCATCACTTTATGGCTTCGTCACCTTCCAGAGCATAAGTTGGGCAGTATTGCGTTCATCACACGCTTGATGTGAGCATTCTTGGTTTTCATGTCTAATATTTGGATTTTGCCACCTTGTCGATTACGAGGAAATATGTTAGCTTCTCTAAGTTGTGGTAATTTGGTCGACTTGTTGATGTTTTAGAAGAGCACTTGGCGAATGTCCTTTGAATTAAAGTGAAGAATTTTTTTAAGGATTGATGCAGAGGCAAGTGGATGGCCTAAATCTGGGTTAACATATTATTGGATGTTTTCAGATGCTTTACCAATCGATTCGACACCTATCTTCTAGCCCTCAGTATTAAACGTTGAGATTGGAATCTCAGAGTAGTTTGATTCCTTGTCAGTATCAGTTAGGCTATCACCTATTGGAATTCTTGCGAAGTCTACCTTGTTAAGACTCTAGGATAGTCTCGTGTGACGATGGTGCTAAAGTGGTAATATTTAACGGAAAATCACTTTGGGAAGATCACTTTCGATGTATGATTGGACTTGGGAAGTAATATTGTACACTCTTAGTGCGAAATATTTTGTATATGTTGAGAATGTGAGAATCAATAATTATGGTGTTGAACTTATGCTATGCTCATGTGGTGTTTCAATTGGTGGTAACTTTGCTTAAGTGGGAAGTTGTATTCTTCCATCCCTAAAGCTTAAAGTATTGGCGATGTTTTTCTTTCCTTAAGTGGGCGCTAAAATTTCGACGACAAAGTATCGGTGGATTAGCTAAGATAGAAAGGTGAATTGTTATTAATTTCTCTCACCTTGTGATATAAAAGTTTGTATTCACGATCTAATCAGGTGCGGAGATATAAAAGGAATTAAAGTCGAGGCTCCACTTGATTTGATTGAAGGAAATTCTCAGTTTAGGCGAGCTTGCCTTTGGTTAGAGCAGAAGAATGTTTGAGGACATACGGTTTAACTTCTTGGGCAACCACAGTTTCTTATTGGTTGTTCCAGAGGATGATGACATTATGAGAGAGCTATTTTTGGACTCTTATACTAGTTCAAGCAAGCAGAAATTGGAACAGATTACTAGCTGAATATAATTATGTTTCACCGTGTTGCACGTTTCATTTCCAAACTTTGGGAAGTCTCTCCAAAAGATTATGAATGCTAGATAGTATGTGATTTATAGAAGGGCATTGTAATAAGGTATTTGGATGATCAGGATTGTGAAATAGGAATCTTATGATATTGACGATGATGCTCGAGAAGGCAGTGCGTGAGCATGAACGAGACTTTGTTTAGACGTTATGTTCTAAAGTTTATCGATTAAGGAATTTATTCAACCAAGTCTCATATTTAGAGAATTTCGAATTTCGGGATTTTACCTAGAATTTAGTCACTTCTTTAGGTGACGGTTGGAGCTGTCTTCTTCAGACACCGGTTTTATTTAGATTGGTACTTATCTTGGAAGGTGTGATGTCCACAGACGGTATTCGTTTCTCATTCTAATAAGAGTTTGAGGATGAAGGTTGAAATCTTCACAAAAGGTTGTGAGATTTAAGATATTCTTGGTCTTATTGAGGTTATCGACTAGTGATGGGCGATCTTTCGACTATAGTGTTTTTCATCACTGTTGACCGAAGAAGTTGGTTTAGTGTGGGAAGTGAGTGGTGAATAAAGATTTCTGGCAGCTTAAGTGTTGCCCTTTCCTTCAAATACGATTTTATATCCTTAGATAGCATCAAGAATTTCAGAATCTATGGTGATGTTTTCTCAGAGATTGGTTTTGTGGATGCATTGTGATGAGGTAATACTTATGGTCCCTAGTAATGGAGCCATTGAAAATGAACCATCTTATATGTGATTAAATTTTGGATAGAGTAAGTTTCTGGCAGCATTATTGGAATGATTAAATCGACGCCTATGATTGCACCATCGGGTATTATCCCAGTTGTGCAGACGTAATTACTGAGCATCGTAGTACATATGGCTTCTACCCTAAATATTTTTGGTTTTCCTCATTCCATTATAGTTGACCTTTTGAGTATCATTGTGACGTTACTTTGAATCATCAAGGAATAGTTGAATGGTTATAATCGCTTACCATACCCAGATGCAAATGGGATAATTACTATGAGCTTCTGGTGAGAGGTATTTTGGTATATGTGAAGTTGTGATGATGTTTTGATGTTTATGGATCGATTTGACAATCAACTCAATTCTTCCATTGATCCTGAAGGAGATTCAGTTAGACCATTGGTTAAATTTACCTATTCTTGAATTTATCGATTATCTGGTATTTTGGTCAACTTTGGTGCATGTTTACCCTATTGCAGCTCGCGTTATTTCCAAAGTCAGATAGCTATTTGGGAAGAATTGCTTAGATATTGAAATCTAGTTGCGATCGTTAATTCCTCAATCACCTGTCAATCACTCCATGGAATAGATCATTATCGTCGGTGATTGAGCATTTTGGAAGTTGTTTTTGGTAGGGTAATGACAACCAATCAGTTTGGATATCTTGAACTTTGAAGTTGATGATCTTGTTTTGGTTCTCGGATTTTCGAGTGTGCTTTAGTTTTCTTGGCATGGTTTCTCGCTCAATCAATGATTAATTCACGATACTTTGACTTGGCGGAGGCGTGCGCCAGTTTTATATCGATGCTTACAAGAAATATTGGAGTACAGTCTCCTCGTGAGTTTGTTGGACTTACCAAAAATGAATTTCATGTGGTATTGAGAATTGAATGGATTTCAGCATAGTATTGGTGAACGTATAAAGCTTGGTAATTTTGGGCATCATCTTCCAGATAAGACTGAGATTATAAGTGTCGTTCGAATGTTGTCGATAAAGATTTGGATTATCGAATTTTGGATTTTAGAGGTTATATTCTTGATTTGGTGAGCAATGCTAGTGAATAGTTGCGAAGGAAATATTTGATGATATATGTTCTTCTACACGCATCTTTCAGGATTTTATTTTAGGACTTGATGATTTGGGGAGTACATGGATATCAAAGCACTCCTAATGGCTAGATTGATGCGCTTGAAGATTTTATGGCGTTGCGATCGAGGCACGAATCCGATGATCTAGACATAATTGTATTCGAGGAGCAAGATAATTTTTACTAACTTATTGAGACAACGACGAACTATCGACATTACAGGCCACAAATAGTAATACTGATGATTTAATTGTTGGGCTCTTTAAGCTAGTAGGCAAGACGACTCATCTTTAGTAGTAGTTACTAATTAGATATATTTCAGAATTATCCTCGAAGTTCGTGTCACGACAAATGTTTGGCAAGGACCATTTTCATTTTGATTTTTGATTTTTCGTGCAAGTATTTTCTATGAGACTATTCTATTTATTGGAGTGATTTCCATTATTGGTTTTCAACTTGACGCAAGTATTTGAACTGAAGGTCTTTATATTGATAGCTGTTTTCGATATCCGTAAACTTTTCTTATGCCCTTACGTAGTAATTGGTATTCTTGCTTGCGGATTGGGCGAATATTATATTACTATATTGCCGAGGAAGGAAGAAGGTATGAGCTTGGAGGCAAGAAAGAGGAATAATTGCAATCCGATCGCGACGGAATGGCATACTCTTTTATGCAGCCGCTCTAACTTAATTTCTTCCTTGTGTAAGTATTTATATAGAGGTACTTTTCTTATTTTTGAGTATTTTACTTTCAGCAAATTATTTTAAATTTCGGGGACAAAATTTTTTTAAGGGGGGAAGATTGTGACAGTTCGTCCCTGATTTTACAATTGTATAAAAATTTTAATAAGTGATTTTACGAAATTGCTCTTCAAGGCACGTGTGTTGACTGAGGTTAATTACGGTGTCGTGTCACCTAAGTTTTGTTTTCTTGGCATATTCTCATAGTACTCGTCGCTACGGACGCGTGGGCGCTAGCGGTTCGTGATTTGGAGCTATATCAAAGAAGATATTAACGTTTGAAGTTGGGGGTTAAAATGATAATTTAATTGTTAATTGGAGAATTCTAGAAAATCTGGTGTGCCACGTGGGCGGCCCAGATTAAAGGGAAAATAAAATGGATGGCTGTGATGGAAAGTTAAGAAGAGAGATGGGTAATAAATGGAGGAATGAGGAGAAGAGAGAGAAAAGGCTGACCAACTAGAGAGGAGAGAAATGAGGGAACCCGCCGGGTTCTCCTTGACCCGCACCATGTGACCCGTTTTCATCATACTTTCCGGTGGTTTTCCACCGGATTTCCCACGAATTGGACCAAGCTACTACTCCCAAACATCATCTAGCCCTTCCCTCTTCCTATTACACCTCAAATTTCAAGAGATTTGGCCTTGAAAATGGGTGAAACCGCAATGAGGGGTGCGGCGGTTTTGGCTTTGAATCACCCAATCCCGAAGCAATTTCTTCCAATTACCACCACCCATGGCATCTTCTTGAGGCCTAGAACAAAGCCCAGGCAGTGGTGGAGGCATTGGAACAAGTTTGGAGGTCGAATCGAATCACACCAAATTCAAGGGTTTCGTACGGTTTTTGATGAAATTGTAGTTCTTATGGACAGAATTGGCCTTGGTCACAGGTATGAAAGTTGTTCTACTCTTTGAGATATTCAATTCTGCAAATTTTGAGAATTTTTGGAGAAAGTTGGATTTTCCGGCGAGCCGGGGCGGCCGACGGCCACCCGCGGCGGCACTGACTGCGGCGCATGGCCAGTGGGCCGTCAATGTTATTTTTAGGCAATGTTTGATATCCTGAATTTATTTTTGATAATTGGAGGACGTCGATTGATCAATTGAACCTTATTTCATCACGTTGCGTGGTTAGGTGAAAATATGAATCAACGATCCGACCGTTGGATCGTCACCAAAATTTGATACGTTGTAGTACTTAATATTTGAAGAATGTGGAAGCTTAAGGATTTGGAATCCAACAGATGGATCTTCCCGAATTGGATTTGTAAGTTCATAAAATAAAAGGTTAATCGGCATTCGGTTTTGGAAATTGGCGGAGATCCAACCGTTGGATCATAACGAAACTTTAGTATGTTGTTCTAGAAGCATAATGTGAATCATGAGAAGTTACGGATGGGAAATCTGATATGAGGATCTTCCGGATTGAGTTATGTAGGGTTGTGGACCCTACCGTCGATCAAAGATCGACGGTTGATTTATAGTCAATGAGTCTTGAATCACTCTTGAATGCCCTTGAGGATGTGTTTTATGTGAGTTATGTGTTCTATCGACAAGTATTCTGAGATGTGATTTAATAATTGTTCTAGGCGCCGATCGTTCGGGACGCTTTGATACTCGTTAGGGAGTTATAGCGCGGACTCCAGGTGAGTGGGCTTTTGTTTTCAGTATATATATATATATATATATATATATATATATATATATATATATATATAGACACACACACACACACACTTGATTGATTCCCAAAAATATGATTTAAAATGCTGTTATGAAATTGAATTCCATATCGAATGCCATATATTTTTTTATGTTTATATGATTATATGTTGACGCATTGCGGGCGCCAGGTAAGTCAGGTAAGTATATGCTTGTGATATGATGGTTGTGGTGATATCGATGAGATTAGTATATGGCTCATTTACCTGCACATCGGGGTTTGTGCCGCCAGAGTAGGGCTTAGCTTTCACGTGATCGTTCACCTCCCGTACCATACGCTCACCTTGGATCCAAGGCAGGTGCCAGCCTGTCGTACAGACCACACTAGGTGGTTCCGACTCGTAGGTGACTTGCGAGACGTCGCCAGCCTTCACGTGATCGTAGCACAGAGCGTTATACCCAGCTTGACGTACATACCACATTAGGTGGTTCCGTCATGGGTGCAGGGATAAATTCGGTTCGTGCATCATATTAATTTGTGCGATGAGTTACAAAATACTTGCAAGCCTAGATTTCTCAAGGTGTTTTTGTTGAGAATTTCATTTGTTTTTAATTTGGGTATTCTTAGAATCAATAAAGTTTTGAGTCATGTTTATTTGTAATGAACCAGGATCCTCGCCGATCCATTCCCTAGGGATCATGTAATCGTGTCTGTTCACCGTAATCCTCGCCAGATCCATTCCCTAGGGATCATGGATAGATAGATATCTACTTGTACTTTTGTCTGCCACTTATAATGGTGGATCAATTATGTTTTTCAGTTTTGAGGGCGATATGAAGTCAACACGTTAATTTACCTATTTGCCTTTAGTTCCCAACCAAATGAACTTCGTTGAGTTTTATGAAACATTTTAATTTTCCTCTAGCAACAATGTTAAAAAAAAAAAATAATTAAAGACATACTTAACAATCTTATGTGTAGCAATTTAGTTAAGTGGTACAATTGCATACTCTCACCAATTTTAAAAGTCAATCATATCCAATCTTTTATTATATTTTTTTTCTTAAAATTGATGTGTTTCTTTTGCATGTTAAGCTCAAACAAGCTGAAACCAAGTTGAATGCTATAACTAGTAGAGTTTGTCAAGATGATTAAAGACATATAGAAAGAAATTTATGTATGATATGAGATATTATATGACCCAATGTTGAACGTATGAGTCTCACATTGTAAAATAAAAAACATACAATGCATATATACTTATAAGGAATTCAACTACTTTCCATGTATATTGAAAGTAGGTTTTATAGTAGAATCTAACTTCTTATAATATCGAAGTAAATTGGCCTACGTATAAAGCCTAACATCCAGACATGTTTACGCCATCCAATATGTCTTAAATTTTCAAAATACCGAAAGACTGTCGACAAATAATTACCAAGTGTTAGGTAGAGTAAAATTTCTTCAGAGTTAGTTTTTAGTCCTATTGTTGGTATGGTTGACTATTATTTAGGGTCCATTTGATGACAATTTTATTTTTAGTTTTCTTTTGTTTTTGCTAGAGAAGAGGGAGAAATGCACATGCATACAAAGTGAAAATAATAAATAGCAAATGAAACCTATTTAAAATTGTTTTCAATTTTTCGTTTTAGTTTTAGATGTGTGTATCATTTTATGTTCATTCCTTCCATATCTTGCCACCATCGTTTTTCTTTTCTTATTTTACCGTCATTTCTTTCGTGTATTTTCTTTTTTAATTCTAACAACAATTAAAACGAAACGTTTGTCAAATGAGTCCTAAAATATGAAATCACTTTTTAAAGTTCATATTCTAAGGTTTAGTTCTAATGTTTCAACTTTCGAGCAAAGTCGAAACCTAAGACATAAACCCTAAGCGATCAATGGACATCCATCAATTGACCAGTAAGGGAGAACAAAGATTATAACATCCCAGAGTCTGATATATAGATTAAATGGCATTAGAATGTTGTTTGCTCAGTAGTGAGGCGAGATGTGCTCATAAAAGAAAAATGTTTGAGAGACATGTTTTTAGATTATATTTTGTAAACTACGTTATATGGCAGTTGATAGTTTGATTATTTCTACGAATGGTTTAAAAAAAAATTTAACTATCAACCATTACATTACTTGATGTACAAAATATAATTCAAATAAATGATTTCACTTTATCCCTCCGTTCATAAAGTTACACAAAAGTAAAAAGTTGGTGAGTATGAAAAACGGGAGAGGGGGATGACATACTTATCTACAAATCATACTTTTTCTCCTTCTGATAAGAAACAACAAAGACAAACTAAAAAAGTGATGGCGATGGCATCTCTTCAAGTTTGTATGGATTGGGAATAAGCACGCGTTGTACCCTATTTGAGGCGCAAGCCGTAATATAGTGGACCCTTTGCTCTTACTTCCAATACCTCCCTTGTTTGGTTACTAGTATAAAGCAACCCCGATCCTCTTTTCTTGACATAAACAATAATATAAGATTCTTCTCCAATTGGTATTATTAGCCCCAGTTTGGGGTTGAGGTGATTTTAGAAAAAATTGCTATGAAAAAAAGCTGGGAGAGTTTTTGGTGTTTGGTAAACATTCAGCTTCATCTTTTTTTCACAGTTTTGGGTGAAAAAAAGCCAAAAACAAGAAGCTGCAAAACCCAGCTTTGAAAAACCGGCTTTTTTTCACATCTGTTTTACATAAAAGTTTACCGAACACTATAATATTGCTTTTTTTTTTTTTCAAAAGCACTTTTACAAAAAAGTTTACCAAACACTCTGCTGCTTTATTTCACAGCTGCTTATTCTCACAGCACAGCAGAAGTAGCTTTTTTTCAAAGCACAGCAATACCAAACCAGCCCTTAATCTTTCCTTTGCTCTCCACTTCAACAAATCTTCTTCCTTCAATCCCAATTAATTGGTTCATTATTCTGTCTTAGCTAACTTACTTTCGAGAATAATTTTTATGTTACAAGTACACCGTTATACGAGTCTTATGGTAATATTTCGTGTACAACATCTACGGTTTGAACCTGAAGATTTTCTTGTTCTTGATTCCCATCTAGAAAATAAGTTTCATAAACGCATCTTTTTTTATATCGTGTTTCTACCGATCTCGCCTACTGGATATTCCTTTTCTTGGAATTGTTGGTGGTCGCAGGTACTCGGATTTGACAAAGATTCCATTAATTCGGATCACCTTGGCAGGTGGCTCCACATTTGCTTCTGCATCCCATCTGAGCTGTGTTGCTAGTTTGTCTAGGCACTTGTCACACCTGTCATCCTTCACGAGCTTTTCAAAGTAGTTCTTCCATTTGAAGCAGCATTTCGTGGTATGCCCTGCACTTCGGTGGAAAGCACAATCCTTGATGTGATCTAACTTGGAGGTATCACCCTTCATTGGTGGTGGCAACTTGAATTATGGTTCACTCTTAAGGTCGTGGAGGATTTGGTTGATCGAGATTAAGAACTTCATGTATGTCTAGTCGGGCCCCCTTTCGTTGAGGAATGGTCCCTGCACTTGGTACCTTATTTCTTTTTGTTGTTGGACTGCTTCTGATTTGCTTTCTTCTAGGCGGCTTCCGGTCCCTTCGAGGTTGCTTCAGTGCTTTGTGGTCTCACTGGCCTTCGATCTAGAGTGCATACTTCTCTGCTAAGGAGCTCGCCAAGGTTAAGTCCTATCCAAATTCTTCGAACAGAGGGTGGTATGCTGGGAGTTCATTTCTGAAAGCGCCACTGACTAATGTGTCATTGTACACGACGATCTTGGCATTCTCCACCTTGAACCTCTTCACGTAACTGCGAACTGACTTCTATAGGTCATTCTTGATGTTGAATAGGTGGTCAGATTTCTTCTTAATTAAGTGGTAAGATGAATTTTCCTTAGTGAAACCAAGGAAAGTTCGTTGAAGATCCAGATAGATTGCAGGGACAGGGTGTGAAACCAGTCTTGCACCTCACCTTGTAGAGTAGCGAAGAATATCTTGCACATAAGAGCGTCGTTGTTCCTATATAGGATCATCGCACT
This sequence comes from Heteromeles arbutifolia, assembly GCA_024362995.1. NCBI lineage: Eukaryota > Viridiplantae > Streptophyta > Magnoliopsida > Rosales > Rosaceae > Heteromeles > Heteromeles arbutifolia. The sequence goes on along the minus strand of JANCRC010000006.1, from coordinate 11,692,027 downwards.
ATGGTACTGTTTTAGATGCCTCTCTGGATTTTTATTTTCTTTGAAAAGAGTGAAATACAACATGTTGAACTTGCAATATGGGTCCGTCTACTCGACCTTGTCAGTGAAAGGTGACCTGCTTATCAGTTCACATCTTTTCAGAGTGCTTCATCAGTGGTTTAGATTCGCCAGAATCCGCATAATTGCTCGGCTAAGAGCTTTTTTACTTCCTCATGGATTTGCCTATGTTGGGGCAATGAAAACTCTGTTTACTCTGGGTGCAAACTTGTGGGTTTGTGCTGCTATTCCCAATGTCTTACTCGTCTATGCCATGGCTTTGGTGCGTGTGGTTCATCTCTGGCAGGTGGTCAAGTTACTCTTGGTTGTGTTTGGAGCTGGCTGTTAGTTAAACTTGAACCAGATTGTGTTTATGCTTCTCTCCGTCCCTTGCGTCGCCTCCTCTGGTGCTTGTTAGCAGAATCTCTCGAATGGATAGTGTGTCTGGAATGCTTGCCAGAGTGTAGATGCAACCGTGCACACTGACCCGCTGGCTAAGTCGGGAATATACTCTTCTCTATGTGCTAAGGTAGGAAAAGACATTTTCCCAAAGGCTGAGTCGAGAGTGCACACTACGAAAAAGGTCGGTTCTTGGCTGATCAACTAGCTGCTTGTTAGGACGTCATTGTAAAGAATCATCGTCATCTGCCATTGTCCTACTTCGGGACACCTCATCTGCGGCGCACTACATCTAGATAGGCTTCATGAGTTGACTCACTTTTAGGGATGGCAATTCTAACTATTAAACTCGATAGCCGTGGATAACCATCCGAATGGAACAGATTTGGGTATGGAAGTTTGGGTATATTCTGGATATGGGGAAAAACCATTTATATTATTCGGTTATGTTTATAGAGGTTCCTAAACCGTATCCATAACCGAATCCGACCCAATTAGTAAATAATATAATTTATATACAATATAATAGTATAATTATATATATATATATATGTATTTGTATATCCATTATTCGTCGAACCATTACCGTGTGAATACAAAAGTTGCATTTTGTAGGAAAGTAAAGTTTTGAATCAAAATCAATGTGAACTCAATGGTGGTTATGTGAGATATCAAAGACAAGCCAACATCATCAGTGTTTTAATTTTTATACTCAACAAGATCCATTCATTGGATCATTTTATACATCAAATGTTTAATGACAAAATTAATATCTATTAACTTATAATGTCTTAACTGAACAAATATATTTTTTGTATTGACGAAGATGGATATACTCGTTAACTGATGGGGAATCCGTTACCTAGTGGGTATGGTTATGGATAATACCCGATGGTTAATTTGCGGTTATGGATATGGTTAATTTTCGTGGTTATGGGGATGGATATAGCATTTTCGTCCCCAAACCGAACTGTTGCCATCCCTACTCACTGTGTGTTAATTGTCATTTGGGGTGGAAGAGCTAGGCTGGTAGGCATCTCTTTGAGTGGTGGAACTGTAATGAGCAGTATGTGCAAAATTCAAGCACGGATAGGGCAACCCTGTGGAAAAACGGGTGGAAATACCCCCCAGTTTAATTGCATGTCTGACAGTCGCTTTGGTCGGTACGGTCTGAGCGGCGGCCTAGGGCCACATTATGGTCTCCACCTCCCTTTTCATATTCTTCAACGTAGGGTGTTCCGTTTATCGTGGTTTCAGAATTTGCTAACATTGTATCATTTCCCTAGAATTGATCAAGGAACTTTTCTACGAAAAATTCAATGATAGGAGCCTACAAGAAATTCAACTTAACATAAATTCCGAAGAGTGAATGCGAGAGCCTTTCTCGAGGTATTAAGTTGGGCTCTCATTGAAAGCATCAATTTATGGTAGCAAATTCCGTCATCTTTAGTCTTAACGAAATTGTACCTGCAAAACAAGATAACACCTTTGATCAAGGCGATAGCCACATGTGCTCCCACGAAGTGGGGATGGGTTTTGGCTAATGAATCTCTGATGCCGAAGTCAGTTTCTCTTAAAATAGAGAGTTTATGGCTTAAGTGTGTGGCAAAAGCTTACTAGGAACTGGTAAAGATGAGTATTTATAGAGCTAGAGCCAACTATGAGTGTAGATTTTTGCCTTACACATGGTGACATCCTATTGCCATGGTGAGTCATTTGAAGTATGGATGAGGAAGAATAATCCCAAAGATATTAATTATTAGATAATATCTTAGGATTATCTGGAAAGTATCCTTGATTGGATGTGATTGAGATTCCTTCCCCATTTGAGTTGATTTTCAATTAGGAGAGTATTAAAGATATGATTGGTGATTAACCCTATCTTTAATGTCATAGTCAGCAACTCATGTGATTAGGGAGGCTGAACTGCGCGTGGATTAAATGCGGGCCTCACCAATTTAATGAGGGTGTTCTTGTCGTCTTTGGGAAAAAGTCCTTGCAGCAGCTCCATGATTTTTAGGATTAATTTTGCCTCCGCAGAAGGTATTAAGGTAAAATTTAGATTTTATAGAGAACCCCAGACTCAGTATGTTAACTCCATACAAAATAAAATTTAGAATAAAGAAACTTTCTTTTTTCTTTGAAAAGGGAAATATATTTTAAAGGGACTGAAGAACAGTTTACTACTAAAGTAGTCAAAGAAAAGGTTGAGTCCATACAAAAGGAATTTGAAAACAAGTGTGTGCAGAAATTCCTAGTGCTTTTTAGAGGCAGATTGTTTAGTTACTCTATGAGCCTGATTTTGAGGAAAAGAAGATTCCAACAAAGGCTCGACCCATTCAGATGAAAGTAGGTTAATGGAAATCTTTAAAAAATGAAATAACCATGCTTCTTTAAAAGTAGCTGATTAGCAAGAGTTACTCGTCGTGGAGTTGCTCAGCCTTTTGTGGGGAAAAATGTGGCTGAACTAGAACGAGAAGCTCCCATGTTTGTCATAAATTATAAACCATTAAATAAAGCCTTGAGATGGATAAGGTATCACATTCCTAACAAGAAACGTTTGTCGGATCGGTTGAATCAAGTAGTAATAGTTTTAAAATTTGACATGAAATCTGGTTATTGGCAGATCCAAATTGCAGAAAAGGATAGATATAAAACTGCATTTAATGTACCATTTGGACATTACAAATGGAACATAATGCCTTTCAAATTAAAAAAATACTCCTTCTGAAATCCAGAATATTATGAATGATATTTTCAATCCTTACACTACCTTCACCATTGTTTATATTGACAATGTTTGGGTTTATTCCAACTTTATAGAACAACAATTTAAACATCTAAATATCTTCTTAAAATTGGTGAAGAATGCAGGTTTAGTTGTATCTTGCAGAAAGATGAAATTTTTTCAAACCAAAGTGCGACTCTTGGGTCACAACATCCACAAAGGATTAATCCTACCTATTTATCATGCCATTATTTGTGTTGACAAATTCCTGGTTGAAAACTTGGATAAAAAGCAATTATAAAGATTCTTAGAGAGCCTCAATTATGACAAAGTCCTTTGCAAGGATCTTGTAAAAGATAGCAAGCCACTATATCAAAGATTGACAAAAAAACCCATGTTCCTTAGACAGATGAACATACTCGAGCAGTAAGACTTTTGAAAAGAAAGTCCAAGAATTACCATGTTTAGCTTTAGCCAATCCAGAAGCTTCTTTGAAACCGATGCTTCTGATGATGGGTATGATGGAGTTCTGAAACAACGAACTTAAGATGGAAAAGAACTATTGGTTCGTTTTACTGTTATAAAAGAATTGTTATCCATAGTTCATGCAGTCATTAAATTCGAAAGTTACCTTCTCAATAAAAGATTCCTGATGAGAGTGGATTATAAGGCTACCAAGGACATTTACTTAAGTTGTTAAAAACCTAGCTTCTAAGAAAATCTTTACTAGATGGCGAAACATTTTATCTGCTTTTGATTATGATATCGAATATATATATGGTGAAACTAATTCTTTGCATGATTTCTTGACTGGTGATTTTTTGCAAGGTCAACCCCAGGAAAAAAGATCGGGAACTCATTCCTTATAAGGGAAGCTCTACGTCTCACATAAATGATGGTTCTTCCTCCCAAACCAATCCAAAACCCCATATTTACCGCTTTCCCTTTTACCAAAGGCAAGGAGAAGGCTATTACAAATAACATTTTTTGTGGGACCATGATTTTCAAGGGTTGAAGTAAGGCGGATCGTAATATGCATACCTCAGAAGTTCGATCATGGACATGACAGCCTCCGAAGTTGAACAAATAGAGTAGTAATGCCACCATCATCTTGTTTCGAAATTAGTGGGCAAAGTCGACGACTTTGTTGAGATTGATCATGTTTGTTTCGCAAGATACGGAAACATAATCCATCAAGGAATCAGCATGCACCCAAAAGTAATCACACTCCTAAGATGATGCAATATCTATTTCTTAGACATCCTTTGGGATTCTCCTAGTTTAATAAGGATTCTACCATCCTAAAAAGCCTCATCCTCGACTAGTATAAATACACCATTCTAGGGTAAATCTCTGGTAATGTAACTATCGCATACTTATTCTCTTGCCACAACTTGAGTTTTATATTGCTTACTAACTGTGACTGTTGTAGAGCCTTTGACCGTCACACCCTTCCCCCTGGTCTTTGGCTTGCTCACGATTATTCTTTTACATGTTATTTAGATTTATGCATCTCCACCTCCTACAGAGAAGCACGAATATGGTTCCAACACTTTTCAATAGACAAATGCTATTCCTCTTGATGACTATAGAGAACTCTGATTGCATGAAAAATTCTAGGAGTAGCCGATAGGTTTTTTAAAGATCATGTGCGACCCCATTCAAGCCAAGATATTGGTATGAAAGAATACTGATTAAAAGTAAATCAGTAGATTTGTTGCATCACTATAGAAGCAAAACTAATAATATGATAGCCTTTTTGAAAATTCTGATCTTGAAAGTGATCATTCTTGAAGGTGGGGAAATAGTCTCGACTCTACGCGTCTTCTCTCCAGTCTTAAAATTAGGCCTCAGGGGTATAACTTTTGGGATTACCAAAAAGCATGGAAAATTGTGTGATGCTTTTAATATGAAGACCAAATCTTTTGCATCCAAAATAGGTGTGGCCTCTCAGTTGCCCCAATAAGTGTCTAACACCTATTCAATATCTTAACTTTTCTTAATTTTGTTATCATGAATTTAATAGGTGTTTGACACTTATTGAGATCACAGAGAGACCACACCCATTTTAGGCGCAAAAGATTTGGTCTCTTTAATATGCATGTTACTCCACATGATTTATTCAATTTCGCCTACATACTCTGAAAAAGTAACCAAAATGGTTCAGGACATGGTTTCTTATTTAGGGTTCCAATGCAAAATATCTTCTTCAACTAGTCCATGAATGTGATGAGGACACTTGGAGCTACATCCTTAACTAGAAAAAACAGATTTATGTTTGTTAGTGGGACAATTTAATTTAGAACACCCGAAACCTCATTCTTTTCAGGCCAGGAGAAACACGAATGAAAGAACTCGTGAAGATATATCTTCTCTCCAGCATCAAATACTTTCTTAAAGACTGAAAAACTTAAGTTTTTAATCGAACAGTCTAGCTCATCTACTTCAAAAGCAGACCTGAGAAAGAAGGTTTACAAGTTCTTGACCTCGATGACCTGGACAAAGAATGACATCAGCATCTATGTCTTCTCAACAACAGATGGAAGAAGACTTTGCAAATGATAATAAAGATAACTGTTATGGGATTCTTCCTTCAATTCCACAAATAAAAAGGCATGAAATGCTTTCCAGCTGTCTAAATTAAGACTAATGAAAACTATTCTACTTTTTTATTTTCATATAGCCTTGGGCTTTGGTCTAACGCTATAGACAAGAGTCATTCTTTTTTGTTGTTCATCTATTTTGTTGTTCATCCATATGATGTTGAGTCAGAACGATTTCTTAAAGTGAAGTTGCCACTTACTGTGCAAGGCTGCTTTAGTTTTGTTATTAAAGGAGCCTTGCTGCTCAGTTGCAAGTAAGCTTTTCTTCAAGAATTCAATTTAGTTCAAGTGTGAGTGTGCTTCCGCTCTTTTGTAACAACACTATGTTCACTCCCCTCATTTAAAGATATAATAATAAATGTAAGTTTGCTTTATGTTCCTTATCTCCTTGTTAATTTCAGTAGGAAATTTATACATTACTTTATATCTGTTTATTTCAATTTATGTTCATAATTATATTATGTTTTACATAAATGCTCTTCCATTTTATAATGAAAATTCCAATCTAGAAAGCAGGAAAGTGGTAGCAAGGGAAAAGAAAAATCCCTTGTTTGTTAGAAATGTGGAAGAGTAGGACACTATTGAATTGAATGTAGGATGAAAGATAAGATTAATAATCTTAATCTTGATGAAGGCATGGAACGACAATTGTATCAACTAATGCTAAATTCTTCTAATTTAGAAGAAAGTGATTGTGAAGTAGCAGTTCTTGAAGACAATTTTTTTTTTTTAGTCGACAACTGTATTAATCTTAATCTTTGTGTCATAAGTAGAGAAGAAGGTCTGATATTAAACTTAATTGATAAAATTGAAGATCCATTAGAGAAAAGAGAAACCCTAGAAAGATACTTGACTATGACTAAAGAAAGCCGAGAGAGAACTTTAAAAAATAAGGAAAATTAATGAAAATGGTTTGGAAACTTTGAATTTTAACCAAAAACCATGTTATAAGTTTATTTAATGGTTAGGACAAATCCAACACCAAACCAGTCCAACAAAATTGGCCCAAGCAATGAGTTTCCAGTTTTGCCCCTGACAGCAAACCTTTACCGTAGGGGTGGGCACTTGAAACTGAAGCACAAATCAAATCCAACCACATCGAACGGTTCGGTTTTGCGGTTTTGAAACCGAACCGCAAAGTAGGAAACAGTTTGGTTTCAATTTTGGCTTTTGAAAACCGCACCGAAACCGAAACTGCACCTCAAATTAAATGTCATCTTTTATATGGTTGTTTGTTAGAGTCCATACATTTAGTATTGGACTTAACCACACTAGAATGTCATTCCTTTCCACCCCTATTCTATTCAACAATTATCACTCATCAATGCAGCCTTTCGAAGAGAAAGGGCTATATTGCATTTCTTTAGGAAACGAACAGTAGATTAACAAAAATCATTCCGAGCTTCTCCATAACAAACCATGTTCTTAGATTTGATAACCACAAGCTTATCAGTAGATGGTGCAAATTAACACTTGCATTAGGATTAACATGTAATTAATTTTATTGGTGCAAATTTACATACAACGTTTTTGGTATTTTACCATTAGTAATTAACATTTAAAGGTGCAATATATATATGGAGTTGGAATATATGTCAACTGTTACAAGCAAATATAGTGTGTTGACTTATAAACAATTCTCCCATCCTCCTCATTTACATGTTCAATGCAGGCCTTATTATGCTAATCAGCCTCTGCTGCAACGTACAAATCTCCTTCGTGGCCAAGTGAAAACATGCAGACGATCCTATTTTATTAATTTTCAGCATAAATTAACACTTGCATTAAATAGGTGTAAACATGTATTGTTTGAAAAATGAGACAGTCTTATGTGTAGATAGGTGATGATTTTAAATTGTAAATTTTTTTCTCAAAAACCAAACCGAAACTGTTTGAAACCGCATTGAACCGAACCAAACGGTTTGGTTTCATTTCGATTTTGACTTCAAAACCGCACCGAACTACACCTCCAAAAGTTTCGATTTCGGTTGCGGTTTTACTCAAAACCGCACCGAACCGAACCGTGCCCACCCATACTTTACCGTTTAATCACTCTCCCCCTCTCTAGAACTCTTCGGCCAATCTCTATTTCTCGATCTTTCTTTCTCCCTTTCTCAATCTCTCCATCTAATCTTGATATCTTCTTTGCACGAAAATAATACCTTCATTTTTGCAATCGAATCGGATCGAATTTGTCTCTCTTCCTCTCTCGACCTCGACCTAGTCGCTTTTTCGTTTTCAATTTAATTCAAATTCCACCATTTTTGAATCAATCGAATCGATCGAATCCGTTAAGCACAAGCGAGCTTCAGCATCAGCATCAGCAGGTGTGCATACGACATATGGACTGGTAGCATATGGACTGTTGAGATTTGATTTCATATGGACTGGCATGCATCAGCAGGCATGCATACACAAGCGAGTTTCCCACTGTTGAGGTTTGCAGGTTGGTTACATTTGATTTCATATGGATTTACTGCTATAGCTATTAGCTAGAAAAACAATATGTGGAAAATATAAACTAAAGGGTTTAGTTTTTGGTGAATTATTTTCTAATTTTTTGTAGGAGTTGACGTCTGGCAATCATTCTTTTATATTTGAACTTAGGGATGTACTATCCACACACCCATTTTTACTTCTTACACCCCTTGTTAATTTATGTCTGTTGATCTTCTTCAATTCATCTAATCCGATGGTCGAAAACTAAAAAAGTGTGGGAGAAGTAAAAAGGGATGTGTGGATATCACACCCCTTGAACTTATTAAATGAAGACAAATTGGTACTGCTACTGTTGAAAGTTTGGAGTTTATTCTATGCAGTTTTTTGGAATTTGAATGTGTCCCTTCAATTTTTTTTTTGTGTATTTTGGATGAATGTGGACAGACTTGTCATATGCAGCTTTTGTATCAGCAGCACTAGAAGGACTCAAGGTTCATTTGGTTGAAAAGAATATTTAAAATAGCAAATTCGGGGTTGGATAAGAGAACTAGGTTGTTAATTTGGCAAAGTATCTGATATAAAATTAATATATTTCTTCATTTTCTTACCATACAAATACTGTTTATGATTTGGACAATGTTGTTCAATTCTATATGCCCAGGTTTTTCCGAATGTTATGGTGGGAACCAAAAGCCACACAAAGATAAGTTCATGGTTGTCTGAGAAAGTGAAGATAACGCTGATATCCATTCTTTGACCAACAAAAAAAAGAAGTCCTCCAGAAGTTATTACAACTAAAAACCTCTATTTCAGATTATACAACTCTATTATAAAGTTAAAACAAATTCTAACTACTCTCGACGAAACGAGCGTTGCATAAGTTCCGTGTCATTTTTTTTGTGAATCTGTCTCTTGCATAAATAGCTCTCGCAATGGTGTCTGCAGTTTCAGCTCCGGGTCAACTTCAGGAAGTGGCGAGAAATAGCAATATTAAATTGGTGTCATAATGAATAAATTTATGATAACAATGTTAAATTTACTGATGGGTTTTTGTTTGATTTTTTCGAATCGATGGATGAGGAATGATGAGTTTGGTTTACCATTGACTTGTTGGTGTTGGGATTTTCTAATATTCTGAATGGTGTAAAATTTTAGCTTTTCACTCTAAAATTAACTTCTTTTAGCCATTGAAGTACTTCAAGGATAAAAAAGTGATAGGATTTTGTGCTTCTTTGTCGATTTGGTGTTGTTTTCAATTTGATTCACATATATATATATATATATATATATATATATATATATATATATATATATATATATTGTATTGAGCAAGTATTTGGTAAATGAGAGGTTCGTAATGCTGCTACATGGTATATACCGCATCGTTGTCTTCGACTATATATGTTGTATTAAGCAAATAAACTCACACTTGTTTACGAAATGAACTAAAATTACACACTGTGTCTAGAAGGTAACAAAATAAACAATAGATCTGGAATTACAGCAAAATAAACAACACTATTTCTGAAAGTGAACCAAAATAACCCACACTATTTATGAATCTATAGCAAAATAGCAAACACAATTTCTGAAAGTGAACCAAAATAACTCATATTATTTCTGGAACTACAACAAAAAAACACACACTACTTATGAAACCAAACCAAAATAATTCATATTGTTTATGGAAGAGAACAAAATAACTCACACTATTTCTGAAACACTATTTATTGAACTGCAACAAAATAATTCAAATTATTTCTGAAAGTGAACTAAAATAACCCACATTATTTTTGAAAGTACAGTATAATAATCCACGCTATTTTTGAAACTGAACCAAAATAGGGATTGATAAGCAAATGGCATGTGACGATAAGCAAATGTACCAAAAGGGCACGTGAAAGTGGTCTTTTCTTGGTCCTCCGGTGCTATGACAATCTGATTATAACCTGAATAACCATCAAGAAAACAATAAAAAGCATGACCAGCTAACCTTTCAAGCATTTGATCAATGAATGGCAAAGGGAAGTGATCCTTCCTTGTGGTGGCGTTGAGCTTCCTATAATCGATGCAAACCCTCCAACCTGTTTGGATTTGAATGGGTACAAGTTCATTTTCTGCATTTGGCACCACAGTTACTCCAGATTTCTTGGGAACACATTGAACAGGTGAAACCCAACGGCTATCAAAGATAGGATAGATCACTCCACAATCAAGTAGCTTGATTATCTCCTTCTTCACAACTTCCATCATTGGAGGGTTGAGTCGGCGTTGAGCCTCTCGAGATGTTTTAGACCCCTCCTCCAAAAGTATACGATGCATGCAAGTGGTAGGGCTGATTCCCTTGATGTCGGCCAATGTCCAACCAATTGCTGTTTTGTGCTCTTTTAGCACCTTCACCAACTTTTCTTCCTCTTGTGCCGTGAGTGTGCTTGAGACAATGACGGGCAAAGTCTCTTCTGCTCCCAAGAAAACATACTTCAAATGGCTTGGCAATGGTTTAAGTTCAAGGGAAGGTGGCTGCACAACTGAAGGAAGTAACTTATTAGTCGAACTGAACTTGAAATTGGGAGCAAAAGCTTACCAGATTGTGATGGAGTTGATTCAAGTGCAGCCACCATCTCAATCACTTCTTGAATAAGGGGCAGGGCAAGGATAAGGTCATGCATGCCGCGGGTGAGCATGGGTGTTGTCCCTTCGTTCTTGAGTCCCATTCCATTTGTAAGGACTGTTTCAAGTACGTCCTCATTCAATTGTTCAAGATGTTCCTGCGCCAATTAATCAATTATATCAATAGAAAAACAAGAATGATCATCACTAGGATACTTGATAGATTCAGAAAGATTAAAATCAATAACTTCCCCATCAAATTCCATTGTTAAGGTTCCTTTAAACACATAAATCTTGGTGCGGGCAGTTTTCATGAATGGCCTTCCAAGGAGGATTGGCAATGAAGGAGAATGGTCCGAGTCTTCCATTTCAAGCACATAGAAGTCCGCCGAAAAGATTAAGTGATTGACCTACACTAAAACATCTTCCAAAACTCCTTTTGGATAGGCGTTAGAACGATCTGCCAATTAAATAATCACACCATCATTTTTCAGCTCGCCTAAGTTCATAGATGCATAAATTGAATAAGGCATGACATTAATTGATGCACCTAAGTCTAACATGGCATGTTGAAAACGATTATTGCTAATAACACAAGGAATTGTAAAACTACCGGGATCCTTGCATTTAGGGGGCAGTTTACGTTGCAAGACGGCTGAGACATTTTCACTTACCTTTACAACCTCCAACCTCCTTGTTTGAAATTCTCTTCCTAGTTGTGCAAAGTTCTTTTAAAAACTTGGCATACCTTGGAATTTGTTTAATTGCATCCAAAAGTGGTATATTGACTTGTACTTTTCTAAACGTGTCCAGAATGTCCTTTTCAGCCTCCTCCTTCTTCGATTGAATAAATCTGCGAGGAAAGGGTACATTTGGAGGAACAACGTTAGAAATAATCGAATTTGGAACCTTTTTACCTGTGGTGGATGGATTGGGTTGCTTAGGTGGCTGCGGCAATAGTGGTTCTACCCTTGCCGTGGGTTGTGCTTGTTCCTCCTCTTCTATCAACAACTTCTCGTCCTCTTTTAGATGTGATTTGGAGGGTTGTGGGTCTGTTCCAACTTGTTTTCCACTTCGCAACATGATGGCTTTTGCAGATTTGAATCCTCCATTTGGGTTGACAACGGTTGAACTTGGCAACTTGCCGTGCTCTCTGAATTGGCCCATGAACTCCGCAATCTGTCCCATTTTCTTCTTCAACTCATCTACCTCCTTGGCTTGATTTTGCATTCCCTGCGCTAATGTAGTTAGTAACTTGAACGTATTATCATCATTCATTAATGTACCTGAGTTGGATTGGGCAGATTGTTGTTGGGATTGAATGGGTGCGTATAGCCATTGGTAAAATCCCGAAGGTTGCTGCCTAAATGCACTTTGTTGTTGGGTTTGTTGGGGCTCCCTCAACTTGAAATTTGGATGATCTCTCCAACCTGGATTGTATGTATTCGAGAAATTATCACTCCTTGGTTAGTTTTGGTTCCCAAAACCCAAGGCATTGGCAGATTCCCACCCTCCATTCTCGATCAATTGAGGGCATTGATCCGTGAGATGCCCTTGTGTGGAGCACATGCCATACGCAGCTACACTTTGCATTTTGGATACATCTACGACCTGTGACACAAGAGTAGTGAGGTTAGCTAATTGAGATTGAATATCAGAAATTGCACTTACCTCATTCACTTGTGATTGTTGCCGTGGGGTGTCTCTTCCTCCAACGGCTTCATATTGTTGTGCATTCAACGCTCCATTTGCAATTAAGATCTTTGCAGCCATCGGGTTTTGTCCACCAAAGCTCCTCCTGCTGAAGTGTCAAGCATTTATCTTTCAATGGGGAGAAGTCTTTTATAGAAGTATTGAAGAAGAAGCTCTTCCTTCATCTGGTGTTGTGGACAAGAAGCAACTAACGTTTTAAAACGCTCGTAATAGGCTGGAAACGACTCCTCTTGGTTTTGTTGGATGCCACTAATTCTCTTCCTCAAGAGAATGACTCGTGAGGTTGGGAAAAACTTCTCTAGGAATGCTCGTTTCATGCTCTCCCAATAGGTAACTGTTCCAGGTGCCAATTCATACAACCAATCCTTAGCCTTGCCCATTAGTGAGAATGGAAAGGCCTTCATCTTCAATATGCTTCTATCGACATTGACAGGGGTCATGCTTGAGCAACCAACTTCAAATTCCTTCAAGTGTTTGTTGGGATCCTCCATGGACAGCCCATGGAATTTCAGGATGTGGTGCAACAAACTGGATTTCAATTTGAAATCTTCGGTCGTTCCTTGAACAGTCGTGGGGTACTGGATGCATAAGGGTGCGGCATTGTCCAATCCCAAAGCAGAGAGCTTCTTGATTGTTCGATTGTCCGCTGCCATGACTTGTACTTCTTCCTCTTCTATCTCGTCTTCTTCAAGCTCAGGTTCAGGGCTAGGTGGATTAGATTCTTGCTGGTTTCTCTGCCTTCTCAAAGTCCTCTCGAAATCGTCGTCAAAGTCCAAGATATTCTTACGAACAGTTTGAGAACTTCTAGTCATAAACTAGTACCTAAAAATAAGAAAAACAAAACTAAGTCAGTAACTAAAACAAAAACACACGAAAATAAACAAAAAGAAACAACAAGGGATTAGCAAAGTTGCTAATCCCCAGCAACGGCGCCAAAAACTTGATGCTATGTTAAACAACACACAAATTAAACCCACTTGTTGTAAATTGTAGTGAAGAATGTAAGTAGGGATCGTTCTAGGCCGGGGATTAGGAGGGATTGCTAAAACACTTGAAACTGACTTAAAAATGTAAAACTAAGTTTAAAACACTAAACTAGACTCAAAGAATGCAAAACAAACTGAAAAGACTCAAAACTAACTATAATGACTCAAAACAACTTAAAACAACTAATTAGAATCAAAGCAGACACTAAGGGTGATTTTGGACGAAAATTGGTTTTACTTTGACTCAAAACACTTAAAAACACAAAGTTGGATAGATTCTAACTAATTTGACACTTTAAAGTAAAAGGGGGGGGGGTTTGGTTTTGACGAATTTGAAAACTAACAAAGTAAATTAAGAACTAGACAGATTTAGGCACGAAATTGGTGTTTTGAGTGGATGATGGGCTGGCTAGAGGGTTCTTCTCCACACATGACACACTTGCATACAACTCAATCTCCAGTTGTTTCTTTCAATAAGCCATGAATCTCAACGCCCCAAGTTAATTAGGTACGCTTAAATTAACCCTCAGATTTCTCCCAAGTTAATTAGGTACGCTTAAATTAACCCTCAGATTTCTCTTATGTCATTGAATTGGACGGAAATAGCGCATCGCAATCAAATTATTCTTCAAGAGTTCCCTACATGAAAGCGCATAATAGAGAAACAATCAAAGATAATTACGGTCTATGAAAATCATAAGCGTTGACAAGGCATTCGTAACTATGAAAGCGCATGATACTCCTGCCAGGAATCTACTTAACACAATCGTGACCAGCGACCTTCACTACTTGTGAATATAAGTTCATAACAATTAGGTGAAACTCCCTTATATTCTAGCATCAGATTTATGCATGTAAATTAAGTGTGCACTCTCAACCCACATACACAAATAGTTAAAGCAAACAGTTAAGTAAATTGAATTCACAACTTATGAATTCACAACTGGATGTAATCAATTCATATTGCAAGTATAATCATGGTTTCGAATTCCCCCTAGCCAAGAAGGGTTTAGTGCCTCATGTTCACAGCAAAACAAAGATAAATAAACTTAAACATTGAAAACAAAGAATGAATTACACCTAAAATGTTCCAGCAATCCAACTTGAATGGCAAGCACGTCCAAGGGCTCTTCTTCTTCCTCTTTGCTGCGGCACAAGGTATGGTTGATGGTTTGGGTGGTGAATTGTATGAGAGAATGGCTAGGGATGTGTTTCTGATGGAGAATGGAATGATGTAGGCTGCGGCACAGGGGCTTTTTAAAGCTAAAAGGAATTTAAAACCCTAACTTAATTTGGTTAACAGAAATTAATTCAAATCCCTTAAAAGAAGGGAAATAAAATCAGAATCCTAGAGAAAAAGGGTAAGGATATGCGGCAGATGAGTTTAAAGGAAAAAGAATGTGCTTTTAAGGCAGAAAATGGGAAAGAACCCTCTCCCTTGTGCTGCAAGGTTAAGAAACAAAAAAAGGAATGTGATTTGGTTCAGAAAACAGGAAAGAAAAGCCTCCCTTGCAAGGCAAGGAAGGGGAAAGGAATATGAGGGTGCAGCTTGGACTTTTAAGGTAAGTTTAGGCTTCTAGAACAACCAATTAAGTGCCCTAACATATTTTGGAATCCTTTTGTGGCTGGAATATAGGTGAGGAAGGATTAGGAAACTTCCAAACCAAGAATAGAAACTTTCAGGAATGGAAACCTCCAAGAATAGAAACTTCCAACCTTAGAAACTTTGGCTTCCAATTTTGAACTCTTCATTCTTCATTTGTCTTGAATCCAATTCTTCACATCATCATTCAATTTTAAGCTCATTTGATCTTCAATTTTGTCCATCCATTTAGCTCCAAGCATGTGCAATCCATCTAGTGCCCAAAACTACTCCAAAATGCACTTTCTTGCTCCTTTAGCCTTTGGACCTACAAACATACGAAAATAGCTTAAAATACTAAAATAACTAAGAATTATGCCCACAGTGGCAGAGGAAGACAGCAGACCCAGGGACGTATCAACAACCTTTCGCTGCAGGATGCTCATAACAATCTGGACTTGATCATGGGTACGTTAAATATTCTTAGTCATTATGCTAAAGTGTTGATTGATTTTGATGCTACACATTATGTGATTTCTCATACGTTTGCTCAATTGACATAACCTCAATCTTCATCCCTTAGGTATGAGTTGGAGTTTGCTATGCCTAGAGGGGAAAAGTTTTATGTAGATTATGTTTGCTCAGGTTGTCCCATATTAGTGGAGAATGTGGTTATGCCTGCTAACCTCACTCCGTTAGACATTGTGGATTTTGATGTGATTTTAGGCACATATTGGTTGCATTACAATCGTGCCCAGATTGACTGTTACGAGAAATCAGTGACCTTCCATCGTCCTGGATTACCTGAGGTTACATTCTTTGGTGAGCCTAGTGGATTGAGTCATGGTATTATTTCAGCTGTGAGAGCCAAAAAGTTACTAAAGAAAGGTTGTCAATGGTACTTGGCTCACGTGGTACTAAATGATGATGCTCCGGTTAGTGTGGAGAATGTCAAGGTGGTCAGACACTTTTCTGATGTTTTCCCTGATGATTTACCTAGATTGCCGCCAGACAGAGATGTGGAGTTCGCTATTGATTTACTTCCAGGTACTGATCCTATTTCTTTAACTCCTTATAGAATAGCTCCTACGGAGTTAAGAGAATTGAAGGTTCAGTTGCAAGAGTTGGTTGATAAAGGTTTCATTCAGCCTAGTACTTCACCTTGGGGAGCCCCAGTTTTGTTTGTTCAGAAGAAAGACGGTACTTTGAGGCTTTGCATTGATTATAAGCAATTGAATCAGGTAACGATTAAAAATCGTTATCCATTGCCTCGTATTGACGATCTTTTTTATCAACTCCGAGGTGCCTGCGTATTTTCTAAGATTGATCTAAGGTCTGGTTATTATTAGTTGAAGATCAAGAGGGATGATGTTCCTAAAACTGCTTTCAGGACTCGTTATGGTCATTATGAGTTTCTTGTGATGCCATTTGGATTGACGAATGCACCAGCAGCTTTCGTAGGTTTGATGAATAAGGTGTTTCAGCAGTATTTGGATAGATTCTTCATTGTCCTTATTGATGACATTCTAGTGTATTCTAAGTCGAAGGCAGACCATGTTCGACATCTGACTTTGGTGTTGAAGAAGCTAAGGAAACATCGATTGTATGCTAAGTTCAGTAAATGCCAATTCTGGTTAGATCAAGTTGCTTTCTTGGGGCATGTTGTTTTAGCTCAGGGTATTCAGGTAGACCCTCAAAAGATAGTAGCTGTGGAGAATTGGGAGCAGCCACAAACCGTCACCGAGGTACAGAGTTTTCTTGGCTTGGCAGGTTATTATCGACGATTTGTTAAGGATTTCTCAGTTATGGCTTTACCACTAACGAGGTTGACCAGGAAGGAAGTTAAATTCGAGTGGGATGATAATTGTGGACAGAGTTTCCAGCAGTTGAAGTATTATCTCACTCATGCTCATGTTTTGACTCTTCTCGATGGTAGTGGTAATTTTGAGAGTTACAGCGATGCTTCTTTGAATGGCTTGGGATGTGTGTTGATGCAGCATGGTAAGGTAATTGCTTACGCTTCACGTCAGTTAAAGCCTCATGAGATGAATTATCCTACTCATGATTTGGAAAGTATTATCGTTGATGTGAAATGTTGAAAGTACCCTTGGTCGTTTTGTGTCTTGTGTGACTTGTAATATTATGGTGGTCCAAATTCTTAATTTCCTATTATTTTGGACCCAATAGGATGTGAGATTTTTAGTGTTTGGGATTGGTTGGATGCATTTGGACCACACACACCACACTTTCTCACTTTCCCGTGTACTCTCTCTCTTATCCCTCTCGGATTTTTCAGAAAATCCGTACAAAATGTACGGACGAACCTCAAACCAACCCAAATCCTCACAGATCGACCATTTGGAGTTCATACTCGAGTTCTAGGTAGCCTAAGGGTCTCAACCATATCATTTTCAGCTAGTAGAACCTTTGAAATCCTGAGAACCTAAGAACCCAGATTTGTGCACTGTTCATGCACACGTAAATGCGTGATTTTTAGAAGATTCTAAAGCCACAGGAAGCTTTATAAGGTCTTCAAGAAGCTTGGGGAATAACGTTAATGTGTTTTGGACGTCGGGAAGTCGAGATCGGCAAGTTTGAAGTTTGGCTGGATTATCAAGGAATTTTTCAGCGTGATTCCGTGATTTTTGGAGCTTGAAAGTGGTAAGGGTGTGTTCTATTTGTCATAAGCTTTATTTTGGTTCAAGTTTTGTGAAATTTGGTTGAAAAATAGACGAGATATGAAGGTTTCTGTGTTTTCCCAGTTTCCGGTAAATGCAGCGGCGACCGGTGCCAGCTCTGGCGACCCAAGGACAGAGACGAAGAATATTCCGTCAACTTAACGGAATATTCCTAACGGAAGTTAACGACGTCAGGTTAGTTTTAACAAAATATGCTTGCTTTTGGACGGAATATTCCTGACGGTGTAAACTGACGCTGTCAGTGTGCCAAGCACGTGGCCGCGCGTGGGGGAGCATCTGGCCGTGCCTTGGCCGGCGTGTGGGTGATCGAAAAATTTTTCTAAAAATATGGGGATGTTCGTGAGGGTGAGTAGGTCTCAGTGGTATATTCATATTCCCAAATTGAGCAATATGTGAGAAGTTATTACCAAGTTTTGTTTATGTGCTCTTAAGTGACGTTATTTCAGTTATTCCTTTTATAGGCGAGGCTTATCCGGAGGACGAGCGTAACCAGGCTAGGCACGGGGGTTACGACCCTTCGACTTATCTGTGAGTGGGCAGTTGTTTTCAGTATATATATATATATATATATATATATATATATATATATATATATATATATATGTATATAGATATATGTATACACTTGACATTTTTTCCAGAAAACGTATTTAAAGGAAATGTGTTTTAAATGTCATGCCATACTTGCATCGTATTTTAGCATATGCAATATCATGATTATGCATATTGTTGCATGGTGCTGCGGAGGCCCAGGTAAGCCACATGTGAGTATATTAAGCTGGTAATGATTATGAGATAAATGATGATGTTGTGATGCATATTGAGCTCATTAATCTGCACCCCGGTGTTAGAGCTCCCGCCCTGAGTTAGGGGCACAGTCCTTCACGTGATGTTCACCTCCCGCTCTACACGCTCATCTTAGATCCAAGTTAGATGCACAGTCCTGTCGTATAGACCACTTTCAATGGGTTCGACTCGTAGGTGACCCGCGATTAGTGCACAGTCTTCATGTGATCGTAGCACTATATCGTATTTATTTTACACCTAGTCCTGTCGGTCAGACCACATGAGGTGGTTCCGACTCGTGTGCAGATATGTATATACATGATGAGATATGATGAGATATATGACGTATATACATGATGAATTATGTGATGAGATATGAGATTGAGATATGATTGAAATGAGCTCTAGAATCGCCATATAGATCACGTCAGGTGACTTCGGCTAGCAGATGATTATTATGAATTGCATCACTTGGTTTACAGTTGATATTTCATGATATTGGGTATGGTATACATATAAATATGAATCTTGATATACTGAACATGATTTGAATTATATTTACATATTCTATTTTCTAGGAAAACTATACTTGTTTTACAACGAGGGGTTAATATATTCAAAGGAAGATAAGGTTTTCATATAAGCTTCGTTTTACAGACCTACTCAACTTTGTTCTTCGCCCCTCCAAGTTCTGAGTAGAATTCTCGTTGTTGGCGTAACGAAGGCTATCAAGGCAATTTCTGATAGATCACCATCCATGTAGGATCACCTAAGGGTATCGGTTATTTAGTACTTTATTCTGCTTGACTGCAACTAGACTTCTATGCTCTGTATTGCTAGTGTTTCGATTTTAATTTATCCGTAAATTCTATTCTTTATCACTTCCGCAATGCGCATACGTCACGCTCATGTGACGGCCAGCATGCCCTGATTCGGGTCGGGGTGTGTCAGATTAGGTATCCAATCCCCAACAAAAGAGATTTAATAAAGAGACTTTCTCAATCAGTCATTTTTTCAAAATTTGATATGAAGTCAGGTTTTTGGCAAATTCAAATTCATGAAAATGATAAATACAAAACAGCTTTTGTAACACCTTTCGGTCATTATGAATGGAATGTAATGCCTTTCGGCCTCAAAAATGCTCCCAGTGAATTTCAAAATATTATGAATGAGATTTTTAATCAAGCCAACGGCTGATGATGATGTCGGGGCACTGTGGAATCACTTTGCTTTGTTTCTGAAATGATGGATGAATAGTAAAAGTGATTTTACTATTCATGAATAGTACTTTATCTGAATGATTGCTGCTACTGCCGATGCTGCTTTTGGTGATAAGATCATATGTCTGCTACTGTAAGATTTACATGGGTAAAAATTTAAAATGATTACAAATTATTACATTTTGATAATTCAAATTGCATATGGGTCTTATGAGTCTTCGAAATAGGCTGGGGCCTGATGATGAGACGAGGTGTCTAAAGCGGCGTCTGAAGCGTCAGAGTCCAAGTCTGAGGCTTCTTTCTGTAATGAAGCCATTTCTGCTAAAAGCTGCTTGGCTAAAACTGTGAGCTGAGAGGATTTCTCTTTTTTCTTGGAATCGGATGACTTGGATTTTCCTCTAAGGGAGGAAGAATGACTAATGTCTAATAATGATTAAACTTGAGCTAGAATATCTGGCAATGCCTTTGAAGCTGAAGGAGTTTGGATAGCTGTTGGTGAAGGAATGAGATCGACTGGGAATTCGGCAAGAACCAAATCAACAATTTTTTGTCTGTCGAACTCATCCCACCATTTGACAAATTTTGATCTATAGATCTCTCATGTTTCAATTTCATAATTCCATTGCATAATCCAAGGGACTTTATATTTTAACATAAATAAAGCAAGTAATGTAATTCTGTCGCTAAAACGGTTGCGATTAAATTTCTTCTGGAAACCAGATGAGAGAACTTGCATGAGATCTTCTGGGATGAGACTGGCTGTTGGGCCGTCAGTAGACCACCATCTTGGAAACCAAGCTAGAAAGATTAACTTAAAATTCTTGTCAAAGGTTACAAACCATGAGTGACTAAAGTCTTTTGTTTGATGAAGGAAGATATTGGTCGAGGCTTGGATATAATCAAAATAATCATAATTGTTGATTGGAATTGGGATATGAGGTGTATGAAGGGGTTTAGTTTGATAAAGAGGGAGTCTCCATTGCTGTTCAGTTACAAATTTTTGGATATGAAGAGAATGATACAATATTTTGCTTTCATGAGTTCTTCTGAAAATTGGTTTTATGGCTACAGATTCTATTTCCATTAAAATGGCTTGGTAGTATTTGAGGGTTTTGTGAGATTCTGTGGGTTTATAATGTAGGTTGGGTGGAAACACAGTTTTGGCTATTTTTTCTGGTTTTTTATTTTGCTAAGTATTGGAAGGGATGCTGAAAAGGTATTCCATTGGGTTTTTCTTAACATAAGGTGATGTTTTGGTGAAGCTGGTTGGTTGAGAAGGTGATGGATGAGACATCGATGAGTATGGGTCATATTGTTGGACTAAAGCCGTTTGGTAATTTGGTCTGGGTTGTTGGTAGTTTGGGCAGAAATTTCCTATGGTTGATCCTAAAGGAGTGAATCGGTTGGTTATGGCTAAGGCCGACGAAGAACCGGGAATAAGTTCTTGATTTGGTGGTGGTAATGTGGCAGGAAGCCTTCTTTGATTAGGATTTGACATTCTTCCCCTGCAAAAATTCTCTGGTTAGGAAATCAGGGATGCAATTTTGGCTGCCTTTAATGTATTCAATTTCAAAATTAAAGATACTTTATATGGCTTGCCAACGTGCAAAAATTTGTTTTGATGCAATGTTTAAAACATCTTTTTGTAAAACATGCTCTACAGATTTGCAATCGACTCTAACAATAAATTTTTGATTTAATAAATCATCTTGAAATTTGCTAATGCATAATACAATGGATAATATCTCTTTCTTAATAGTACTATAATTACTTTGTGCTGGATTCCATACTCCTGAATGAAAACGAACAATTTGTTCAGGAGATCCGGAAGAAGTTTTTTGCTTGAGGGTACCTCCATAACCAATATCAGATGCATCGGTTTCAACTATTTTAAATAAGTTGGGAGTTGGAATGCCAAGATAAGGCAAAGTCTTAACATGTGTTTTAATCTGTTTGACAATAGAAGTATGAGTAGGAGACCACGCTGGAGGATTATCTTTCAAACAATCAAACAAAGGTTTACATTGTTGTCGAAGATAAGGATAGAATTCTGAGACATAATTTAATGATCCAAGGAATCTTTGTAACTGGGTTTTGTCAGTAATCTGATCAGAAAATTTATCAGCAAATTGGATGACTCGATCTATTGGCGGAATGGTTGACTGATGAATATTGTATCCAAAAAATCTAATGTTGGTTTGAAACAATTTAACCTTGGTTGCTGAGACAACTAATCCATTGGACTTAATTATCCTAGCAAACAAATGGAAATGTTTCCAATGTTCATCTATAGACTTTGAAAAAATAAGAACATCATCAATATAAACAATTGAAAAATGACTATATTGATTAAAAATCTCATTCATAATATTTTGAAATTCACTGGGAGCATTTTTGAGGCCAAAGGGCATTACATTCCATTCATAATGACCGAAAGGTGTTACAAAAGCTGTTTTGTATTTATCATTTTCATGAATTTGAATTTGCCAAAAACCTGACTTCATATCAAATTTTGAAAAAATAACTGATTGAGAAAGTCTCTTTATTAAATCTCTTTTGTTGGGGATTGGATACCTAATCCATTCCAAAACTCCATTCAAAGGTTTATAGTTAATAACTAATCCAGGAGTACCTCTTTCTAACTCTGCATTTTTCTGAGCATAAAAAGCTGGGCAAGACCATGGTGATTTACTTTTCCTAATGATTCCTTTATTAAGGAGTTCTTGGATTTCTGTTTTGTAGAATTCCATAACTTCTTGACTCATTTGAATTGGTCGAGCTTTGGTTGGGATTTTTTATTCATGAAATTCCTTGATATAAGTTTAACAATGTGTTGTTTTCTGTGCCAAAAGGCATTGGGAATATCCGAGCAGATTTCATTAACAAGTTTCTTTTGAAAATTATTAATGGTTTCTCCCAAATTTTTATTTGTTAGCTGTTCTTCAACTCGTTTGTGATTAATTTCTTCCTTTAAGAAATTAATTTGTTGTGACTTATTAGTGATCAAATTGATGGTTTTTGAAATGCTATTTTTCTGTAAGTATTTCAATTTTTTGAGGTCTGTTTCAGTACAGAACTCAAATATGGCTTTCTGTCCTAAAACCTTGGTGGTAATCCGATTATGATGGACCTTAAAAGGATATAAAAGAGCTATGAAAGGAAGACCTGGAATGACTGGGTCTGAAATGTTTTTTATTAAAACAAATGGGGTTTTTAAACAAACATTGTCTTGACAAACATGGGCAGTCTTTTTGAACAGACATGTTTAAGAACTTGGACAGTCTTTTCGACTTTAAGTTCTTTCATCATTTGATCTATTTTTTGACCTGTGGAGGTTGTTTTCAAAGCGGTTGTGTTTGTAGAAGATTCTGGGAAATTAATGAGGGGTTTTTCTCTGACTGAGGATTTTAGTTGAGACAATTTGTCAATTTTGGTTTCAATTTTGTCTAATTGTTTACCTATGGTATGAAGACTCTGGTTGGTGAAATTGTTTTGTTCAATGACTGGTTTAATCGTTGAATCGTCTTTGAAAAGTTTGAAGCGAGTGACTGTGATATGGGTATTACCCTTTGTGATAAGAATTGTTTCTTGGGGAGGATGACTAGAGGAGACAACAGTCTTGTCTTCTTTAAGCCAATTTTCTTTGGTTATTACTTTTAATTTATTTTCTGACTCATAATATTTTTTAACGAAATCGAAGAAAATTACTTCAAATCTGTATTTGTTCATGAAACTTTTCCATTCTTCACAAATTTCTATTTTTTGTTCTTGTGTATATTTGTTTCGGAAAATGTTTCTTCATGGAATATTTTCTGGTGCCTCAATATCCGCATTGAGTCTTTTCTTGTTGTATTTAAATGGCTTATTTAAAACTAGAAGTTGATGGTTAACCTGATTTGCTTCGAAATCAGATTCTGTTGGAGAAGTTTGTTCTCCTTGGTCTTGAATATTGGGTTGATATCTTGGATGAGTAACTTGTGAGGATGTTTCTATTGATTTTAATTTTATGTTGATTAGGTCATTAACTAATTCTTGTTGAGTGACAGTTGAACTGGTTTCTACTGCCTTTAATTTTTTGTTGATTAATGAATTAATCAAATCTTGATCTTGACCCATCCTTTCATTTGGTATGGATCAAAAAAAAGAAGTCCTGCTAGGGGCAAATGATTTTTGAGAGTAAGAAGACTCACAAGATTTTCTGGCTGGGCGGTCAAAGTTAATTTTAACAGTTCCGTCGAAGTATTGCTCTATATTATCTAGATTGACTAAACTATTTTGCACTGCAACTGATTTGCTTTCATTAATCAAACACTAATCTGAGGGCAGACTGATATCTGACCACCTAATGGTTCTGGGTATTTTAATGTTTGCATTTTCTTGGTTTGTTTGAATGAGAAGAGTATGATCTTTAGGACTTTTGGTTAAAGCCTGAAAGTTCATGTTTGTGTCAGTGACTTTGTAATAAACTCTGTAAATTAATGCCACAGGCTGTGTTCCTTCAAGGACTTGATATCCTGAAGTTTTGGTATTTAATGTGAGTGCTTTCACCATGTGAGGATCTGAAAGACTTATCGTAAGGTCTGGAAAACAGTCGAAGTGGATAGGTCCGTTGTAAAGGCTAGACTCAATCATTCCAAGTATGCTATCACTAAAGTTAGTGAATCTTGCATCTCGGAGACATAACAAAATAGAGGTGTTAAGACCTCTTCGTGTTAAAGGTTTGACGACTATTTGGACTAAGCCGATATGAATATAGTTATGATCGTCTTTTATATGGGATATGATATGCTCAGGTGTGAATAGTTGACATGTTTCATGTTCTTTGCTAAGAGCATATGCTTTTTCTACCATTTTAACATGATGTTCAGTTCTAAAAGAGGCTACTGACCATTTCTTTTTGTAAATATTTTTGCTAGAAACTTTGGGGATATTCCAATCTCCAAAGTCAACACTGTTATCAGTTTGAAAATCAAGTTTTTGTTCTTCACTAACAATATCTGGGATAGTTCCAAGACTGGATCTAGAGTTAGTGCTGGCCATTGAATTAGATCTAAATAATCTACTCATGAAATTCAAAAATCAGACAAGCAAAATACAGAAAACTTAAATATATCACCTTCCTCGCGTATTAGCTAAACTCCATCCCCACTCAAACCCAGTCATTGTAGGTCTTCCTTTCATAGCTCTTTTATATCCTTTTAAGGTCCATCATAATCGGATTACCACCAAGGTTTTAGGACAGAAAGCCACATTTGAGTTCTGTACTGAAACAGACCTAAAAAAATTGAAATACTTACAGAAAAACAGCATTTCAAAAACCATCAATTTGATCACTAATAAGTCACAACAAATTAATTTCTTAAAGGAAGAAATTAATCACAAACGAGTTGAAGAACAACTAACAAATAAAAATTTGTGAGAAACCATTAATAATTTTCAAAAGAAACATGTTAATGAAATATGTTCAAATATTCCCAATGCCTTTTGGCACAAAAAACAACACATTGTTAAACTTCCTTATATCAAGGAATTTCATGAATCAAAAATCCCAACCAAAGCTCGACCAATTCAAATGAGTCAAGAAGTTATGGAAAATTTGCAAAACAGAAATCCAAGAACTCCTTAATAAAGGAATCATTAGCAAAAGTAAATCACCATGGTCTTGCCCAGCTTTTTATGTTTAGAAAAATGCAGAGTTAGAAACAAGTACTCCCAGATTAGGTATTAACTATAAACCTTTGAATAAAGTTTTGGAATGGATTAGATATCCAATCGCCAACAAAAGAGATTTAATAAAGAGACTTTCTCAATCAGTCATTTTTTCGAAATTTGATATGAAGTCAGGTTTTTGGCAAATTCAAATTCATGAAAATGATAAATACAAAACAGCTTATGTAACACCTTTCGGTCATTATGAATAAAATGTAATGCCTTTCGGCCTCAAAAATGCTCCCAGTGAATTTCAAAATATTATGAATGAGATTTTTAATCAATACAGTCATTTTTGATGTTCTTATTTTTTCAAAGTCTATAGACGAACATTGGAAACATTTGCATTTGTTTGCTAGGATAATTAAGTCCAATGGATTAGTTGTCTCAGCAACCAAGGTTAAATTGTTCTAAACCAACATTAGATTTTTAGGATACAATATTCATCAGTCAACCATTTAGCCAATAGATCGAGTCATCCAATTTGCTGATAAATTTCCTGATCAGATTACTGACAAAACCCAGTTATAAAGACTCCTTGGATCATTAAATTATGTCTCAGAATTCTATCCTCATCTTCGACAACAATGTAAACCTTTGTTTGATCGTTTGAAAGATAATCCTCCAGCGTGGTCTCCCACTCATACTTCTATTGTCAAACAGATTAAAACACATGTTAAGACTTTCCCCTGTCTTGGCATTCCAACTCCCAACTCATTTAAAATAGTTGAAACCGATGCATCTGATATTGGTTATGGAGGTATCCTCAAGCAATACAGTCATTTTTCAATTGTTTATATTGATGATGTTCTTATTTTTTCAAAGTCTATAGACGAACATTCGAAACATTTGCATTTGTTTGCTAGGATAATTAAGTCCAATGGATTAGTTGTCTCAGCAACCAAGATTAAATTGTTTCAAACCAACATTAGATTTTTAGGATAAAATAGTCATCAGTCAACCAATCAGCCAATAGATCGAGTCATCCAATTTATTGATAAATTTCCTGATCAGATTACTGACAAAACCCAGTTACAAAGATTCCTTGGATCATTAAATTATGTCTTAGAATTCTATCCTCATCTTCGACAACAATGTAAACCTTTGTTTGATCGTTTGAAAGATAATCCTCCAGCATGGTTTCCCACTCATATCTCTGTAGTCAAGCAGATTAAAAACACATGTTAAGACTTTGCCCTGTCTTGGCATTTCAACTCCTAACTCATTTAAAATAGTTGAAACAAATGCATCTGATATTGGTTATGGAGGTATCCTTAAGCAAAAAACTTCTTCCGGATCTCCTGAACAAATTGTTCGTTTTCATTCAGGAGTATGGACTTTAACCAAAAGTCCTAAAGATCATACTCTTCTTATTCAAACAAACCAAGAAAATGCAAACATTAAAATACCCAGAACCATTAGGTGGTCAGATATCAGTTTGCCCTCAGATTGGTGTTTTTGCGTCACGTACTCCAAAGGTTTGTGTGCAGTATCTTTGGGTTAAGCCCAAACAATAAGTAACTAATTAAATAAGTAAATACAAATGCTAACGTAAAAGGACATACTTGTCTACTTACTTAACGAACACAATGAATAAGTTATCGATATTACAGTCTACAGCATGTGACATCAACCGCTCATTGTTGTCTCCGTAAGCAAGTAACAAATTCCCGAGGGTGCAATATTACCATCTTACCCCTCATTGGGAAATACATATAAGTCGTCTGATTAGTGCCTCGACCGCGCTCGCATACTACCTTCTTGAGGGATAATGTCAATAGCACACAAATTAGCTATATCGTAAATTCAATTCTTCAACATACTTGTTTGTAAAATTCTTCTGTCAATCATGTACGGCGTATAGCATCTCTATGCCAAATCTCAAATGGTGCCATACCCAAAAACCGAAAATGTAACCGTAGTTACACGCAACTCTAACAAAGATAAATGTATACTACTATTATGCTAAAACTATAAAACGGATAACATAACATGCCACAAAAGTTAGGATAGTTCATTTGTGGTACCGGACAACAACTTTGTATCCATAGCCTTCAAGAAGACTTTCCAGGGCTTGGAAGTGAACCACGTGTCACGGCAAGATGCAGTAGTGACACACATACCATATATTCGAACAATGCAGTTCACAATACCATAATGAGCAAATTCATATTAAATTTCTCTCGAATTTAGCCAAAAAAAAATAAAAAAAATTTCGAGAAGGCTAAAAGAATAATCAAGAATTTGAGAGTCAATAAAGTGCATCAAATCTAGAATACAAGGTAACTATAATTCATGCATGACATCACGCTACAATGGTAGCTTCTGAAATATTCAATCACCAACGGTAAAGATTCGTTTAGCAAAGTACTTGTTGGGTGATTGAGAAATAAGTAGTCACAACTATAATTCCAATGTCAATGGTTCTTCTAGACAGTCCATTTGCTTTAGAAATAATATAAAGTGCAGCAGGGTAGACACGTACCCAAGGTTGACTGGAATGCCTTCCAACAATAAGAGGTAAATATGGAATCACAATCATAGTAGAAGCTAATCGAAATGCCAGAAAATCCGATACATTCAAGAACGAGGACTTTTTTTTACCAAATGGTCTAAAATGTAGTCCTTCTAGGAACAACGAAAAGTGAGTTGACTTATCGAGTCGGTTAATAATCACCAAAACATCATTATGATCTCCACATGTATAAGATACCTCATACCAGAAACTTATGGTGACATTTCCCAATCTCCATTTGGATACAGGAAATGACTATAACCATTCGAATGATTTCTTGATGGTTTGTAGGTAATGCCATATCAATACTCGTGAATTCCAACTGAAATGGAATATGACAAGCTGAAGGTGTTAAGTAACTATGTTTGCACAACCGGGGTAATACACGATAGTGCAATCATAAACGTTGATTTGGTTTCCATCGTCGCTATCATAAATTTAACTTATTTCAAATGAAGATGTATTTGAGAAATCTAAAGTTGGTAAAGGTTCTGGACACGCTTCTTCACATAGAAGTGTCATCCGGTTTTCCAAATGAAGATGATAACAATTGACTCTAGGTCATGAATAAGATGGTTCATTTCGAACAACTCTACACATTGGGAAATATAAGCGATACTCCACCATGCTGCCTCTACACAGCCGAAACATCCGAGGAAAACGTCGCCGTGGATTTTGAAATGATCAATGTCATTGAAAAGTGTAAAACGAAGGTGAGGTGAGACGACAGTTCGATTGTCAGAAACTTTATTCATAATCGGTGTCACAACTAAACTAACTTTCCTCGATTGATAAGTGAGGAAAAACACTATAGTCGAAAAGAAAAGAAAAAAAAATCGCAAATAAATTGTTGATAAAATCAACAAGACCAAAGATATCTCGAATTCACAACACTTTGTGGAAATTTCAACTTTCTTCTGCCACAACCATTTGGAAATTGACGAGGATGTCATCTGCTGAGATCACGTCTCCCAAGAAACGTACATTTTCTAAACAAGTATATAATTTGGTCTCACTGCCGAGGTAGATGAGAAAGTCGTCGATAAGGCCACTATGAGTTCGTCAGGCTATGGAAGAAAACTCGAACTCAAAAGGTTGGTCAGGTAGACCACCAATTCGAAGTATGGATTAACGGTTTTAATCGTCACCTGATTGAGTTGCTAAAATGTAGGTACGATCATAGGGTTTAGTCTTTTACTAGGTTTGAGGTTCCCTAAGACAAAGTGTTTGGTTAGGTAAATTCCTAATCGGTAAGCTTCGCAACTAAATTTCCTCAATGTCAAAGGAGTCGTTCGAAAAGGCATAAGGAAAACTGGTGTAGTACGAGAAAATGGATCGATGGCGTACTTCACTTCACCATTGGGTGATATCCCAAGTAAAATTTTGAAAAATGACGCCAAGGATATACGTCATTGAAACATACCATACTACTTCTTTTCACTAAGCCACGTGCTAATAGGTCCTCACAGCTTTCTCGATACTCAATTCGTTCCAACAGCAGAAAAATAACTCGTGACTCAATTCTAATATATGCCAGGTGGCAGTGACTACAAGGATGAATGGTCGGGGATGTTCTAGTTACCTAGATGGGTAAAACAGTTAACATAACTATGAGTTTAAACTATCCCCCAAAAGGCTTGTTCCTAAGTGTCTATAATTTAGTTTCTTTGGCTCAAGTAGTCACTGCTAATCAGTCTAACAGTCGAGCCGCTAATTAACGCATTTTAAATATTTTGATATTGTTTGTTACCTTGAAATTGTGAACCAGCGTTCTGGCACAAAGGTATCACTCCCAGATACTAGCACCTGTGTTGGGCATCAGAAATCATACCGCCTGAATACTGGTTGACAGTTCCTGGATATCAAACAGTATTGTCAATTAGTAGTGTTACCGTAGGCTAATTACAGGTTAGAGCCTGCTCGGGTAGATGGTCTTCAGATGATTGGTAAGGAACTGGTCCAATGAGGTGGTTTTGTTGATTTTAAGGAAATACTACTCAAACTTATGCTTTGAAACCAAACTAACACACCCGGATCCGGAATGTTCACCTGGACTCCGAATCGAGCTGTGCTGGTTGACACCAGGAGAAAGACGAAGCCATAAAGAGTAGTGATGTGGAAAATGTCAGTAAATTTAAACCTAAGAGTGCCAAAGTATAAGAGTGTGCTTGTGAGCGGGAATTAACCCATTTCACATGTGATGTTAGAGCATAAGTAAAGTACAGTACAGTAGGATGAGAATCGTACCAACGAAGGTAACCACTTATACGAAAATTTGCCAAGAATCCTCGTTGACACGAAAGCTCAACTATTAAAAACTGGAGGGGTGAAAAACAAGGGTGAGTGGGCTTGAAAATAAAGTTTTAAAAAAAATCTTTTGGAAACGTTATAACCCCTCGATGTAAAACAAGTATAGTTTCCAAAATATACATACTACGTATAGTATAAAAATGCTTACCATAACCATCAATATTTCAAGGACGCCATGCGTCACAACTTTCGTAAATAAGTACATGATGTCCGTAATCACATATTTTTGCCTAAATAAACATATCACATCGAATGCTCATCGACAAATGCTGACACACGAGTTCATGCAGAGGTATTTTGACATAAACAAGACTGGGTGTAATAATGATATACGCTCTAGTACTACAATCACGTAAAGACTGGCGCTATGCATAGCACATACGAGTCCTAATTGCCTATAGCAATCTAGGACAGGACCGGCACCTACAATGGATCCAAAGTGAGCGTACAATGCGATGTGCATATACACGTGAAAGACTGGCCTTGGCCCCGGACGAGTACTAACACCGATGCAGCAATGATGAGCAAATAACTTAAATATAATCATGCCACATCAATTCAACAACTCTTGTCATTATAATACTATTCATGACCATAAATATAATTAAGGCATCCCCTTAATAATAAGCTTACATGTGCATCCTGTAGGATTATTTCATCATTTCCGAACAATAATGCATTTCATACAAACGTTAATTTAATTATGGCAATCACGTAGGAAATTCATTAATGAATGTATATATGGAAACTAACCAATATATATCAAAGAAAATACCCACTCACAGATACTTGCGAGGTCGCAGCCATTCGAATTAGGAAGTCGGAGTCTTTGATGGTAATCGCAAATAAGCATAATATTGAAACCCATTAGTAAAACTCAATTAAAACGTTTGAATTTCGAGAAACGGACAGCGGATTCGAAATCAACGCGTCGAAATACGCTAAGGAGGGTCCCAGGTAATTTTCTTAAAAAGTCAACCGAGACGCTCGTTGGTTAACTACGTTAGAACTTTATAATTTCACTAAATGAATGTCAAAAACGAACTCAAAACGTCGAAATTAGCCTAGAAGGGTTTCCGAGAAAATTTCAAAAAAAATTAATACAAGGAATATTCCAAATAATATTCTTGGGAATTTTCCAAGTCCAATTCAGAAATGGGCCAGATTGGGTCTCTAGCCCAAGAGCTTATGTTGGGTTTGGATTAGGTTATGGGTCGGATTGAGTAAGACCCAAAGGTCTGGGCCGAGTTGAGTAAGAACCAAAGGTCTGGGCCGGTTGGCTAAAACTTTGGACCAAAGGTTATGGGCCGGGTTTTTGGGCCAAGTTTGGGCTTCGACCCTTTTTTTTTTTTTCTCTTCTTCTTCTCTGGCCTGTTGCCACTGCAACCGTTGGATTCTACCCAATTCCGACCAACTGAAAACTTCACTAAACCTATCCAAGTAATATACCAAAATGAAGGTCATAGAACAAGGGTTCGAATTATAACCTTGGTTTCCTTGGACGTGGCCCGATCTCGCCGGAAAACGCCTCGAAAGTCGTCGGGTTCTCATCGGAAAAACTGGGTTTGAGTTCTAAGGGTGTTTCCTGCACTAATCGTCACCAAATTTCTTGTGTATGCTCAAAATCGAGCTAAAGGTCAGAAAACTAAAACAATAGGGAAGTGTGGGTCCTTACCAAGTTGAGAATGGGAGAAATCGCTGGGTTTTTCTCTGGTGTCCGTGTGTAGCGCGCATAGAGGGGGGAGATAGGGTGATGATGTTTTCGACGAAGGGAAATAGAGGTGCAGGTCGATGATGATGGTTGTTGGTGGAGGTGAAACTCGCCGGAGTGGGAGTGTGCCAGTGATGGTCTCGACACTAATGTTTGCAGGGGGAAAGAGAGCTGAGGAAGAAGATAGAGAGAATAGAGTGTATGAGAAAATTAGGAGGGGAAGCCACCCACGTGGAAGAGAGGGAGTGGTGACTTGGTGTGATTGTGGGTCCCACGGGCTAAATATAAATTAATATAATATTGAAAATATTCAAACAGAAAATATTAAAATAATAATATAATCATTTCAAAAAATATATAAAATATAAAATAGTACGTTTTCACTAAAGTATTTCTGGGATTCGTAGCTCTGTAAAATCTTCATTGTAACTCCAATTTTGATCTCGCTTGCGCCTACGCGTTCGTAGTGACGAGCACTACGAGGATACGCTAAAAGAATGTTTCGTATGTCTCCCAATACGCTGGTCAACGAAAGTCAACACCCTCACCTCTAGGGGCATTTTCGTCAATTCACTCATTTAAAATTAATAAAATCGTAAAATTAGGGACGGGTTGTCACATGTAAGGTTAGTCCACTCACTCTCCATTTTAGTGTGGATAATATCGTTTGTTCAAAAAAAAAAAAAAAAAAACCAAATGGAGGATTGGATTTTAAAAAGGGCCGAAGGGAATCTCTCTAGTTTTGGACCAAAGGCTTATCTACTCTGTCTGGAGCCAATACCTTCTCTCATTTTCCTATCATATCTTCTCATCCCACGATGTTGTAATGCTCATATTTTATTTGTTTTTATTTTATTTTTTTTGTTTATCCTTGGCTCCCCAATTATTGATGTATTATTTTTACCACCAAATTTTTGAACGCAAGATCATCATCATTTGAACAGATTGGCATTCATTCACAACTCTTTTAATTTTAATTGTCCCCTTCTCTTTTGACAATGGCATTTATATATACCTGCATTTTTTTTAGTTTTACATGACTTATTTAAATTAGCTAAAATGCTCCACAAGTGTAGGTGTGTGCATAATCACATGGAAGAAACATATATTGGGCAGGTTTTGCATTAAGAATTGAGGAAGGGAACAGACGAGGATCTCCAATACTGATATGTTGCATTTCTGCAAGGGGGTATAAGGAATCATTTAAATAATTTTGGAGAATTGAGGATCAAAGGTGTCCATGTGTTAGATGGGAAATCCTTAACCAGTATGATGCAAATTAGTTAAAATTGAAAAATTGTAAAACGGGCTCAAAAATATTTTTGTCCATTTTTTTAAAATTCTTAAATTTCTGTCCTTTTAGCAAGTAAAAAGATTAACTTATCCTAATTGCATTACAACCTTTTTCCTAGTTTCCATTGCTCGAGATGCTATCGAGAATACTTCGAGCGACCCTAAAATAATATGATAACAAGTAATTATAATACTCGAGACAAAAAAAAATTAAATAAATAAGAGCTCGAGTTGTTCTCGAGGGGTTCTCGAGCTAGACAAAGGATTTGATTGCAATTAAAACTTTAAGACGCATTAAGCTCTTCACACAAAAAATAAAAATGCAAGCAAAACAAAAAGCTTTTCCAAATTTCCTTACAAGCTATAAGCACCAAAATTTAAAGACACAACATCTGGACATGAATAGTGTGTCGATCCTCTTACAATTAAGTGTGAATCCAGCCTAGATTAGGTAGTTTGTTCAATAAAACCACCAAACTCACAATGTCCTCATCTCGGTCCGGCGGTTAGGCATCCTTAGACAAAGAGTGGTCTTTCAGGATTTGTTCATGTGTGCCACCATTTCAATTTTTGTTTTCTATTTTTTTAATTTGGCCTGATTTTTGGTTTTCAATTTTTTTAATAGAAAATTGAAAACAAAATGATTATCAAATGACCTCTTAGAATATCGTTTCACAAGAAAAAAACACAACATGAAATCAAAATGGTTATCAAACTATACAAGAGATAATTTCATCCCAAGAATTCTGCTGACACCAAGTCTTAAACATTTCTAAGTTTCAATGAGTAATCTTACAGCAAGTGACCCTTTACCACAGTGGTGAAAAAGTGTTGAGCCCTTGCATGACGGCGTGGGTTCAAACCCTGTTGGTGACTAATCTAACAAAATCTATCATCTGACCAAAAAAAGAAGAAAAACAAAAGAAAGGAGTAATCTTATAAATTTCAATGGACCACAAAAAAAAATGATACGAATTGCAATGAACTGGATCTAGCCCAATATGGGACTTATAAACTTGGGCCCATACCCAGCACAAGTACCTCATTATCTGATTGGTCTATTTGTTTCTTCTTTATTCCACTGAAAGTGGTCGACATAGAAGATTTTGTGAAACAGAAAATGCTAGTCATAACATTCCTATCCACAGAATCTTCAACACCAGTAATTCAAGTTGTCTATCTGCAGCCAATCAACCAATACTTCCTATCAAACTTCCCACCATTACTTTCTCCAACCTACACAAACGAAAAGTGCAAAAAAGACCCCCAAAACAACTGTTTCTGTTTTACTGAGAGAATAGAGAAACAATTGGCCTAGTCAGCGCCACTCCGATTCAATGGTGGGTGCATTCTCAGCCCAAACCACTGCTCTGCACAACCCATCGCTCCCTTCATCATCTGAACTGCATTCAACTTCTCATCTTTCACTCTTCAAGGTGCCACTCAATTATCTGTTTTTATTCGAGCGATATATACTTACTTAATCTAAACTACGGAAAGAGAGATTCTAACTTGGGTGCCACTCAGTGTTGTTAACTCATTCCTGTTGGTTTTGGTGATGGGGTTTCGCTTTTCAGCTCATTTCTTACTTGCGGAATGTTTTGGAATTTTTTTGTTGCTAGAACTCCAATTCAATTGCCTGTGGTTTTTCTTCAAAGCAAGCCGCCTTTCTCAGAGGCCAATTCTACAGTAGGCACTTTCTTGCTCTCGATTACAATCGTGCTCCAAGAAAACCAGCAGGTATCTGTGAACATTTATTAATTTCTGTGCTTCTCTTAATTCTGTTGGTAGCTTATATCTCCAAGTTGATTGCAAATAAGATGAAATTGAAGTTTTGAATTTACTGCTATTATGTTCTTCTTTGGTCAAAGGAAATTTACCAATGTATTCATGAAAATGCTTTCAAGTTGCAGCAATGTTAAACCATGTTATAACTTTAAGTCCATATTTGCTACTACATCCTTCAAATGTAATATTTATGTAGGTATTAACACACTGTTTACATCTAATGAAATGATTTTCCACATGGATTGGATTTTAATGTGCTTGTTTGGATTTTGGGAAATAATGCATGTAGGGCATGTCGTTTCACCACTCTGTGTCCTTCCGCTAACCGAAGAAAATGTGGAGAAAGTCTTGGATGAGGTACGGCCTGGGTTGATGGCTGATGGAGGGAATGTGGCACTCCATGAGATAGATGGCCTTGTTGTGGTATTAAAGCTACAAGGAGCTTGTGGATCTTGTCCAAGCTCAACTATGACGCTGAAGATGGGAATCGAAACCCGCCTGCGAGATAAAATACCCGAGATTATGGAAGTAGAACAGATTTTGGACAGAGAAACAGGTCTTGAGCTAAATGAAGAAAATGTTGAAAAGGTTAGAGAAATCATCATTACCAACTAAGTAACCTATTTATATTTTACACCACTTCTTTGAAATGGTTTTACATTCTGATGATGAATTTTTAGGCCACCTCCAACCCGAAGATCGAAAATTGAGAGTTACAAAGTTATATTTGACTCAAATGTCGATCTTCACTCCAAAAGTCACTATGAAAACCTCGTACCGATAGGGTTCATGAATGAAAGTAATAGTTAACCAATTTGTGTTGTACTAAACTAACTAGCTATACACTTTTTTACAGATTCTTTCTGAGATTAGACCATATCTGGCTGGCACAGGAGGTGGAATCCTCGAGCTTTTACAAATCAATGACTACGTGGTGAAAGTTCGGTTAAGCGGACCAGCAGCAGGAGTCATGACAGTTCGTGTTGCTCTAACACAAAAGTTGAGGGAAAAAATACCTGTCATTGCAGCTGTTCAGTTGATAGAATGATAAATACCATCAAAAATTAAATATGTTGTGAATTTGTGATGCAGAGAATGGACATATTGTTCGGCCCATTTTCTTTCGCCGATTTTGTTCAACTGCTCTACTACCTTCTTGTAGAATAATTATCAGTTGATGATCTTCCCAACTGATCTTCCTTCTCAAGGTTTTCAGTTTTTGAGTCTAGTCCGATCCTGATCTCTACACCGATACAGTGCAATAGTTTAGCACTAGTGCTTTAGCCCGCGAGTTGCCACGAGAAGGCCAAATGGACAACAAAAACACTACATGGACGGGTGCTGCGGTTTTAAAACCGTATAAACATGTAGAAAGTTCCATTGAATGAATGCATAAACTCCTCTGTAATACAATGTACAGATTCATCTTATAAATCACAAAGTCCAATTTATGCTTGCAGTAACATTTCATAGCTCATAGGCAAACCAAAAGTTTACACCTACTTATAAAGGCAAAACCATAACCAAAATATTATAATTCACCAACCGCTTTATCAAAATTCAAAAATATTGACTCAAGAGCTTTTATTGAATTATCAAATTGTTTTCATTGAACAACCAATCACAGATTTATCTGGAAGGGTTGAACTATATAAAAACATCAACCAACTAGATAACATAAACAAAATCTAGCTACAAAGCATAAAACTAGCTATAAAACACAAAGTTCTAAACCAGAAAACTTCCAGAAAACCTTGTGCAGCATACTCCCACTTGTAAAGCATTCCACAACAGGCTTCCAAAAGCTCTTGATAATTAACATAACTACTCCCACTTATCAGGAGCATACACTACTCCCATTCGAGCAATATGAACTTTAAATACTCCATTCGGCAAGGCTTTGGTTAAAGAATCAACAATTATGAAATCAGTGGCCAAATGTTCCACAATGATAGCACATTCTTTTACTTTTTCCCTAACCTTAAGGAACTTCACATCCATCAATCGAGAAGCTGAAATCCTTTTATTTTTTTTTTTGGAGAAAAACACTGTCGAATTGTTGTCAGAACATCTTCAATGGTCTTTGAACTGTATCAACAATTCTCAATTCACTTATAAAGTTTTTAAGCCACATAGCCTTTTTCATACCCTCAAAACATGCTATAAATTCTGCTTCCATGGTAGAAGTAGATACTATAGTTTGTTTTGTACTTTTCCAGGAAATAGCACCTCTAGTGAGCATGAAAATATAACCACTTGTTGACTTTCGTTCATCCAAATCTCCAGCCAAGTTTGAATCAGTGAAACCAACAACTTCTAATGTGTTATCTCTACCATACACTAACAGAAAACCTTTTGTTCTCTGCAAATATCGAAGTACTTTCTTTGCAGCCACCCAATGCATCTCACCTGGATTTGATTGATATCTCCCCAACAAACCAACTATGAATGCAAGATCAGGTCGAGTACAAATACTTGCATACATTAGGCTTCCTACAAGGAAGGCATAGGGCTTCAATTTCATCTTATCCTTTTCCAGATCACTTTTTGGACATTGTTCTCATGAGAATTTATCACCATTATTCACAAGAACATCAGCACCATTGCAGTTCTCCATGTTAAATCTGGCCAAGATCCTTTCAATATATCCCTTCTGTGAAAGTCCCAGAAGCCTTTTCTCTTTGTCTCGGATAATTTCTATCCCTAACACATAGTGAGCTTCCCCCAAATCTTTCATTTCAAAGTTAGAACTGAGCATTCTTTTGGTTTGTTGCAACAATTGCTTATTGGAACTAGCTATCAAGACGTCATCTACATATAAAACTAGAAAAATAAATCTAGCTCCATCGAACTTAAAGTATATGCAATCATCCAGTCTGTTCTCAGTAAAGCCATGTGCAGTAACCACTTTATCAAACTTGAGATACCATTGCCTACTTGCTTGCTTAAGTCCATAAATTGACTTATTAAGCTTGCAGACCATATTGTCACTCCCTTGTTCAACAAATCCGGTTGGTTGCCTCATATAGATAACTTCATCCAACTCTTCATTAAGAAAGACAATCTTGACATCCATCTGGTGTAACTCTAAATCGAAATGAGCCACTAATGCCATGATCACTCTCAGGGAGTCTTTTGAAGAAACTAGGGAAAAAGTATCACTGAAATCAATACCTTCTCTCTTTATGTAAAGCCCTTTGCAACTAATCGAGCCTTGTACCTTTCTATTCTTCCTTCAACATCTCTTTTGGTCTTATAGACCCACTTGCAACCTATTGGTTTGATATTTGAATCAGAATTCACCAATGTTCATACATTGTTCTTTGACATAGATTCCAACTCATCTTTCATAGCTTTCTCCCATAAGA
Organism: Heteromeles arbutifolia; assembly: GCA_024362995.1. Classification (NCBI taxonomy): domain Eukaryota; kingdom Viridiplantae; phylum Streptophyta; class Magnoliopsida; order Rosales; family Rosaceae; genus Heteromeles; species Heteromeles arbutifolia. The sequence continues at coordinate 11,653,532 of JANCRC010000006.1, read as the reverse complement.
CTGATTGAGGACAAGCCATAGCCTGAGGATATGTCAATGGGTCATCTATATCACCAAAATCATATTCAGATTCCTGCAGATACACATAGTCACTTGATATTGCTGGTTTTCGAATTCTTGATGACTGTCTTAATGTCTGCTGTATAGGTTGATCATTTTGATATAGAATTGCTTCAGTTGTTTCAATATGATCATCAATATCTAGTTGTGAGACATTATCAAGCATTGTTGTATCTTCATCCTCAACTGTTGAAGATCTCTGAAAAATTGGTACTTGAATGTAGTTATTTGAAGAATCAACAACCTCAGTCTCTTCTAACTCTTCAAAAATGAATTCTTCAGTTGTTATCAAATCAGCAACATCTTGATCCTCTATAAAAACTGCATTGTTAGTCTCTTGAATCCTTGAGTGTGCTTGTGGACAATATAACTTAAAACCCTTGGATTTCTCTGAGTATCCGATGAAATGACAAGTTGTTGTTCTAGAATCCAACTTTTTCTCACTAGGATTATAGAATCTGGCCTCAGATTTGCAACCCCACACATGAAAGTGTCCAAAACTCGGCTTTCTTCCAGTCAAGACTTCAAAATGGGTACCCTTAATAGCTTTGGTAGGGATTCTGTTCAAAATGTAATTTGCAGTTATAAGTGCTTCACCCCAAAGAAAACTAGGCAACTTGGATCTTGATATCATGCTTTGAACCATTCCAATGAGAGTTATGTTCCTCCTTTCAGCAACGCCGTTTTGCTGTGGTGTTCCAGGTGTAGTATATTGTGCTACAATGCCTTGTTGCTGGAGATAAAGTGCAAAATGACCCTTCTGTTATCCAACCTCAGTGTACCTGCCAAAACACTCTCCCCCTCTATCGGATCTAACAATCTTAATTTCCCTATTTAGTTGTTTCTCAACTTCAGTCTTAAAGATTATGAAACATTCAAGTGCTGTTGATTTTTCACTAATAAGAAAGGTATAACCATATCTAAAGAAGTCATCAATGAAATTCACAAAATAACTATTTCCACAGATAGTTTTAACTGGAAAAGGACCACAAATATCAGTGTGAATTATTTCTAAGAGATTATGACTTCTCTTGGCCTCAAAATTCCTTATGTTGGTCAATTTTCCCTGCGTACAGTCAATCCACTCTTTAGAATTTGTGAAATCAAGTGCAGGAATCAAATCAGTTTTAGTTAATTGCAAAATCCTATCTTTTGAAATATGTCCCAGCCTTTTGTGCCACAGCTCATATGAAAACTCAGTGTCATGCATTCTTTTGATACTTGTGTTTAAAACAAAACTTGGTTTTTCCATCACAGTGCAATCTAATTGCCATTGTTCATACAAAATTGTTGTCCATAATAGTATATTTTTGTTATGCGTTTGAAAAAAGTTAATACTCTGACCATCACAACTTTGATGCAGAAACCAAACTCCTTCTCATTGCTGGAACATATAAAACATCATTTAATCTAAGAACAAAACCTGACTTCATTTTTAATTTCACAGTCCCAATAGCCTCAACTGCTACTTTTGACCCTTCCCCCACAAAAACATTATATGAGTTAGTACCAGTTTGTTTTTGCTTTTCAAAACCATGCAGTGTGTTTGTAATATGAACCGAAGAACCAGTGTCAAACCACCAATAATTAGTAGGAATTTCAATCAAATTAGACTCCACACAAACATAGACATCAGTTCTACCCTTACTTCTCAACCAATCCTTGAATATTTCACAATCCTTTCTATAATGACCTTTAGCCTTGCAATGATGACACTTAACCTTAGAAACATCTTTGGGTTTAACATTAAGATTGTTAGACTTAGAGGGTTTAGTATTTTTAGCAGGCTTACTAGACTTATCAAAGAATTTAAACATCTTACCAGAAACATGAGTGGTCTCTTTATGCACAAGGTTCACAGATTCAATTTCATTGCCCATTTCTTGCTTCTGTCGAGATTCATCTTGCACACATTGAGCAATTAACTCATCAACTATCCATGTCTTGTCTTGAGTATTGTAGGATACCTTCAATTGACTATACTTTGCTGGTAGTGCTTGTAGAATCATGAAGACAAGTTGTTTTTCTCCAATAGTGACATCCATTGAATTAAGCTTTTCTACAGCATCTGTCATCTTCATTATATGGTCCCTGATGGAAGTGTTCCCATCAATCTTATAAGTTGCCAGCATTGACATGTACAAGCTAATCTCTGCCCTCTTAGACTCCTTGAATTTGTTTTCAATGGCTTTAAGATAATCCACTGCAAGATCATGCTTCTTTATGCCCCATCTCACTGTTTCAGTCATACCACTTTCAAGAATTGATAAGGCAATTTTATTAGCCCTCATCCACCTTTCAAAATCAACTTTGGTACTCTTATCTGTTAATTCTGGTGGTTTGGACGAATCCACTGCAATGTCAAACTCATTGAGTGTCAGCAATAAACCAATTTCACGCCTCCATTTCTTGTAGTTGCTGCCTCCGGTGAGAATAGGCACACTAGCAAGGTTGAGCGTCTTAAGTGAAACTGCAGACATATTCAAAATGAAATCTCAATAGAAGAACCAAAAAGTTCTTGATTTCAATCCACTTTCACTTAATACACGATGCTTATGAATCAATTTAGTCATAAATACAAATTTCTCATGAACATGAAAAACATATATAGATTAAACAACCCATTTATGTATATAGAAACTCAATCATCACGCCAATCATAATTCCAATTGCAACAAGAAAACAAAAGAACAACATGTCAATAAACTGCAGATATGGAATCAAACGCATTGTATAATCTTCGTCCAACATTTTTATTTGATCATTGCAGAAATTCCAGAATACATCTTTATGGATTACTTTATTAACACAAGATGGATTAAGGGGAAACATAAATTACCTCAATTTGCAGACATCATAATCAACACAGCGGAAGCAATAGATATACAAGAAATTGGATTTTATGATGTTTGGGAAAAATGAAAATACAATATCAGCTTATGGATCTTTCCTCCATAGATTGAAATCGAGAGTTGTTTTCCCTCTTTGCTTCGATAATGGTCAAAAATTTTAAATGTAATTTTTAAAAATCCAGTTTTGATTTCCGAAGCCAACGGTCAAATTTTTTTCAAGAATACTAATAAAAACGACGTCGTATTTTGCAATTCGAATGTAAACAGACTTGTGCCTTTAGGTCAGTTTGTTTTGTAGATTTTAAAGAATGATTTTTAAAATTGAATTTAAATGAAAAAATCCATTGGCTCTGATACCACATGTAAAAAGAAATATAAACTTATACATTAACTCATTAGCCAAGAACATAAGGATTAATCAACTAAATCACAACCCTTGGATCAAGTATGTAATGTGAATGTAAGAACAAAAGCAATTACACCAGTACATACCTGCAGACATGTTCAAAGACGAAGAAGCCATGAAAATTTGCACAAACCTTCTCCTCTCTGCAAAACTCAATGCTTTCCAAGATCTAGGTAATTGGAACAAAAGAGCGTTATTAGTGAGAGCAGGGGCTTGTTGTTTTATACTACTAGATTGCCCTATAACAATCCTACAAGGAATACAAGACCAAATCCTTGTACAAGAATGAGTCCTATACCCGAGCTTAACAATACAAAGTTTCAATCCAAACCAAAGTCAAATTAACCATTATAAACATACTAAGACTTCTTTATAGCAATCCGAGACGACAAGGATTATTAACAAACTATATGAATCATACTCATACTCTGACAGATCTTTGTCATGCTTTTCGATCCATCATTTTTGTAGAAACTTTCTGCTTATTGTTTTGCTGGAAAAATTTACTGTAAGATCCATGAGAGAGTCCTGAGAAACTAATGGCTACCTTGTACCTGTAAGGTGAGTATTGTGAGCTAGGCCCTCATTTTTGTGAATCGATTCCACAGCTCCTCGTTCGTGGAACACCCTGGACTGCTTTTAGTCCATGCTTTCATGATCGAGCAGTTGGCAAGAATAATTCCATTTCCATGTATATCCTCTTTTAAATACAGCTGAGTTTTACCCTTTTCAGATTCCAACTAAGGTAGCAGTATATGTCAACTAGGGTTTCTATTAATTACTCGAACTTGGTTGAGATGGGCCGGTGTCATCTGGATTTACAGCATCGTTTTCCATTTTCCACTAGACTCTATGAAATTCACCATTCTGTTACATATTGAGTTGAACGGCTTTGCTCCGAACTTTCCAGAGAACAAGGTAAATTGTTCTTTAATGCGGAAAAATAAGCAATTGTTCTCTAATGAAGGAATACTACAGAATGTGACACAGCGTTTGAACAACCATGGTCAGCATCCGAGGGTTATGACAACAGCGTGTTGACTTTGTATTTTCGGTAGGATCGATATCAATCCCATGTAATCACACGTAATCCCGTGTAATTAGTTTTTTTCTTTCTATTTACGTTAGGGTTGTATACATATAAATGCCTCTCATTGAGAAGAATACAAAAACCTTTCAAGCATTCTCTTCTTGGCACCAGAGCCAGGTTTAGAAAAAAAATTAGAAAAATCACTCTGCTGTGTGCATAGCCCAGCGCTAGAACTACCAGCCGCACTGCCAGTTGTGTAGCGCGTTGTTCGACCGTTAGTGACGCCACAAGTTGTGTTGCGTGCCGTCCGACCAGCGAGCGACGTCGTCGTTGCTGGACTGAACCCACTCCGTTCCGTTCATCTTTTATTGTTTGCTCTATTCCGTTCCTTGCGAACCTCGATCTCCATTCCCTTTGGCCGCCTAACTCGTAGGCTAAATACCAAATTGCATGATCTCATAGCAGACCAAGATCTTGAATCACCTAGACTGCTAACCCACCAGTGCAAACGGCCACACCTGATCCATATCGTACCTGTATCTCTGCCTCCTCAATCGGTATTCGACTGGAACCCATAAATTCTTGACTTATTGTTGCCCGAAATTCGTTGAACACGATTGAAGAAATTCGTTGATTCGTCCGTATCACGCCGGCAAGCCAGACTTACGAACTCGTCTTAGCTCACCCCTGCAATTAACAATCCATACCAGCTGCTACTGCTACTTCAAAGTTTGCAGACTCGCACTTTCCTTTTTTAATTGTGTTTTTGTTTTATAAACAGAAAAAAAGTAAAAGAAAAAAAGAAGAAAAAGGGAAAAAAGGAAAGAAAAAAAAAACAATTGCTTTGTTTTTTACTTGACTTTTTTGTTTTGTCGTTGGGCTACTTTGTTAGGCCCATACTAATTATTTGCTTAGCTCAGTTTGCTTGGAGTTTAGGCTTCATCAATCACGGACTCACGTTATGGCCTCGATTGTCGGAGCTAAGGCCGATTCTAAACTTATGGCCGAGAAATTGTCTGTTTTGTTTACTGATACAGGTAACGATGGTAAGGATTTACAAGTTTTTGCATCTATTACAAATAATACATGGATAATTGATTCTAGTGTTACTGAACATATGACTTGTGATTCTAGACAGATACAGACCCTAAAACCATCCACCAAAACTTTTGTAAGTGTTGCCAATGGTAATGCTATCCCCATTATTGGGGAAGGCACTGTCTCCTTTTCTGATACCCTTAATCTTGATACTGTACTTGTTGTCCCTACCCTTGATTATAATTTTTTATATTTTGCTCAAATAACTGTAGCCCTTCATTGTCTTGTGATTTTTTGGCCTTCCTTTTGTGTCTTTAAGGACATTTGGACTCGCAAGACGATTGGTTATGGTATTAAAAAGGGGAAGCTCTACTACTTGGAGTTGGCATCGGACAGTACCCAGATTTTGACTCGAGCTCTTGTCGTGGAAGGGTATCATAAGGAGAGGAATAAAGATTCAGAGGTTTGGTTGTGGCATCGCCATCTTGGACATGCTTCTTTCAGGTATTTACGAAGGTTGTTTCCTATCCTATTTGTTAAGCATGATGTTTCTAACTTTAAATGTGGTGTTTGTGAACTGGCTAAAATTCATCGTACTTCGTTTCCATCGAGTTTGAATAAAAGTTCAGCTCCATTTATGATAATCCATTATGATGTTTGGGGACTATCTAAAACCGCTACATTTGGTGGTGCTCATTGGTTTGTTACTTTTATTGATGATTGCACATGTATGACTTGGGTTTGTTTGATGAAGTCCAAAAGCGAAGTTCGTTCTTTGTTTCAGAGATTTCACAAAATGGTGCAAGTACAGTATAAGTCACAAATACAGGTTCTTAGGAGTGATAATGGCGGTGAGTATATGAACTCTGAACTTCGTACCTTTCTTGATCATCATGGTATTGTTCATCAAACTACATGTCCGTCTACTCCACAACAAAATGGAGTTGCAGAATGTAAGAACCGTCAGCTTCTGGAGGTTGTTCGTGCTTCCTTGTTTGAGGCGCGTCTTTCCCTATCTTATTGGGGATAAGCTCTCACCTCAGCAGCATATCTCATTAATCGTGTTCCATCTCAATCAGTTGACTTTCAAACACCATTTCAAGCTTTGTCCTCGCATATTGATGCCCCTGCAGTCCCCAATTCCACCTCATGCGTTTGGCTGTGTGGCCTTCGTTCATCTCCACAAATAGTAGAGGAGCAAGCTCAAACCTCGAGCCTTACGATGTGTTATTGTAGGATATGCTTCAAATCCAAAAGGATATCGATGTTATCACCCTCCGACGAAAAAGTTGTTTGTCACTATGGATGTTGCATTTCATGAGAATGATATGTACTTTGCTAATCTCGAGTCTTTACTTCAGGAGGAGAATCAGATAGAAGTTCAAACTCTTGATTATACTATTCCGAATACAGATATTGTGAATGATATGGATTTAAGTGGTGATATCTTGGAGAGAAGTGGTGATCATTCACAAGAAAATAATGTTGTGATTGACTTGGAGTTAAGTGGTAATATCTTGGAGACAAGTGGTGATCATTTGTAAGAAAACAATGTTGAAAATTTTGAAAGAGACAAGCGAACACCAGACAACTCACTATCAGCACCGCCAGACAACTCAGTGCCGCTAGCCATCTCACAGTCAGTCTCGCCACCCTTGAGCCCTAATAACTATAATCAATCATCTTCGATCTCGGATGCACCACCACGTCGTCTCCCTGATCGTGTCAAACGAGGTATTCCTAAAATTACTTATGAAGCTGACCCTAAATGTAAAAATAGATATCCAATTAATAAACCCAATCTTGAGTCTAATGTGTTATACCCATTAAGCAATTATGTGTCTACCAGTCACCTGTTAGAATCAAATAAGTCATTCGTGGATCAATTATCTACTGTATCTATTCCTAACAGTGTGCATGAGGCTTTAGCTGATCTATGTTGGCTAGCTGCAATGAATGAAGAATTGAAGTATTTGAAGAAGAATGGTACTTGGGAGATCACAGACTTGCTAACTAGCAAGAAACCTATAGGATGTAAATGCATCTACACTGTGAAGTACAAAGTTGATGGGACAGTGGACCGCTTCAAGGCAAGACTAGTAGTGAAAGGGTACACTCAAAAGTATGGAATCGACTATACAGATACATTTTCCCCAGTAGCCAAGATCAACACAGTCCGTGTTTTGTTGTCATTGGCGGCAAACCTTAATTGGCCCTTACAACAGTTCGATGTGAAGAACGCATTCTTGCATGGAGATTTGACAAAAGAGATATATATGGATCTTCCGCCAGGATGTAATGCTCCAAATAAATACAAGAGAAATATGTGCAGATTGAAGAAATCCTTACAAGAGAAATATGTGCAGATTGAAGAAATCCTTGTATGGTTTGAAGTAGTCCCCTTAAGCATGGTTTGGAAGATTCACAAAATCTATGAAAGCATTTGGTTACAGACAAAGTAATTTTGATCATACTTTGTTCTTGAAAAGACAAAAATGGGAAGCTTACTGCACTAATTGTGTACGTAGATGATATGGTGGTGACAGAGAATGATCCGGACGAGCGTGCAGCCTTGCAAAGTTACCTGTCTACAGAATTTGAGATGAAGGACCTTGGATCCCTGAAATATTTTCTAGGGATAGAGGTATCAAGAAGTAGTTCTGGAATTTTCTTGTCTTAGAGGAAGTATATTATTGATTTACTGCACAAAATCGGCATGTCAGCTTGTCAGCCAATAGCTACACCATTAGAAGAAGGATTAAAGCTCAGTGTTGATCCTAATCAAGTACCAGTTGACAAAGGAAGATACCAAAGGTTAGTAGGTCGTTTAATGTATTTGGCACACACAAGACCAGACCTTGCTTATGCCTTGAGTGTAGTAAGTCAATATATGCATGACCCTGGAGAGCAACATATGAATACAGTAATGAGGATTTTGCAATATATGAAGGGAAGTCCGGGCAAAGGAATTTTGTTCAAAAGGAATAACCATCTTAGAGTTGAAGGTTATACTGATGCAGATTGGGCAGGTTCGGTTGACAATAGGCGCTCAACATCAGGTTACTTTACATTCGTAGGGGGTAACTTGGTTACGTGGAGGAGTAAAAAATAGAATGTGGTTGCCCATTCCAGTGCAGAAGCTGAATATAGAGGTATGACATTGGGGATTTGTGAAATTTTGTGGCTTAAACTTCTGTTAAGTGATTTGGGTATAAAGCATGACCATCCCATGAAATTATTTTGTGATAATAAAGATGTCCATGATATTGCACATAATTCGGTACAAACATGATAGAACAAAGCATGTTGAAGTTGATCGATTCTTCATCAAAGAAAAATTGGAAGGAAAAATAATTGAGTTACCGACAATAAGAACGGAAGATTAGTTGGTAGATATTCTCACAAAGGCTGTTTCGAGTCATAAGTTTACAAGTTGAGCATGTGCGACATATATGCACCAACTTGAGGGGGAGTGTTGACTTTGTATTTTAGGTAGGATCGATATCAATCCCATGTAATCACACGTAATCCCGTGTAATTAGTTTTTTCTTTCTATTTACGTTAGGGTTGTATACATATAAATGCCTCTCATTGAGAAGAATACAAAAACCTTTCAAGCATTCTCTTCTCAGCATTCTAATGCTGTCTCACATCCCCCATTTAGGAAAACTAATGAAAATGGTTTGAAAACTTTGAGTTTTAACGATAAGAACAAAATAAAAAGTAAAGTGAATAGTACCATGATTGACTTTTTAGTGTAAAAATGTGGTTTTTCGTTAAAGTGAACAATACCAGAAACTTTTCGTTAAAGTTCCCTTAGATAAATGCTCAAAGAGTGGATATAAAAATAGTGGATACAAAGATAGTGCAAACAATCGAAGAAAGAAAGTAGATTATGGCTAGAAAACTGCAGGATACTGTTTAGCCCCTTACAAGAGCAAAAATAAACCAAATATAACCCTTTATCTTGCACTTGAAATACATTAGAATGCAAACATGAAACGGAGGAGAGTTTTACATATAGCACAGAGAGGCTCTCCAACATATCTATAAATGTTTAACTAATTATGCCTGCTTTCGATTTGTCTCTCCTCATCGCTTTGTTACATTGTTGAACTCCGCCCTTCTTGTCCCAGGTAGCGTTTCTTCTGGATTGTTACACTGTATAATGCTGCTGGATTGTGTCAATGTCCAGGCCTTTTAGCTTCACAACTGATTCCACATGTCCCTTGAGCGTGTGAAGCTCCCGAAGTCTACAACCACAAATTAACAAGATATTCATTAAACCGATGGCATGCAAGCAGATACTGTCTCTTATAGGAAAATGTTTTCTTGCCAGAATATGTGACATGTTATGTCAACATGATTCTAGGTTGTCAATTTGGATTGCCGAGCTAGTAGTGCGGTCCAAGTTTACAGTATGACAACATAACAAGAGAACGTTACCCATCATTCAGATAACTTTAAAAGTGATATATGTATCAGGAATTGTCAAACGAATTGTTTCCTGTAGGTAACATTTTGAAATTCTGAATGGTAGCTTACCTTGCAACTTCAGCTCGTCTCTTGGCCTGCTCAGCAATCTCAGACAGCTCTCTGTAGCTGCTCTTGTCATTGAAGATACTAGAAGATTCTGGTGCTTCGAGACCGTGAAGGGTCCTTTGAGCATGAGCCCATTGAGCTTCTCTCTCTTCTTTTCCATAATCTTTCTTGGTGGTAAAGGCAGTCTGTTACAGTAGGATGAATCATTAGAAAACTTTAACTTCACCGGATCAAACTAAATGATTTCACCTTATATTCGAAAGAACAAAGATTTACCTTGTTCTCTAGCAAGTTGAGCCACGCTTTTCCACTCAAGATGTAACGGATGGCGAATTTCATCAAGTCTAGTGGGAAATAGAAGACAATGCTGTAAATCCAGATGACACCGGCCCATCCCCAACCACATCCGTGTATTCTTGCAAAACTCCAGTTGGCATATACTGCTATAAAAGTTGCAATCTGAAGAAAGGATAATCTTCAGCTTTCAATAACATATACATAAAAACTTGCTGTATTTAATAGAGGATATAAGCGGCATTCTTCTTACCAGCTGCGCGATCATGAACGCACCGAGTAGAAGCAATCCAGGGCGTTCCATAAAGGAGAAGCCGCGGGATCGAGTCACAAAAATGAGGGCCTGGCTTACAATACTCACTTGCAGGTACAAGGCAGCCATTAGTTCCTCAGGAGTCTCCCTTAAGGATCTTACACCAAATTGGTCCTGCAAAACAATGAGCAGAAAATGCAGATTGGAATCTGAACTTCATGAAGTTTCTGTAAAAAAAGATGGATCAAAAAGCAAAAAGCATAACAAAGATCATCTTACAGGGAAGAAGTCAGTTTCTTTGATTAACCAGAAGAAGATAACAGTCATCAATGCCAAGTAACCGCCAAGCACAATCCCGGTAGCAAAAATCTCTTTCAATTTCCAGCTATCAGGCAGGGGAGATGGCTTTACTCTATCCTTTGATATTGTCATAATTGTGCCTTCAAAATTTAACAAGTGCATGGTGTCAGCAGTCACATTTCTCAATTTATATTATATGATACTTGAAAGTTCGCTTCCTAAAAACTTACCGTCGTTCAATATGGCAATAATCAAAACCATGAAGGGTGAGAAGTCGAACTTCCATATGAGAGCAATGAACATGAAACCGAACTGCAATGTTTGCCAAAAACAAAAAAACAATTAGATGAAGACTTAATTAAGGAGAGAAACCACAAATTGTTAAACCACCACTATTTACTTACCACAATACGAATGGTGATCGAAACTGCATAGATCTTCAAAAGCCAAAGAAAACAGAAAGAGAAGGAAAACGTTAGACTTCCCATCATAAACTGTTTGATCAGAGTGGTCTGTTGAAAAGAAAGGCAGAAAAACTAACTGTGTAGTTCTTCATTCTCTGGAAAATAGCTCTACTGGTCAACACTGCACTAATGATGACACTCAATCCGGGTTCTGTAAGAACAATGTCGGAAGCACTTCGTGCAGCATCTGTAGCATCAGCAACAGCAATTCCAATATCTGCCTTCTTCAATGCAGGGGCATCATTGACACCATCTCCCGTCATTCCACAAATGTGCTTTTTTTCCTGCAACTTCTTCACAATTTCGTATTTGTGCTCTACAAGAAGCAAGAAAATGTGTTTAAAATAAACAACAAATCACTTTCCCTATTCGAAAACAGCAAAACCCTCTCACTTAAAGTATTCACCTGGAAACACTCCAGCGAACCCGTCAGCCTTCTCAATTAACTCTTCAATTGGAAGGGCAGCTATGCTAGCATCCTTGTCTTGACCAAGTAAGGAAGCAGATGGGTACATGTTTGTTCCCATTCCAAGTCTCCGACCAGTTTCCTTGGCAATGGCAAGTTGATCGCCTGCAGATAAGAGAGTGGCGGCAAGTAAGCACAACAACACTCAAAATTAAAAAGAATCCATTAAAGTAGGTTGAAAATATTAACCGACTTACCAGTAATCATCTTAACATTTACACCAAGGTTAAGAGCCTGGCGGATAGTTTCTGCACTATCATGTCTTGGAGGGTCGAAAAGAGGCAACAATCCAACCAACTGCCATGGAGCACCAGCACTTTCTTTTGCTTTTTCAGGCACTTCCTGTAGACATATACCAATCACAATGATAAGAGGTTGCTTTATTTCTAATAAAACTGAAAAAAATGCAAGACAATACTAAAAATGCCAAGGTTGGTAGAAAACCTGTCTAGCAACAGCCAATGACCGAAGACCACGTTCAGCATACTTGTCAATAATGGCAAAAGCCTTCTTCTTGAAATCTTCTTTGCAGTTGCAAAGTTCCAAAATCTAATTTCAGAAATCAAGTCATTAGTATATGGGAATGAACGGTTTACCTTTCAGTAATGTAATTCAATTTTTGGCCGGTAACTATAGGAAAAACAGAAGTACCTGCTCAGGAGCACCTTTGCTTGCTCTATGCCAGTTTCCATCGTTATCAATGTAAGTCAAAGCAGTTCTCTTGTCAACGGGATTAAAAGGTAAGAAGTGCACCTCTCTAATACCAGCCCGGGCCTGTGTAAAAATTGATTCATTAAGATGAGCATATCCATTGCAAATTCCGTCTCAGAAATATTGAAGAAGCAAGTATAGGGCATACAAGAAAAGTTGGAAATGATTTATACCTCCTTTGGGTCGGCAAGCATTCCAACCATAGCAGCATCAATGGCATCCTGGTTCTCAGTTCTGGATGACCTTGCAGCTAGAAGAATGACATGTTCTTTCTCCACACCCTTTGCAAACACCTCAATCAAGTTTTTATCAACACTAAGCTTGTTAAGAGTAAGTGTTCCTGTCTTATCACTGCAAAGCACATCCATACCCGCCAGTTCCTCAATGGCAGTCATCCTCTTGGTGATGGCACCCTGCTGAGATAGCCTGTGAGAACCAATGGCCATAGTAACAGACAAGACAGTGGGCATGGCAATGGGGATGCCTCCAATCAAGAGAACCAAGAGATTGTCAATTCCACTCCGGTACTTGCGGTGCTGAATTGGGTACATGACTACGATCTCAATCAGCATTCCAATGGCAATGGAACAGATGCAGAAGTTCCCGATGGCAGTGAGCACCTTCTGGAAGTGTCCGACTTGGTTAGTGCTGTCCACAAGATGTGCAGCCTTCCCGAAGAAGGTATGGACACCGGTGGCAATAACAACAGCTTCAATTTCACCCTGCTTGCAAGTAGAACCGGAGAAAACCTCATCACCTGGATGCTTGGTCACTGGAAGTGATTCTCCTGTGAGGGCAGATTGATCAATCTTTAAAGGATCACCCTCAAGAAGACGAGCATCAGCTGGGACAATATCTCCCAATTTGATACTGATGATGTCCCCTGGAACCAAAATGGCAGCATCCTGCTCACTCCATTTTCCATCTCTAAGGACCTACATATGCATCGCCATCAAACACATTAGAATTATATTGTTGCCTCCAGTTAGTATGGTGCATAGTTGTGTGATGTGTCTGAAACTCATATTGATCTGTCTACATAAACAACGGTGAGAAATTTATTTGATTTTGTTATGGATTCGTGAATATTAGAAATCTTATTATGTTACCCTGTTCACATAGGTTCACGACATGGCAGTTTCCCTGCTAGCATACATATGAGCATGTATTCTATTAACAAAAACAAAAAATGGCGATATGTTTGCGCTGCAAGAAAACAAGATAAATAGTCACTATAAGAGTGGCACAAGATGAGGCGGCTCAAACTTTTAGCCACCGATAATTCTGTATGTTAATTATTATAGTTCTTTTAGCCACCGCATCTTGTCTTGTGCAACTAATGTCAGTGACCATTTATGCCGTTTTCTGGAACTGTTGAAAAGGCTCCCTAAACCTAAAGTTAGTTACTTGAGTACAAAGCCACTGAATTCAGGACCGTATCGAAATGTTTGATTTGAATTACCTTAGTCTTAGGAGCAAGACCAGCCATAAGAGCAGCAGCTGCATTTCCAGCATTGTTTTCTTCAATAAAACTGATGGTAGAGTTGATGAGCAACAGGCAGAGAATACCAACAAAATCTTGCCAATCTGGCGGCTTCCCATAGCCGTTGGCCAGAGCAATTGCCATGATGGCTGCAGCTTCCATGACCCATGATAGAGGATTCCACATAAACCCCAGGAACTTGAGAAATTTGCTTTCCTGTTCATCGTAACCAGTAACAAATATTTAGATATTATGAACTAAACTATACTCAAAGCTAGTAAAAACAAAATTTAACATATATAATCGTTACAGTAAAAAGAAAATGTCTCTTGCACTCGCTCGTGTAGAGAGGCTAGTTATATTATTCCGAAAATGACCTTTTTCTCTTCTAGCTTGTTGGGACCAAAAATCTCCAGCCTTTGGGCTCCTTCCTCGGAGCTCAAACCTTCTCTGGAGCATTTCAACTGTCCAAATACTTCCTCGATCGGAATCCGCTCCTGTAAACCAACTCTTTGTTAGGACAAAAATTGTAATACTCACTACATAATTTCAAAAATTCACATATCACACGATAGCTATATTGTAAATCTCTACGTAAACATGTAATACAAGTATTTGCAAGTTCATATTATTATTTTAATTTTAATTTCAAAGTATATTAGCCAGTTCATTTTTTTAAAAAGGGAACCAGCTAGTGACTTCACCACAGCAGTCCATCATTCTGAGGGCCGTACCTGGCCACCATCGTGCGATTCACGAGTGCCGAGAATGGAACTCAGGACGTGTCTTGTACAATACAGACTTGAAATTTATCCTCAACCATTGGGCTATTCTAGGTGGCTATATTAGCCAGTTCATTGGTTTGACATTCTTTGTACATTAATAGCCACAGACATGATTGTTTCACTTACTAGATGAGTAGATCCCACAAAAATAAATGCATACTACATTTCAAATCAACCCACCTCATAAAAAAAATGAATAAATAATTGGAAATTAAAAAAATAAAATAGATATAGGCCGAACAAGATATATAGCTTTTAGGCAGTAAAATTTATTGTACTCATTTTCTCCTTCTACACACTCTTATTATATTATAATCCGTTAATTCTTCTTTAATATGTCCAAAAGAAATGCTCTAGTCTACTACTATTAATGTTCAAAGTGAATGACATAATGGTGTTTCGGTCACGTTAAGCAATAATGGTGGACGATTAGAATATTCCCTATTGTCACATCCAAATGCTAGATATAAGTGAATTTTGAAACAAATCTCATAAAGTCTCATCTTATTTTCTAATCAAATCTAAGGAAATATTTTAATCCTTTATTTGGTCACAACTTGTAACGATTATTGACCATGAATTTTGATTTTCAACGGTTAAGATGACCCGAAAATCAAACCTCAATATATTTTGACATTTTGTCTAACCAAGTACATGAAACGAATCGAGCTGAGTCGACTCGGCGCTCACTAAGTATATGAACCCGGACGGATTAATATGGTACTTCCCATTTCTGCCCTCCCCTCCTAGGGATGCTAGCCAATCACTAAAGTGTTGACCCACAAAATATTAATATATTACATTTTATTTATTAAAAATATTAAACATAAAAAATTGTTTGCGTCAATGGCACAGCACTACTTTTCAAGGCAAGAGCGTGATTGGTGCGTGACATGCACGCGCTCCAACATGACAAACAGCGTTTGGATGCTAGTGTAAGTAACAAAAGAATGAAAGAAGGGTAAATAAGGTATAGTAAAACAAAACAAACAATAAATATATGGGTTTTCTAAACCAATGGTGTCAGGTTTTCTAAACGGTGGATGTGAAAGTTGATAACCGAAACGGTTTTATTAGTCTTTTGAGAAAAACAAAAGGAGAATTCCTCAGAATGGGAAAAGTTTAGAGAGGCAGATTCTCGGCTCTTTTTTTTCTCATATATTTTTATTATTTTTCTGTTTATACGATCCCGGTTAAACACTTTTTTTTATTTTATTATCTTTATAAAAAATTAATATAAAATATTAATATGGCTTAACTGTGATCACACAAACAAACAGAAAGAAGATAGAAATGTATAGAAGAGCAGAGAATCTGCCTCAAAGTCTAGAGTACCACGGAAAAGGTTCTTCAATTTCCAGAAAGAAGACAGACACCGGTACAATTTACTCTTACCGTGATGTTTTAGTTCAATAATTTTACGTTATGTATGACTTTTTTTTTATATATAAAATTGTCATAGACCTAGATGTCATGGGGCAGCGAATTCGTTTGAGAGTATGTGTTTATATAAAAAAACATATTTGGGGGAATTATTAACCGTAGTGGACTCAACCTCTCTGTCATTCACATGTGTAGATCCATCCCGTTTGGATACTACCTGAGGACATGATTATATACTCTGTTTGGTTGGTGAGAAAATATAGCGAGAAAATGGGAAACTTTCAATCTTTTGAGATGAATCCATGTAAACACAAATGTTTATTATGCAAAAGCGAGCTCAGAAGTATATGATTTTCACTTCTTATATATGCATGCAAAGAACAAAAAAACAAAAAAGTCTCTTGGTGTTAGCCTAGGTGATCGAGAATAACCGCAGCGATTAAGATATGTTCAGGGTTCGAACAGGGAGAGTAGTTGCAGAAAGAATCAATCAATTTAAGCATCAATCCAAAGCATGAACACAGCAAGAAAACTAAGATCACGCAACAATAAAACTCACTCAGTCCAAAGATTAAGCAAAAACCCAGCTCATGAAAAAGTAAAAACTCACACAAAACAAAATCACGAACCCTAGTTTCCCGAAATGAGGGAGAAAATAGAGGTGGCAAAGTGAAAGAAAGAAAACTATACCAGATCGACAGTCTCGTTCTTGATCTCCTCCAGGCTGATAGCCTTGTCCGTACTCCCCATATTTTCACAAGTTTAAACCAGAACCAGAGCAATAAGCTTGATTAGCAACAATGGAGGAGGAGGAGGAGAGGTGGATTGAAAGATAGGAGGAGGAGGAGGATATTAAAAGCGCATTGAATGGGGTTTCTGAATCCCAAGAAAACAAAGGGAGAGTGAGACTTGAGAGAACAAGTGCTTGTGGAAAAGTGCTTATTGCCTCTATTTTTATACGTCTCCGAGGAAGGCCACAGCCCTCATGACTCGTAATAATGTTAGGGGGGTGGTATGTGATGTGACATTGATCCCCGCCGTTTAACCCCGTCCCCCAAGTGGACCCTCACCCTCCACTCTCGTAGTCTACCATGAATCAAGATCCTCTTTCCTAGAGATTCTAGGAATCCTGCAATCATGTCCGTTTATTTTATATCGTGCAGTCAGTTTTCGTTAGGTATTATTTATATTTGAATTTTAAATTTTAAATTTTAAATAATTTTTGACCGCACGATATACGATGAACGGATAGAATTGTGGGATCCCTAAAGAATGGATCCGGCGAAGATCCTGATTCGTCTACTATGACTTTTAATCCATCCTTATGCTGTGTACTTTTTCTACTTCTGAAAAATAAATATAAAAAAAAGTAACAAATTAAAATTAAATAATGAGGTTATTATTTGATACTTCAAAATAACCATTGTGCCCTTATAAAAATGAATGTTCAAGATTACTCCAGTTTGTTAGGACAACATCTAGCTCTCTTGCAAACCGAGGTCGGATCATCATCTCTTAATGACTGACATGCTGTTTTGCAAACCGAGTTTGGATCTTCATCTTTTAACGAATAACATGTTTACTTATGCGGGATAAAAATTTCAATCATTTCAATGATTGGCTTCGCTGTGTTTATTAAAACGTGAGTATTGTGTTCATCCAATTCTTAAAATTCTCATGTGCTTATTTACACTTATGACATAAAATAAGTGTGAATTCCAGCTGAAAATTTGTAATCTCAATACTTGAAAATCATGAATCAGATTAATTAGGAGAGATTAGTTGATCCAATTTCCATTCATTTTTCTCTCCCCCAATTTATGATCTCCCTCATTTTCAATAAGTACACATATCAGTAGTTTAAAATATAATACATCTTGTAATCTATATAATAATGAGAAGAAAAAAATAAAGTTAAATAGTACAAGATGTTGTAGTATGAATTTAGTGAGGGAAGAAAGAGGCAGATCGGCCAAATAGAAGAGAATGGAGAGAAGAGCTTGTTCCTCATGCCTTGTGTCTTTATTTATTCTAAAAGGGAGAAAGAAACTTGCTCTCCAAGTAATTCAAGTTGTACGAGAAAAGATGTACTAGATCTCATAGGATTCCTATGCATAACCTCTAAGATTTACATAATCACACTCTTAATGAAATTAGGACTGCAATAATCCCTCTTAAGTGTGTATATACTTAAGTAAACGGTGCATCAAATCTTCATGTGATTATGTAGAAATAGCTGATAAAGTCGTCTCGTCTAGTCAGCACAAAGAGTGAATGCGAGTCTAAAAACTAAACGGAAAAATGCATACGTAGTAAAACTCACAAAACCTCGTTATGATAAAAGCCAAGGTAGGATAAAACCCATAAAGTAAGGAGAAAAGTGAGAAGTTGCATTAAGTCAAAACTAAATGTCTTTGGGACACAAGTAGGACGCACATAAGGGTATGACCAACCTAAGTTAAGTGCCTCGTTAAAACCTCATCGAGTAGCAAAAACCAGTGGAAAAAATGCTACTGATCTAAGGGGAAAAAAGTACATTAAGGTCAAGTGAGTATACATATGGATACTCTCCCTGAGTTTGACAAAACTTCCAAATGAGAACAACAACAATTGCAAATCAGACAATTTACACATACCAATTCCTTGGACAAGTTTCTGGAAAGTAGACTGTTAGGATGGTATTTTATATATATTTTATACCTCTTTTACTTATAACTTAGTCATGATTTTATAGTAAATTGGTGAGTTTGATGTGTCTTGTGTGAGTTTTTGTAGAAAAGATGATTTGTGAACAAAACAGGGATTTGGAGGTTTAATTTTGAGGAAGTCAAAGAATTGCCAAGTGGGTTGGAGCACTTAGCAGGAAACGGAGTAGTGCTTTGGCAGTTAAAGGCAGCCCAATTAAGTAGCCTAATTTAATTAGGCAGTGCAAAGCATGCAGGGATGTTGTTCCCAAAAGAAATTGGGTATTGAGAGTCCAAAAGGCGCGTGAAAAGAAAGAGGCTGATATAGAAAAGGGAGGATATATAACGCACGGGGAGACTTCCAGAGGGAGACGGACAGAAGGTTGCAGATTTCCTGGGCATATCGCACACAAATACATAATTGGAGATTAGGGTTTCTTTGATGTCATCGAATTCATCCATGTTTGTTATTAGTTTGATCATGAACTAAGTCCTATTGCTAGGACTAGGGTGTACTCTTATCATGAACATCTAATTCTCATTATTTTATATTAATCTCAGTTGTTTTCCATGTTGAGTAATTGTTATTGTGCTTAATTGTTATCAAATAACTGGCCATTATCTGTGTGAAGAACTAAATTGTGACTGACAGGTTGAGTTTAGTAGATTGCTTCTCATAACAATTGCCATGAATTACATAATTTAGTAGACATACTGGTTATGATTTGTGTAGTATCGTGTAATTATCCATTGAGCGTAAAGGGTTTCGGTTATCTATATCTGTGGCTAGACATAGCATGGGTAGATAGTTAGAAACACGGTTAGTATATTCTGACAGGAAATATTAACGAATCAAGGGATAATTGCTAGCAACATGGGAATAATTTGATGTTAATATGAATAACGGGATTAGATGGGATTGAGACTGAGGAACCTGATGTCCTAGTGCTTCCATATATTTATCTTGCATAATTCATTCACTTTTATTTCATGTTCGATCAATTATTATTTTTACTTTCGTTTCATTTCTTTGCATCTTAGATTTTGTCATCGTAATCCTTCTTTTATTCAAGTTTAGTTTGAAGTCAATCTCAATAGTAAATTTAGGTTAATCCGATCCTTGTTTGAACGACACTCTACTTATCACTATATTACTTGGACGATATTGTACACTTGCAATTATCTACAACATAGACTTCGACAGCAACTTCCTGGAAAGGTCAATAAGGTTGTCTTGGGATAAGATTTTCTTGACTTCAATCTTCTAATGCTTTGCTGAGGTGAGAATGGAGCAATATGCTTAGTGTTTACTTTATCAGTGTATCATGTCTTGGTCTGGTTGATACGTGCGGTATTGTCTTCATGGTTGTCTTTGGAACTCAATGATGGATGAAAAACTACAGGTATTTCGAATATGTTAAACACACCACATCTCTCATGTGTGACATAGTGAGGTGCAGTGAGCTTGGAACTTTCCGAAGATTTCGCAAGGAAGGTTTATATCGTAGACCTTCAAGATATTGCGGTATCTCTGATGGTTAAGACATAACCATTTGGGAACGTGCTTTGTGCGGGTTTGATAAGTAACCAGTGTCATCCTAACAAACAAGGCAACATCATTTCGAGGATCTAGAGAGTTGGATCCGCTGGGGATGTATAAGGATAAGCCCAAATTCATAGTACCTTCAGAGTAACAAAAAAAAACGTTTTTAATGACAAGTAGTTGTGGCGTGTAGACGTAGTATTGTATCTATACCAACATATCAATAATGAAGGAGATGTCATCTCTAATGCAATAGACATGGAATGAGCCAAATACAACAAAGCGCAACCTCTTCAAGGGTTTCATTTGCATCTAGCATATGGATGATCATGGATATACTCAAAAGGTAACACCTTCGAGGTGTAGTTCTAGGGGTGGGCAAGCGGGTAGAGGAACCGTGGGTCGGGGCGGGTAGAACAGGTTCAGGCCGGGTACGGGGCAGGTCCAATTTTTTTTTAGAATAAACAGGGTGGGGTGGGGCGGGGCGGGGCGGGGCCTTAGTATTTTAGAGGCGGGCTGAGTTCTAACATTAAGAATAACGGGCCCCGAACCGGCCCGTTAATTCTCCTTACTCTAATCTGGACTTCATCCTTTCTCCAATGTCCATACCACCCACACTCTTCTGTCTTCTCCTCCTAAACGACATCCCTTTTACGACTCTGTATTCACTCTTCTCACCCCCGTCGCGACCACCACCACAGCACCACCCTTTTCTCCTCCTCAATGATATCCCAAAGCACCCAGGTTCTAGAACCACGAAGGCACAACCCATCCCGATTTTCTCCTCCTCGTTGGCACCACCCATCTCGATTCCTAGACTACAGGACCGCCGTTGCGATCATCATCACCCCATCACTGCCATCGCCTGCTATAATTTTGGTAATTTTGAATTAGGCATTTGTTATTTATGTGAATTTTTGGTTTAGGGATTTAGGGTTTTTGAATCAGGAATGGTATAGATTCTGTTCTGGGTTCTAAATTTCTGGTTGGGGAATACAAGATTTGAGTATCTGGATTTGAAGGTTTTCTTTTCCGACAGGCTCATAGCAACTCAATCTATTGCACCTTTCACACAAAGACTTAGAGAAAGAAGTATCGAGCTTGGTTTACCTACCTTTCAATCACGCTGTGGCACTTCAAACGCAGGTGCCGAACAATCGGGTCAACTATAATATGAGCGGAACATTTAAAGTGAGAGCAAGTCTAGGTATGATCCATTTTTCTTGCTGGTTGCATAGCAGATGCCAATTACAGATGACAGGTCCACCGAGGGGTGTTTTAGTTGCAAGAAGTTGCAAATCTAAAAGATGAAGATCATGAGCATTCTTTCTGCCACAGGGATTTAGGGTTTTTTTTCAAAGTTTTGTTAAGGGATCCATTGGGAGTTACCTCTTTAGCCCCAAGATTTCATGAATGTTACTGTGAAAATGCTATCGTAAGTCTGTAATCCATTGAGAGTTATCGATGTGCACCGCAGTCAGTGTAGCTTTGAAAATGTTATTTCAAAAAAAAAAAAGTTGGACCCATGTACCCGGCTCAATCGGCCCGTTTGAAACGGGCCGGGTTAGATCCGGTTCTTGTATTAAAATTTGTTGTACCCGCCCCGGCCCGACCTGTTTCTTTTAAATCCGGATCCGGTCAGGTCCTTTCAAAATTAGGCCCGGCCCCGCCCGTGCCTAGCCCTATGTAGTTCGACTGGTGGACCAGAACAGCGTCAGAACAATGCTCGAACTTCAATCCAAAGCATAAACGAGTTTTCCCAAGATCATTCATCTCAAATTTTGTCTTCAAGTGCGAGGTAGTTTTCTCAAGCTCTTCCAGAGTCATAACAATAAAAAAATCGATATAGACTTCTACTTCTAGCAATTCAAAATATTGCTTAGTTAACATGCAAATGCATAATTTATTCTTTCATATCTGACTGATGAAATAATCACTTAAACAGGTATACAATATGTTAAAGTTATACTATATGTTAACTCTCATAAAATGCAAGTTAACAAATTAAAATAATAAACACTTGAATAAATTTTGGTATGAAGTAAAGCGAATGGAACTCAGAGATAAATGGTTCGCCCCTTAAATCTGGGCTATGTCCACTGTGGTACTAGGTTTTATATTGATATCAAGACTGAAAATAGCGCTCGACTAATACAAGTTATTCTCTTGTTCTCAGTTATTTGACCCTTATTTGGAAGGCCTTCATTCCTTTATAGAGGCCCTTAATGAACCCATTCAATGTGCCACCTACATAGCCTAGAGTGCTGACAACATTTCCTCTTGACTCAGTTCCGACTTTTGGCATTGAAGTGATAAGTGCTCAGCTTGAATAACGCATCTTGTCAGAACTGTATGAGCCAAGCACCCACTCGGCCTTAGTTATCCAATCTCGCCTATTCAAGTGTCGTTCTGATTGCCTTTATATCCTGTCCTAGGATTCCCTGTCACCTAAAGGTGGTTGTCATGTGGCATGGTTGGTATATAGGAAGATCTGTCACTGGGAATTCGTCTTAAAGTTGTCAGTCTGTCCACGTGCTTGTGGCTGTCGTGTTTCTTCTTGCGCTCCCTAATAGGGACCGTCGGCTGTTACGCTCAAGCTTGTCATCTTTTAAGCCCCTTGGGCCTTGGGCCTCTCGGCCTCTTAGTGGGCTTATTGGGGTTCATTTCTTGGCCAGTCCCACCAAGGGCAGAGCCAAGATTATTTTCTTGGGTGGGCTAGCTAAAATTAGTAACATAAAATTATATGTTTATTTTTTTTGCTTATATAAAGTTATAATAATCAATATAAAAGAACAACAATAGAATATAAATGATTCTCAAAATCATTTTCATTGGAAAATCGCGACGGAAAGTAAGGAATTGAGAGATAGGGATTTAAAAAAATTATTTTTCTTTTATTGGTAAGAAGCACATAGGCTAAATCACATAGGCTAAATGGTCTTTTTCTTTTACAAATAGGATGAAGGGAGACAAGAGATAGAACTAATTTTTTTTATTTTTAGCATAAAAATTATTATTTATTACCTATCCTTTACCAAATTATACATTAAATAATAACTTGTATTGAAACTAAGTGGTCTATAAGCATGAGTTACAAAAGAATAGTGTTATTCGCACACTCATTTTTACCTCCAACACACTCTTATTAATTTTTGGCCATTGATCATCTTCAATTCGTTCTATCCGACAGCTGAAAATTGAGAGAAGTGTGTGAGAAATAAAAATGAGTGTGTGAAAACCTCCCTGAGCTACAACCCACCTTAGCCTTGTGGGTGGCTCCGCCACTGAGTCCCACTATTTGGGCCTAAAAGTGCCCACAGTTAACAAGTCCCTAATAATAGTACCAAGAACACAGAATACCAGAAAATAAATGCAGAGAGAAAGGAATGGAAGAAATGTTTGTATTGATTTGTAAAATGACTTAATGAATTACAATATGTGTTTACAAGCTATATATGTCGATTACAATCTTAGCTAGCAAGCTATCTTACTAGCTAACTAACAGACTATCAACAGACTGTCCAATCCTTTGTAACTATATTCCTGAGCTGACGTATTTATGTTAAGTTTAGACAGTAAGCTGGCAATCCTTGTGAAATTGAGCTGGCTGTCCATCTGACCATTGGATCATTGTACTCAACATTCCCCATCAATATTGGCTGGGGTACCAAGCCTAAGATTGTAACAATGTCTAAGAAATGATGGATTGTGAAGGCCTTTTGTAAGTACATCAGTTGTCTGATCTTCAGTTGGAATATAGACCACTTCTAAATCTCCTTGTTGAACTCTCTCTCACAAAGTGAAAGTTTGTATCAAGATGTTTTATTCAAGAATGAAACACATGAGTTGCACTAAGTGTAATTACTGACATTTTATCACAATGAATTATGGGAAGTGAAGGCAAAAACACTTCCAAATCCTTCAATATTCCCTTCAACCAAGCAATATCAGCTGCAGTATAGGCAATAACCTTATATTCTGCATCTGTTAAACTCTTTGACACTGAGCTTTGCTTCTTCGATTGCCAAGATACTAGATTACTTCCCAAACACACTACATATCCTGTTGTTGACCTTTGAATGTTAAGATAAGCTACCTAATCTGCATCTGAGAATGTAGTCAATGTTAGGCACTATATCAGCAGAATATAAGATCCTATGGTGCAATGTTCCTTAGAGATACCTCAGTATTCTCTTTACTGCCTTTTGGATCAAATCATTTATATACTTTGACTGATTATCAAAACTATCACCACTTGGTTTATAAGCAATTTTTAACCCCCGAAAATATGTCAATTGTCCTATGTCCTTGAGTTCAAAAACTTCAGGCAAGTCATCAACCATTTTCTACACTTTAACAGAGTTGGATCCTATGAGGATGATATCATCCACATATAAGATAAGAATAACAATATCACTGCCATCTTTCTTGATGAACAAGTTTGTATCAGAAGCTGAAGCGTGAACTTTCATAGCTGCAAAATAGGATGTGAACTTTGAATTCCATGCCCTTAGGGCATGCTTTAATCCATACAAAGACTTGATTAGTTTACACACATAAATTGGGTGAGATGCATCCTCAAAACCCTATGGTTGTTTCATATAATTTCTTCTTGTAAATCACCATCTAGAAATGCATTTTTGATGTCAAGCTGTCAAAGCTTCCAATGATTGATTGCAGCTAAGGCTAGCACTATTCTCACAGTAATATGTCTAACCACTGGACTGAAAGTTTCTAAGTTACCTTGTTCTTGAGAAAACCCTTGAGCAACAAGCCTTGCCTTGTATCTGGAAACACTCATATTAGGATTTTTCTTCACTTTATAAACAAACTTGATGTTAACAATGGATTTATCATCAGGAGAGGGCACTAGAGTCCATGTTCCTTAACTTTTGAGAGAATCATATTTTTCTTGCATTGCTTGTTGCCATTGTGGCAATGAAGTAGCTTTTATGAATGTAGTTTTTTCTAAGGCATCAGTTATTACAGATATAAAACTATACTCTCCAACAAATTGATCTTGTTCAGTTATCTATAGAAACTATAATTCAGGAAATGATGCTATGAATGCACTATAATTCTGTTTCTAAATAATGCTACTTTTCAACCTTGTAACCATTTGGTGCACAGAACCAGAAGTATTCACATCAATAGAGTTGTTAGTGTTAATGGGTGATTCACTTAGCGATGAAAATGCAATATACATCCTCATCATGTATAACATGTCTTGAAATGATGAATTTCCCACTGTGAATATCATAACAAATCTCTCCTTTATATCCCACTGCAAATCCCAGAAAAACAAATTGACTTGATCTGATTTGCAATTTATTATTATTGTAAGGTCTGAGATAAGGGTATACTGCAGTCCTAAAAACTTTGAGACTATGAATTGCAGGTTTTTCACCAAAGAATATCTGATAAGGTATTATCTAGAACTTGACATGGCATCCTACTTATCAAGAATGCAACATATGAGCAAGCATGATACTAGAAACTAGCTGGAATATAAGCTTCTGTCATTAAACTTAAAGCTATTTCAACCATGCCTATGCTTTCTCTTAGCAAGGCCATTTTGTTGAGGTATGCGAGAACATGATACCTGATGTATAATACCCTATTAATCTAAGAAACTCTTCATCATTTTACTCATATACTCCCCACCACCATCAGATTGCAGACACTTGATTAAACCATTAAACTGAGTATTGACAAAGATATGAAACTTGGCAAAAATTTGGAACACATATGATTTATTTATCATTGGGAAAATTTATACAAATCTTGGGTAATCATCTAGAAAGCTCACATAATACCTATATCCTTTTGTAGGCTTCTGAGGAAATGGACCCTATACATCTGAATGTATCTTTTCAAACATGAATGTTGTTCTAACTTTTATAGAAAATGGCAATTTACTCATTTTACCAGAATACAAGTTGAACATATTGATTGACAAGAATCACTACTAATTGATACATCTGCAGTCTTCAACACTGTAGACAATACTTCCTCAGATGGGTGCCTCAACTTTTTATGCCAAACTGAAATTCTTACTTTCTTTCCAAGAAATGCAGCACAATTCTCTAACTCTGTAGCAAATAAACTTCTGAAAACTGAGACTGGATTCTTGAACAATTCCCCATCATCACTATTTCCTTGCTACATAATCACCCGAGCTACCTTGTTCTGTATAAAAAAAATCAAATCATCACAAATGAAACAACAACCATTATCTCTATGTAGTTTCTTAATTGATAATAGATTCATTGCAATAAGAGGAACATGCAACACATTATTCAATACAAATGTATGATTATCCATAATAAGTTTGGATGCACTAATATTCTTGACATTTAAACCTTCTCCATTGCCTATGGTGATTTTAGCTTCACCATTGTAAGGAGTGACATGATTAAGTGTTCAAGATTTGCAGTCAGGTGATGAGTTGTACCTGTGTTAGCTACCCATGTATAAGCATTTGAGAAGCCATGAACATTTTGAGCCATTTGAGTTGTATTGGATGTCTGAGCTATAATTCCTATAGATGACTAAGTCAGTGACTGAGGTGGAGGAGGCCCTTGATAGGAATAGTTATTCCTATGATAACATTGAATAACAATATGACCCTTGTGCCACAAATTTGACAATAAATTGGCACTCTAGTAGTAGCTTGATCATTATCAGTCTTGTAATAGCACTTTGGTGCAGTGTGGCCTCTTCTTGAGCAAATATGGCACTCAGGAAAGACAATAGAATTATGGTTTATATTGCCATTTCAATTGCTTCATTGCTTCAATCTATTTCCACCAGAAAAGTTATTCGAGCTACCATATTGACTCTGTGATCCCTTGTTATTATCAGTAGATTCATTGGACCCATTTGAACCATTGGAATCATTAGGACCATAAGACATATTTCCAGAATTGGAATAAGTTCTTAAGTTAATGTTGTTACCAATAAATATCATGTTATTGTTGAAATTTGATCTCTGTTAAAAAGGTATTTCACCATTCGCAGTAAAACCAGAACCACCATTGAAACCTCCTTGAAATCTTTGTGAGTTAGAACTCTTTCCTTGCTCAAAATTTTGATAGCCACCTTGAATTCCTTGTGCATTTGATGGTTCACCATTTACATACATAGCTGACATTGTTTCAACAAGAGTATTCATCTTTGTTTCAAGAGATCCTTCAACACCAATTAACTGAGCTTTGAAATCAAGGAAATGGATGTTTCCCTTGCAACAATTATAGTTTTTATGACTTCAAACTTTGGTGGCAATCCTGACAATACAACAATCATCAATTCATTCTCATTAATTTTCTTCCCTGCAGACTCAGTTAATCTCTAATAACTTTCAATCTTAAGAAGAATTTGTCAACTGAATCAGATCCTTTTTTGTGCAACATGAAACTCATTTTTAACTGATTTATCTTCATAACATAAACTAAGGGAAATCTTTCTTGTAAACTTTCCCAAGCCTCTTGAGCAGTCATGCATCCTATCACATGATCCATAGCTTCACCATTCAATGTAGCAATGAGCAAGCTATGCAAAGCCAAATCATTCTGAATCCATTGTTTGTTAGCCTATGTAGTTTCCTTAGTAACATCACCTTTAAGAGTAATGCAATACTTTGGTGGACACTGTGATTCCCCATTGAAGTAATCGAACAAACCGTACCCTTTAAGAACTGATGAAAACTGATAAATCCACTTGACAAAGTTGTCTTGTTGCAATTTGACTGCGATCATACCAAGTAACTAGGGATGGCAATTCAAACCGTTAAACCCCATAACCGTGGATAACCGCCTGAATAGAACGGTTTTGGGGATGAAAATTCGGTTATGTTTTGGATATGGGGAAAAACAGAAAATATTATTCGGTTATGGTTATAGGGGTCTTCGATCCGTATCCGTCCCCGAATCAGATCCGAATGTTACATGTTTATATATATATATATATATATATATATATATATATAAAACATAATTTTTATATAATAAATATAGTATTGTATAATATATATATATATATATGTGTGTGTGTGTGTATGTATACAGCCCATTACATTGAGAATTACAAAAGTTTCATTTTGTGAGAAAGTTCAAAAGTTTTGAATCAAAACCAATATATGAGAAGTCAAGGGTGCTTAGGGAAGAGATCAAACATAAGCCAACATCATCAACGTATCTATTATATTATAATGACAAAATTAGTATCTATTATATTATAATACGTTAATTGAACGAATATATTTTTGGTATTGACGAAGGTGGATATAACCGTTAACCGATGCGGAATTCGTTACCCGGTGGGTATGGTTATGGATAATTCCCAATTGTTAATTTGCGGTCATGAATATGGTTAATTTTCATGGTTATGGGGATGGATAAAACATTTTTGTCCCCATACCGAACCATTGCCATCCCTACAAGTAACCCTTCGATCTTGACTAGATTTGCAACCATTGTAACAGATATAAAGAAAATATTTCTAAATCAACAATATCAATTTTGAATCTTGATTCACAGAGAACAACAATATCACTTGTGGCTTCATCCTTTTTATGAAATAACAAAATTCAACAATCTTTCAATCTTAAACAATCATAATCTTTTAATCAACAATATTTTCAATCAATCAACAAGAATTGGCATCGACCTTTTGCATTCCTCACAACAATCATAATACTCATGAAAGTAATTGGCATCAGCCTTCTAAATTCTCACAACAATCATATACATACTTGAGATAAACTATAAAACAAATCACATACACAAACTTCAAGAACTTTGATAAGTCGAAGAACGAAAATACTAGCAACCCCAAAGACGAATTGATACGCTAGCAAAAACCCAGAAATCCTTTAGTAAATAAAACCTTTAGAACATGAAACTTCAGCAGAAAACTCCCAAAAGATCGTCATAGGCAATTGATACCATGATAACAGTACCAAGAACTAGAATATGAAGAACATAGAAAATGAATGCAAAGAAAGGAATGGAAGCATTGTTTGTATTGATTTGTAAAATGACTGAATGAATTACAATATGTGTTTACAAGCTATATATGTTGATTACAATCTTAGTTAGCAACCTATCTTACTAACTAACTAACAAACTATCCAATCATTTGTAATATGTTATTGAGCAAACATATTTTTGGTAAAGTTTAGATAGTGAGCTGGCAATCCTTGTGATATTGAGCCGGCTGTCCATCTGACCATTGGATCATTGCACTCAACAGTCCCACAACTCCTTGGTCAATGGCCCATTCTGAGGCATGAAGTTGTAATGGCTGGTCAACTTTATCCCTATATAGAGTAGAGGTCGAGAGACGTTTGAGTGCCTAAGGTTTGCATTAGTTATGGACGGACAGAGTAATTGAGAAGCCTGTGTATTGAAGGCATGGCAAACAAATGTGGCCTCATGCACTATAATGTCGCTTCACATCTCTCTAGTCCCTAGAGCAGAGTAGGTAGACTGTCATGTGCCGTGAGTTTGGGGATTAGGCATTTCACAATTACAGCTGAGATTACTCATTCGAGACTATTTAAACAACCCTCAAGCTCTTCCCTACTCTACACCTTTAAGGTACTGAAGTTCTGCCAATATTACACCGCAACTCCTCTGACAACCTGAAATTTTTTTCTTCCGGCTTTCCTTCTTTTGTTTACTTTTTCTCGTAGCTAGGTCCCTACATTCTTTATGTTTTGTGGATAATTAGATTTGCTTTGTCGTCCTCACAGGTCTTCATAGTGGGACATACTTCTGCGTTACCGTCGACTTATGTACCCTCTGGCGGTGGTAACTTCGGCATTCTTGACGAACGCAATAGTGTAGGGTTAAACATCATAGGTATATTATGAAGAATCCTTGGGGTGCCTGAGTCCCTAAACACGACCCTTGAGATTGGGAAGTTCTCCTTACACCTACCGGGCTAGCGTTCCTATTGGCCCATATTACTATGATGTTAAGGACCACAACGCAAACCACAACACTAGCGTCATGACCCATCAGAAGATATATGAGTTGAGGAGCCGTTACAACATTCCTGATGATGTTGTTCTTTGGGTACCAGTCCTTGGAGAGAGGCCCAACTAGTCACCACTACGTTGAGTGGTTTTTTCTGCTGTGATATTCAAGTCAATGATTCAGCTACCCTTACACATTTTTCACTACATTATATCCTACAATGGTTTAGCTCCCCAAAGGTCGGAACACACATACTTTTCTCTTAACTTGCGATCTGTATAAACCTTGTCGTCTTACCATAATTATCCTTTTATTGTTTTCCTTACAGTTGATTCGTCCAACCAGGCTTTCTTCTCAGATAAAGAGAAACTTCAGTTGGCAATCATCACTTCTTTACCCACAACAGAGCTCTCTATCGTTGCTATACTCACTGATTTTTGTGTCAGAGCGGTCGATCTTTTGAGGTGTAAGTGAGGCGACTCTCAACATCGTCGTTTCTCACCTACATGAGCTCGCATTACTTTTTGCTCACTTCTTTAATCTTCTCATTTTTCAAAGGGAAAAACAATTGAAATTGATGTTGAGCTAATAGGATCGCACATCGAGCCATGAACAGGAAGAATGTTCCTGGCGGTGCCCAGAAGCAAGTAGCCGATTGGCCTACCGACAAGGATGAGCCGAGTGGTGCCCCTGGTAGTCATGGCCAGGCCCCAAGGACGACACCGAATACCCTACTGAGTGCGGACATGGGTAAATCCACAAGGAAGCGTCCAACCACCATTGGCTAGGATGCTCTCTCCTAAGGAATAATAATCGACTCATTCGCTCTTCTCCGGCTAGAAAAGACAGAGTCGACTGCTATGATAATTTTGCGGTCAGGAGACACCTTTCCCCAATAGATCAATTCATTCCTAAGACTTTGTATCCTTTGTGGGAAGAGCATGGCAGACGTAGTGGGGATGGGGGTCAAAGGGAACAGCCACGAGCAAGTAGCTATGTCCCTCCAAGTTAGGGTAAGTCTTGTCTTAATTCCATGTCTTTCTTTAAATGGGCTAACCATTCATCTTCAAGCTAACCTATCATTTCCCTATCGCACACTCTTTTTGCCTAGTTTCAGGGCCTCTGGCATAGTAGGCAGGCCTCAAAGACGACACCGAACACTCCACCGAATGCGGGCATGGGTAAATCCACAAGGAAGCGTTCGACCACCATTGGTTAGGATGCTCTTTCCTAAGAGGAAAACAAGCGACTCATTCGCTCTTCTCCGGCTAGAAGGGACAGAGTCGACTACTATGATAATTATGCTGTCAGGGGACACATTTCCCCAATAGATCAATTCCTTCCTAAGAATTTGTATCCTTTGTGGGAAGAGCATGGCAGATGTAGTAGAGGTGAAGGGGAACAACCACGAGCAAGTAGCTATGTCCCTCCAAGTTGGGGTAAGTCTTGTCTTAATTCCATGTCTTTCTTTAAATATGTTAACCATTCATCTCCAAGCTAACCTTTCATTTCCCTATCGCACGCTCTTTTTGCTTAGTTCCAGGGCTTCCGGCACCTTTTCAGAGAGAAGAATAAGGACAATGACTATGAACGGGACCTGAATAGGCTGTAGGAAGCCATGCAGCCTAAGAGGGAGAGCTCGGGGCCGTCAAGAGGGCGGTGAAGGTGGCTACAAAGAAGGTTGTTTTGCATCAGAGGAATGAAAGCCTGAGGAGGTAGTTGAGCGAAGCAACCTCCAACAAGCTCAAGTATGCCCTAGAGCTGGGCGAAGCCAAAAACGCCGTTCGGGCCTTTAGTGGAGAAAACGAGCGCTTGTAAAAAGCATTAAGGCAATCTTCCTCGGCCGACCAGATCATGGTTCAGTTACCTTCACTGACCAGGACATGGATAGTTACCTTCACACTTCAGCAAGTCAGGAGTTTGCCGATAAGTTTCACTTCCAAGACTACATGGAATTTTATAAGAAAGTGAAGGTAGCCCATCTCAAATATGACCTAGACATCGGGGATGACAATAAGGGTTCTGAGCAAGAAGAGGATGACGAGGTTTGTGTAGTCGATGAACCTCCGTCCAACGAGGTTTCTGCCTGACCCCTCGAAGCAGGTTACCAAGCATACTGTCGACCACCAAACCGAGCCTTCCAACGAGCTGTCACTTCTATCGTCAGCCGACTTCTCAAATGTTACTCTCAAGCGAGTCAAACCAACCACCTCTGACAACCCAGTAGCCAACAATTTAACCAGACCAACCTTCACTCCATAACTTCCCGTGCCTTTCTTATTTTTAGGTTTTTTGTTTGATAGAACAAATTCAAAGTTTGCAATAATTTTCACTTATTTAGGACAAGGCCCTTTAGAGGTCATTTTTTAATATCTCTATGAAATGTGTTTTCTTTCAACCATTATTGTTGTTTGGATGCTTGGTAGATCTTAGATTAAACTAAGTTGTGATAGTGATGATTCATTTAAATATCTTGAGTAAATAATGGTCGGGTAGTTGTGCAGGTGCAAGCGTTTTAGTGTAAAGGAGACTGATCTGGACAGTTTTTTTTTCAACAAACTTCTTTTCTTTCGAAAAGGGAAAAGCCCTCCGTACAGGAGTAAATTTCTTGCACCCCTTCACAGGGGATTGGGCAAGGCTTTCATTTACAAACAGTGGCCTGATGTTCGAACCACGTCTACATGTTGCTCGGTTAACTTAGGATTTCCATGCTGCGCTAACTAACCCTTTGTAACAAAATGCCAATTTTTTTCCGAGTGGCTATTGAGTTCTTTCTTCTCACTCTTCCGAGTAGGCTTGGTGAATAATAACCATGCTTGTCTTGCGTAACTTCTTCTTTCTTGTTTATTGACACTCTTCCTTTCTCGTTTGCCCACTCTAACATCTTCCCTCTACGGACACTTGGTTCCACATCTTGATTGCCGTAAACCTTTCCACATTGTGACAATGATTTATGATGCTGGCACGAGAAATAACGTTAAACTGTGAGGTGGTAAAGAGTCCATCAAGAGTCCCACTTTTAAGAAACTCCCCTTAACATTTCTCATGTTCAATCATCTTATGGTGTCTTCCAATGGAATGTGTAACAAATATTTCATTTTTATTTTTCGCTTTCAGTTCTTAATTCTTATATTTTTTAGATTGAAAACTTGTTTGATAACTATATTTAGTTTTTAGCTTTCAAACCAAAAACTGAAGACTGAAAACGAAAATTTGGAACTCAAGAAAGTAGTTTTCACTTTTTTGTTTTCAATTTTTCTTTTTTTTTAACCAAAAACTGGGAATGGTTAATAAACACGTTTTTAAATTTAAGTTTTCAAAAAAGTAAAAGCTTGAAACAAAATAGGTTATCAAATGGCCAATAAGAATGATCTTTCCGTGAAAAATATGGTTGCATGACATTATTATGACTATTCTACTGTGTGATTTAGATCAAATTTCGGATCCATTTGTGTAAGTTTATCAAATTTCAGATCCATTTGTGTAAGTTTATCGTTGTATACCAAAATGAATTATTACATCTTGTAAAGATATTTAATCCTATAAAAAAGAGAAATAAATAGACGAACATACGTATTTTTTCAATACAAAAAGGACAACTAATCAAATCGCTAGAGAGTATAATTTTGTCTGATTATTATTTTTTTTATACAAGAGAAACTCAAAAAGCAATAAACAGGTTCAATTGGACCATAAGAGCATGTTGCATAGTGAACCCTAAACAAAACAAAACAATTTTCTTTATACAAAAATTCCGAT
The DNA here is from genome assembly GCA_024362995.1 of Heteromeles arbutifolia. NCBI lineage: Eukaryota > Viridiplantae > Streptophyta > Magnoliopsida > Rosales > Rosaceae > Heteromeles > Heteromeles arbutifolia. The sequence goes on along the minus strand of JANCRC010000006.1, from coordinate 11,619,499 downwards.
GACAATTGTTAATCGACGCATCAATTGTCAAATGATCCCATATTTCACATTTAAGGAGTTGATAAATTAGGGAAATGATTCAACTTTATACTGTTATACATATGAAATTGCTCAACTTTCACAGCAATAATAAAGAAAACAGACCACCTAGTACTACGGTCTAGTGATATTTCATTTCACTTGTAAGTGAGGTTTTAGGTTCGATTATCGTCAAAAGTTAATTTGAACCATATTATTGTTAGTCAATTGTGAGACTTAAATTTGAACTATATTATTGTTATCTCGCTCTCCATCATCTTAGTGTAAATATTGTTTAAAAAAAAAAAAAAAAAACAGAAGCATGCATGCATCTCCTCTCCTCCTCGATCCACTTCAATGAGTCCATACTACCTCCCCTCATACTACGGAATTAGTCGCACATTGTATGGTAGGGATATTTATATTAAATATTTTTTATTAATTTTAGATGATTATAAAATAGAGTATAATTCTGGTTTTTTTATTCTTGCAAATTAAGAGGATTTGACTTTAATTCGTTGGGGACCCCCAATAATCCAAAGTCGTCGCACCCTCGGCAGCTTAAACGTAAACACAGATTCTTATAATAACAATATCTAAGTGGAAAAACAACAATAATAGAGGCCACGGTCGAGATGGACGGTGGACCTCCCATTTCGGCTAACAAATCCCCACCGTCGGATTTTATTTTTGATTTTGCAACCTTTTGATCTTCAAGAAGGTTTTATTATTGAGGCCCACATCACTCTGTACGTCGCCTAGCCTGTTAACTCAATTGTTTCGAAGTTTTGTATCTCGAAAGGAGTAGTGACGCTAGGGCATCTTATGCGAGTGTATTCAATTAACAATTTGAGAGACTTTAATAGATTTATAAATTCATAGAATTTAAGGAAGTTTAATTGATTTGTAGATATTACATGAAAATTTTTTATTCAATTCTCTCAAAATCTTAGGGGATGAGTGATAGGAGCATATTTATGCGACTTAGTTAGCTTGTTTTCATGCATTAATGTCCTTAGTTCTTAGTTAATTTTGTATTTTAAGCTATTTTCGTGTGTTTGTAGGTTCTAAATGTCAAAATGGCAAAAAGAAGCGATTTGGAGCATTCTAGAGCATTTTTGGGCCATGATTGGGTAGTGCAAGCATGGAGGCAAGTTGATGGACGAATTTGAAGATAAAAAGGCTTGAAATCAGCTCAAAAGATGGAGGAAAGAAGTCAAAGATAAAGAAGATAAGAAGTTAGCAAGAAATATGGAACATTATCCAAATCTTATCTCATCTTATCCAAAACATTATCCTATCTTATCTTGACTTTCCTAATCCAAATGCACAAAGGTTTCAGCCATTAGAAGGAGTCCTAAACACTTTAGGACACCTAAACATTGTTTCTAGAAGATCAATTCCCAGCTAGAGAGGGATGCCGCACATTTCCCTTAAGTTTACCTTCCTTGCCGTGCAAGGAGCCCTATCCCTGATCAATTACCCTTTTGCCGCACCTATTTCCTTATTCTAGAGGGATTTGGTCCATTTAATTCCCCAAAACTTCAAGGATTCTGATTTCTAGAAGGGTTAGGAGTCCAAAACCTACCTAAACACCTTCCCAGCCGTGACCTAGCCTTCCCCTATATATATATGATTGTGCCGCACAGATTGAGGCTCTCTACACATCCCTTCGCATCTCAACCATTCCAAACACCTTCCACCACCCATCCACACCACCTTTGACCATCCATAAACCCTACCAGCCACCTGTGCCACAGCCTTGCAAGGAGGAAGGAAAGGAGGAGCAGCCTTGGAGAATGTTGCACCCAATCTGGATTGCTGAGCGTTCTTAGGTGTTTTCTACCTTATGTTTTCGATGTTTTATTTAATTTTCCTTTGTCTTGCTGTAATCATGAGAGGCTAAACTCGTTTTTAGCTAGAGGCTACTTTGAAACCATGATTTTGTGTGTGATATGACTTGATAAATTTCAGTTACAGATTCTTGAAGTATGAATGCAATTGGCTTAACTGTTTGAATTAGAACTTATTTCTATTTGTTGGTTGAGGGTCGACACTTAATTGGCATGCATAAATTTGATGCTAGGATATAAGTGAGTTTCACATAATCGTTACAAACTTATGTTCACAAGTAGTAAAGGTTGCTGGAACAATCGTGTTAAGTTCAATTCTTGGTGTAAGTAACATGATGTCATAGTTATGAATGCCTCATCAATGCTTATGATTCTCATTGAGCGTAATGATCTCTGATTGTGTCTCTATTATGACGTCATGTAGGGAAATTGATGAGAATAATTTGGTTGTAGATGAGTTGTCCGTCCAATTAAATGAAATTAGGAGAATCTGAGGGTTAATTAGTGATTGACATGGTTAATCTGGGGCATTGTCATTCGTAATTCAATGAAAACATAACTGGAAGTCAAGTTATATGCATATAAATCATGTGTGAATAAGGAAACCTCTAGCTAGTTCACCATCCATCCTAAAAACCCAATTTCGTCTAAATCTGCTTAGTTTAAAGTCTTTGTTTGTTTTAGCTTAGTTTCACTCTAAAACTAACCCCCCCTTCACTTGTTTGAGTCAAATTAGTTAGAATCTGTCTTAGTTTGTGTCTTTGTGTGTTTTGAGTCAAGTTTAATTCAATTTTCGTCCAAAGTTGTGTCTAGTGTCTAGAATATGTCCAATTAGTGCTTTTAAGCAGTTTTGAGCGTTTTGAACCTGTTTTGAGTCTTACTAGTCTATTTAGAGTCTTTTGAGTCTTGTTTTGTTTATTTGAGTCAGTTTGCGTTAGATTAGCAAGCCCTCCTAATCCCCGGTCCAGAACGATCCCTACTTACATATACTACATTGATAGGGTTTAAGTTTGAGTGCAATTTAATTTCACATCAATGAGAGATTTGTGAATGCTTAAATTGCACTACGAAATCTCTCCAATTCCTTCAAATTCCTCGACTTTTTAAAATTCTTTAAAATAAATTCCTAATTGAATACACATGGAATGTTATAAAGTTCTTTGAAGTCCTAATTAAATACACCCGGACTTCTAAGGAATACATGCTGAATTTCAAAAAATCACTTAAAATCCTGATTGAATACCCCTATATTCATTAAAAGAATTAAAATCCCTCAAATTCTCAATTGAATACACCCTCTAATTGTATTTATAAGCCTTGATGATCATATATTTTCTTAAAGATCCAGTTAAAGTTCTTAATATTTATGTTTGAGTATTTTTTTTCTTCAACAAATTAAAACGATATTACCTACACTAAGGATGGAGGACTGAGCTAAGCCTCACAATGAACTAGCAATAATGTGGTTCAAATTTGCCTTTAGCGATAATCGAACCTACGACCTCTCACTTACAAGAGAAAAAGAATATCACTAGACCGTAGTACTAATTGGTAATATTCAAGTTTGGGTATTGATAATTTTATGCTATCATGTTACATTATCTTGATATTTAATAACGCATATGTTTTCTTTGCTAAAAATAAATAAATAAATTAACGTGTACGTTTTCAATAAAAAAAATGTTGTATAAGAGATAGGTCTAGTCTTCACATTTAATTAGTAGTCTTAGGTTCGATTCTCATCAAAGGTAAATTCGAACCACATTATTGCTAGTCCATTGTGAGGCTAAGTCCACTCATTCTCACTTAGTACAGATAATATCATTTGTTCAAAAAGAAAATGGTGTAATAACTTACCCCAACCCTAGCATATACCCACTGTGAGATCCCACATCGGCAAGATAGGGGTTAGTCACTGGCCTTATATGTACATGCCCTTCTTTTTCTAGCATGATGTGTTTTGGGCTGAAGCCCAAGAACAAATCCGTGAGGGCGTGGCCCAAAACGGACAATATCTTGCTATAGCAGAGTCGTGATGTGATAGTTTGGTATTAGAGCCAAACTCACCGTCCGTTCGAGTGTGCCGACGAGGAAGTCGGGCTCCCAATAGGGGTGGATTGTGAGATCCCACATCGACGGGGTGGGGGTTGGTCACTAGCCTTATATGTACATGCCCTTCTCTTCCTAGCATGACGCATTTTGGGCTGAGGCCCAAGAACAAATCCGTGAGGGCGTGGCCCAAAGCGGACAATATCTTGCTACAACGGAGTTGGGATGTGACACCCACACCTCACTACATCATATTGAAACCCTAAAATTTCTCCCCGTCTCACAAAAAACTCCCCTAATTCCTCCCCCTCTCAGACCACTTATTCTCTTCCTCTCCCCTTCGCTGCTATAAACTCATTTGGTTTGGGCATTTTGTTGGTCGTCTGTTTGATTTTGGTTTGAATAGATTGGTTCGGTTTTGGTTTGCTTAGGTCGAGTTCAATATTCAAACTAACTCCAACATTAATTTATCGTTGTAATTGGTGATTATTCCATAAACTCACTTTAGGCGAGCCTGGTATTCTTACTTAAGTGTGCTAAATAATATCGTTATATGCGAGTTTGTTCATGACGAGGTTGATCTGATAGTTCTTTACAAGACTAACATAGGTGAGCTAGGTTGAGTTTGTCAGATCTACTGTGAAATTATGCTCGGGATCCACACCTTCTACACCTGACGGGGTCTCATATATTATAAGGAAAACTAATGAAAATGGATTGAAAACTTTGAGTTTTAACGATAAGCACAAAATAAAGGGTAAAGTGAATAGTACTAGGATTGACTTTTTAGTGTAAAAATGTGGTTTTTCGTTAAAGTGAACAGTACCGGGAGCTTTTCGTTAAAGTTCCCATTATTATACTTGATGAGGCGGTTATGGTAATTGCACCAACCCAACACCTCATTGTCATCTCTATTCAGCATTGTCTTGCAACATAGGTGATTATTATTTTGTTGTTTTAGAATCTTTGTTTGCAATAACCTCTTCTTGAAAATGCTTTTTATATGTGTAAATCTTCTATTTTTCTCTTTCATAAATAAAATTTATAGAAAACTTGATTTTAATTCTTAGCAAAAATGACTTTTAGATTAAAACCATGAGTAAGATCAAAATCTAATTTTAGTCTCTTGATGTCACATCTCGACCCTGGTCCCCACCACATCTTGGTCCGGGCATGACTCCGCCGTAGCACGATATTGTCCGCTTTGAGCCCCAACCACGCCCTAACGGTTTTGTTTCTAGGAACTCACACGAAAACTTCCCAGTGGGTCACCCATCATGGGAATGCTCTCGCGCGCTACTCGCTTAACTTCGGAGTTCCAATGGAACCCGAAGCTAGCGAGCTCCCAAAAGGCCTCGCGCTAGGTAGAGATGGGAATATACATATAAGGCTCATAGGATCCACTCCCCTGGGCGATGTGGGATCTCACAATCCACCCCCCTTAGGGGCCCGACGTCCTCGTCGGCACACACGCAGCCAGGGTTAAGCTCTGATACCAAATTGTCACATCCCGACCCGGGCCCCCACCACATCCCGGGCACGACTCTGCCGTAGCACGATATTGTCCGCTTTGGGCCCCAACCACGCCCTCACAGTTTTGTTTCTGGGAACTCACACGAGAACTTCCCAGCGGGTCACCCATCATGGGAGTGCTCTCGTATACTACTCGCTTAACTTCGGAGTTCCAATGGAACTCGAAGCTAGTGAGCTCCCAAAAGGCCTCGCGCTAGGTAGAGATGAGAATATACATATAAGGCTCACATGATCCACTCCCCTGGGCGATGTGGGATCTCACACTTGATACATGAATAACCTCATTTATTAATTATATTTTGATTTTTTAATTATTTCTTTTTTTCTTCCTAATTATTAATGTATTAATTTTATTTCATTATAATTATAATTTTCATGTTATTTATCGTAATATATTTTGTTGTAAACATTTAGATAAATTAATTTTTGTTATACAATATATTTCGATGTAGTTTGTTTTCTTCATTTAGGTACATTAAATTTATTATAATACATTTCGGTGTATACATTTAGGTACACATATTCGGTACATACATTTCGATACAAATATTTAGGTACATTAATTTAATATAATACATTTCGGTGCATACATATCGGTACACACATTTAGGTACATTAATTTAATATAATACATTTCAGTGCATATATTTCTGTACATACATTTTGGTACTAACATTTAAAAACATTAGTTCAATATAATACATTTCGGTACTAACATTTAGGTACATTAGTTGAGTCTTTCAAATTTGAAGAATGTTAAATAAAATTGATAAATTAAAAAACTGTTTTTTTGGTCAAAAAATAAATTAAAATTTGTATATTAATAAATTTAAATATTTAATGGGAGACATTAAATAAAATGCACATTAATTATTTTGAATTAAGGACACATGAAGGGATTATAATTTACCATGTTAGATTATTAGCTCTCTTTGATTTAGGTTTGGCAATCATTGAAGCTATATATATACAAGCAACAACATTGTTGAACTCCCTCATTTTCATGTTTGAAAATTTAAAAATTTATGCACTGTTAGAGGGAGAGAGAAAGTGCGGCAGTATTTAAAGAGAGAGGAGAAATTGTAGAATTCTTAGAGATTGGTGTTATTCTTTCTATGTCAGTGTCTTTATTTATAGTAAACCGAGAGGAGAGGATTAACTTGTACTCCAAGTAAGTACAATCCTGTAGGAAAATAATCACTAGAATAATGGATAATCTGGAAACCCAATCTAACTAGGATTTACATAATCACAATTAGATAACATTCATAACACTCCCCCTTGAGAGTCTAAATGTAACAATCTGTCCCTAATTTTACGACTTTACTAGTTTTAAAAGAATGAATTGACGAAAATGACCCTAGAGGCGATATTGTTGACTTTCATTAATCATCATTTCGTGACACGTATGAGCTACTATTTTACCGTATTCGTGTAGTACTCGTTACTATGAACGCGTGGGCGTAAGTGGAATCGAAATAGGAGTTACAGTTAAAATTTTTCGGTACTACGAATTTGAGGGTACTTTAGTAATTTCATTTTAGAATTTTGATCATTGATGATTTTAATAATTTCTGGTGGGATATTTTATTATTTTAATAATTTTTCTGGCCCTTGGGGACCTCACCCAAACTCTCATCTTCTCTCTCGCCTTGTCCTCCTTCCTCATCTCTCGGACTCTCTCTCTCTTCTCTATATCTTCTCCTTCATCTCTCTCTCTCTCTCAGATTTAACTCTCTCCTCCCTCTCTTGCCACTTGTCCTCCTTCCCTATCTCCCGAACTCTCTCTCTCTTCTCTTTATCTTCTCCTTCATCTATCTCTCTCAGATTTAACTCTCTCATCCCTCTGCAACCACCAGCTTTGAGGACAACGTCCACCAACCCGCCGTCTTCTCCCGTGAGCCACACCACCATCACCCCCACCTTGTCCCATCTCTCTTCCCGAGCACAGAAACTTATATGACCCTAGGACTCGCATTCAAATTGAAGAAAAAAGAAATGGAGAACTCCGGCAAGTTCTCGAATTTTTTCGACCAAGGTAAAAGTCTGGATCATTCAATTTGCCTTCCTGTCTTGTTTTAATGGTGCATGACTCAATATACATGTGTTTTGGCGACGTTTTGATGCAGAAATACCGTGGGGGAAAGTTCCCTAGTTTTCTGGCGAAAAACACTGAGTTTGCAGGCTTTCTCCGGCCAACTCCAGCCACGGCTGGAGTCCAAATGGGTATGTTTTGACTCTCTATCTCTCTAGTTTCAATTTGACTATTTATATGCTAAAAATGATTGAGATTTTTGAGCTCAAACGGAGCTCAGGAAGTTTCCTAGCGAAATCCTACGATTCTTCTTCGTTGGGTCCGGTGGGTGCAACTCGCTAGCCTAAACGGGTCAACTCGACTCGATACAAAACAGGGAAAAGGCCACACCCAGTTCCTACCCAAATCCGGATCTGACCCGACCAATTCCTACTTGGATTTGGAATATTCTCTGAATATTCTTGGAATGGGAGGCAGCATGCACACGTATATAAATTGGGTTGACATGCACAAAAAATTATTTTCACATTGATTTGCCAGCATATAAGTGTCTTTATTTTTAAATAAAACTGATTTTACTTGTTGCAAAAACTTATATATACAGTCGTATTGGACTTTGCTAGATGAGACAATTAAGAGAAAACAAATCGCCGTGTTTCACGAAGAATTACTTGAGCTGGCATATGGTTTCTTTAGAGCCAAAACGTATTCTGGTTGTCATGTGAACGGAGTTAAATTTTTTATAGTTGAACAAGACGATAAATTATGCACTCAAAGCAGTGGAGTTTTTTTCATGGGGGTAAATGATAATAGTTATTTCTTTGGCAAACTTTTAAGTGTGGTTTAATTGTTATACGCAAACTGCAAGGAAGTCATGCTATTTAAGTGTCATTGGTATATACTTCAAGATCGTATATGCTAAAAATCACTAAAAAAAACCTTCAACTATTTGGAAACGAGACGAAATCCTTCAATGGGTAGAACCAAAAAATCAAGATTTAAGGGTTATTTTTGCTTCGATTTTGATGATTTTTTACAACTACACCTTTCGACCCTCGAAGAATACAATGAACGCACCAGATCATCAATTTAAAATATTTACAAGAGTAGTTATCACAAAATGATACATTGTAACATCCCACATCGCCCAGGGGAGTGATCCTTAAATGTATATTCTCATCCTTACCTAGCACGAGGCCTTTTGGGAGCTCACTGGCTTCGGGTTCCGTAGGAACTCCGAAGTTAATTGAGAGCAATATATATACGCGTGTGTGTGTGTGTGTGTATATATATATATATATATATATATATATATATATATATATGCTGTACCAGAAAGAACAAAATATGTACGCATGCGGCATGCAAATGCCTTCCTGTATTTAATGTTTAACTTTGAAAATGATCCTAAACAATTTTGTATATTACAAACTAGAGGTTTATTTCCTAACTAGCAGGTATTTTATCAAATTAAAAAGGGAGTCTAAAAAAAATAATGCTATATAAAGGTACAAAACTAAAATCTTTATATACCTCTTTTTTATCCAATTACTAAGAGGTAATTTAACAAATTATTAGGTATACTTAAATCAAATGATAATACCTATGAAAATGATTATAAATCATAATACCCCCTTTCTTAGGTATAAAAATGACATATTAATCAAATGACCACAACCGCCACCACATGCCCTACCACCGCCCCTACTGCCATTGTTATCTCTGCACCCCAACCATCACATCCCACTATTAGCATGCACCACCACCATACCTCCACTATTGATGCTACCATCACCATCACCATAACCACCACAGTCCATGCCCCTATTGTCGTCGCTCCCGTTCCTACTACTATGTCCATTTTGTCATTCTATAAAATTAGAGTGAATTGTAGCAATGGTCCCTCAACTTTAATCAAAATGGAGCAATGGTCCCTCAACTAAAATTCCATTACCATTGGTCCCTCAACTCATCAAAACGTGTAGCTATGGTTTTTTTCATCAACTCCGTCAAAAATTTGTCAAAATGAGTTATATTAGAAGAACCATTACTACAACTAGGTTAAAGTTGCGGGACCATTGCTTCATTTGGGTTAAAGTTTAGGGACCATTTCTTTAGTTGAATTAAAGTTGAATGACCATTGATACAATTTTTCTTATTTGAGTTTCCATATTTGCCCCTTGATTTAGCTTCACGTGCATGGCACGTGACTCATTTTGATGGAAGTTCTAACGAAGTTGACAAAAACGACCATAGCAGCACGCTTTGATGAGTTGAGGGACCAATGGCAATGGATTTTTAGTGAGGGATCATTCATCTACTTGAGTTAAAATTGAGGGACCATTGCTACAATTTACTCATAAAATTATATCACTTTTACATCACAATTAACAAAACGCTTTTACACTGCTTTTCATACTCAACAACACTTTTAAAATACAATTAATTAAACTCTCACCTGCTTTATTTTACATCTGATTATTCTTAAAGCATAGTAGAAGTAGTTTTTATTATTTATTTATTTATTTATTTAAAGCACAACAATCCCAAATTGGCCTAAAGATGCATTTATACAAAACAATTTTTTCAGTCATAAAACCTATTGCTAAGGTAGAATAAAATTTCTTTTAAAATAAACAATAAATAAAGGCCAAAGATAATCAATACATAAATACTTTGCATGCATATTGAAACTTTACCACTAGGTAAGCAAATCCTATCTACGTCACCTTTGCAATAAGTATCAAAACCAATAAATCTACATTACCTATACATTCGGTATCAAACTCAAATACAATATCTACACATTCAGTATCAAACTCATCCACGTTACAATTATATAAGGTTCAAATAGAATAATAATTTTTTTTAACCAACGATATTACCTACATTAAGGGGGAGGGGGTGGGCTTAGCCTCGCAATGAACTAGCAATAATGTGGTTCAAATTCACTTTTGGCGAAAATCGAACGTAAGACCTCTCACTTACAAGTAAAGAGAAATACCACTAGACCGTAGTACTAAGTGACTAATTTAATAATTTTTAAACCCAAAAATCAATTTGTTCAACATCAATAACATTAAATTGGAAAAATGATGTTGACGAAAAAAGAGAAATCTAGAGGATAAAATAGGCATGAAACAAAATGAAAAATGAGAACCATAACTATTAACTGACCCTACCAATTCACTATGGTAATTTTTTAACACTAAATGATAGTCAAAAGATGATTGGGCTTTTATTAGGGGATTTATTATTAGCACTCTAAAAATCTCATTCTACACTCCCTATAAGTGTATTTTTCTTTTCAATTATAGAAAGTTCGGAGTGCAAAATGAGATTTTTGGTGTGCCAATAACAATTCCCTTTCTTAAAATATCCTAATGCAACTGAGTTGAAATCTACTATTCTATATTTTTATTTTGAGAGATACTTGGCTTCACAAAAATTTGGAGGGATTTTGACACAAAACATCACGGCAGATTTACAGGACTTCTTGCTTGTAATCCGAACCATTTATATTATATACACATTGTTAAGATAGACAATAGATAGACAGTTTGTAATACTTTTATAGGTTTTGACTATTTTATTTTTATACAGTTTGATGACTCCAACATATCACTGTTTGCTAAATTTAAAGTGCCATGTAGAGATTTTTGCCAACAAAGTTTATAAATTCACTCTACAAACTTAAAGCGTTTGTCCAATCTCTAGATGTAGAAACTCTATAAACTCTATCCCACTCCACAAACTTTTTTTTTTCAATTGTTAAAAAATGTCGTCGTGAACTTGTTCCTTAGACCAACTCCAATGGTTGGGTTAAAACTTAAAATTTGAGTTTTAAACTCCCCCAAAGCTTCTCCAATCATTGGTCTATATAAAGGCTTTAGGTTAAAACTTACTTTTGGGCCAACTTTAGCCCAGAAAATGAGCCTATGATAGTGGCTGGGACCTAGCTACTACATTGTCAGCCGCTTGCAGAAAGGTTAACGGCTATTTTTTTTTATCGAATGGCTCACGTGGTTGGACAGTTGGTTGATCTACCAGTCCAAATTCAATTTTTTTTTTTTAAAATCAAATTTATAAATACATTAAATCTAACAGCTGAGTTTGAATATAAGCAAATCTAATGGTAAAATAGATCCAAAATTAAATCTATATAAGTACCTATGTATTTGTTCAAACATACACACAAAATTCACTTTCGTTCTACATTTCTTCCTTTTTCCTTTCTACCCACCTATGTACTTGTGTTTAAGAAAGGGATAGGTTGTGTGGTTTTCCATGTTCATTCATGTGGTGGATATGTGTAAGGATAAGGTAGTTTAGTGATTCTTCATTATTTATCATAATTTAAATAATTTAGGTTAATCTATTCATAAAATAACTAGTATAATCTATATAATTTTTTTTTAAATTTACTGAAAAAAATAAGGCTAAAATCACTCTTTATCTCGGGTGAAAATTTTGCCCAAACCATTAAAGAAGAAAAGTTATTTCTGGGTTAGAATCTAAATTTTCTGGGCTAAAAATTTAGGTTTTAACCCTAACCATTGAAGTTGGTGTTAAAAAGTTATCTTTGTCAATTTGTTTCCTATTATTAAATGGTGGGAAATTATAAAAGGGAATTACTATTGGTACTAAAAAAATCTCAATTAGCACTCCAAACTTTCTATAATTAGAAAGAAAAATACACTTGTGAGGAGTGTAGAATGAGATTTTTGGAGTGCTAATACCAATTCCCTAATAAAATGCTAAAGATTTGTGGACTATGTTCCAGTGTAAATGTGAAGTAGCAAAATTAAGTCTTCAAATTGCCACGTAAGTTAACAAATTTATATTTCATCGAATAGTCACGTATATAAAATCTATTGGAAATGCAATTATGTTTTGTTGATATTTTGCAAACATAATCTATATAGATAATTAATTATAATATGACATATTCTAATTATAAACAAAAATTTCGCCAAGCAACAACAAACTGTTTTTTGTAAAAACTCTTCCAAATATTTTGTTGAGCCAAATATCTCTCCAATTTTTCAATCGAAAAATAAACATTATTCACTGATGGACATATTTGAGGACCCTAGTGTTTGCACACGGCCGGGGCGTTAGTTATGTTAACAGTTCGCCCGCCGCTAGTAATAATATGCACAGCCAGTTAACGTGGGGAGGTCGATGCTACTAAAAAATAAAATCGCACCCTGGATTGGATATGTTTCTATAAACCAGGTGTTCGGGCAAAGATTTCTCTTGAGAAGATTCCTCTGACCTTAGCACAGCTCCCTAAGGGATTGGCACTTTGGATGTGTAGTTGGGCTCTTGCTTGCTTAGATGCTACAAGAAGAGAACAAAGTTAGTTCTGAAAGGTGTCTTTGTGGGGCCTTAGGTGTAGGCCTTGAGGCTCGCAATCAAAACTAACTATGTGATGGGCGTACCACTACTATCTTAGTGTAACAAATGTAGAACAAGCGTATTTTAAGTTGATTACTTGCGCCCCAAGTTACTCAAACTTCTTGTTATCAAAGGATTGTCACAGATGGGTTAAGTCTGTATTAAGTTCTTTTTCTTGACTTGTAAATAAGGACTTTTTGTTCATAATCTTGTATGTTGAAATGGAGGGAGTCCAAAGCCCCTTAAGTCATTTGTTTGGTCCTAGATTGCTTTTAATGAAAACATATTGATCAAGCTAACCAGATCCAGATGCAAATGAGACTCTTAAAATAGAAAAACAAGTGGAAATGACTTCAATACATGCTGGAGAATACATTTAAGCGATAGATCTACTAATTTAGAAAACAAACAAAGAGCTTCGGGCAAGATTTCACCTTGTCTGACAAGGTTGAACTTCTTACAATAACTTCTCTCTGTATTTACAGGGTTTATATGCTAAAAAAGGATGGATGGTAAACAAGTTTACACAAGGGAATCGATACTACACCACTGAGGGAGATAGCAGAGTTTTTATGCTAGGCAAGAGATAGCTTTTTCAAAGAACTATCGCTAAAAAGGACTGAATTGGGTTGATTTCAACTTTTAGATGCAAATCTGGCTTGAGAGCAGAGTTTGTATGTTTGTTTGATTGGTTGAGTGTCCTTGTCTCTGTTGTCTCTTCTTCCTTTTATAAACAAATTAGCTCGACTGCATGCTCTTGCCCGAAAGTACTTGGAGGGTAGTGAGTCATCAGCTTTTTACTTGTAATGCCACAAGAAAATGTTCTTTGGCTGATAGTAAGTTAGTCTCCATCACTTGTCACTTTAATTATAGAACATGGCTTGTGTCCCTTGGCTGAGAAGGCCTAAACTTGCTTCTGGGCTCGATGCTAGGCTTTGGGCAAGTCCTCATTTAATTGGCACCTTTGGGCTTTACTTCATTCAAGCCTAATGTTCAAATATTAAACCAAACAGCACTACTACAATATTAGCTTTAGGTAGCGGATGATGGTGACGGATATTAGAAAAATCTTGTCGGTTATATCCGACATAAAGCAGTGTTCTAAAAAACGACCTAGGCCCGCCTATGCGGCGCCTAGGCGTTGGGTGTGGTGGTGCCGATGCGATTAAGTCCGAATCGTTAAGAAAAATAGGGGAGCTGTTAGGCGCTCGCCTAGGTGCTCTTAGGCGGCTGTCTAGGCGGTGTAGGCGGAGTGGAGATTTCCTGAGAAGATATTCCACCGCTTCGACTCCCTCTCTCTGTGCACCACTACCTTCTTAGCTGTTGTGACTCCCTCTCTCTGAAATCCATCGAAGAAGATGAACTTACAATGCAAAACAGAAGAAGAGGAAACAAGAAAAAAAGGGGAGAATGTACAGAAGGAAAACGGAAAGAAAAAGAAAGAAGAAGTGGAAAGGAAAGAAGACTAAGCAGATGAGAAAAAGGAAAGAAATAAAATGAATACAAGTTTTCGGTTTTCAAGGCATCAAAAAGGGGTCTTGATTGATGTGAGGGATATGGGGACTAGATATGGGGTCTCGTCTGTCACAGATACCACACACGTGGTGCTTTTTGAAATTGGAGAGGATGCATGCACCTCTTCACACCACACACACACGTGGGATTTTATTTATTTATTTTTATTTACGAAAACTAGATATAATTATTCAAAATATCTTAACTAATATGGCATATATGTGTGTTTTTAAATTTTGAACTTTGGATACTAGTTTTGCATTTTATATTTCATACAAGTATAATTTTTTGTAAGTGTCAATATGTACTTACTTAGAAGATATAAAAGAAATTTACCTAAATCCGCCTAGGTGCCCGACTAGACTCCACCTAGCCGCCTAGGCGCTAAGCGTCAGCCTGCCGCCCGACTAGCGCCTGTCCTGGCGGATATTTAGTGGCGGATATCAAAAAAATCCTGTCGGTTATAACCGATAGTATTTTTGAATCTTTTTTTAAAATATTTTTGACATTTTCTGGTGGTTTTTAAGTTAATGGTGGCAGTTATAACCGACAAAAATTGACTATTTTATTATTTTACTTTCTGGCGGTTATTATTTTATTATTCTGACGCTTATAACTGACAGAAATAAAAATTTTATTATTTAAAAATGTTATATGGATTAAAAATAAATAAATAAATAAACACATATTTTAAATATTTTCTTTTTCACTCATCACCCTAAAGTATAATTAACCCATTTTTTCTTTATCGCATTTTACATGGGTATTATCAATTACACGAGTTTTTGAATTCTTTTTGACATTTAAAATAATTTCGATTTGGTTTCTTTATCAAGCGTGTTCATCTACCGAGGATTTCTTATTGGTGCCCTATATTGCATTAATCATGTGCCGTGAAATTTTAAGCAAATCACCCAACAATTTGAGACATTATTTAACTGAGTCGGTGATATTGCAGGTTTGCATCGTTGTGTTTGTTCAAAGTTATCAAAAAGATCGATTCATCCAGAGTATCTTCTGTCTTGAAGAATAGAAGAATATGGTGTACCTTATTAGCTCAATCTGGTTTGCTCATTAGCTGCAAAATCTGGTTCAAGCATGTTGGGTCATTTCGAGTAGAAGAGGAGAAGAATGCTCAAATGTTGGGTCATTTCGAGCAGAAGGGGAGAAGAATGCCCAACGAGAAGGAGAAGGAGAAGGCAGAATGCTCTGATGTCCTTTTTATATTTTTTTTATTATTAATATATTTTCTGTCGGTTTTATCCGACAGAGTGTGCTTTTACTTATTATTAATATATTCCCTGTCGGTTATAACGACACAATTTCTGTCGGTTTTATATATTTTTTGTCGGTTTTATCCGACAGAGTGTGCTTTTACTTATTATTAATATATTCCCTGTCGGTTATAACTGACACAATTTATGTCGGTTATAACCGACACAATTTCTGTTGGTTTTATATATTTTCTGTAAGTTTTAGAGTATTTTTTGTCGGAAAATTCATTTCCTGACCCTGGCAATTCTGTCGCTTATTATATCCGCCACTGCATCCATTTTCTGTCAGATTTTGCTTAATATCCGACAGTAATACACGTTTCCTGTCGGTTATCATAGTGACACTAATAAATGGTTTTGTAGTAGTGCAGTGCCCCCTTTAATCATTGTTGAGTCTGCAAATCGAAGTGTTAATAATGATTAAACAGCCGTCGTAAAACTCTTTCACTCGGGACTTGCATCATTCTAAATAGACGTTTGTTAAACAAAACCTTTGCACTAACCCACAAATTCCAACGTTAACTAACCATTTACTATATAATCCTCACTTAAACCCTTTAACCAAATACCTTAACAATCTCAAACCTTCGAATTTCCAGAATCCCAGATTTCCCAGAATTTCCCAGAACTTTTTTGCTTTCTACACTTGCCCCTTATTTCCAATCTTCTTCTCATTCTCCTTCCAAACCAATCCAATGGCTCCCAAAATTGCTCGAACTCGATCTTTTTATGAATCAGGCAAGGCATTGCTAGCATGTGAAGTTTGCTCAACGACCTTCATCACCTCTGGCTGGCATATAGACTTCGTTTTTCTTCGAAGAGGGCAGAGTGTTTTCCTTAGGGCCTGCATGGACTTCTCAGGTCCCAATTGGAGTAGAGACCAACATGCCCAAGGTGAATTGGTTCACCCCGAACCCATTTCAGGCCGAGTCTAGCATTTCAGCATCTAAGTGGTCTACCCATCGATGAGGATTTCCTTTGATGAATGATGAAACCTGGATACAATGGGTACATGAGCTCGAGCGCACCTTCAAGTAGAAGCAGATGAACAACGGCATATACGAGCTAATTATGCTGTCCAAGACTACTATGATTGCTAAGCTCGAGTTGCTCACTACGGCCCTCATCTTCTGGAATTCAGGGACAAACACCTTTGACTTCAGGATGGGCCCTATGTCCCCGACCATTCTTGATATGGCGCAGGTCTTCGGGCTAAGCCCCTCGGGCAGAGTTATGGATATCACCCATGACTGGGCACCTCCTTCTCGCCTGACCACTGATAGCTCGGGCACCTCTGGTTCCATAACCCAACTGGACTACAACTCCTCTACTTTCAAGAGTTATGAGACCTCTTTCACCGGCTTCATCCCTTTCATTAAAAAACCCTTTGGGCATTCCTCCTTCAATGCTAACCGAGATCAAGAGCATATGTACTTCCTTATGTACTGGCTCAACAAGCATGTCTTCCCCAACAAGTCCAAGGGAGTGAAGGTCGAATGGTTCTCTTTGGTGGAAGCACTGCACAATTTTGAAGTATCCCATTTGACACCAACCTTAATGGGTTTACTTGGATGATCCAACTATGGTTGCAATGGTATTTCCTTGATCTTCGAGCTCCTAATCTAGAATTTCCTGAGGGTGTTGCTCTTGGCCGAATCCTAGCTGAGGCCTCTCTTACCAACCACTCTACCTTCTATTCCTTGGTTTTCTGACAAATCCTTTTAAAATGCAGTTGGAGAAGATGCCAGCCCCTTCTGTAAAGAAAAATTCATCAACTGCATCCAGTGAAAGTACCTTGAATAAGGAGTATGCAGCGATCGTTATGAGCACAGGCTAGAAGTTTACCACCCCAACTTCTGCGCAAGGCAGTTGGGGTTTAAACAAGCCATCCCTGTACCCTTCTTCGACTCTGTTAACTGCAGCACTTCATATCACTTTCGTTCTCCACTAGAAATCACTTTCTGAGCTACCCGACGAAGCCTCGAAGTTATGAGCAAAATTGACCGAAAGCCCATGTCTCAGAACTTCGAGTGTACTTCAAGCTTTTCTTCTTGGTGGGAAGCAAAGTGGACCAAGAAGTATGGATGAGATTTACGAGAAGCTCACAACCGCCTCTTCTAGCAATTCTCCATTAAGTCCTATCTAAGCTCGGGAGAGCTCAAGAATTAGAAGGAGATTATTCACCAGAAGAACCAGCTTCTTCTAATAGGTATCCATTATCTTCTTTGACTTTTTTTTTTACATTTAACATTTATGAATCTGCCTTTCTCTGATCCCTCACTTACTTCTCCCCAAACTTGTAGCTCAAGGTAACATTGAAACAGTGGACGTCGGGCTAGAGGAAGAAGCTGCATATGCATTTGTCATCCAAGAGGCTACGGTCGAGGCAGAGAGACAAGGCACTGGGGAAGGCGGAGATGTCTCTGAATTATTTGGAGATTCTGAGGGCGAGGCAGAGCCCACAGTGGAGCCTCGGGCAACGCAAAAGACGAGGACGACAGTGGTAAAAACTTTAGAGTCTGAACCTGAAGAACGACCTCGAGCTTAACTTTCTATAGCGGGTCCGCGAGCAACCCCTACTAAGAAGAGAACTAGAGCTCAGACTTCTAAAGCCTTCAAATCTTCCAAGTCTTCCGCTGTTCCTCTAGTTGAAGCGGGCAGAATGAAGCAGAAGGTTTCCAGTAAGTGAATCTTGTTCCAACCTTCATTTCTTACTTGTACTTTTATATTACGGGCAAAAAACTTTATTTTCTTCAAAACCAGGGCCTGAAGCAACCAAGAAGCCCACTTTTGTGCTAAGGGAAGAGCCATTGGGTGCAGAAATACATCAGAAGGCCAAGGATCTTCTCGATACCACTTTTGAATAACTGGAGGTATGACCTGTGTCTCAAGTCACTCATTTGAAGTTTTCCTTTCTGCCTTTTTTTTTTTATTAATTCTCTGCTCGACTGCCTGAAACAAGCCATAAGGGAAGAAAGGATCTCTCTGCCCAAGGCTTCTTCACCCCCATCCCAAACGGTGCATGATTTTCCTCCTCGGGCTATATCTTCTAAGGTATATCTCTTCTTCATTCTTTTAACCTTGTATTTTATCATTTTTAGAGCTTTAATACCTAACTTTCATTTTTGTAGGCTAAGGTTTGAGCAGCTGCACCCTCAGTCAGGCAAAGTTCTACTTCTATTCCTTCAACTTCTCCTCCTTTGGTGGTGGCTCATACATCCCAGTTTGACCCAACAACTGGGGAAATGATGCATTTTGTGGAAGATAACAGTAATTCGGTGAGCATTTTCTCTTAACACTTTTATGCTTAAAGTTCCCCTCATTCTATACTCATTTTCTCTTACTTTTTTTTTTTTCAGTCTTCCCCAGCACAAGAGTCTTATCTACCAGCAACATCTGTATTTGGGGAGCCTATAGTCCCTAAGATTGCTGGTCTCAGAGGTAACTAGCTCGTGGGCTTCTCCTCAAACAGCAGCAACTATAGAGGATCTTCCTCCTATTCAAGATCCTGCTCAGGTATAAAAGTAACTTTACCTCTATTTTCTTTTCTCCATAACTTAGTTACTAACATTTTCCCTTTATCCTTGATATTTATAGGTCTTTGGTGAGGGTTCGGGCACAATTCCTCGTTCTCCATTAAGTGGGAATGATCTTTCTCAGCCATTAAGGGAAACAATTCCTCATCTACCTCCTTCTAAGGCTCTAGGCTCTACTCAGGTATATTATCTTTTCTAATCTTGTCTTCTTTCTTTTTAAAATGTAGTCTTTTTCTTAACTTTGTTTTTCTTGGTTTGCAACAGGGCCCTGGAGAAGACTCGGGCAATTCTCCACCACCTCTGGTGCGTAAGACAGAACTTCCCCGACCACCTCTAGCTTTTGGGGTCACAAGGATCCCTATCCCTAGGCTTAAGAAGAAAACTAAGACCACCGAGGCTCCTACCCCTTTGGCCTTTCCATCTGCTAAGACTGCTTCCATAATTGTACCTTTTGAAGGAGCTGGAACACTGTCTTCTTCCCTTGCACCTATCTCCACCACATCATCTTTGCCCGAGCTTTTTAAAGAGTTTGGGCAACTCAAGACAAGACTAAGATCTTCAAGGCATCCTTCTGAGCCTCAAGGTTTTCACAATCAACGTCGAATTTTTCAAGAGTGGTCTAGGAGGGATTTCTCAGCTTCATTTAGCCTCAGAGCTCTCCACGACGTAGAGAAGGCCATCATTTTAAGGCTGATCAATTATCTAAAGTCTAGTATGAGTCATTCTTATCTTACTTCGAGAACTTGAGGGCTCTGAGGGATCAGCATCAGCGGGCTGAGAGGCAAGCCAACCGAATTAGGTGCTTCAAGGTGAAACAAACCAGTACTTCAGTTCATATCTAGCAGTTGGTGGATGAAGGTTCAGCTACAGAGGAGAGGATCAAAGTGGTTACTTCTGAGATCCAGAAGCTAGAGGAGCAACTTGCTGTGTTGAAAGCTGAACAGACTACTCTACTCAGCAAACTTCATCATCAGATTGAGGAAGTGAAGAAAGCAAATTTGGAGATGGAAGATGTTAAGTCTCAACTTGCCAACAGCAGCATAGTTTTGGTTGAGCCTAGCAGAATCTTTACAATTATGCAAACTTATCACTCACTCTGGGTGAAGATGTAAATCTGTTAGGTTAGGGCCATTGTAATCCTTATATAGAATGAAATAAGTTTCTTCTTCATCTTTATCTTGTCTTATCTCCTTTTGAATTTTAATTATAGTAATTGTGGAGCCAAAAATAATCACAAGGCGACACATGGATATTTTAGCAAGAAATAACCAAAATACCCTTGAGGTACACCAGGATCTCTACGCGCGAGCAGTCGACAATCTTTTTTCAACAAAGTCAGAGATGCTCCAAAAGAGGTAAACAATTCAAAGTCTATCTCATCAAGTTCCCTTTTTGCAAGGTAACCTCCAAATTATTATGTTAATTGGTTAATTAATGGATTAATTACACAATTAATCCATTAAATATCAATTAAATCATCCAATTAACCACAAAATATATCACATTCAATCCCAAAGCTAGGCAAAGGCCGGCCATCTCCCATGCTCCTTACCTTTTTTATTTTCCCCACTTTATTGCCCAAATTAAATTAGATAATTAACTCTATAACCCCCCATTTATTTTTTTCATATTTAATTAGCCAATAAATTGGCTAAGGCTAATTAAACCAAAAATTTAACCCAAAAAAACCTAATGTTGGCCGGCCACTTCCTCTCAAAATTGGACCAACCTAGCCCTATAAATAGGCTCCTATTTTCACCAAATACTCATGCCAACTCTTGCAAAAATCCCAAAATCCTCTAAACACTCTTTCTCTCTAAATTCTAACTTTGGCAATGGAGGATCTTCGGCCAAAGTCCCCCCCATTCATCGTGGGCGCGTGAGACTCTTGGCCTTGACCAAAGGTGTTAATTGTTTTGTAGGTGCAATTTTGTCCCAGATCAAGGAGGAAGAAATTTGCATCCACAAATTGGTGCTTTGATTGAGAGTTGAAATCCACACTCGTAGAAGACTTTCGTATACAAAGGTTTTTTTCTCTATTTTCTCTATTTTCTAGTCCACTTGAATTTTTCATACGTTCTTATTATTAGAATTTTTTATTTGCAAAGATTCTTTGATAAAACGTGAAAGAAAAATATAATAGCTAGAAATTTAGAAAATTCCATAAGTGAAAATTCCAATATTCAAGAAACGGGACCACGGCGATCCACGAGGCTATACGTGGTCATGGGTGGAGTGGCACCACCACGAGTTTCCATCATGGCAACCACCTTTGGTGAGATCCATGGCACCACCACCGTGGCCCAAGCTGTGCTATCCAAGCTTGCACGGGCCTGAACCCTAACCTCGCACCCATGTGCTCCACACGCCGAGCAGCCTACTCACGTGGCCCAGCCTGCTCCCAACGAGCAGCCCTCTCCCGCGGCCAGTCTGCTCTCGCCGAGCAGTCCGCTTCCGCGGCCTAGCTTGCTCCCGATGAGCAGCCCGCTCCCTTGGCCCAGCCTGCTCCCAACGAGCAGCCCTCTCCCGTGGCCCAACTTGCTCCCGACGAGCAGCCCGCTCCCATTGCCCAGTCTGCTCCCGTGGCCTTCTAAGCAGCCCAATTCGGTCCAAGATTAGTTCAACCGTCCCGGCTTCACAAATTTCTGGGCCTACGATCAAACTGGGGGCATTCTCACCACATTTCTCCGCAGATTTGACATTTCCCAACTTAAATCCCGCGCCCGGAGTTTACCACCCTTTCAGTGCTCAAGGAGGCACATTTCTTCCAAGCTCTTCCAATCTAAATGGCGAACAACACTTGTCTCAACAAGTCATAGAGTTAACGAGCGCCCTTGCACAACAGATGACCTTGGTGAACTAGCTCCTGCAACGCACCGAGATCCAACGTGCCCCAGACGAGGTGTCCCGAAGTAGGATAAGGGCAGACGAAGAACTTCTCCAGTAGCATCCTGGCAATCAGCCACTCAACCAGCCACGAACCGAGCATTCGAGCAGGGTACACTCCCGATTGGGCCCCCGAGATAGCCTATACTCTCGTCTTAGTGCACGGAAGAGCGTGTACTCTCGACAAAGCCCACAGTCGAGCATACACTCACGGTTGGGGTCACACTCTGATAATCAACATGAACAGCCTTCCAAGCAAAGTGTTCATTTGCGGCTAAGCCCGCAAGGAGCATTATTCACCCCACATCGGAGTAGGCAACACGACGAACGGAGAGGAACAATCACTCAATCCGGCTCAAGTTCAACTGGCAGCCTGAGAAGAACTCGCTCGCCTGCCAGGAACACACCACATGCACTGCATCCGTAGCATAGACAGCCCAAACATATAGAAGAGTAGCCTATACCAGCATGTCACAACTAGGGGTAGCCGAGAGCTCTGCTACCTCTAACAAAGGCAAATTTAGGAAGAAGTAGAGAGACTCTTAACCAAGCGATTGGCCAATTTCTGACAACAACAAGGTCGTCGACGAAGCACTACGACAGCACATGACCAACATAAGCAGGTCACATTTCACGGACGAGATCGAGCAGGCAGAGCCTCCATACAAGTTCAGCATGCCACATTTCACATCCTTCAAAGGGGATGGAGACCCGGAGAGATACTTGAAGCATTATTGAAGTGCAATGATCCTCTATTGAAACAACGATGATCTCATGTGCAAGATGTTCGCCACCACCTTACAAGGCGAGGCGCAAGATTGGTTCTACACCCTACCGGCATAATCTATCCGGAGTTTCGACGAACTATCTTTGGTTTTCACCAAAGAATATTCATCATATCGCTCGATCAAGAAGAAGTCAGACCATTGGTTGAACATCAAGAAGAACCCAAATGAGTCGTTTCGCGACTATGTGAAGAGGTTCAAAACAGAGAAGGCAAAGATAGTCAGATGCAACGACTCGATAGCTAGAACAGTCTTCCAAAAAGGACTTCCAGTAGACCACCCGCTATTCAGAACATTGATCATGAAAGAAGACTTAACTCTGGTAGACTTTTTCGCTCTGGCAGAGAAGTATGCACTTTGGGACGAGGCTCGTCAATGCACATTCAAGGACTTGAAGAAGTATCCGACATCACCTCCCTACTATCCAAACCGGAAGCAGTGGAGGACTTATTTGCATGTTTGATGGTATCTGAAGCAGTAATAAGCTTTACTATCATACGAGAAGAGCTGGGGGCTCGATTACTTGTATTCCACAGTTCAAAAGCTCTCCTCGGTGTTACTAGAAATTGAAAAGCTAACTTTGGTGATAGTTGTTGCAACCCGGAAGCTCAAGTTTTACCTTCAAATGCATGCAGTTATCCTCATGACGCACTATTCTGCCCAATCCAGACGAGCGACGATAAAGGCATAAACCCTGGCGGATGCAAAGTTTTATGACAAACACAATAACTCGGCCCAAAAAACACGCCAAGGGCAGACGAACACTGGAAGGACACACTCAAAAAAAAGTTTTGTGTTCGTCACCCCAAAAGATTCTACATAGGAGCAACATATACCGGCAGTTGAGTACCACCTCCTGTTACGCGTCACATGGCCCTAGCCGACCCTTGCTCCATAATTCAGCTTTAGAATGGCCCAATACCGGCAGTTGAGCATCTTCTGCTAAGTGTAACATGGCCCTAGCTCTAGCCTTGACAACGCAACAGAATGGCCCAATTATGCCCCGAAGGCAGCCGAGCACACCTTAGGCGCACCTGCTCCCTCAATGGTTCTGGTATTTGGATGTCGACGGCGTATCCAACTACAAAGGCTCGCGAACAGGCATGGTCCTTGTCACCCCAGATGGCTCAATGCTCGAACAGGCAATCACTCTAAGCTTCAAAGCATCCAACAACGAAGCAGAGTACGAGGCCTTACTAGTAGGCTCCGAATGGCAAAAAAAACTTGGCGGTGAAGAAGCTTGCAATTCATTCCGATTCCCAGCTAATCACCAGCCAGGTTACTGGGGAGTACATGACAAAGCATCTAAGAATGGGGCAATACCTAGAGAAGGTACGCAAACAACTTGAAGCATTTTAGACTTACACCCTCAATCAAGTTTCGCGGGCAGACAATGCCCACGCAGACGTACTAGCCGGCCTAAGCTCTGCCTTCGACCACCAGCTCAAGCGCTCTATTCCGATGGAATATCTTGACAAGCAAAGCATAGAGACGGAGCCAGCAGCCAAAGTGTCACAGGTTAGTGTAACTCCCAACTAGCAAAGTTCTATTATAGACTACATGGTCAACAACACACTACCCACGGAAATATTGGAGTCTAGAAAGCTCCAAATTAAGGCAGCACGCTACTACATGTGGAACAACACTCTCATCCGAAGATCCCACACCAAACCACATCTTCACTGCCTGGCGTCTCTCGATGACTTGAAATTTCTAAGCTTAATCCACGAAGGCGTTTGTGAAAACCACTCTGGAGGCCAATCCTTAGCACAAGAGCCTCTTAAGACATGCTACTATTAGCCTACCATGCACCAAGATGCTAAGAAGTTAGTACAAAAGTACGACTGCTGCCAAAGCTACAAGCTGGTATCAGCACTGCCTGCCAGCGAGCTACATCCGCAAACGAGTCATTGACCGTTCAAGCAGTGGGCAATCGACCAGATATGACCTATGCTGTTTGCTACTAGGGGCAGATGCATGATGATCGTGGCAACCGATTACTTCCCCAAATGGGTAGAAGCAAAGCCCATGATGACCATAATTCAGACGGGCATAAAGAGCTTCATATGGAGGAACATCATTTGGTGATTTGGCATCCCTCAATCCATCGTCACCCATAACAGCCCGCAATTCATGGATAGGCCAAAGCATCCAACAAGATGATCCTCGAGGCAATGGGCAGGCCAAAGCATCCAAGAAGATGATCCTAGACTGCCTCAAGAAATCCTTCACCAATAAGAAGGGAAAATGGCCAGACGAACTCCACGGATGTCTATGGGCATATTGTACCACCAAAAGACGAGTAACCGGTGATACTCTTTTTTCTTTGGCATTTGGCTCAGAAGTAATCATTCATCCTAATGTCATCAAGCCAATATCACCGCTCTACTACCAAGCATTGAGCAGAACAGTAAGGAGATGGCCATAAGCTTAGATCTGGCAAAGGAGAAACACGAGCAGACCATTACCTGCATCGCAGCCTTCCAGCAGCAGCTCATCTCCAGCTACAAAAAACGGGCCAAGATCCAGCAGTTCCAGCCTGGAGATCTAGTACTAGATCAGTTGAGTAGGCGGCAAGAGTAATTACAGACGGCAGTTCCAGCTCTTCTCCCAAGGCTTAGCTAACAGAAGGATTCTGGGTCTCTTGGCCAAATCTGTGGGGAACCGGGCCCTAGAGACGGAGGGGGCACATTACGCAGTACGCCCTACAGACGGCTGCCCTGGAACCCTAAAGCTGCTACCGAGTGCACTACGGTAGCCTATAGTTTCCAGAAGACTGCCTACGGCTTGCCCTTCAAGCAGTAAAACCGTGCTAGACTTATACAACTGCACATTCTTGTGAAAAGCTAAACAAGCTAGCGTGCATATACAAAGCTTTATCCGCTGCCGACATGCTACGTAGTCGATAAGCTTCATCTCTGCTAAGCACGGAACAACCTACACCAAGTCTTAAAGTGTTGTGATACTTGCTACGCAACCTACAAAATTGGAGAAAGCCACGGTTAACAACCTAGTGGTTACGCAGACTTGTCTGCTTCTGTAAGTAAGGCATCCGGCTGCTAACCCTATGGCTAACAACTTTGCAAAGTTCTACACCAACACCTACGGCTGCATAGGCTACGCAGGCCTGTCTGTTTATAGAAAAGTACCCCGCCTGCCACTAGTCTATAAAGTCTAAAAGTTAGGGCATGAACAAAATAAGTGAAGATGAAGAAAAACGAAGGAAACATGTTTATAAACAACTAGCAAAGGCCGAAGGAGTTCAAGCAAAACAAGAGCTACAAGGAAAAACAAAGAAAATCCTAAAGGCTACCTAGAAAACTACACTTCAGCAGCTTGGACATCCCACGACTACTCGGTCGCCACACCTTCAGTAGCCGCGACACTCTTATCAGTGGCATCATCTAGCACTTCACCCTCGGCTGCCCCAACCAGGACACCAACTTCTCCAACTATTTCATCAAGGGAAGCCTCAAAAGTAAAAATAAGCAAGTTTTCCAGAAAAATAGAGAAGGTCTTGAAACCTCGAGCCCATTCTTCTCACCCTTCAGCTGCTCATTCTTCTCGAGCAGACCAACACGGATGCATTGCAGCTCATCCACTTCTTTCTTCAGACTTTCGTTGATCTTCAGTACACCTTGAAGTTGCAACACTTGGGGTTCAAGCCTATTGACGATTCTCTTAAAGTAGATCACTTGATTATAAGCAGCAATCAACTCTTCATCCTTTGCATAAGTAGTGAAACGAAGCTTAAAAACAGCATGCTCAAGATCTTGAATTCGAGGTATGTGACATCCGATCTTCTTCTCTACACTTTTATATTTAAAGTTGGATCGTGTCGAGCCTAGTCTTCAAGTCAACGACCTCTTGGTGAGCGGTCTCAAGCTACAAAGAAGTGGGGGCAGAGATATTAGACCCCTTCAAAGCGACGAGCTCATATTCCAACCTCTTGATCTTCTCGGCAGAAGAATAAGCTTCAGCTGCCACAGCCTTTACCACCTCCTTGGCAGCCTTGGTATCCTCTTGATCAAGGAATATAGACTTGGCTGCCAGAATCGCCATTTTCTACATCATGACCAGTAGAGCAGTCCTCCTATAGTCGGTCGTATGCTTAGCAAAGGAACTCGGGCCAACAATCCTTTTGACACCATTGATAAACTTGGCACAAGCATCCATGTCTTCAAGCAGATCTGGTTTCAAAAGCGTACAGATCTCAATAGCCTCCCAGAAGTAGGTTTAGTGGATTTCTCACAGCTACCCACGCGAGCAGTCTCCTCCTTCCTAGCAGGCGAATCAATCTGAGCAGCAGAGGAAGTGGGCCTCATCGCCACTTTAGCAGCAGAGTCCACCTTATCGTTATTTATAATAGCAAGCGTCTCCAAAGATGAACCAAACCTGGCTCTTAACGGACGTCTTGGTACAGACTTCGATGCTGGGGGCATGAAATGACCTTTACCCTAAGTACTTCTATCACCAATCGTACAAGCCATTCTCGACATGGCAGGTGCCATATGTTTAGATCTAGCAGCCTCATTTCTCTTCCCACTGGAAGAAGTCATGTTAATCATATACCTCTCGGCAGCAGGCGGACCCTCACAAGCAGCGGATGAAGTCTTCAGTTTTTCCCAACCAGCGTCTCTTGAACAGGCAGAAATATCTCTTCTTTCCACCTTCATTCATAATAGGCTACACGACAGCGTTCAAACAAGCCAATACATCCGCCTTGATCCTCTTTACCTCCTCTCTCTGGAGCAACCTATTTTTCTCTCGACAAAGATGATTAAGCAGCTAACGCCAATCACGGTACTCAGCAGAGGAGCTCAACCCAGCATTGTAACAGGCAGGAGGCCAGCATGCCCAGCATTCCAGCAGCCTATGAAGCCCGTGACCTTCTCATTTATCTCAATCGCCAACTTGGCCCGCTTCAGTTCTAAGAGCCTAAAGGATATGAGCCATGCTGCTACCCTAGCACTGCGCCCCAACGCCTCAGTTTGCCACCCCAGCCGCTCAAGCTGCCCTTGACTCTAGCCAAGCCAAGCAACCCAAGCAGCAACTCTTGCCACAACACCTCATTGGCCCATGCCGAGCTGACTCCTGGTCCCTGCCAACCGACGTGCTGCATCACCCCAATGATTGCCCTGCGACAACACTATCTAAGAAGAAGACAAGAAAAATTAAATTTTTCTTACATCGGTGCTGCATGAAGAAAACGAAGAAATCAACGAAAGACGGTCCTTTGCACGGGCAAGATGTAGAAGATTGCTAGAGGAAGGGGAACAAATATCCTCTAAACTTTCTCTCTCTTGAGGTAGAATAAATTGCTCTTCAAAGTTGATTTAATAACCCACTTAAGGTGGACTTAAATAGGCTTTGACGGAAATTTATTTCCTTTTCCTAGAAAGACCTAATTTCCTATTAAAGAGGGAATCTACATCAAAATAGGAAGCAGTCTTAAGTTTCCTAAAGCAAGAAGATCTCTACACCTATTGCCCTTTCCTGTGAGCATCCCAACAGGTGTGGGGGCATTTGTAGAGCCAAAAATAATCACAAGGCGACACATGGATATTTTAGCATGAAATGACCAAAATATCCTTGAGGTACACCGGGATCTCTATACACGAGCAGTCGACAATCTTTTTTCAACAAAGTCAAAGATGCTCCAAAAGAGGTAAAGAATTCAAAGTCTATCTCATCAAATTTCCTTTTTGCAAGGTAACCTCCAAATTATTATGTTAATTGGTTAATTAATGGATTAATTACACAATTAATCCATTAAATATCAATTCAATCATCCAATTAACCACAAAATATATCCCATTCAATCCCAAAGCTAGGCAAAGGCCAGCCATCTCCCATGCTCCTTACCTTTTTTGTTTTCCCCACTTTATTGCCCAAATTAAATTAGATAATGAACTCTATAACCCCCCATTTATTTCTTTCATATTTAATTAGCCAATAAATTGGCTAATTAAACCAAAAATTTAACCCAAAAAACCTAATGTTGGCCGGCCACTTCCTCTAAAAAATGGACCAACCTAGCCCTATAAATAGCTCCTATTTTCACCAAATACTCATGCCAACTCTTGCAAAAATCCCAAAATCCTCTAAACACTCTTTCTCTCTAAATTCTAACTTTGGCATCGGAGGATCTTCGGTCAAAGTCCCCCCCCCCCCCATTCATCGTGGGTGCATGAGACTCTTGGCCTTAACCAAAGGGGTTAATTGTTAAGAGGAGGAAATTTGCATCCACAGTAATCTAACTTCAACCCTTCTCACCTTGCTTAGATTTCCTCGATATAACAATCTCTTGTATCCCATAAAGTTGGATGGTATCTCTTTAAAAACTTAGCATTAACTGGGTGCCTTTGCAAGTTCCCTTCCAAATTTGCCAAGTAATGTCCTATCTAGGACTTGATTGCCAACGAAAGCACCTTCCCAAGTAGGGCTCCAATTCCCAAAGCCTCTAACTTGAGCTCCTAAGGGTAGAATTGCCTTCCACATTAATTCTCCTTCCCTAAAGGTCTTTAACTTCACCTTCTTATTGTATGCTCAAGCAACAACTCTCTTCCCTTCTTGAATTTTATTTATAGCTTCAATTGGGGCTATATCTAAATCTTCTACTCCTTGACACATAGCCTGAATGTATTCTTCACTGTGCAGCCCAAACTGGTTTTGGATCCTAACAGAACTCACAATATTAATGCGATGTAAAACAGCACACAAATTAAACCCTCTTGTTGACAGTTGTAGTAAAGATGCAAGTAGGGATCGTTCTAGGCCGGGGATTAGGAGGGATTGCTAATCTACTTAACACTGACTCAAAAACACAAAACTAAACTTAAAAACACTTAACTAGACTCTAAAGACTCAAAACAAACTTAAAAGACTCAAAACAGCTTAAAACAACCAAATAGACTCAAAACAGACTCTAGGGAGAAATTTGACGAATTCCTAACTTTACTTGACTTAAAACACTAAAAGACACAAGTTTAGACAGATTCTAACTAAGTTGACACAAGAAAGTACATGGGATTAGGTTGTGGACGAATTTAAATTAAAAACGAACAGATTGTAAACTTAGACAAAGCTTGGATGAAATTGGGTGAATTGATGGATGATGGGCTAGCTAGAGGGTTCTTCTCCACACATGACACACTTGCATACAAATCAATTTCTAGTTGCTTTTCCGATAAACCATGAACCTCAACACCCCAGGTTAACCGTGACAACACTTTTTTAACCTTCAAGTTCTCCTTAAGTTATTGAATTGGATGGGAAAGCGCATACAACAATTCAAAACATTCTCTAAAAGTTCCCTATGTGAACAGCACAATAGAGATACAATCAAAGATTATTAAGCTTCATGAAAACTATAAGCAATGACGAGGCATTCGTAACTATGATGAGCATGATACTCCTGCCAAGAATTCACTTAACGCGATCGTTTATAAGCGACCTCCACTACTTGTAAATATAAGTTTGTAACTATTAGGTGAAACTCCCTTATATTCTAGCATCAAATTCATGCATGCAAACTAAGCAGGCCCTCTTAATCAACATACAAGAATAAGTTATCAATAAAGCAGTTAAGCAAATTGCATTCACGATTTATGAAATCACAACTGGATGTAATCAATTCATATTGCAAGTATGTTCATGGTTTTGAATTCTCCTCTAGCTAAAACGAGTTTAGCCTCTCATGTTCATAGCAAAACAAAGATACATAAACTTATACATCGAAAACAAAAGAAAGAAAACACCTAGAATGCTCCAGCAATCCAAACTTGAATGGCAAGCACGTCCAAGGCCTTCCTCATTCTTCTTTGCTGCGGCAGAAGGTGATGGGTGATGGTTGGTGGTGAATTGTGGTGGTGGATGGATGTAGGTGAGTTATGGTCAAGGATGGAGGGTGGGCGGTATGGATGGAATGGATGCAGAAATTGTACAGGAAATTGTGTAGAGAATGATGAAAGGTGCGGCAAAGCGTATTTATAGGCTAAAACTCAGCTAGGGTTTTGAAAAAGGGTTTTAAATACTTAACTAATTTGTCCCACAGTTAAATAGGTAAGAAAGAATCAGAAATTAAAGAAAAATAGGTAACAAAGGTGTGGCACAATATAGGAAAGGTATTTAAGGTCAGAAATTAAGAGAGAAAAGGGAAGGAATGTGCGGCTGACTTTTAATTGAAAAGGAAATGTGATTTTGGTTCAGAAATTAGGCAAGAAAGGGCTCCCCTTGTACGGCAAGCTTGTGGAGAAAAAGGAATGTAGGTTTATGACATAAAATAGGGAAGAAACTATCCACCTTGTGTGGCAAGAAAAGGAAAAGGCCTAGGGTGGTGCGGCTTGGACTTTAGGGCAGGTTTAGGACTTCTAGAACAAGTTATTAGATAACCTAACATGTTTTGGAAACTCCTTTGTAACTGGAACTTTAGGTGGATTAGGATTAGGAAAGTTTAGGACCAAATTAGAAACTTTCACAAATGGAAACCTCCACAAATAGAAACTTGGTTTCCAATTCTGAACCTTCTTTGGTCTGCAATTTCGCCCATCCATTTAGCTCCAAGCATGTGTTATCCATCTTAAGCCCAAAACTGCTCCAAAACGCACTAAAATGCATTTCTTTGCTCTTTGAGCCACTAAGACCTACAAACACACGAAAATAGCTTAAAACACTAAAATAACTAAGAACTAACAACATAAATGCAAGGAAACAAGTTAACCAAGTTGCAATAATATGCTCCTATCAAATACCCCCATACTTAGCTTTTGCTAGTCCTCGAGCAAAACAAAACAAACAAAACAAAACCTAAACCTTCCAACGTTTACCTCAGGGATTTCCAATGCACATAACATATTAAAAATCATCACTTACACAAATTTAGGTCGTCCTTACCCTTAAGCACATACTTAATCACAGTAGCCACTCACTAGCTCGCATTTAATCAATTAAAACAACATTTTGAATGTAGTAACATGCCTTAGAGAATTCCCTCAATTCCTTACTAGATAAACACTCTATTTTCACTCAGATTTTCTAACTACACTCCCTACACTAGGTATATGTGAGAACGTTGAAGTAAACATGAAAACGAACACTCACATATGTTATAGCAAAGAAAGCATTTTTCTGGAGTTATTAATGTTCATATGAATATGATCTCATGAACGGAATGCTTCTACTTATATGCAAGAACCAGGGATACCATATGCTCATACCAATTCCAAACTACACATATTGAAACACACAACACTCAAGATTGAAGTCTAAGGGTTGTAACGGGGCTAAGGGTATTGGCTAACAAAGAAAGGTAAGGAAAAACAAAAGTTCTTAAAGAAATAGTAAGCAAAGTAATGAAATTGACACTTAGAATTCACTTTTGAACGGAAAAATCAACTTTAAAACACAAAAAGGAAAGATTTACACATGTGAGGGCCAGATTCACATTTTTTGCTCATTCAAACTTCTTTTCAACTTCTTTTTTTTTTTTTCTTTTTTCTTTTCTTCTTTTCACATGTTTTTCTCTTCGTTTTCTTTTCTTTTGAAACACAAAACATACAAATGAGCTTAAAAACAACCAATCCTTCCCCCACACTTGATTTTCTACATATTGTAGATCAAAAGGAATTCCCTCTAAGTCATGCTTCACTATCCTTCAAGAACAAGGGTATGGATAGTCCTATTCTAGGCTAGGTAAGGTTAATGTGGCTAACAAAGAAAATAGGCTAATTAAAGCTCAAAAGGGTTAAACCTACAAAACATATGAAATAGGGGGGTACGGCTATTTGGCTATGGTTCACTAAACAACTTCATCTTGTTATGTGTTATGCAATTCAATATCATGCTTTGAATGAAACGGGTATGAATTCTAGCATTTGGTTCTATAATGATGAAAATGCATTCCAAGTAGCAACCAAGCAAAGAATTAATGAGATCATGCAACGACTTTAGAAAACAAAAGCATCACAGATTAATAACTCTCCAAAAGAAGGTATAGGCTCAAATCTCTCAGGGATGTAGCATTAGTTTGAGTTCCTTCCTTCAAGCATGTTACAAAAACTGATTTTATCCTTTTGTGATCAAATTTGAATTCGTAAACAACAACTACAACTAAGCATAAAGCAAGAGCATATCAAACTTCCATCCATGTTGGTAACTTTCTTTAACAGTCATGCAATTAAAAACCAAATCCTCATCATTGTGTTGGAAGGTACCTAAGACACAAACACACCAAAATGACTCTAAAAACATTTCAAAAACTGATTTTTTTTCAAATTTTCGTATTTTTACCTCAAAGCACACTAAAACACTCCAAAACACTCTAAAAACACTTAAAAACAGTGAGAAATAACCTTAGAAGTGATGGGTGACAAAATCCCACGAATTTGCATAAAAAACACTTTGTTTACCCCCCCAACACTTAAATCAAACATTGTCCTCAATGTTTCAAGCATAAACTCACAGATAGCAAACAAACAAACAACGAACTAACCATGGCAAGATAAATGCAGAAAAGAGAAGGGTTTAGGAATGCAAATCTGGTTGTGGGGCGATTCCTAGGTCTCCCTTCTTCGAATGCATGGATTGATCTTTGAATGGACGGTGATACTTGAAATGATCCGGCAATGGTTTAAATTCTAGTGTGGGTGCCTAAATCATTAAAATCAGCAAGTTAGTAGAAAACAAAATTGAAATTGGAGAAGATGGCTTACTTGCTTGCTCTGACATAAACTCAATGACAAACACCACATCTTTAAAAGTTTCAGGAACTTTGCACTTGGCCAGATTGAATGTGATGGTTGTGACTTGTCCCGTGTCATAAAATTCAACTTCTTTAGGCCTTGTTGTCTCATGAACATCCTCTTTGATGCATTCTACATATTCTCTAGCCACTTTTTTTTATCTTGAATCATTCTTCTTGATGTACAATTCTATTCAAACAGTTCAACACATTCTGGAATTTGATTTGGTGTACCAAGAATTGGAATATCACTTTGCACCTTTGGGAAGGCTTCCAGAATGCCTTTTTCACTTTCTTCATCCTTGGAAATCATGAACCTGTGAGGAAAAGGGACATTTGGTGGAATGAGGTTAGAATGGATTGAGTTTGGAACATCCGTACCTAAATTGGATTGCATAAGGGCTCTAGATGGCTGGGGCAAAGTTTCCTTCCTTGTCGTGGCCTCGTCTTCATCCTCTTCTTCGAGCAGCAACTCTTCTTTGTCTACTTCTAGGGTATGTTTGGACGTGTTTGATTCAACCTCCATAGTACTTCCCAAAGTGATAGCTTCAACGATTTCAAAATCTCCCTTCGAATTGACAATAGTTGAGCTGGAAAGTTCACTTTGTTTTTGAATTTGTACCATGAATTCCGCTATCTGCCCAATCTGCTTTTCCAAATGGTCCACCCTTTTGTCTTGATTGTGCATCACTTTGTTTTGATTTTCTTGTCCCTGAGACAAATTGGTAAGTAACTTAATCAACGTGCCATCATCCAAAGACGTACATGAATTGTTTTGGGTAGGTTGTTGTTGGGACTGTGTTGGTGGGTATTGCTTTGTATAGAACTCCTCATATGGCTACCAATATCCTTCGTGGTGTGAGCCCTGCATCAAAGAGGTTAGTGCATCAAGAATTTCATCATAACTCATAGGCATACTTGAATTCGATTGGAATTGTTGTGGGAGAGGTTGTGGTGGTTGCATAGGTTTTGAATAGAACTCCACATCTTGCCGCCAATATCCACCTTGTTGAACTTGTGGAGGTTCCTCCCACATATAATCTAAATAATCTCTCCAATCCGAATTGTAAGCGTTGGAAAACATATTGTGCCTTGATTGGTTATGGCTTTGGTAACCCCAAGCACCTCTATTTGCAGTGAATTGAGGATGTTGATGAGTTTGAGGAGTGTGCATTGTGGTTGTTTCGGCAATCTGGGACGATTGAGAAGTAAGATTTGCCAATTGAGCTTGAATGTTTGCAATTGCCATGTCTTGCTTCTCCAGTACCTCAAATCAAAGAAATAAAACTAAATCAAATATCAAAAATCAAAATAAAAGACAGAAACAAAGGGATTAGCAATTTTGCTAATCGCCGGCAACGGCGCCAAAAATTTGATGCGATGTAAAACAACACACAAATTAAACCCTCTTGTTGACATTTGTAGTAAAGATGCAAGTAGGGATCGTTCTAGGCCGGGGATTAGGAGGGATTGCTAATCTACTTAAAACTGACTCAAAAACACAAAACTAAACTTAAAAACACTTAACTAGACTCTAAAGACTCAAAACAAACTTAAAAGACTCAAAGCAGCGTAAAACAACCAAATAAACTCAAAACAGACTCTAGGGCGAAATTGGACGAATTCCTAACTTTACTTGACTCAAAACACTAAAAGACACAAGTTCAGACAAATTCTAACTAAGTTGACACAAGAAAGTAAAAGGGATTGGGTTTTGGACGAATTTAAAGTAAAAACAAACAGATTGTAAACTTAGACAAAGCTTGGACGAAATTGGGTGAATTGATGGATGATGGGCTAGCTAGAGGGTTCTTCTCCACACATGACACACTTGCATACAAATCGATTTCTAATTGCTTTTCTGATAAACCATGAACCTCAACACCCCAGGTTAACCGTGACAACACTTTTTTAACCTTCAAGTTCTCCTTAAGTTATTGAATTGGATAGGAAAACGCATACAACAATTCAAAACATTCTCTAAAAGTTCCCTACGTGAACAGCACAATAGAGATACAATCAAAGATCATCAAGCTTCATGAAAACTATAAGCATTGATGGGGTATTCGTAACTATGATGAGCATGATACTCCTGCTAAGAATTCACTTGACGCAATCGTTTATAAGCGACCTCCACTACTTGTAAATATAAGTTTGTAACTATTAGGTGAAACTCCCTTATATTCTAGCATCAAATTCATGCATGCAAACTAAACTGGCCCTCTTAATCAACATACAAGAATAAGTTATCAATAAAGCAGTTATGCAAATTGCATTCACGATTTATGAATACTTAAGTAATTTGTCGCACAATTGAATAGGTAAGAAAGAATCAGAAATTAAAGAAAAATAGGTAACAAAGGTGTGGCACAATATAGGAAAGGTATTTAAGGTCAGAAATTAAGGGAGAAAAGGGAAAGAAGGTGCGGCTGGCTTTTAATTGAAAAGGAAATGTGATTTTGGTTCAGAAATTAGGCAAGAGAGGGCTCCCCTTATGCAAAAAGCTTGTGGAGAAAAGGGAATGTAGGTTTATGACACAAAATATGGAGGAAACTATCCACCTTGTGTGGCAAGAAAAGGAAAAGGCCTAGGGTGGTGCGGCTTGGACTTTAGGGCAGGTTTAGGACTTCTAGAACAAGTTATTAGATAACCTAACATGTTTTGGAAACTCCTTTGTAGCTGGAACTTTAGGTGAATTAGGATTTTAGGACCAAATTAGAAACTTTCACAAATGAAAACCTCCACAAATAGAAACTTGGTTTCCAATTTCGAACTCTTTGTTCTTCATTTTCTTCAATTCATTTCTTCCATCTATTTGCTCATTCTTAACCTTCTTTGGTCTTCAATTTCGTCCATCCATTTAGCTCCAAGCATGCACCATCCATCTTAAGCCCAAAACTGCTCCAAAACGCACTAAAATGCACTTTTTTGCTCTTTGTGCCACTAAGACCTACAAACACACGAAAATAGCTTAAAACACTAAAATAACTAAGAACTAACAGCATAAATGCAAGGAAACAAGTTAACCAAGTCGCATAAATATGCTCCTATCATTTATCACCATGGGGAGTACAGCATCTTGCCCGAAGGTTAGGGCGTAGGGAGTAGTTTCAGTTCCTGCCCTGTTGGAGGTTCTGTATGCCCATGAAGTGTCTCCCAAATTTTCATGCCATTTCTCAAGACTACTCACCACTATTCTCTTAATAATATTCACCAAGACCTTGTTGCTGGCTTCTGCTTGACCATTTGACTATGGGTAGTAAGGACTAGACTGGATCATCTTTTTGTTGAACTTACTTGCAAACTCCTCTACTTCCTTTGAAATAAAAGATGGCATGCGGTCTGTAACAATTGTCTCGGGCACCCCAAATCTATGTAAGATCTTGGTTTTAATGAACTTTTTTACTGCAATTAAGGTGATAGTCTTGACAGTTGAAGCTTCTACCCATTTCGTGAAGTAATTTGCTACCACAATTATGAATATGTGTCATTTTCTAGAAGCTGGGTAGATCTGCCCGATGAAGTCTATTGCCCATCTTCTGAAAGGCCAAGGTTTGACCATGGGGTTTAAAGGCACTGAGGGCACATGTTGGAGAGGTCCATGCATTT
This sequence comes from Heteromeles arbutifolia, assembly GCA_024362995.1. Taxonomy (NCBI): domain Eukaryota; kingdom Viridiplantae; phylum Streptophyta; class Magnoliopsida; order Rosales; family Rosaceae; genus Heteromeles; species Heteromeles arbutifolia. The sequence continues at coordinate 11,582,265 of JANCRC010000006.1, read as the reverse complement.
GACCTTCCTCACACCCTAGGGCATAGGCCTTGCAGTCATTCTCTATGTCTGGCCAGAAGTAACTATTTCTCCTAAGCAACCATATCATCCTAGTTCCAGCTTGATGTGCTCAATAGATTCCTTCATGTACTTCAGCCATTACTCTCATTGATTCTTCATGGCCTAAGCATTTTAACAAAAGCCTATCTAGAGTTTTTCTTAACAGATTCTCCACCCACGCAACATACTTAGTTGCTTGCTGTCTATTCTTCTTACTTATGGGGAAAAAAGGGTTCCTCAAGTATTGAATAATAGATGATCTCCAATCTCCAATCTCTAGCTCCTTAGTCATCACATCTAGGCTGAATTCTCTATCAAAGATAGATGGGAGATTTCTCCTTTGCATTTCCAACTCTACCTCAAATCTTCTTTCTTGGATCTGTGCTCCATAAGCTAACGAGGCCATCTCATTGTCCATTGCATTTGATTCTCTGGGAATATGGCTGACTGATACTTCAGGGCCCCAATAACTCAATAACTGAGTGGCTGCCAAATAATAACCAACCATAGTAATATGTTTGCACTTGTATTCCGCATTTAGTTGATTGATCACCAACTCTGAATCACCAAACACTTCAACTTCAGTTGTCCCCAACTCTATCAAGATTTCTAGGCCAATTATCAATGCCTCATACTCTGCTAGATTGTTGGTAGTATCTTGATAATTTAAGAGAAATGAGTAACAGTGTTGAACTCTCTTGGGATCGATGATAACAATTCCAGCTCTAGCAGCATTTTGAGTGACCCATCAAAATACAATCTCCAAGGTGTGATCCAGAGACTAGCTATCATCTCTATTTCTTGCTGGATCCACTATTCTTTGCCTGAGAAGGCTTTGCTCGGCAGGATCCACATACTAGCCACTTCTAAAGTTCCTGGGATGTTGATAAGCTCAGTTTGTGACCCTTGGAGCTCAACTAAGAAGTCTGCAATTGCTTGTCCCTTGATTGCTCTTTGAGGCACATATTGAAAATTGAACTCTAATAGTGCTCGAATCCATTTTCCAATCCTTCCAATTAGCATTGGTTTTGACAGCATGTATTTGATCACATCAGTCTTGGCAATAATGTGGATGAGGTAAGGCAACATGTAATGCTTTAACTTGCAGGCAGTGAAGTATAGAGCCAAACACAACCTCTCAACTGGGGTATATCTTGTCTTTACCTCAGTAAGGATTCTACTAAGGTAGTATATTGCTTGTTCCTCCTTACCTTCATTGTTTTGAGCCAACAAGCTTCCCATTGACATTTCGGAGGCAGAAATGTAAAGCTTTAAGGTTTCTCTCTCTGAGGTGGCATGAGCACTGATGGAGAAGTCAAGTAAGCCTTTATTCTGTCAAAGGTTTCTTGGTGTGGTGGGCCCCACTTGAACTCTTCTTTGTTTTTCAATCTTAACAGATGAGTTAGCGGCTGAATCTTGCCCGCCAAGTTAGCAATGAATCTCCTCAAGAAGTTGATTTTCCCTAGTAGCCTTTGTAGTTGTTCTTTGTTGGTAGGAGGAGGTGATTCCATTATTGCCCGAGCTTTATTCTTGTCAACCTCTACCCCTCTTTGGTGAACAAGGAATCCCAAAAAGTTGTCGGATCTTACCCCAAAAGCACATTTCTTAGGATTCATCTTCAACTTATGGGTTCTCTTTCTTGTTAAGGCTTGTCTGAGGTCTACTAGGTGCTGCTCTTCAGTTTTAGATTTCACCACTATGTCATCAATGTATACTTCCATGCTATGGCTAATCAAGTCATGAAAAATGGCATTCATTGCTCTTTGATAGGTTGCACAGGCATTTTTAAGCCCGAATGGCATAGCTAAGTATTCATATGCTACAACATGGCCTGGGCACCTAAAAGCTGTTTTATGTATATCTTTTTTGGCTATTTTATCTGATTATAATCAGCATTCTTATCCATAAAAGATAGGACTTTGTGTTTTACAACTGCATCTATGGATAGGTCAGCCATGGGCATGGGATATTCATCTTTAGGCGTGGCTCCATTAATGTTTTTATAGTAAACACAACACCGAACTGCAATAGTTATAGCTTTTAATACAGGTACAATGTTGGCCAACCACTTGATATATTTGGCAGCCTAATAAATCCAGCCTTCACCAGCCTATCAATCTTTTCTTTAACTTTTTCTTCGATCTCGTTTGACATCCTCCGTGGTGCTTGCTTCATAGGTTTATATCCCTCCTTAATAGGCATTTTATGTTCTACTAAGGTTGAATCTAAACCTGGCATCTCAGTGTAATGCCAGCAAAACAGTCTTTGAACTCATACAGAAAGTTGGCTATCTTTGCCTGATCTCTAGCTTCCAATATGCCACTGATTTGTATAGGTCTAGGATCTTCCTCAATCCCCAAATCAATGGTTTCTAAGGGGTCTTGTACCTCTGGTGGTTGCTTGTCAGGTTCTGCACATAAAAATTCGACTAGCTCTTGACTCTCGAGCATATCCTCGGGCCAGTCCAAGTCATATATACATTCTGCCATTTGTATGGCTGCTTCCAACTCCTTCCCAAAAAACTCTGTACTGTCTTGGTTGCTTGGAGTCTCATTGCTCCACTCTTCTTTTTCCTCAACTGAACTCTCACTTTCTTGCTTATTCTCTCTTCCATACACCAACAGTCTCTAAGGACTTGACTGCAACTACTTAGTTTGTTCTTCTTTATTCTAACATTACTGGTGTTGGGGAATCGGGACAATATGGGGTCTATCCTATTCCTCCCTTGTGAGGAACAATCCTTGTTCCAAGAGCTTTTGGACCGTCGCCTTAGTCGGGCAACCGTTCTCATTAGCTCCTAAGCACTGGAAAATCCCAATACTGGGATTGTAGAAGCTAGCTTCTGCAATATTGGCTGTAGGAATGAATGGCCGTGACTCGGCCTCCACCATTTCCCAAAATCCTAGTCCCTTAGTTCCTTCCTCGTGGTAAACAACTACTTATTGATGTAAGGTGGATGGTATAGAAAGACTTTGATGAATCCAATCTCTACCAACTACTGTCCACCACAAAGAAAGCTAACATAATTTGCTTTGAACCCAAGTCAACCTCCAGAGGTAATATTCCATGAGTTCTGGTAATGGCTCCAGAAAAGCTAGAGACTGTTAAGTTAGTAGGAATAAGATCTTCATCACCTCTTCCTAACTTCTTCATCTGTTTTAATGGTATCACATTGACCGCATCTACTCCATCAATCAAAACCCTCTTAAAGGGTACTTCTTCCAAATGAGCAGTTACATATATGGGCTTGAGATGGTTAGCTAAGGCCATACTTGGGCGGTTGAAGACCATTTTATCTAAATATATCATCTCGGGTTCTTTCTTTGTGCGGGTTCTTTCTTTGTGGGCTCGGGCAATCCTGTTCTGCCCGATTCTCTACTTTTGGCTTCCTCAATACTAGCATGTGCCATCATAGGTTCTGTCGCCAAGTAATCACCCTCCATATATGCAGGTTGATCAGGCTCGGCACAAAACATGGCAGATATAACATATGTCATGTTTACATGGAAGTTGCTAGGTTCAGGTAAATCCTTCTTCTTGCCCCTAATATGGTCCTTGAATTCATCCAACCAGGCCTATGCTTCTTTTGGCAACATTAGCTCAGGCAATCCTTCCTCCCGAGCCATACCAAAGTCTGGCATTTGTTCTGGAACTTCGTAAAGAGTATCAGCCAACAAAGGTGAGGGCATTCTCTTTTTGGGCGAGATAATCCCAAAACATATGGCTTCTGGGCTCCATCTTGGGGTTGGCATTATTACCATATCCTCTTGAGCTCTTCTCAAGATTCTGTACTTTCTTGGATGAGGGCTTTGTGGCGCATGATCTCCCTCATCCTCAGTCTTGTTGTTTGCCTTCTCTACTTCCTTTTTACTTCTTTAATGAAGTTGATTTCTTCCCCCATGAGGTACTTTCTCAAACTTCACATTTTCAGAAGTTTCTGATGTAGCAGGGACTTTTAATGAGTTCATGTGGGCTTTGTGCTGCCTCTGGACTCTCATGATCATAGAGGCTCCCATCTCCTTGACAGGTCTTCCATCCTTTCCAACCACATACCATTTTCACTCGAGTCAGGCATAATTCTTTTTCATAACTGGATTCACCATCCTCTCCTTTATTCTGACATCTCCACCGACATAACTTGGCTGGGGAGGTCTCACGTCCACCCATTTTGGTATTTTGGCTTCTTTGTCTTCCATTTTTTCAGAGGCTTCGTAATTTCCGAATACCTCTGACAAACCCGTTGTTTGAGAATCCACGCCCAACCTTTGGAAAACATTTCTGGATGTCTCTTTCTGAATTGCCCGCATGATGCTTCTGCAGACTTCTTGCTCTCTTTTCTTTTTTCTTTTGATCAACTATTGATCAATAATAAGTCCTTATGCAAGTACCTCTAGCTCACCTTTAACTATGGCTGCTTTGGGTTTCTCTGGCAACTTAATAGTTCATTCTGTCGGTCTGTCAACTTGCCTCCTTTTTGCTTTCAATTCCCAGGTGGCTTTTCCTTTCCCTTTTTCAGCCCAAGTCAGGTTGATCATGTTTATTGGGGTTTTTGGGAAAGGATCTGTGTCAATCATCATATGGGCTTGTGGTTTCTCCAACAACAACTTTCCCTTTACTATGAGGTCTTGTATCCAGTTTCTAAACTAGACACAATTAGTTATATAATGGTTGAAGGTATAGTGCAGCTTGCAATACTTCTTTCCTTTTAATTCTTCTGGCTTAGGCATCTTCTGGGTGCAGTCTGGCACAATCACTCTTGCCCGCACTAACTCTTCATAGATTGCTGAGGCTTTGGTCAAATCAAAAGAATAACTCTGGTACTTAGGGGGCTTCATATGGACATATCCACAATCATTCATCACCACCTTCTGATCCTTGACTAGCTGGACTAAACCCTTCACTGTTAATGGTTTAAAGGACGTAGTCATCTTTGCTACACACATGTTCATCCTTTTTCTTCCATGACCTTCACTTTCTTATGGCTCCGCTCCTTCAAACTCTACTTGGTGAATCGCAACTTTACTTTTGTAGAAAGAATGGACCTTAGATGAGTGTTTCACTTGTTATTTTTCAATCAACAACTTTTCATACTTTGTGGCAGCAATTACCAACTCTTCCAGCTCATTGAACTGTACTTCATAAAACTTTTTCCTCAAAGGTAGTCTTAATGCCTTATGAGAAATGGATATAAGTTGGGCATGATTGATAGGGAATTGGCACCTCATCCTTGTCTTTCTAAACCTCATCATGACGTCCTCTGTAGACTCATGTTCATACTAGTTCACTTCCACTAGATCGTTAATAGTCATCTCGGGCTCTTCTCTATAGAATTGTTCATGAAAAGCCATCTCCATTTGCCCCCAGTTGGCAATAGAATTAGGGGGCAAAAGAGAGTACCACTGAGATGCTAGACCAACCAACGAGTTCCCAAACAATCTTAACTTATAATTATGATTGTCTTCGAATGCCACGTAATGGTTGGAGAATTTGAAAATGTGATCTCTAGATGATACACTACCATCTTCCCCACTAAAAGTGAGGAATGCGAGCATCTTGAAGTTGAGGGGAAAAGGATTATGTTCGTCAATATACTCAAGATATGGTTTTTGGTAAGTGATCATAAACAGTGGGCGAGCCTGAGGTTGAGCATTCGGGAGCACCATTCTTCTTAACTAGGCTAACTCATCTCTAAGTTACTGGTTGGCTGTATTATTAGGTGGGGTATAAGAAGGCTCCCACTTCGAGCTACGATCATTGCCCGAGAAAGTTTATGTTTTTGGGTCGGGCTTCCTTCATCTGGACCCTCCTCCCTTATTAGTCAATGGTGGTGGCCTATAAAGGGGAGGTTTGTCCACAGTTGTGAGCTCTCATTTCCCACTGGATTCTCTCATTACTTGGGGCATCCCAAACTTTTTCCTTTCTTGCTCGCCCTGCCCCCTACTATCTAGTCAGAATAGGGGGGTAACTCCGTTTCCAGAATCTCCTCCAATACTGGCTGGCTAACTTCAGATTCCTCCATATTTTTACCATTATTCCTCTTTTCCTCAAGCAAAGGAAATAGGGGGATAACTGGTTCTTTCTCAGGGCTTGCTTCTTTCATCATTTCCCTGGCATAACCATTTGTTGGAGTAGAGTACTCTAGATCTAATCTTCTTTGCAGACTCCCTGTTAAGGAACAAAGTTTACTCGCTTCTCCTCTGGTTTCCAGTGTGATATTTTCCATGGTTTTCAATACTTGCATCATGGTGGATTGAAAGTCTTCATTGGTCATATTTCCTCCTGACTTCTCAGATGAAGTCGAGCTTCCCAAAATAGCTGGTCCTCGTAACGAAGGGAAATCTTCTGGTTGATCTGTCATGCTTGATCTTAGTAGACACTTAGGTGGCCTGTATTCTGTGTTCCACCTGAAGGTTCTCTCTTTCCTTTTCCTTCTTGGCATACAAAACTAAATCGATCCCACCAGGCGTGCCAAAACTATGTTCGGGCATAGATTTCTCTGGAGAAGGTTCCTTGGACCTCAGCACAGCTCCCCAAGGGGCACTTTGGATGTGTAATCGGGCTTTTGCTTGCTTAGATGCTACAAGAAGAGAACAAAGTTAGTTCTAAAAGGTGCATTTGTGGGGCCTTAGGTGTAGGCATTGAGGCTCACAATCAAAACTAACTAAGTGTTGGGCGTGCCACTGCTATCTCAGTATAGCAGATGTAGAACAAGTGTAGTTTAGGTTGATTACTTGCGCCCCAAGTTACTCAAACTTCTTCTTATCAAAGGATTGTCACAGATAGGTTAAGTCTGTATTAAGTTCTTTTTCTTGCATTGTAAACAAGGACTTTTAGTTCATAATCTTGTATGTTGAAATGGAGGGAGTCCAGAGCCCCTTAAGTCATTTGTTTGGTCCTAGATTACTTTTAATGAAAACATATTGATCAAGCTAACCAGATCCAGATGCAAATGAGACTCTTAAAATAGGAAAAACAAGTGGAAATGACTTAAATACATGCTGGAGAATACATTTAAGCGATGGATCTACTAATTTAGAAAACAAACAAAGAGCATCGGGCAAGATTTCACCTTGTCTGGCAAGGTTGAACTTTTTGCAGTCACTTCTCTTTGTATTTACAGGGTTTATATGCTAAAAAGGGATGGATGGTAAACAAGTTTACACAAGGGAATCGATACTACACCACTAAGGGAGATAGCAGAGCTTTTAAACTAGGCAAGAGATAGCTTTTTCAGAAAACTATCGCCAAAAAGGACTGAATCTGGGTTGATTTAAACTTTTAGATGCAAATCTGGCTTGAGAGCAGAGTTTGTATGTTTGTTTGTTTGATTGGTTGAGCGTGCTTGTCTCTGTTGTCTCTTCTTCCTTTTATAGACAAATTAGCCCGACTGCTGTAACTTTTGTTCTTGCCCAAAAGCACTTGGAGGGTAGTGAGTCATCAGCTTTTTACTTGTAATGCCACTAGAAAGTGTTCTTTGGCTGGTAGTAAGTTAGTCTCCATCACTTGTCACTTGAATTATAGACACATGGCTTGTGTCCTTTGGCTAAGAAGGCCTAAACTTGCTTCTGGGCTTGATGCTAGGCTTTGGGCAAGTCCTCTTTTAATTGGCATATTTGGGCTTGATGCTAGGCTTCAGGTAAGTCCTCTTTTAATTAGCATCTTTGAGCTTTACTTCTTTCAAGCCCAATGTTCAAATATTAACCCAAACACCAGGCAGACGCATCACGAGATAGTTGAGCACTTAATTTGTGACCCTTTCATTAGCAAAGGGGTATAAGATTAATTTAGTGCCAACTCCCCACGAATTAGTCATAGCCAATGACAAACAATTTTATGTGACCCTTTGATTAGCAACGGCTCTCTCTCTCTCTCTCTCTCTCTCTCTCTCTATATATATATATATATATATTAACTTCTTGTATCAAATGGCAGAACATGTTTGACAGACTAAGATAACACGCCAATATATTAACCGTGAAACACGCTAATTATGTAATGGCATTTCCTTGCATTATCACAGATCATATTTCTTTCAATCCACATCAAATATGAGATATTAACAAATTCTTTTTCTAGTAGGATATAACTTCCATGGTTTGGTAAACAAGCCCCTGAGGTCAAATATCATATTTGCAACCAAATAATATTTCTGTTTAGTGGCATTCATTTTCAGTTGTTAGTTTGTCTCAAGTTCAACTTATATGGATGATGTTGATGTATTATATTTGTGTTGAGTTCAATACAAAATTAGTGATTAGCCTATTTTATAGCCTCGTCTAATCCCTCCTCTCATTAGATTAGAATATCGTTATGTAAAGAAAAATTTATTGATGATGAGTTGCATCGTCTAGTGTCATATAAAGTTAATTATATAGGTATTGTAAAAAATTATATCATTTCTCTCACAGCACAAGTGATTTCCCGCGCCAAATATCAACACATTTGACAGCTTTCCAACTGGTTACGCGTTGACAAGTAAGGAGATTGCAGGTGCCTCGAAAGCTATTTAATCACAAAATTGGCCCTTTGGGATCGATAGCTAAATGGTAAACAGTATGGATGTGACATGTCGTTTGTTTTGTCCCTTGGATGCATGATACTCTTATTTTGTTGGTCTGCAGGGACATGTGTGAGTACAAATTGTACTATCCAAGTAGCTAACTAGTTGTTTTTCCAAAAAAAATAAAAAACAAAAAGGTGCCAGACCAACAAATATCAGCCTGCCGACATTTCATAATATGTTATTGTCTTCTTTGTACAAAAATTAAACTTTTGCTGTAAACATTCCGAGTTTAAGTGTGATTGTGTAAATATTAGATTAGATTTAAATCTAGTTATTCTTTCCTATATGAACTTGTATTCCTTGGGGATAAAGGATTTCTTCTCCCTCTTATTACTATAAACAAAGGCACTACGTAGGAGGGAATAACACACACATTCCCCTACGATTCTACAAACACATCTCACCTCTCTCTTTCTCTTCCCTTGCCCTCGGCCCTCTCCCCTTAGTCAGATAAAATAGGCTACAACACGTTATCAACACACTCATACCGCTGCGCTTAGGAATCTGACGAGGAAGCTTTTCTACATCAAACCAGTTCATCCATATCATCACGCAATCAGTTTCTTCCAAAACAATAGTTTTTATCTTGATATTTTTGCAACCCTGATAGCATGAACATTCACCATAATACATGACCCAACTTTACGTTTTTTCAAATTTTAAATTCTACATAAATTGTGTTTGCATTATATTCATAATTGTTTAATTATGTGAATTTGATATTTGCCATGAATTGCATCAAATATATGTACATGCATTAAATTATTGAATTGTATATGCATATAATTGAATTTTATAATCTGAAAAAATAAAAAAATAAAATGGAAAACACCATCTGGGTTCTTCAAACCCGTGACCCCAAGCAAACATGGAGCATCAAGCTCCTTGAAACCTGACGCCTATGGCATCTAACCCAGATATCCCAACTCGCCTGCAGCGAGACCACGGCCTTGCCATGCAATTTTATGGCAAAATTCGACATGATGTTGTGATTTTTTGAACCAATATCATTGAAATTCCAGAATAATTTCATCAAATTTGGGTGAAATTCCAGTTTGAATTTCATAGGTTTCCTTTTCCCCTGATGTCGCGGTACTCCCTCCGTCCCTCGGAATTTGCTCGTCGTCGAACCCATGACCATGCACCGAGAAATTTCTTCCAAAACACGGTTACCTGCAGCGGCAGTGCCAGCTTTCGTCCCCGGTGACTACACTCAACTTTGGTTGGGGTGTTATTGGCTGAAACCCTAAACCCAATACCTGGGCTAACCTTTTCGCCCTGAAAAAAAAAAAAAAAAAAAAAATCTAAAACGGGCTCGTATGATATGGCCCAATACCTGGGCTCGACCCAACACCAGCCCGTATGGCTACGGTGTCTCGACGTTATGTGCCATACCAGATTCGAGCTCCGCTGGAGTATCTGTGTTCCCCTGTGTCTTATCACACACGATCAGCCCTAATGTGGGACTCTCTTTGGCCCAGTTCCCTTGCAGCCAGTTTGTTCCTATGGGCCTGTAGCCCACTATCAGTATTTGGGTCTGATCCACCCAAGCCTATCCCCGTCCATTCTTGGGCCTGGGCCTCACGACTCTTATTTACTCAGCCCATTAGTGGGCTTTGGTCTAATTTTTGGGCCCCGAGTTCAATTGCCTAATTATAATGAGTTTTATATTTTTTCACCCACACTTTAATTTGGCTTGAAGTCCAAATAATTAATTCAATTATAATTTTAGACCTGAAGTTTTATTTGCATATTTTCTTGTTGCATATTTCTATGCATATATATTTGCGTTTGTCTGCAGAAACATATGAACCTGAAGTTCATAATTATTTTGAAACCTGAAGTTTCTATAAACATGCCTTGTTTGAAAACCTGAAGTTTTCATTACAAACATCACCCATGAAAACCCGAAGTTTTTTCATGCGAATTTTAACCAATACATGTCTATTAGAACCTGAATGTTCTACTCATATGTGAATGGATTGATTCTTTTTCTCCATTGCACTAATCACATCTTGTCCTTTATTTTGTGATAAGAACATGTCGAATTTAAACAAACTCAACTTCACCAAAGGAACTACCTCAAGTGGGTCCAAGATGTGAAGCTCCACCTGACTGCAAAGAATTTGCGTCTTACCATTGAAGATGAGACGAAAAACCCTGTTGGCGAAGCTGAGAAAGCCACCACTATGATCTTCATCCGAAGACAGATTTATAATGCACTACAAGCTGAATATCTTGCTGAGGAGGATCCATGAAAACTATGGGTCGCTTTGGCTGATCGTTTTGATCACCAAAATGACATCTTCTTGCCTGAAGCAAGACATGACTGGTAGCATTTGCACTTCCAAGACCTTAAGTCTGTGAATGAATATAATTCTAAAGTTTGTCAAATCCGATCACTTCTCAAGTTTTGTAATGAAATTTTGACCGAAGAGGATCTCCTGGAGAAAACCTATTTGACCTTCTCTATTACTAATATTGTCCTGGAGCAATAATATAGAGCTCAGAAGGTCACTAAGTTCTCGAATTTGATCTCTATTTTACTTCTCGTTAAAAGCAGAATCAACTGTTGATGAAGAATTATCAAGCTCGACCTACTGGGGTGACTGTTGTGCCTGAAGCACACTATAGCACGAACCAACTCCTGAAACTCCAAAAGATGTTTGGTAGGGGTGGCCAGAAGCCACCCTGTCAAGGTCAACAGAGCCAAGGCTCATCGAAGGGAAGAAACAAAACCCCGAAGCACCCTAACCTCTCTCCCAAGGTCCCAAACTTCAAGAATAAGGGCAAAGCACTTGAAACCATGGATGCGAACATGTGCTATCGTTGTGGCTCAAAGGACCATTGTTCCCGTGTTGAATATCATTCCTGTCATAAGAAGTTTGAACCAAACTTTATGCAAGTAGACGAACCGGAGAGTTCGAAGATGGAGGTTTCTGACTTTCAAGAGGTCATTACCCCTATGGAAGATTAGAATCTTAGACATAAACTATTTTTTAGTTGAAATAAGACATTGGGGCCGAATTCCACAGTAGTGGCCGAACCCCCTCCTTGTTTTTTGGTTAATTTTGAACAATTTTCTTTTATGTTTGGATTATTTGTGGGTGATTTGTTTTTGGATATTAAGTTTTTAATTAATTTCCGTCCTTGAATACTTAAAATTATTTTGAATGGATATTTGTTTTTTAGAACTTTTATGCATGTGACCGATTCAAATTAATTTTTCATTCTAGGTATGCCTAGTAGGGAAGTTAGTTGTCTGACAGATAGTCCAATGGTACAATCTTGACCGTTGATGAGGCTTTTTATTCTCCACATTCTGGAAGAACCTTTTTAACCTTTAAGGACATTAGAGATAACAATTACCACACTGAAACCCACGTAGAAAATGGAGTTGAATTTCTGTGCATAACTTCCTACGAATATAGCCAGAAGCGTATTCTAGAGAAGATGAAGTGTATCCCGAGTGGTCTGTATACTACGACCATACGCCCCATAGAGAGCCACTATATGGCTGGCCCTACCTCTGGGATCGTGCACAAAATTACACTTTTGCATGATCGTTTAGGACATCCTGGACGAATAGCAATGCGTCGTATCCTCAAATGATCACACGGGAATCCACTAACCCGAAGTTTATGTTTGATTCAATGAATCGAATGTCAAACATGTTCTATAAGAAAGCTTATTACTAATCCTTCTTATGACAAGATTTGTTCGAATCCTCCGATTTTTCTACAACGGATTCAGGGGAACATTTGTGGACCGATTCACTTTATATGCAAACCATTTAGATATTTTATGGTTTTGGTTGACGCTTCCACATGTTGGTCACACGTGTGTTTGTTGTCCACAAGGAACGCTGCATTCTCCAAATTGTTGGCTCAGGTTATCAAGCTCAGGGCTCACCACCCTAATTATCCGATCAAATTATTCGATTGGATAATGTTGGAGAATTCATATTTAAAATTTTCGATGACTATTGCATGTCAGTTGGGGTTGAAGTTGAACATCAAGTACCCCATGTTCACACCCAGAACAGCCTGCCAGAGGCATTCATTAAGCGCTTACAAATGATTGCTCGATCGTTGGTTATACGTACCAAGCTCCCGATCGTTGCTTAGGGCTATGAAATATTGCACGCAGTCATGTTGGTCCGCTTGAGGCCTGTTGCGACCCTACCATATAGCCCCCTTCAGTTGGTTACCAGATACGAACCCGACATATTGCATCTGTGCGTTTTTGGTTGTGCGATCTATGTGCCAATTTCACCACCCTTATGTATAAAAATGGGGCTTTAGCGAAAGATGATAATCTATGTCAGATATGATTCTCCTTCAATTATTTGTTACTTAGAACCTATGACAAGTAATCTGTTTACCGCTTGTTTCGCGGATTGTCACTTCTACGAGACAGTCTTCCCGTCGTTAGGGGGAGATAAAAACGTCAGCGTTCCTAATGAACGATGCAAATTATCGTGGACGGCTCTCACTTTGTCTCAATTAGATCCTCACACCGCTCAGTCTGAAACTGAAGTACATCATATATTAGATCTTCAGAGCATAGCTCAGAGCATGCCATATGCTTTCACCAATCTAGCACAAGTGACAAGATCACATATTCCAGCTGTAAATGTGCCTACAAAGATGGATGTACCAAATGTACAACGAACTTCCCTCCTGGAGGCCCGGGACGCTAACTTTGGTGATCCACGTACATTAGCGGCTAGCCAATCATCTGCCCCTACACAAAAGAATGGCAGACCTCTTGGTTCAAAGGATTCACACCCCTGAAAGAGGAAACCCACAACACAGGCCCCTGAAGAGCCTACCGTGAATCCGACTATTGCTTACTCATTCTATCCAACTCATAAGGAAATTCTAGATTACGAAAACGTCCTTGAAGAAACGAATCCACCTCCCGAGAATCGTGAGATTTCGGTCTATTATGCTAGCTTAGATGATGTGTGGCGTAGAAATGAGATGATCGTCGACAATGCATTAACATATGCAGTAGCTATTGAGATCATGTTGAGCGATGACATTGAACACTGTAATGTTGATGAATGTCGACATGGAACCGATTGGTCAAACTCGAAACAAGCAATCCAAGTCGAACTCAATTCACTTGCGAAACGTAAGGTGTTTAAACTTGTAGCTCCTACTCGTCCACATGTGAAGCCTATTGGCTACAAGTTGGTTTTTGTTCAGAAGCGTAATGAGAAGAATGAAATTATGCGTTACAAAGCTCGTCTTGTTATGCAAGGCTTCTCACAACACCCGAGATTGATTATGACAAAACTTATTCACCCGTTATGGATGTGATTACTTTTAGCTACCTTATCAATTTGGTAGTTTCCGAAAAACTAAGTATATAGCTGATGAATGTAGTAACTGCGTAACTTTATAGGGATCTTGATACAGAAATCTATATGAAAGTTCCTGAAGGACTTACAATTACTGGATCAAATATTTTCAAACCTTGGAACACGCTCTCAATTCGGCTGAGGCGTTCACTTTACAGTTTGAAGCAATCCGGAAGAATGTGGTATAATAATCTAAGTGAGTATTTGACTAGTCAAGGATATGTGAATGAACTATGCCCTTGTGTGTTCATTAAGAAGTCACATTCCGATTTTGCGATAGTTGCAGTATATGTCGATGACATGAACCTTAGCGGAACTCTTGAAGAGCTTGTGAGAACCGCCGCGCACTTGAAGTCAGAATTTAACATGAAAGTTCTACGAAAGACTCGATACTATCTCGATCTCGAGATAGAGCACCGTTCGGATGAAATCTTAGTACATCAAACGAACTACACCCAGAAGGTGTTGTGCCACTTTAACAAGGATAAAGCAAAGCCTTCGAGTACTCCTATGGTCATTCGATAACTAGATGCAAAACGAGATCCCTTACGTTCGAATAAGGATGATGAAGAAATTTTGGAGCCTGAAGTTCCTTATCTAAGTGTGATAGGCTCTTTATTGTACTTAGCTCAATTCACTAGACCCAACATCTTCTTCACTGTTAATCTTTTGGCAAGATACAGTAATGCACCAACACGCAGACACTGGACTAGAGTTAAAGACATCTTCCGTTACCTTAAGGGTACTACTGATTTAGGCTTGTTCTATCCCTACGGATCCTCGTGTGATACCGTACCCCTTGTTTCTCGAGCCGATTCTCGCCTTATTGGTTATGCCGACGCAGGATACTTATTTGATCCGCACAAGGTACGTTCTCAAATGGGTTATGTCCTTATCGTTGAAGGCATCGCAATCTCTTAGAGGTCAACTAAACAGACCTTAGTTGCCACTTCATCTAACCATGCTGAAATTCTCGCCTTACATAAAACAACTCAGGAATGCTTTTGGTTGAGAGCGGTTGTGGACCTTATTCAAAGCTCCTGCGATCTTTACCCCGTCGATAATGTTCCTATGACGATCTATGAAGACAACGCAGCATGCATCGAACAGCTCAAGAAAGGTTACATTAAAGGAGACAACACCAAGCACATTGCACTGAAGTTCTTCTTCTCACATCAACAACAAGAGCATCAGAAGCTAGAAGTCAAGTAAATCCGTTCACAAGACAATATGGTCGACCTCTTCACCAAATCACTACCGAAGGCAACGTTTCAGAAGCTTGTTCAAGGAATTGGTATAC
The DNA here is from genome assembly GCA_024362995.1 of Heteromeles arbutifolia. Classification (NCBI taxonomy): domain Eukaryota; kingdom Viridiplantae; phylum Streptophyta; class Magnoliopsida; order Rosales; family Rosaceae; genus Heteromeles; species Heteromeles arbutifolia. The sequence goes on along the minus strand of JANCRC010000006.1, from coordinate 11,566,995 downwards.
GTAAACTTTCTGAGTTGTAATATTGCTAGTTCTCTTTGGAATTGTATCAAACTTAGAAAGAGTATCCTGAAGAATACTTGTTTGATCTTAGTGTACTCTTTTTTCCTACGATTATGAGCCGTTTTTCCCACTCGGTTTTAGCAAGGCACCTACCTTGGGCTGATCATATCCCTGATGACGTCCTGTAGACATTTCTTTTGACTTTGCATTACTCACGCATTTTTCCTTGAACTATGGATTTTGTCCCTACTCGGGATTTTGCCATAGCCGTAGGGTTTTTTTAGTGAGACTTACTTACTTATGCAAGTTCCGACCTTATTAAGAATAACATTGTTCCCATAATCAGTGCCAACGAGTCGACTTCCTCAACTTCTACATGATGCTAAATCTATCTTGAGTATTTACACACTCAAGGGGGAGTGTTGTAAACATTCCTAGTTTAAGTGTGATTGTGTAAATCCTATATTAGATTTGATTCTAGTTATTCTTTCCGATATGAACTTGTATTCCTTAGGGATGAAGGATTTCTTCTCCCTCTTATTACTATAAATAAAGGCACTACGTAGGAGGGAATAACACACACACATTCCCCTATGATTCTACAAACACATCTCTCCTCTATCTTTCCTTGTCGCCGGCCCTCTCCCATTAGTCAGATAAAATAGGCTACAACAACCTTATGGCTTTTTTTTTTTTTTTTTATCACAAAGTCAACTTTCATTAATATAAAAACTAGTAGAAGGCCCAAAAAGGACCGAGTAAACAACTACAGGAAAAGTAAAAAGTAAAAGGCCCAAGCAAAATAAGAGTAACAGCTCAAGATACAACGGGAGGCCCACATAAGCTGAGGCCCGAAGGCAACAAAAAAACAGACAATAAAAAACCTTAATCTCCAACAGCAAAGACCACATCGCTGCCGCCGTCACATCCTTGGAGGAAGCGAAACTCCGAACCGAGAAAGTAGACATTAGATCCAATTCTCCTTCATGAGCCCCTACAAATATATACAAACAAAGTATCATACGGGTAGAGGGTGAGGCTAAAGGGGTATGTAAAATACCCAACACTTGGCCTTGATGGGGATACGACATATGTATGCCGTTTGGGGGGTGGGGAATGAAGGAGGGAAGTATATTTGGTATCCCATTCCTGATTGGAACTCGCCTATCCGAGTACATGGTGGGATGGGAATGTAGTATCATGACTAAGGAGGAGGGAGGACAGAAAGTTAAAAGACAGAAAGCAATAAAAGTTGGCAAAAGATGCTGGATAAGGGGCGTGAAGCCCAGATTTGAGACAAGCACAGGGGATAGTTAAGACCCAACTCAAGGAAAACTGAGATAAACTCAGAGAGAACTGGGAATAAAACAAAAGAAAGAGACTGGAAAGAGGAAAGGAATAGATGGATGCAGGGAGGGGGATGGAGCAGAGGAAGAAAGGGGGAAGGAAAAGAAGAAAAAAGCAAAGGAGGGAAGGAGAGAAGGAGGGGAGGAAGAAGGAAGAAGGAGACTAGAAAAAGGAGAAAGTAGCGGGTTGCCGCTTACCCTGAGCAAGAGCAAGGGGTGGCGACTGAAAGTTGAAGCCGGAAGAGCGGTTTGGATCTAGGTTTCTAGAGAGAGAAACTATTAGAGAGAGAGAAAATGCATTTTTTGCTCTTATGGCTTTGTTTGTTAAATGGGAGAGTTGGCATTCATTTCTTCCTTCAAAATGTCTTCAATATGGTAAATAGTTATACTCAAGACAATTTTCTCTAACAAACGAGGTTTATATGTACTACCTCAAAAACAATATCACGGAACATCAAAGCTAGGTCAAAAACTTTGCCTCTAGTTAAAATGATCATTTTATGAGATTGCTAGACCCCTCAACAGGTAAAAGTATATAACTCAAGGATAGGATCGATCCGTATAACCAAAAATGTGGAGAAACATCTAATTCAGTTAGATGTTTTACATTAATGGATTGGACAAATTAGGGGTTTGGTAATTTACCTCTTCAGTCACTTTCTGAATGAGGATTCCTCAAATAAGGTTATTAATTTATTAGACAGTTGGGTTGTTGAAATAGGTTATTTGAAAACCGTTCAAGATGCAAAACTTTATATTATGCGCAATTTCCATTCCTTTACATCATTGGAGATTTCAAATCAAATTTGCGACTAATACTACCATCGGGTGGTATATATTCTTTTTTCACTTGTAATAAAAATGTATTAAGTTTGATTCACACAATTGACCCACTACTAAATTATTACTGACGTTTCATGTGATTTTATATAAACCTCATCTCAACATCGATTTAAAAAAAAATAAAAAATACTTACAAAGTTGTATATATATATATATATATATATATATATATATATAGGTAGCACATTGTAGAAGAGAGAATCATTAACAAAGGGGGAAGGGGGGAAGAAGGGAGGGGGTGGGGTTGTGGTGGTGGTGGTGGTGGTCACGTATTAGTAGTGCTTTCAAAAAAAAGTACAAGTAGTGAAATTTAACCGTGTAAATGGAAAAGTGTACTTTGGTGCCAAGAATTGTACCCATTGTGTTCTTTTTTATTCATTTATATTTTCTGAATATGAAAATTACTAATGCAGCTGAAATGGAATTTGGGCTTTTCCAGACGCACAACAATTGTAAAAAATAATATCAATCTAGGATAGTCCAATTTTTGTTTGTTCAATGCTTCTTCCACTCTATAACACACACATATATATCTAGCAGCTTCATAACATGTATCCCACTCGTTTCAAAGATAGTGTCCTCGTATTGACCGTTTTATAATCAAGTATCGACTACATACTTACGTCTAGAGTCTAAATTTCTTGCCTTTTTTTTAATTCACAATATAAGGGTGCTACATAGTCAATATATAGTTACAAACCAATCAATACAATGACACTACTTATCTCGCCCCACGAACAAGGGAGCAGAATCCACTTAGGAAGGCAGTACAAAAATACATGAGAGCTCCTAATTTTATTTTATTTTTAAAATACAAAGATATTTTTATATTATGAGTTGAACATAAATTGGTTCGAATTCGCTAATAACAATATTTGAACGTACAATCTCTCACTTGCAAAGTAAAAAATAATATCACCTGACTGTAATACTAAATGGCTATTAGTATTCCTATTGAAGGCTATAGATGCATTATATAAAGATTGGGGTTTATAACCATAAGGGGACAAGCAAATGAGAACCAAACATGGCAAAGACAGAGCAAAAGGTATGTTGTCTAATTCCAATCCTATGCCAACTCGGAGCATCTTCACATATACTTACACCCACCCATGTCCCAGTGACTAACTTTTGAGGACAAATTGCAAGTGCAAATTCAACTAGTGTTTCACCTATTATTGCTAATATCGACAACTCTTTTGGCCCACAAGTGCTTTTTGGGCAGTCAAGTTCTTTTTATAGATCATTCCTCATTATTCATATTCTTGAAAAAATGGCTTTTTTGAAAATAATGAGGTATGACAAGCAGAAAAAGAAACGGCAATATTCTCAGTTGATCTTTCAGTGCACTATAAAGGCTTCTTTTTAGGGCAATTGTCTTGGTAGGATACTTGGAATTAGGTCATGAGATTTGTAAATACAACGTGGAAAGTACACAAACTATTCCACTCATGCACCCAATTGGCTTTGGCCTTTTAGCTTTTGCTGCCTGTCTTAGAAGATAGAGATTATTCTCAATGGTGCTGTTGAGTATCAGATATTTCGAACTTTTTAATTTTAGTTTTTGAGTTTTTAATAAAAGATGATTAAAAGGTTGGAGTATTTGATACTCCTGAGTACCAGATAAAATCTCTTGCATTGGCTCTACAATATTTTGCACTTTCCCTTGCTACGATTTATTTTCTAAAGAACATGTTGGAGAGAGAAAGAATCGAACTTTGAACCTTAGATGCAAGAGTAAGTCCTACAAACCAATTGCAGTTAAGCCTTAATGCTTCTACTTGCAGCTTTTAATTCAAAGGTCAAATGATTTTTTTTTCTTTTTTTGTTCTTTCAAACTAGGGTTTCGAGATTTTATTTTATTTTATTTTTTTTTTTGTCGAAAGGGTTTTGAGTTTGTTTCTTAGTTTCTGTGGCAGTAGAGCAACAAGTATCCAATTAGGATGACTGGGATCACTATAGGCATCTCCATCATCTAAATTAAGGGTTGCTTTAATTTTGTGATGATATAATGTGCAAAATTTTTTTAAACAAACAAGATTATCTACATTAAGGGAGAAAGCAGCGGGCTTAACCTCACAATGGGCTAGTAATTATGGGGTTCAAATTTGCCTTTGGCAAGAATCGAACGTAAGACCTCTCACTTACAAGTAAAGAGGAATACCAATAGATCTTACTACTAAGTGACGATCTAATGTGCAATTTGATACCCATCAAAATCAGAATTCATGATCAAATGGGCTCATGTCCTTTAAAAGACAACATAGCTCTTGAATTTGAAGACATCCAATTTCGATTGGTGGGGGCAGAGACGGACCCAAAGCCCGTGGTGGGCATGGTAGTGACAGGAAAAACTATCGAGGTTCGAGATGTCGGTGGTAAAAATCGTCCGTGACATTATTTTTGGGCCAAACATAAGATTCATTGATGTAAGGAAACGTTACAAGTGATCAACTTAAATAAAAACTGCTAGTTATCATAGAAAAAAAAGTCCTAAGCAAAGCACATGATGATCGCGACTTATGCTATCTTTGAGCAATCTAGCAAGATGATCTACAATTAGTTTTTAACTAGTATTTAAATGTGTCGATCATGCACTTATGATATGATTCATGTCCTTTCTATCAAACCATATCCTAATCTTAAGGCCTACGCTGGTGTAAGAAATTGGACGCAAAATGCATGCTCCATCCCGTTAAGAGCAGTTCCACCCCAACCCTTTAGGTTGGCACCTAGGCCAAAAAATGGACCGGCATCCCTTTTTTTGCTCCACCCTAGCCTAATAGGCTGGCACCCAGCCCAAGCTAGGCCACAGGCCGGCCCAGAATCGACAGAGTAAAGGAACGGCCCATCTGACGCTATGCTGACGCCAGCGTGACGTCGACCATCTTTTTCTTTTTATTTTTTTGCGCCAAAGAGGGAGTTGTTGTGGAGGCTGAGGAGCAAAGCTGGTCGAGGCGGGAGAGGTTGTCAGGAGGGAAGGAGCCATGGAGGGATAAGGACGGGAGGACGAAGCGGACGATGAAGAAGTGTGGAGATGCAGAAATTAAAAATATTTGAAGGACATGAGGTGTGGAGATCCAGTAGTCAAAGCGCTCGTTGAGGGTGTAGAGGAGCTTGTTGTTGAGGCCGGCTTGTGATTTGAAGGACAGGAGGGCGATGGCGTCGGAGGATGGGAGGAGGAGGTTTGGAGGCAGCGGTGGGAATGGAAGGGAAGTGCAGGGGTGGACGGCGGTGGCGATGAGGAAGAGGTGTGGAGATGCAGAAATTAAAAATATTTTAATAATAATATTATTATTTTATTTTATTAAAAAGCCAGAAAATAAAAGTCAAATTATTATTTTATAATAAAAATTAATAATATTTTAATAAAATTGACTAGGCTATTTAGTTTTAGGGATGGAGATGCATTTGGCTTATTACTGTTCATTGGGGTCTATCACTGTTGTGACAGCCCGTCCCGGATTATCGTTCTCGAAAATATGAAATGTCAAAATTGCCCTTGGACGTTTTGTGAGGTTTTGTGAGTTAAATTTTAATTGGGTATTAAGTATTTTCCTAAGTTTTGGGGGCCAATGGGAATTAAAATCTTTAGTGTTGATGATTGGTGGCTTTTGGACCACACACAAATACCCAAAAACCTTATCTCTCTTCTCTCCCGTGTTCTCTCTCTTCTCTCTCTCGGACTCGCACTCTCTTTCTTTTCTCCCGTACGGACTCAAACCCAAAACCCTTTGAATCATGACGGATCGAGGATTCTAAGGTCACCATTGTGTTCGTGAGGACCATACGAGTTCAAAGGTACCATTTTCAGGTAAGAACTCCCTCATTTTCACGTCGAAACCATAACTCCAATTTTGAATACTATTCATGCAATCGTGAAATCGTGTGTTTTTGGAAATTCTGAGCTCCCAGGAAGCTTTAGGAGGCCCTCTAGAGGCTCGGAGAAGTTCGTTGGGTGGTTTTGGACATCGGAATCGAGAGGTCAAAGCTTGGCCGGGTTTTTCTCGATTTTTCCCGGCGAGATCTCGTGGTTTTTTAGGCTTGAAAGAGGTATAAGTTGTTCTACTTATCTCCAGTTTTCCATTGGTGTAAATTTCATGCAATTTGGGTTCAAAACGAAGACGTTAGGTCGAAAATACGAAATCCCCAGTTTCCGGCGACGATCGCCGTCGCCGGAGTTCGGAGGTTGAAGACGACAGAATATTCCGTCAATTCTGACGGAATATTCCAATGCCATCAGTCATCTTTAACTGTTACCGTTGGGATTTAACAAAATATTCCTGACACCGTTAACTGACGCCGTCAATGTGCCTGGCACGTGGCGCGTCTGACCGTGCCTTGGCCGGCACGTGGGTGGTCAGAAAATTTTTCTAAAAAATAAGGATGTTTGTGAGCTTGTGTAGATCACAGTGGTATATTCATATACCCAATTTGAGCATTGTATGAAAAGTTATTACCTAGTTTTGTTTATGTGCTTTAAAATAACGCCTATATAGTTGTTTCTCATATATGCGAGACTTATCCGGAAGACGAACGTAACCAGGCTAGGCACGGGGGTTACGACCCAGCTACGTACCAGTGAGTGGGCTTTTGTTTTTAGTATACATATACATATATATACATATACATATATATATACATACATATATGTATACATATATATGTATATATGTATATATATACATATATACATATATATGTATATATATATACATATATGTACATATATACATATATATGTATACATATATATACATATATATGTATATATGTACATATATGTATATATATATACATATATATGTATATATGTATATACATGTATATATATACATATATATATGTATATACATACATACATACATACATGTATATACATATATATATATATATATACACTTGATGTTTTTTTTAGAAAACGTATTTTAAAGGAAATGTGATTTGAAAATGCCATGTCATGCTCGTATTATATATTAGCATATGCATTATCATAATTATGCATATTGTTGCATGGCGTTGCGGTGGCCCAGGTAAGCTACAGGTGAGTATATCATGCTAGTAATAGTTATGAGATGAATGGTGATGTTGTGATGCATATTGAGCTCATTAATCTGCACCCCGGTATTAGTGCTCCCGCCCAGAGTTAGGGGCATAGTCCTTCATGTGATGTTCACCTCCCGCACCACACGCTCATCTTGGATCCAAGTTAGGTGCACAGTCCTGTCGTATAGACCACTTTCAGTGGGTTCGACTCGTAGGTGACCCGCGAATATTCGCACAGTCTTCACGTGATCGTAGCACTAAAGCGTATTATTATTTATACCCAGTCTTGTCGGTCAGACCACGTGAGGTGGTTCCGACTCGTGTGCAGATATGTATATACATGATGAGATATGATGAGATATGTGATGTATATACATGATGAATTATGTCATGGGATATGAGATTGAGATATGATCGAAATGAGCTCTAGATTTCGCCGTATAGATCACGTCAGGTGACTTCGGCTAGTATATGAGTTATATTGAATTGCATCACCTGGCTTACATTTGTGATATTATGAGGCATTGGGCATGGCATAAGCATGGCATACATATATTTATGTGGTTTTGGATACATTGAGCATTGTTTTGAATTATATTTATATACATATATATGTATCCTATTTTCTGGGAATTATACAGGTTTTCCAGCGAGAGGATAACGCTTTTGATATCGTATGATTTTAGAAAACCCTTGTTTTTGCCCACTCACGTATTTGTTTTGCGCCCCTTCAGGTATTAGGTAGCGTTTGTTGGTGGCCTACGAGGATTCAACGGAGGTTCTGACACATCATTCATGTAGGACCACCTTCGGGTGTTGTTTAATTAGTACTTTTATGCTTGACTGCACTTAGGCTAGTTAAGCTCTGGTTATGTAATTCACACTTATTCTCGCACTAGCATGTTATCTTAACAAGGATTGCTAGTTGCTCGGTTTTAATTTGTTCGTATTTCCCTTATTAATCTTGCTTCCGCACTGTGCTTATGGTTACGTCACGTTCACATGACGGCCAGCACGCCTTGATCGCGGTCGGGGTGTGTCAACTGTTCACTGAGTGGATTAAATGGGCTGAGTGCTGGCGCATTTTTTTAGGGGTGGACTTGCTCTAAGTTGGGTGTTTTCTACTCTACAATCTAATTTTTCTTAGGCCATGATTCAATAATGGTCATCGTAACCACAACGGGTTGCTGCACGTCTTATATTCGATTCTTGGTGCTAGTCAATCATATGTTGGTGGTTAGGGGGAGGCTGAAATGCCTCTGTGAGTCTTCTTAGCCCTCATAAGGGTGGACTACCGTGACAGTTTCCAATTGATCCTTTTAAAAAAAAAAAAAAAAGGTCATCGTAATTGAAAAACAATTAATCAATAAGTATGGCTACTAAGAGTACTGGTATTGGCACCGTAATGAATTTCTTGTGTACTCAACAATTTCTACATTTAGAAATAAAAATACAAGCTCGATTACAATAATACGTATCACTCAGTGATACAGGTGTACCCATTGTGAAGATTCATTAAATCCTCAAAATGTAAGATTTAACTGTGGATTTTTCAAACCACTCAGTGGTACATACATACCATGAAAGAAAAATTGTAAAATTATATTTATGAGTAGTATATAACAATCTTCCATTATATAATAGTAAAATTAGCTCCGGCATTATAGCTGTGAGTTTTTCAAGTCTGGCGCTCCGGCGTCTTAGTTGTGCGTTCTTTTGTAGCCTTCTGTGGATTTGTCTTTGCCAAAACTGTGAGCTTTTTTCCATGGATTTCAAGGAAGAGGTCATAGACTGCCTCAACATCACTTTTGAGGACAGTCTTGATCTAAATGAGAGATTTGAAAACAATATTCATCTAGTGGGAGCGGTGAGGGTTCTTAGAGCAAAGGTAAATGTTTATGCTATAACTGTGGGGGACATGGGCAGAGCCACATGGAGGCAAGGTGAGGCCTAGGCCTATCCTGAAATTTTACTATTATATAGTTATTATCTGCTAAGTTTGGCAATAAGGAGCTTGTGGTGCATTGGTCTGTGCAGTTTGATAGTTCCACCATTCCATAGGTTCGAAAGTTGTTGTCAACAACTTTTTGTTTTGTTTTTATAAAACTAAACTTTATAGTAAGTCTTTTGTTCCACCATACAAAAATCTAATTCCTTTTTTAGTCTCTTCGTATAAGACAAGTTCTATACAAGTTAAAATAAAAGTTAATTAATTATGTTGAAATTAATATCTCATGGTAATAATTTTAAATCATGACCTTACATTTTTGTTCGAATCTTGCTTTTTTATTAAAGCTCGTAAAACAGTTTTGTCCATATGATATAATCAACAATACTTTTCATAAAATTTTTGAAGCCCCATCACTATTGTTTCCTAAATTTTCCATGCCAATAAAAAAATGGAAACCTTAAAATTTTCTCCAATTAATTATTTGCTATATTTGGTCTAATTTCTTTTATATGTCTTAAAAGCCCCTCCTGAGAAGGCTACTCGGAGCCTGAGAGCAAAACTTGGTGTTGTTTCGGAGGTCGAGTGTCACATCCCGACTCGGGCTCTGACCATAACCCGGGCACACCTCCACCGTAGCACGATATTGTCCGCTTTGGGCCCCGACCACGCCCTCACGGTTTCGTTTTTGGGAACTAACACAAGAACTTCCCAGTGGGTCACCTTTCATGGGAGTGCTCTCACGCGCTACTCGCTTAACTTCGGAGTTCCGATGGAACCCGAAGCCAGTGAGCTTCCAAAAGGCCTCGCGCTAGGTAGAGATGGGAATATACATATAAGGCTCACAGGATCCGTGCTAGCACTGATTGATGAGATATGTGCTAGCCTTAATTGATGAGATATATGCTAGCAGTGATTGATGAGATATGGATGAGTCGTACAGGTCACTATAGGTGACTCCAGCTGATATTCATTTTATATTGATTTATTTCATTTTGTTTACATGGTTGTTACTGAGATATTGTTACTGAGATATTTCGACATGGCATACCTTGGTTGTTACCATTCTTCAGCATGATTCTTATATACATATGTATTGTTATTTTGGGGAATTATACGGATTTCGATGAGGGGTTATTGCATTTTTAGAATGATGTTTCCAAAGTTTTGGTTTGCTTACTTTCATGTTCTGTTTTGTGCCCCTCCAGGTTTTGATTACTGACTGTTCGTCTCGACGAGGTTTTTTGGCAAATTTCAGTTCTGGTGGCTACTTCTGAGGGTATAATTCTTACATGTTCTACTGTACTTATTTATGCTCTGACATCACGTGTGAGATGGGTTCGCTCCCGCTCACCAGCACTCTGGTATTTAGACACTTCTAGGTTTAAATTTTGATGTGAAATTAAATTGCACTCAAATTTAACCCTATTGATGACAATTGTAGTAGAGATGCAAGTAGGGATCGTTCTAGACCGGGAATTAACTAGGGATGCTAATCAACACAAATAAAACTCAAAAACACTAAACAAGACTTTAATGACTCAAAACTAACTTAAAAACACTAAAAACAGCAACAAACAATAAAAAAGACTCAATTCTAGACCTAACAAGTGATTTTGACGAAAATAGAATTTAAAAGACTCAAACAACTACAAGAAAACAGGTTTTGACTCTAAAAACAAGATTTAATGAAAAGGGGATTGTTTTGACGAATTTGAAACTTAAAACAGAAACTTTGCATAAAACACTTTATAAAAACGAATTTGGTGAATTGAAAAGGGTGAAAGGCTAGCTAGAGGGTCCTTCTCCACACATGACATATGCATGCGAATCGATTCCCAGTTATTTTTCCAACAAACCATGAATGACAATGCCCCAAATTAATTGTATTGAACTAATTAATTCTCAAATTTCCCTAGATTCATTGAATTGGATGGAATATGCACCGATGATGTGAAAATTACTTGACACTCAAATTAAAACCCTATCGACGTAGTATATGAAAGTAGGGATCGTTTTGGGCCGGGGATTAGAAGGGATGCTAATCTACACAAGTTAAACTCTAAAACACTAAACTAGACTCTAGACAACTCAAAACTGACCAAATTGACTCAAAACAGCAAAACTAATTTAAAAAGACTCAAAACAGGTACTAGAAAGTGAATTGGATGAATTTTCGACTTGTAAGACTCAAAACACTAAAAGGCAACAGATTTGGACGAATTTAACAAAACTAAAACACAAATAAAAACTGAGGGGGTTTTTGGATGAATTTGACAAACTAAGTAAATTGCAGCAAACAAAGTAAATTAAAGAGAGGTGAAGGTGAATTCAGGGGTGAAAAACTAGTTAGAGGGTTCTTCTCCACACATGAACATATGCATATGAATTGATTTCCAGTTATTCTTTCGATAAACCATGAATGACAATGCTCCGAATTAATTGTATTGAACTAATCAATTCTCATATTTCCCTAAGTTCATTGAATTGAATGGATAACGCATCACAACCAAATTATTCTTATCAAGTTCCCTAACTATGGAATACGCATGATAGAGACACATATCAAAGATCATTAAGTTCCATGGAAATCATAAACATTGACAAGGCATTCATAACTATGGAAAACGCATGTTAATTTTGCCTAGGATTTACTTAACATGATTGTGACTAGCAACCTTTACTACTTGTGAATATAAGTTCATAACGATTAGGTGAAATTTCCTTATATCCTAGCATCAAATTCATGCATGTAAACTAAGTATGCATCCTTAATCAACACACAAGAATAAGTTCTTAATAAAACAGATAAGTAAACCACATTCACAATTTATGAAACAATAACTGGAGGTAATCAATTCATACTAAACATATGTCCATGGCTTTGAATCCACCTCTAACTAAAACGAAATTAGTTCCACATGTTCAACATAATTGAAAAGCAAATTAAATTAAACATGGAAACAGAAACAAGAGAAGAAAGAACTCCAAGAACTCCAATGGTTGCAGGTAGGCTGCGACACAACCCTTCCTCTCCAATGGAAGCCACGGCAAGGCCTTGTCTTCTCTCCTCTGCAGCAAAGTATGAATTTCTGAAGGTGTGGTGGTGTAGAATTCATATGGATGGGTGGTGGTCTGCGGCAAGGCTTGGAAATATGTATATATAGCATGGCAAACCCTAGGGGAATCAGTTTAGGACTTCTAGAGAGCCAAATCCAACCAGAAATAGGTTTAAAACAATCAGATTTTTAATGGGAAAAGGCCTAAGGTGCGGCAGGTTTGGATAAGGAGGGATAAGGTTTCTAGAAAGCCTTGCAAGGCAAGGAAATCAGATTTTCTAGAAGGCTAGGTGCGGCATTGAGGAGATAAGGCTTCTAGAAATCAGGTTTTAAGTCTCCTAAACTGAAATTAAATCGCTTTTGTAGCTGAAAACAAGGTAGGATAAGATTAGGATAAGATAAGATAAGGTTTGGATAAGATAAGGTAAGATAAGGTTGTTTGGATAATTCTTCTTCTTTTGAGCTGATTCCTTATCTTCTTTATTTTTGACTTCTTTCTTCCCTCTTTTTAGCTGATTTCAAGCCTTTGTATCTTCAATTTCGTCCATCAACTTGCCTTTATACATGCACTGCCCAATCTTGGCCCAAAAATGCTCTAGAATGCTCCAAATTGCTTCTTTTTGCCATCTTGACACTTAGAACCTACAAACACACGAAAATAGCTTAAAATACAAAATTAACTAAGAACTAACAACATAAATGCATGAAAACAAGCTAACTAAGTCGCACAAATATGCTCCTATCAAATTCCCCCACACTTAGCTTTTGCTAGTCCTCAAGCAAAATGAAACAAAACAAAGTAAACAAACTAAACCTTCCAACATTCACCTCAGGGATTTCCAACACACATGACATATTCAAGATCATCATAACCATAGCTTTTAGTCATCCCCACCCTTTAGTACATACTTAACCATAGTCACCATTCACTAGCTCGTATTTAACCAATTAAAACAATGTTTTGAATGTAGTAACATGCCTTAGAGAATTCACTCAATTCCTCACAAGGTATACACTTTATTTTCACACAGAATTTCTGACTACACTCCCTATACTAGGTATATGTGAGAAGATTGATGTAAACATGAAAACGAACACTCACATATGTTTATAGCAAAGAAAGCAATTTCTGGAGTTAAAAAGCATGTTTAGATATGATCTCATGAACGGAATGCTACTACTTAGATGCGAGAACCAGGGACACCATATGCTCATACCAATCCCAAACTCTACATATTGAAACACACAACACTTCAAGATTGAAGTATAGGGTTGTAACGGGGCTAGGGGTATTGGCTAACAAAGAAAGGTAAGGAAAACAAACGTTCTTAAAGCAATAGCGAGCAAAGTAATGAATATGACACTTAGAACTCCCTTTTGAAACGCAGCCACGAACTTTGATACATAAAGGGAAGATCACACCTACTTAGGGCCGAATTCAACTTTTTGGACCCTTTCTTCAACAACCAACACTTGTGAGCTTATTCTCACTTATTTTTCAACTCTTTTCACACTTTTCACAACTTTTTCTTCTTCTTCTTTGTTTTCCACGAATTTTTTTTTTCCTTTCTTTTTTTTCTTTTTCTCTTTTTTTCTTTTTCTACCCGTGCCTCATTGAAGACTTTGGCACACCCACAACAAAACTCACTTCCCCCACACTTGTTTTCTGCCAAACAATGATCAAAAGGAATTCATATTGAGTCATGCGTTACTATGCTTCAAGAACAAGGGTATGGATGGTCCTATTCTAGGCTAGGTAGGGAACATGTGGTTAAACAAAGAAAATAGCTAAACAAGGCTCAAAAGGGTTAAACCTACAAAACAAATGACATAGGGGGTTCGGCTATTTGGCACTGGTTCACTACACAACTTCATCTTGATTATGTGTTATGCTAATCAATTTCATGCTTTGAATGAAACGGGTATGAGTTCTAGTATTTGGAACTAAATGATGAAACGCCTTCTAAGTAGCAACCAAGCAAAGAATTATGAGATCATGCAACAACTTTAGAAAACAATAAATGCACAGATTTTTAACTCTCCAAAGAACGTTTTAAGCTCAAGTCTCTCAGGGATGTAGCGTTAGTATGAGATTCTTCCTTCAAGCATGTTACAAAAACTGATTTTTTTCCTTTTTGATTGAACATGAATTCATGAATTATAACCATAATCAAGCATAAACCATAGAGCAATTCAAACTTCCATCCATGTTTATGACTTTCCTCAATAGTCATGCAATTAAAAACCAAATCCTCATCATTGTGTTGGAAGGTACCTAAGACACAAACACACCAAAACAACTCTAAAAACATTTCAAAAACTGATGTTGTTTTAAATTTTCGTATTTGTTCGTATTTTTACTTCAAAACACACTAAACTACCTCAAAACACACTAAAAACACTTAAAACAGTGAGAAACAATATTAGAAGTGATAGGTGATAAAAACCCACGAAAATCATGCAAAAACAACTTGTTGACCCCCCCACACTTAAATCAAAAATTGTCCTCAATGTTTCAAACATAAACACACACAAAAGGAAGCAAAGAACACAACTAACACACATAACAGATATGGCAAAACAAAAGCAATAAAGAGAGAGTGTTAGAATGCAAATCTGGTTGTGGAGCTAGAATTCCATCGTTCTCTCGTTTGAACACATGGGTTGCCTCCCAAGAAGCGCTTGCTTTAACGTCTTCCAGCCGGACAAAACTTCCATTTAAGTTCCCATGGTACCCATGGCATGCAGAGGTAGTTCTTCCACCACATGTTCCTCAAACAGCTCGTGCATTGGATCTATGAATGGTGAGGGATAGTGATCTTGCCTGATTGGGGTGTTGAGCATTCTAAAGTCCATGTAATCATGCCCACCAGCTTGGATTCGATTGGGATTCTGCACCATACAAGGTAACAACCTATTAGTTGAAATGGCAATCGAAATTGGAATAGGTGGCTTACCAATGTACTGCAATGAAGTGGCAGCCCTATCAACAAATGCATGTGGGATGCTCTCGCCCAGATTTGGGGGTTTTAGGGTTGTGGCCGTGCAATCCTTGTGCTTTAATCCAATTCCCTCTTCGTTGGTGGTTCGAAATGCATCTTTCTTGAATGATACTGAACGTTCCTGCCCTTTATTTTTTATTTTATCAATGACAAAACAAGAGCGAACACGATTAGTATTCTCAACAGATTCAGAAATATTAAAATTAATCATATCACCACCAAACTCCATAGTTACTGCTCATTTGGCCACGTCAATCTTGGTTTGAGCTGTTTTCATGAAGGGTCGTCCAAGTAAGATTGGCAATGTTGAAGAGTGGGCTGAATCCTCCATGTCAAGCACATAGAAATCTACAGGAAAAATCAAGTGGTCTACCTGCACCAAAACATCTTCCAAAACTCCTTTTGGGTATGCATTAGATCGATCGGCTAATTGGATAATAACACCATCATTTTTCAACTCTCCTAGATTCATAGATGCATAAACAGAATATGGCATGACATTAATTGATGCACCTAAGTCTAACATGGCATGTTCAAATCGAGTATTGCCAATAACACAAGGAATTGTAAAACTACCCAGATCTTTGCACTTAGGGGGCAGTTTACATTGCAAGATGGCTGAGACATTTTCACTCACATGCACCACTTCTTTCTCTTGAAGTCGTTTCTTGGTTGTGCAAAGCTTCTTCAACAACTTAGCATACTTCGGAATTTGCTTTATTGCATCAAGGAGTGGGATATTGACATGCACCTTCCTAAACGTCTCCAGAATGTCTTTTTCATCCTCTTCCTTCTTTGATTGCATGAATCTGCTAGGAAAAGGCACAGTTGATAGAACAACATTAGAAGGAATCCAATTTCGACCTACCTTAGTTAAAGCGGATGGCATAGGGTGCTTAGGAGGCTGCGGCAATGGTGTCTCTTTTCTTGCCGTGGGTTTCACTTGCTCTTCCTCCTCAATCAGCAACTTTTCATCCTCCTTTTGACTTGATTTGGATGGTTGTGGGTCGACTCCAACCTGTTTGCCACTTCTGAACGTGATTGCATTGGCGGTTTTAAATCCTCCTTTAGGATTAACAACGGTTGAACTAGGCAATCTGCTTTGTTCTCTGAATTGGCCCATGAATTCCGCTATTTGCCCCATTTGCTTTTCCAAATTGTCCACCCTTTTGTCTTGGATTTGCCTCTCTTTGTTTTGAGTTTGTACTTCCTGCGTTAAAGTAGTAAGTAACTTAACAACTTGATCATTATCCAAAGACATACCTGAGTTTGTTGGGGCAGATTGCATTTGGGTTTGATTTGGTACGAATGGCTTTGTATAAAAGCCTGATGGTTGCTGCCTAAATCCTCATTGTTGTTAGGGTTGTTGAGGCTCCCTCCACTTGAAATTTGGGTGATCCCTCCAACCCGGATTGTATGTGTTTGCATATGGATCATTGCGTGGCTGATTGTGGCTCCCAAATCCCACGGCATTGGCAGACTCCCACCCTCCATTCTCAATCAATTGAGGGCATTGATTGTTGTGATGTCCTTGCATAGAACATACTCCACATATGGCCGGACTTTGCACTTTGGTTCCATCAACAACCTATGACAAAAGAAAAGTGATATTAGCCATTTGAGATTGCAATTCTGAAATTGCACTTACCTCATTCACATGTTGTTGCCGTGGGGGGTCTCTTTGTCCAACACCTTCGTATTGTTGTGCATTCAAGGCTCGGTTTGCAATTAAGATTTTGGCAGCCACCGAGGTTTTGTCAACCAAGGCACCTCCCGCTGAAGCATCAAGCATTTGTCTCTCAATTGGAAGAAGTCCTTCATAGAAATATTGAATCAAAAGCTCTTCCTTCATTTGGTGTTGTGGGCAGGATGCAACTAGGGCCTTAAAACGCTCATAATATGCTGGAAAATATTCTCCTTGGCTTTGTTCAATGCCACTAATTCTCTTCCTCAAAAGAATAACTCTCGAAGTTGGGAAGAATTTCTCTAAAAACGCTCTTTTCATGCTTTCCCAAGAAGTGACTGTTCCAGGTGCCAATTCGAATAACCAATCTTTAGCTTTTTCAAATAGAGAAAATGGAAAGGCTTTCATCTTCAGAATATTCCCATCTACGTTGATTGGTGTCATGCTTGAGCACACCACCTCAAATTCCTTCAAATGCTTATTTGGATCTTCCATGGACAGCCCATGGTACTTAGGAATGTGGTGCAACAAGCTTGACTTCAATTCAAACTCATCAGCCTTGCCTTAAGCTGCCCTAGGATATTGAATGCATAAGGGCACGGCATTGTCAAGTCTTGAGGCCGAAAGCTCTTTGATTGTACGATTGTCACCAGCCATGTCTTGCTCCTCTTCCAAATCCTCTTCAATTTCAACTTCAGAATCAAAATTAGAACTTGAACGAAGTAGATCAGGTTCTGGGTGCTTCCTCTTCTTTCTCAAATCTCGCTCAAAATCGTCGTTAAAATCCAAGATATGTGCGTGAACGGGTTGAGAATTTCGAGTCATACACTAGTACCTACAACAAAGAAAACAAAACAAAATCAAAAGACTAGACAACTAAACCAAAAACACACGGCAAACACAAGGGATTAGCAATTTTGCTAATCCCCGGCAACGGCACCAAAATTTGATGTGAAAATTACTTGACACTCAAATTAAAACCCTATCGACGTAGTATATGAAAGTAGGGATCGTTTTAGGCCGGGGATTAGAAGGGATGCTAATCTACACAAGTTAAACTCTAAAACACTAAACTAGACTCTAGACAACTCAAAACTGACCAAATTGACTCACAACAGCAAAACTAATTTAAACAGACTCAAAACAGGTACTAGAAAGTGAATTGGTTGAATTTTAGACTTGTAAGACTCAAAACACTAAAAGGAGACAGATTTGGACGAATTTAACAAAACTAAAACACAAATAAGAACTGAGGGGGTTTTTGGACGAATTTGACAAAACTAAGTAAATTGCAGCAAACAAAGTAAATTAAAGAGAGGTGAAGGTGAATTCAGGGGTGAAAAACTAGTTAGAGGGTTCTTCTCCACACATGAACATATGCATATGAATTGATTTCCAGTTATTCTTTCGATAAACCATGAATGACAATGCTCCGAATTAATTGTATTGAACTAATCAATTCTCATATTTCCCTAAGTTCATTGAATTGAATGGATAACGCATCACAACCAAATTATTCTTATCAAGTTCCCTAACTATGGAATACGCATGATAGAGACACATATCAAAGATCATTAAGTTCCATGGAAATCATAAACATTGACAAGGCATTCATAACTATGGAAAACGCATGTTAATTCTGCCTAGGATTTACTTAACATGATTGTGACTAGCAACCTTTACTACTTGTGAATATAAGTTCATAACGATTAGGTGAAATTTCCTTATATCCTAGCATCAAATTCATGCATGTAAACTAAGTATGCATCCTTAATCAACACACAAGAATAAGTTCTTAATAAAACAGATAAGTAAACCACATTCACAATTTATGAAACAATAACTGGAGGTAATCAATTCATACTAAACATATGTCCATGGCTTTGAATCCACCTCTAACTAAACCGAAATTAGTTCCACATGTTCAACATAATTGAAAAGCAAATTAAATTAAACATGGAAACAGAAACTGTTGGAAGTATGCCCACAAAGCCACTCATTTGATGTAATAGCTTTTGGAATACTTATTGTATTAGACTACATGTTTAATGAAGGGCAAAGCTTATTGTTAATCACTATTTATTGTATCATGTGTTTAAGCAATAAGGGAATCCAAGGAATATATTTAATCTAAGAGAGAAGTAATCTAAGTAAGTTAGATTAACGAGACCTTTCTCTTATGAACATTCCTAAAACGTTCATAGCCATAGGATTGCCAATTGGGCATTGACAATCCACTAAGGTTAGTATGTGTTATGTTAACTCAAGCGTGAGTATGACTAGTCTCAAGTCATTTAGTGTTGGGCACTGAGACAAACACATAGGTGCTCAAAAGGTAATCGAGTACACTGAACAACGATCAAAAGAGAGTTCGAACATACATGTCATGTAAGAACTCGTAAGTTGCAATATGCAAAGTAGTCATTTGACCTGAGGCATCATTGATGTCTAATGGTTAGGTCCTTGATATTTGATTATGTCAAAGGCATTCCATTGAGAGTGTCAACGACATTGTTGGGGTCAAGCTATCTAGTCATGTAGGCATGTGAATGCACAACAAGGGATCTCTAACCTTCCATAGTGGAAGGTGAATACTCTGAGATATGATTCGAGAGTCTTTGGCCAAAGCATACGAATATGATTTAGGAAGCATGTTCCAAATCATATTCAATTGATTCATATAGAGAAGTATCACATTGGATAGTAGACATGAAACAAACTATCACTCAAACAATGTGATCAAGAGTATTGTATTAGAGAATGACCGTATTGCATTGTAATTGTAACTGGATAGGTTCTCCAACCACTTCTACTTAGCTTGGGTAGCCATGACATACTACTAGGTGTCACTCATGGTTTGTGGAAGCCCTGAGGATCAGCAAACACTAATCTTCATCAAAGGGAGAATTGAAATGTAGTTTCAATTCACAATCGATCGTTAAGAGTAACAATCGCCCACTGCCTCGCTAATTGGAACCTAATGGATCGTACACCGAGTAAGGGTGAAAGTGAAGAAATATAAATGAGATGGATAAGCAATTAAATAGTTTAATTGACAATGGTCAAGATTAATTAATTAGTTTATTAATCTTACGAAAGGTTCGTATTGGGCTTTTAAGTTGGTTTTGGGTTTCGGGGCCCAAAAGGGTTTTTGGTCCACAAGGCCCATTGAGTTTAGGTTGTGTGACAACTAAAACTAAATGGAAATTAACCCAAAAACAAAGCCAAAACCGGCCTAGGGTGAGGGTTATCAAACTTGGGTTAATTGCAAGTTTGCCACTCACATGTGATGTGGTACCTCATTAGGGTTTTCTTGAGACAAAGAAGAGAAATATTTTCTGTTTTTTTTCTCCATAGAGGCCGGCCACTTAGGGGAGGGATAGCTAGCAATCTTTCTTCCTCTAAGTCATCCATTTCATCTTCACACCTCATCCTTGGTGTGGAGACTTAGAGACACCAAACCTTTGGTGTTTTTGGAGATCCTTTCATCACATCCTCAAGGAGCAAAGGAGTAACAAAAGGAAGTAAATCACAAGGAAGATCCAAGGAGCTAGGAGGTGACTTGAAGGCCCTCCACTTGGGTGAATCCCTTGTGTAAACAAGGATAAGCTTCCAGGGTAATGAATCTCAAAATCCTTTCTTCTCTTTAATGTTGTTAAAGAGTCTTGTGGTTCACCATTCACTAGGCTTTGAAAGTCATGGGTTTTAGAATTGTTTTTTAATGCATGCCTACTTTAAAGTGTTATTAGTTTGCATATGTGTTCAAATGTTCTCACATGTTCTTAGCTAGGACAAAATTTTTCCTTCAAGTGGTATCAAGAGCCTAGGTCTAGTTTATGGTGAATCCTTTTGGGTTTTGTGTTTTTCATGGTTTGTGATTTAAATGTTGTAAATGTTACAAGCTTTGTTCTTGCTTTTGAATATAAATTTTGCTTGAAAATTTAGCATCTCAAATGTTGTAGATGTAGTTCATTTAAGCATGAATATTGGAACTAAAATTTGGTGCCATGAATGTGGGGAAATTCGGCCAAATCCAAAGGGTGGATTTTTGGGTTCATGTTTGTCTTGTTAAAATTGTTTTAAAGTGACTTTTGGAACCCCTAAGTACCCTAGGATGTTAACCCTCTTTTATGTAGTGAAAATTTGAGTTTTATTGAGTGAAAACATTCATGGAGCTCGTATGAGTTTTCATGTGTGTTCTTCAATGTTCTTG
This sequence comes from Heteromeles arbutifolia, assembly GCA_024362995.1. Lineage (NCBI taxonomy): Eukaryota > Viridiplantae > Streptophyta > Magnoliopsida > Rosales > Rosaceae > Heteromeles > Heteromeles arbutifolia. The sequence continues at coordinate 11,545,854 of JANCRC010000006.1, read as the reverse complement.
TTGTTCTTATCAAGAACAAAAAGGTTTGGAGTTTTGATTCAAAGTGTTTGGTGGTTTTCATAAAGTTTTGGTTTAATTTTGATTGGTGATGGATGATTTATGTCTTTATTGTTTGACAAAACATTTTCTTACAACCCACACCAATCAACTTTTCCACACCTACCTATCAACTTTTTCAAAACACTTTCAAATTTTGAATTTTTTTACCAAAACCTTTTCCCCCTCCTTTTTCACTACCAAAACCGGCCACCCTATTATGTAGGGTATTTTTGGGCCTTTTATGCAATTACATAAAGTTTTGATACTTTTGTGTATTTGTACTTTCGCCCAAAAGTTTACGTTTTTACGTAAAGGTCCAAAATCACTAAAGGACAAATTGTTTTGCTCCTTTAATGAAGTTTTTGTGATTGTTGAAATTTTTGGGTTCTAGTTGTAATTACATGAAGTTGTGGACTCTTGTGTTTTTACAAAGTGACCCCAAAAGATTATGTTTTTACATTGTGGCCTAATAGTTGTGGTCATTGTTTTTCGGCCCAAATGATGATGAGAACAAAATGGTTTTGTCTCTTTAAATGAGAATTGGATTTTCATTTCATTTAGTTCCATTTAAATCAATTCTATGAATCCGAAAACCAATTGTTTAAGTTGCTTTCTTAGTTAATGTGATTGATTAAGAAAAGGATGATTATGAACCAAAGGCCTCGATAATTGAGCTATGTGATTGGCCGCTTTACATTATGAATGTTTGGGTTAAGTAGTTTAGATTTGAATGTAATTTGGTTAGTTCAAATTTATTGTAAAAGGGCATAAGTCCTTCAAATGTGTTGTAAAAGGGCATAAGCCCCTCTCTTTATTTCATGTATTCCTTTTTGTTTATATGTATGCAAATTGGAATAGTTGGGTCCAACGCCCAATAGGAAATAACGGTTTAATTAGATTAAACGCGTAACTAAAATCAACAACTACCTACCTTAGACCCAAGGTCCAACACAAGGCTCGTGTTGGATCAAATCAAACGGTTCATAATCATCCTAAGTACTTTTAATAAGATTAAAATGAAATTGATGTAGCCCAACACTACTCCCTCGACAAAACAAATATTAAGTTGATAAGCGAGAGATGCTTTGAACATCTCTTCGTAGGCCTTCCACCATGATGGGCTCCAATCGTTTGTGACTCATGCACCGTATTCGTCCAGTTCTGGGGTATACAAAGTATGTTCTTACATTCAGGAGAAGCCTATAAACATATGATGAAGTGAAGGTAGGCAACGAGTATGGTCAATATGATATTCTTCTGAGGCCATTCTTGAACCCCTACTTTAACTAGCATGGTGGGAATGACTTAACTAAGTGCAATGGTGCCAATATGATATTCTTCTGAGGCATCATTCTCTAGAGGCCAAACGAGATGGGTAATTACAAAAGTTGTAAATGGCTAAAGCGTTATCCTCTCATCATTATTGTTGCTAGCCAATATGATATTCTTCTGAGGTGGGCTTGGTAATGGTGAGTCTCCCATACCCTACTAAGAGTTCAACATAACTCTCGGATTCCATTGAGGGGTGTGGAATTTGCCAAAAATAGTGGGTGGTACTATTTGATTTAAGACCCAATCAAGTAGTTTGAAAATCAACAATCTAATACGATTTCTGTTATGTTATGTAGTTAACGACATGCCTAAAATTACACCTACCATTATACTTGACAAAAAGGGCCTTAGGGGCCAACGTTTCCTTGCTTGGTATCGCCATATTGAGAATGTCTCAAAGGTGAAAGACATAGTGTATGTGCTCAAGCAATCCCCTCCTCATGTACCTCCTACGAAACTAGCTTCAAAGGAGGAGTGTCAAAATTATGCTAGACACTATGAGGATGACTTACAAGCCAAATGCTTAATCCTCACTTCACTTAGTGAGTAGCTTATGAAGCTACATAAGCACATGGACACTTCATGTGCCATGGTTGAAAGTTTGCATAAGATGCATGACATTGAGACAAGTAACGTACGATTCTCAAATGTTTGTAGTCTATTAAATGCCAAAATGGCAAAGGGGACATCGGTCCAAAAACATGGACAAAAGATGGAAAGGATTTTTCAAGATCTTGAAAGTTTAGGAACTTCTATCGATGGGAAAATGGCCCAAGACTTTTTCCTTGCATCTCTCTCGGATGATTTCACTAAGTTTATAGTAAACTATAAAGTGAATAGATTCAATCATACTTTTACCGAGATGATTGACATGTGCTGTAAGTTTGAACAAAGTTTCAAAAAGGACAGTGGGAGTGAGAATGCAATCATAAAGAAAAGGTTGCATAAGAAGAATGCAAGAAAATCCAAGGGAACATGCTTTCATTGTGGAAAGGATGAACGTTGGAAGAAGAAATACAGGGTGCGCATTGCGAGCCTTATGACAAGAACTTTTGAAGGGACTATTTCTGTCATAGAGAGTGCTTTTACAGTAGGCTCTAATTCCTGGATATTTGATTCAGGCGCTAGTCAACATATCTGCAATTCGTTGCAGGGACTAACAGGGAGCAGGACACTGCGCAATGGGGAGATGATTGTGCAAATTGGGAACGACACTAAGATATCTGCAAAAGCAATAGGCACCTACATGCTTAAACTACCCTCTGGGGAAGTCTTGGAACTTAAAAATTGTTTATATTTTCCTTCATGTATAAAGAATTTGATTTCTATCTCTATGCTTTTACGAGATGGGCACTCAGTATTGTTTGACAAAATGAGTTGCACTTTATACTTGAACGGTCGTATTATCTCACATGGTAATATGATAGAGGGACTTTTTCACCTAGAGACAAGTAGTGGGATGCAGTGTATTGAAAGCGGGAATACCTCAAAACCCAAAAGGGCTAGAGAAGAAGTTAACCGAGTTAAGCTTTGGCATCTTAAACTTGGACATGTAAACCAAGATAAGATTCGCAAGATGTCGAAAGACGGATATTTCAGCTCAGTAGGTAATGACCAAATGGGCGCTTGTGAATCTTGTTTACTGGGAAAGATGTCTAAATCTCCATTCACTGGGAAAGGAGAGCGAGCCAAAGAACTACTAGGGTTAATCCACACAGATGTATGTGGATCTATGTCCACTGTAGCATGAGGAGGGTTCTCCTACTATATCACATTCACCGATGATCACTCTCGGTTTGGCTATGTGTATCTTATGAAGTACAAGTCAGAATCCTTTGAAAAGTTCAAAGAGTTCAAGAATGAGGTGGAGAACCAAACTGGGAAACAGATAAAGACCCTAAGATCGGATCGAGGGGGTGAATATCTAAGTAATGAATTCCTAGACTACCTCAAGGAGTGTGGAATAGTATCACAGTGGACTCTACCAGGAACTCCTCAACATAACGGAGTTTCTGAACGGAGAAATCGAACCTTGATGAACATGGTTCGTTCTATGATGAGTTCCGCTGACCTACCAGTTTCGTTCTGGGGATATGCACTACAAACAGGAGCTTATTTACTAAATAGAGTGCCTTCCAAGTCAGTTCCACAAACGCCATATGAGATATGGCATGGAAAAAGAACAAATCTTAACCATATTAAGATTTGGGGTTGTCCAGCTTACGTAAAAAGGCTTGAAGCAGACAAGCTTGAAGCAAGGTCTGTTAAGTGCTATTTTGTGGGGTATTCCAAACAGACTTTGGGATACGAATTCTATCACCCTGACGACCAGAAAGTCTTTGTCGCCAGAACTGCTATGTTCCTGAAGGACGAACTCGTTCTCAATGGAAGTAGCGAGAAAACGATAGAATTAAAGGAAATTCTTGATGAGCCACAAACAAGCAATCAACAGATAGACAATCATGTTCCTGAACCCCTAGCTCCACATAGATCTGAACGGGTCAGTAAGCCACCTAAGAGGTATGGCTTAGATAATGACTTTGGGGAATTGCACCTTCTAGGTGACAATGACACAAAGGAGGACCCTAGAGACTACACTGAAGCAATGTCCGACATTGATTCAAAGAGATGGCAAGAGGCCATGAAATCCGAGATGGATTCCATGTATCAAAATCAGGTCTGGACTCTTGTAGACCCTCCAGAAGGTATAGTACCTGTTGGAAACAAATGGGTATTCAAGAGGAAGATAGGCGTTGATGGAAACGTGGAGACTTATAAGGCTAGACTAGTAGCCAAAGGTTATAGGCAAAGAGAAGGGATTGACTATGAAGAAACTTTCTCTCCTGTAGCCATGATTAAGTCCACTCGGATTTTGCTTGCTATAGCTGCGTACCATGATTATGAGATATGGCAAATGGACGTGAAGACGGCCTTTCTGAACGGCTACCTAGAGGAAGAGCTCTATATGACTCAACCTGAAGGTTTCGTGTCCAAGTCTGAAAAGACTAAGGTATGCAAGCTTCAAAGGTCCATTTATGGACTTAAACAAGCCTCCAGGAGCTGGAATATTCGTTTTGACACAGAAATCAAATCGTTTGGTTTTACTCAAAACGAAGACGACAATTGCGTTTATCAAAAGGTCGTTGGGGATGCAATTGTATTCCTAGTGTTATATGTAGATGACATATTACTATTCGGGAATGACACTGCAGTACTTTCTTCTGTAAAAGTGTGGTTGTCCAAAACCTTCCACATGAAAGATTTGGGAGATGCATCTTATGTGCTTGGGATAAAGCTCTATCGTGATAGATCTAGAAAATTAATTAGATTATCCCAATCTATGTACATAGATAAGGTGCTAAGTAGGTTCCAGATGGAACAATCTAAGAAAGGTTTTCTTCCTGTCAGACATGGAATTCACCTTTCTAAGTCCATGGAACCTAAAACTCCTGAAGAAATACGGCAGATGAGTGCTATTCCTTATGCTTCCGCCATAGGAAGTCTCATGTATGCCATGATATGCACAAGGCCTGATATCGCATATGTTGTGAGCATTACTAGTCGATATCAATCTAACCCAGGATCAGAATACTGGGCAGCTGTCAAGACGGTCCTTAAGTACTTAAGAAGAACTAAGGACATGTTCCTCGTTTACGGAGGAGCGACAGAGTTGCGAGTAGAAGCCTATACAGACGCACATTTCCAATCTGACGTCGACGATAGAAGTTCCAACTCCGGATATGTGTTCACTCTGAATGGTGGGGCTGTCAGCTGGAAAAGCAAGAAACAATTTGTAATTGCTGTTTCCAAGACAGAGGCTGAATATGTCGCTGCAGCTGAAGCCGGCAAAGAAGCGTTCTGGATGAAGAAGTTCATTACTAAACTTGGAGTGGTTCCAACCATTACATCACCAGTAACTTTGTACTGTGATAATAGTAGGGCGATAGCTTAAGCCAAGGAACCCAGGGCTCATCAAAAGAACAAGCATTTTGACAGACGCTTTAATATCATTAGAAGATATGCTGCCGAAGGGAAAGTCAACATCCTCAAGGTTGCCTCAGCCGATAACATAGCAGATCCACTGACGAAGCCAATGTCTCAAATCCAACTTGACCGCCATATGGAAAAGATGGGTATTACATACATGGGAAGGTGGCTTTGAGTGCAAGTGGGAGAGTGTTGGAAGTATGCCCACAAAGCCACTCATTTGATGTAATAGCTTTTGGAATACTTATTGTATTAGACTATTATATGTTTAATGAAGGGCAAAGCTTATTGTTAATCACTATTTATTGTATCATGTGTTTAAGCAATAAGGGAATCCAAGGAATATATTTAATCTAAGAGAGAAGTGATCTAAGTAAGTTAGATTAACGAGACCTTTCTCTTATGAACATTCCTAAAACGTTCCTAGCCATAGGATTGCCAATTGGGCATTGACAATCCACTAAGGTTAGTATGTGTTATGTTAACTCAAGCATGAGTATGACTAGTCTCAAGTCATTTAGTGTTGGACACTAAGACAAACACATAGGTGCTCAAAAGGTAATCGAGTACACTGAACAACGATCAAAAGAGAGTTCGAACATACATGTCATGTAAGAACTCGTAAGTTGCAATATGCAAAGTAGTCCTTTGACCTGAGGCATCATTGATGTCCTTGATCTTTGATTATGTCAAAGGCATTCCATTGAGAGTGTCAACGACATTGTTGGGGTCAAGTTATCTAGTCATGTAGGCATGTGAATGCACAACAAGGGATCTCTAACCTTCCATAGTGGAAGGTGAATACTCTGAGATATCATTCGAGAGTCTTTGGCCAAAGCATACGAATATGATTTAGGAAGCATTTCCAAATCATATTCAATTGATTCACATAGAGAAGTATCACATTGGATAGTAGACATGAAACAAACTATCACTCAAACAATGTGATCAAGAGTATTGTATTAGAGAAAGACCGTATTGCATTGTAATTGTAACTGGATAGGTTCTCCAACCACTTCTACTTAGCTTGGGTAGCCACGACATACTGCTAGGTGTCACTCATGGTTTGTGGAAGCCCTGAGGATTAGCAAACACTAATCTTCATCAAAGGGAGAATTGAAATGTAGTTTCAATTCACAATCGATCGTTAAGCGTAACAATCGCCCACTGCCTCGCTAATTGGAACCTAATGGATCGTACACCGAGTCAGGGTGAAAGTGAAGAAATATAAATGAGATGGATAAGCAATTAAATAGTTTAATTGACAATGGTCAAGATTAATTAATTAGTTAATTAATCTTACGAAAGGTTCGTATTGGGCTTTTAAGTTGGTTTTGGGTTTCGGGGCCCAAAGGGGTTTTTGGTCCACAAGGCCCATTGAGTTTAGGTTGTGTGACAACTAAAACTAAATGGAAATTAACCCAAAAACAAAGCCAAAACCGGCCTAGGGTGAGGGTTATCAAACTTGGGTTAATTGCAAGTTTGCCACTCACATGTGATGTGGTATAAAAGCATCTTTATAGCTTTTACCTCATTAGGGTTTTTTTGAGACAAAGAAGAGAAATATTTTCTTTTTTTTTCTCCATAGAGGCCGGCCACTTAGGGGAGGGATAGCTAGCAATCTTTCTTCCTCTAAGTCATCCATTTCATCTTCACACCTCATCCTTGGTGTGGAGACATAGAGACACCAAACCTTTGGTGTTTTTGGAGATCCTTTCATCACATCCTCAAGGAGCAAAGGAGTAACAAAAGGAAGTAAATCACAAGGAAGATCCAAGGAGCTAGGAGGTGACTTGAAGGCCCTCCACTTGGGTGAATCCCTTGTGTAAACAAGGATGAGCTTCAAGGGTAATGAATCTCAAAATCCTTTCTTCTCTTTAATGTTGTTAAAGAGTCTTGTGGTTCACCATTCACTAGGCTTTGAAAGTCATGGGTTTTAGAATTGTTTTTTAATGCATGCCTACTTTAAAGTGTTATTAGTTTGCATATGTGTTCAAATGTTCTCACATGTTCTTAGCTAGGACAAAATTTTTCCTTCAGAAACAAGAGAAGAAAGAACTCCAAGAACTCCAATAGTTGTAGGTAGGCTGCGGCACAACCCTTCCTCTCCAATGGAAGCCACAGCAAGGCCTTGTCTTCTCTCCTCTGCAGCAAAGTATGAATTTCTGAAGGTGTGGTGGTGTAGAATTCGTATGGATGGGTGGTGGTCTGCGGCAAGGCTTGGAAATATGTATATAGAGCATGGCAAACCCTAAGGGAATCAGTTTAGGACTTCTAGAGAGCCAAATCCAACCAGAAATAGGTTTAAAACAATCAGATTTTTAATGGGAAAAGGCCTAAGGTGCGGCAGGTTTGGATAAGGAGGGATAAGGTTTCTAGAAAGCCTTGCAAGGCAAGGAAATCAGATTTTCTAGAAGGCTAGGTGCGGCATTGAGGAGATAAGGCTTCTAGAAATTAGGTTTTAAGTCTCCTAAACTGAAATTAAATCTCTTTTGTAGCTGAAAACAAGGTAGGATAAGATTAGGATAAGATAAGATAAGGTTTGGATAAGATAAGGTAGGATAAGGTAAGATAAGGTTGTCTAAGAACTAACAACATAAATGCATGAAAACAAGCTAACTAAGTCGCACAAATATGCTCCTATCAACCGAGAACCAAATTATTCTTTATTAAGCTCCCTAACTATGAAAAGCATGATAGAGACACGAAACAAAGATCACTAAGCTTTGTGAAAATCATAAGCATTGACAAGGCATTCGTGACTATGAAAAGCATGACACTCCTGCCAGGAATTTACTTAACACGATCGTGACTAGCAACCTCCACTACTTGTAAATATAAGTTTGTAACTATTAGGTGAAACTCCCTTATATTTTAGCATCAAATCCTAGCATGCAAACTAAGTGTGCACCCTTAATCAACATACAAGAATAAGTTTTAATCAAACAGTTAAGCAAATTGCATTCACGATTTATGAAACAATAACTGGATGTAATCAATTCATGTCACATATATGTTCATGGCTTTGAATTCTCCCCTAGCTAAAACGAGTTTAGTTCCTCATGTTCGCAATCAAGCAAAGATAAATAAATTTAAACATTGAAAACAAAGGATAGAATACACCTAGAAACGCTCCAACGCTCCAACGATCCAACGTCTTGAATGGCAAGCACGGCTCCAGATGGCTCCTTCCTTCTCCTTCATTCTCCTTCCTTGCAAAGCTGCGGCACAAGAGGTTGTGTGGTGAGTTATGGTAGAGGGTGTAGGTGTGGTGGATGGATGTAGGTGAGTTATGGTAGAGGGTGGTGGTCTGAATGGTATAGCAAATTAGGGTATATATAGGTCTAGGGATTACTTGGCCTAGGTTGTCAAGGAAAAGGATTTAGGACTCCAATCTAACAAGGAAAAGGACTTCTAGAAAGGTTGGGGCGCCAGATTTTTAAGGTTTCTAGAAAGGAGTGTTGTGGCATGTTTCTAGAAGGAAAAGGCCTCCTAAAACCAGGTTGTAGGTGTCCTAATATGAAAAGAAGTCCCCCTTGCAGCTGGAATTAAGGTAGGATAAGACTAGGATAGGATAAGATAAGATAAGGTAAGATAAGGTTAGTTTGGATAAGGTTTTGGATAATTCTCCTTCTTTGTAGCTGATTCCTTATCTTCAATGACTTGAATTAATTTCTTCAACTCTTTTGCATATTCCTAGCCTCTCTTGAACTTCAAATTCGTCCATCCATCTTGCTCCATACTTGTTATCCATTCCAAGCCCAAAACTGCTCTAAAATGCTCCAAATTGCACTTTCTTGCCAACTTTGCCAATTGGACCTACAAACATACGAAAATAGCTTAAAACACTAAAATAAGTAGAAACTAACTAAGAAAATGCAAGGAAACAAGCTAACAAAGTCGCATAAATATGCTCCTATCAAATTTATTCACATTTTCCTTATCATTGCACTTTATGGCTTCGTCACCTTCGAGGTGTCGGCCAGCACAGCTCGATTTCGGAGTCCTAGTGGACATTCCGGGTCGGGGTGTGTCATCAAGGATCCTACGAAAATGGGATTTAGGGTTCATTTTGATGCACGAAAGCCTCTGCTCACTAGCTTCTCTGCTCCATGTCCAAGATTGGGTTCCTATACTATTTGAGTAAGGTATGAAGGCCTGAGAATTTTGATAGGATTTTTAGTACCTACGTAAAGAAGGTTAAAATCACACAAAATACTTGCAAGAATACAAGGTTATTGTAGTATATATGCTCATGCAAGGTCATTCTTGTGACAGCCCGTCCCTGATTTTACAATTGTATAAAAATTTTAATCAGTGATTTTACGAAATTGCCCTTCGAGGCTCGTGTGTTGACTGAGGTTAATTACTGTGTCGTGTCTCCTAAGTTTTGTTTTCTTGGCATATTCTTGTAGTATTCGTCGCTACGGACGCGTGGGTGCAAGCGGTTCGGGATTTGGAGCTATATCGAATGAGATATTAACGTTTGAAGTTAGGGGTTAAAATGATAATTTAATTGTTATTTGGAGAATTCTAGGAAAATCTGGAGTGCCACGTGGGCGGCCCAGATTAAAAGGAATAAATTTTGTGTGGTGGAGATTAAAAGGAAAGGATGAACATGGGAGAGAAGTGGAGGAATAAGGAGAGGAGTGAGGAATATGAGCCAATCAGAAAAGAGGGAAAGAGAGAAGAAAGGAGGGAAATGAGGTGCGGGGGATCCCTGACTCGTAGGTGTGCTACCCGACCTGGTCGGGATCTCTTGCTATTTCCGGTGGGTTTCCACCCATTTTTCCGGAGAACTGAACTGCCTAACCACTTGGGAACCTCTCCACAACCCTTCCTCTATCCTTTGCACCCCAAATTTGGTGATAATTGGCCTCCAAAATAGCAAAATCGCACCAGTGGGTGCAATAAACCCTAACCTTCGATTCTCTCAATTCTGAAATGATTACACCCAATTAATACCACCCATAGCATCCTCTTGAGGTATAGAACAAAGCCCAAACAAGTTTGGAGGCGGCGGAGTTGTTTTGGAGACGGATCGAACACACCCGAATTCAAGGGTTTCTTACGGTTTTTGATAAAATTGGAGCTCTTATTGACCGAATTGGCCTTGGTCACAGGTATGAAAGTTGTTCTACTCTTTTAGATCTTCAATTCTACAAAATTTGAGAATTTTTTGAAAAAGTTGAATTTTTCGGCAAGCTAGGGCGGCCGACCGCCACCCACGGCTCGTGGCCAGTGGGCCGTCAATGTTATTTTTAAGCTATGTTTGATATCCTGAATTCATTTTTGATAGTGGTTTGACGTAAGTGGATCATTGGGTTAGATTCTTTACGATTCGTGGTTAGGTAAAAATGTGAATCGGCGATCCAACCGTCGGATTGTCACCAAAATTTGATACATTGTAGTAATTAATATTTGAATAATTTAGAAACTTACAGATTGGGAATCCGACGTATGGCTCTTCCCGAAATGGATTTGTAAGTTCATAAAATAAAAGGTTAATCGCCACTCGATTTTGGAAATTGGCAGAGATCCAATCGTTGGATCATAACGAAACTTTAGTATGTTGTTCTATAAGCATAATGTGAATCATGAGAAGTTACGGATGGGAAATCTGATATGCGGATCTTTTGGATTGAGTTATGTAGGGTTATGGACCCTACCGTCGATCTTTGATCAACGGTTGACTTATGGTCAATGAGTTTTGAATCACTCTTGAATGCCCTTGAGGATGTGTTTTATGTGAGTTATGTGTTCTATCGACAAGTATTCTGAGATGTGATTTAATAATTGTTCTAGGCATCGATCGTTCGGGACGCTTCGGTACTCATTCTAGGGAGTTGTAGCGTAGACTCCAGGTGAGTGGGCTTTTGTTTTCAGTATATATATATATATATATATATATATATATATATATATATATATATATATATATATAAGTTGATTCCCAGAAATACGTTTTAAAATGATTTTGTGAAATTGAATGCCATGTCGATTGCCATATATATATATATATATATATTCATTGCTATGTTTTGTGATTATATATTAAGGCACTGCGGACGCCAGGTAAGTCAGGTAAGTATGTATGCTTGTTATGAGGAGGATGGTGATATCGATGAGATTAGAATATGGCTCATTTACCTGCACATCGGGGTTTGTGCTCCGCCAGAGCATGGCTTAGTTTTTACGTGATCGTTCACCTCCTGCACCGTACGCTCACCTTCGATCCAAGGCAGGTGCCAGCCTGTCGTACAGATCACTATAGGTGGTTCCGACTTGTAGGTGACTCGCGATTCATCGCCAGCCTTCATGTGACCGTAGCACAGAGTGTTCTTATATACCCAGCTTGTCATACAGACCACTACAGATGGTTCTGACATGGGTGCAGGTTATTGATTGAGAGTTTGGATTAAGGATTTATTTGAGGAGCCATAGATTCAACCGTACAGGTCACGAGAGGTGACTCTGGCTGATTTATATGCATTGCCGGCATGTTATGCATTGAGATATCACCTGATTAACTTTGAGGATATTTGTTGCATGCTTTGATATTGATATGGTTTATTCGAACATGGCAATATTTGAATAGTGGTTTTCAGTATGAGGTGAGTATGTATATATTTTTCTGGGAAGTATATATATTTTTACAAAGAGGGGTTATAACTTTTATATCGAAGTGATTTTGTAAAACTTTGTTTTTGCCCACTCACGCGTTTTGTTTTGCGCCCCTCCAGGTTCTAGTAGCATAGTTTCTTTGTTTTTACCCACACTACTGTACTTTACTTATGCTCTGACAACGCATATGAAATGGGTCCATACCCACTATCAGCGCACTCTGATAGTTAGGAATCTTTAGGTTTAAATCTATTCGCATTCTTCCATATCATCACTTTTTGGCTTCATCACCTTCCAGGTGTCGGCCAGCACAGCTCGATTCAGAGTCTTCGTGGACATTCCGGGTCGGGGTGTGTCAGTTTGGTATCAGAGCATAAGTTGGGCAGTATTGCGTTCATCACACGCGTTATGTGAGCATTCTTGGTTTTCGTGTCTAATATTTAGATGTTGCCACCTCGTCGATTACGAGAAAATATGTTAGCTTTTCTAGGTTGTGGTAATTTGGTCAACTTGTTGGTGTGTTAGAAGAGCACTTGGCGAATGTCATTAGAATTAAAGTGAAGAATTTCCTTTTTTAAGGATCGATGCAGAAGCAAGTGGATGGTCTAAATCTGGGTTAACATATTATTGGATGTTATCAGATGCTTTACCAATCGATTCGATACTAATCCTCTAGCCATTAGTATTAAACGTTGAGATTGGAATCTCGGAGTAGTTTGATTCCTTGTCAGTAGCGGTTAGGCTATCACCTATTAGAATTCTTGTGAAGTCTACCTTGTTAAGACTCTAGGATAGTCTAGTGTGACGATGGTGCTAAAGTGGTAGTATTTAATGGAAAAGCTTTGGGAAGATTACTTTCGGTGTATGATTGGACTTGGGAAGTAATATTGTACACTCTCAGTGCGAAATATTTTGTATATGTTGAGAATGTGAAAATCAATAGTCATGGTGCTGAACCTATGCTATGCTCATGTGGTGTTTCAATTGGTGGTCACTTTGCTTAAGTGGGAAGTTGTATTCTTCTAGCCCTAAAGCTTAAAGTATTGGTAATGTTTTTCTTTCCTTAAGTGGGCACTAAAATTTTGACGACAAAGCATCGGTGGATCAGCTAAGATCGAAAGGTGAGTTGTTATTAATTTCTCTCACCTCGTGATATAAAAGTCTGTATTCATGATCTAATCAAGTGTGGAGATATAAAAGGAATTAAAGTCGAGACTCCACTTGATATGATTGAAGGAAATTTTCAGTTTAGGCGAGTCTGCCTTCGGTTAGAGTAGAAGAATGTTTGAGGATATATAGTTTAACTTTCTGGGCAACCACAGTTTCTTATTGGTTGTTCCAGAGGATGATGGCATTATGAGAGAGCTATTTTTGGACTCTTATACTAGTTCAAGTAAGCATAAATCTAAACAGATTACTAGCTGGACATAATTATATTTCACCCTGTTACACGTTTCATTTCCAAGCTTGGGAAGTCTCTCCAAAAGATTATGAATGCTAGATAGTATGTGATTTACAAAAGGGCATTGTAATCAGGTATTTGGATGATCGGGTTTGTGGCGTAGGAATCTTATGATATTGACGATGATGCTTGAGAAGGTAGTGTGTGAGCACGAATGAGGCTGTGTTCAGACGTTATGTTCTAAAGTTTATCGATTAAGGAATTTATTCAACCAAGTCTCCTATGTGGAGAATTTCAAACTTTGGGATTTTACCTAGAATTCAGTCACTTCTTTAAGTGATGGTTGGAGCTGTCTTCCTCATACACCAGTTTTATTTAGATTGGTACTTATCTTGAAAGGTGCGATCTCCACAGACGGTATTCTTTTCTCATTCCAATAAGAGTTTGAGGATGAAGGTCGAAATCCTCACAAAGGGTTGTGAGATCTAAGATATTCTTGGTTTTATTGAGGTTATCGACTATTGATGGGCGAACTTTCGACTATAGTGTTCTTCATCACTATTGACCGAAAAAGTTGGTTTAGTGTGGGAAGTGAGTGGTGAATAAAGATTTCTGGCATCTTAAGTGTTGTCCTTTCCTTCAAATACGATTTTACATCCTTAGGTAGCATCAAGAATTTCGAAATCTATGGTGATGTTTTCCTCAGAGGTTGGTTGTGTGGATGCATCGTGATGGGGTAATACTTATGGTCCCTAGTAGTGGAACCATTAAAAAAAATAAAAATAAAAATAAAATAAAAAGAACCATCTTATATGTGATCAAATTTTGGATAGAGTAAGTTTCTGGCAGTAGCATTGGAATGATTAAATCGACACCTATGATTGCACTATCGAGTATTATTCCAGTTATGCAAACGTAACTACTGAGCATCGTAGTACAGATGGTTTATACCCTAAATATTTTTGGTTTTCCTTATTCTATTATAGTTGACCTCTTTGAGTATCATTGTGACATTACTTTGAATCATCAAGGAATAGTTGAATGGTTATAATCACTTACCATATCCAGATGCAAACGGGATAATTACTATAAGCTTCTGGTGAGAGGTATTTTGGTATATGTGGAGTTGTGATGATGTCTTGATGTTTATGGATCGATTTGACAATCAACTCATTCTTCCATTGATCCTGAAGGAGATTCAGTTAGACCATTGGTTAAATTTACCTATTCTTGAATTTATCGGTTATTTGGCATTTTGGTCAGCATCCTTTTCTATCATGACCTTATATTCATTCCTTGTGTTGAGAATATATTTTGGTCTACTTTGGTGCATGTCTACCCTATTGCAGCTCGCGTTATTTCCAAAGATAGATAGCTATTTGGGAAGAATTGCTTGGATATTGAAACCTAGTTGCGATTGTTGATTCCTTGATCACCTGTCGATCACTCTGTGGAATAGATCATTATCGTTGGTGATTGAGCATTCGGGAAGTTGTTTTTGGTAGGGGTAATGACAACCAATCAGTTTGGATATCTTGAACTTTGAAGTTGATGATCTTGTTTTGGTTCTCGGATTCTTGAGTGTGCTTTAGTTTTCTTGGCATGGTTTCTCGCTCAATCAATGAGTAATTCACGATACATTGACTTGGCTGAGGCATGCGCCAGTTTTATATCGATGCTTACAAGAAATATTGGAGTACAGTCTCCTCGTGAGTTTATTGGACTTACCAAAAATGAATTTCATGTGGTATTGAGAATTGAATGGATTTCAGCATAATATTGGTGAAGGTATAAAGCTTGGTAATTTTGGGCGTCATCAAGACTGAGATTATAATTGTCGTTCGAATGTTGTTGATAAAGATTTGGATTCTCAAATTTTGGATTTCAAAGGTTATATTCTTGATTTGGTGAGCAATGCTAGTGAATAGTTGCGAAGGAAATATTTGATGATATATATTCTTCTACACGCATCTTTTCAGGACGTTATTCTAGGACTTGATGATTTGGGGAGTACATGGATATCAAAGCACTCCTAAAAGCTAGATTGATGCGCTTGAAGATTTTATGGTGTTGCAATCGAGACACGAATTGGATGATCTGGACATAATTGTATTCAAGGAGCAAGATGATTCTTACTAACTTATTGAGACAATGATGAACTATCGACATTACAGGCTGCAAACAGTAATATCGATAGCTTAATTGTTGGGTTCTCTAAGCTAGTAGGCAAGACGACTCATCTTTAGTAGTAGTTACTAATTAGAGGTAATTAAGACTTATCCTCGAAGTTCATGTCACGACAAATGTTTGGCAAAGACCATTTTGATTTTGATTTTTGATTTTTCGTGCAAGCATTTTCTATGAGACTATTCTATTTATTGGAGTTATTTCCATTCTTGGTTTTAAACTTGACGCAAGTATTTGAACTGAAGGTTTCTATATTGATAGCTGTTTTCGATATCTGTAAACTTTTCTTATGCCATTACGTAGTAATTGGTATTCTTGCTTGCGGATTGGGCGGATATTATATCACTATATTGCCGAAGAAGGAAGAAGGGATGAGCTTGGAGGCATGAAAGAGGAATAATTGCAATCCGATCGCGACGGAATGGCACACTCTTTTATGCAGCTGCTCTAACTTAATTTTATTCCTTGTGTAAGTATTTATATAGAGGTACTCTTCTGATTTTCGAGTATTTTATTTTTAGCAAGTTATTTTCAATTTTGGGACGAAATTTGTTAAGGGGGGAACATTGTGACAGCCCGTCCCTGATTTTACAATTGTATAAAAATTTTAATAAGTGATTTTACGAAATTACCCTTCGAGGCTCGTGTGTTGACTGAGGTTAATTACGGTGTCGTGTCACCTAAGTTTTGTTTTCTTGACATATTCTCATAGTATTCGTCGCTACGGACGCGTGGGCGCAAGCGGTTTGTGATTTGGAGCTATATCGAAGAAGATATTAACGTTTGAAGTTGGGGGTTAATATGATAATTTAATTGTTATTTGGAGAAGTCTAGGAAAATCTGGAGTGCCACGTGGGCGGCCCAGATTAAAAGGAATAAATTTTTTTGTGGTGGAGATTAAAAGGAAAGGATGAATAGGGGAGAGAAGTGGAGGAATAAGGAGAAGAGTGAGGAATGGGAGCCAATCAGAAAAGAGGGAAAGAGAGAAGAAATGAGGGAAATGAGGTGCGGGGTATCCCTGACCCGTGGGTGTGCGACCCGACCCGGTCGGGATCTCTTGCTATTTCCCGTGGGTTTCCACCCATTTTTATGACGAATTGAACCGCCTAACCACTTGGGAACCTCTCCACAACCCTTCCTCTATCCTTTCCACCCCAAATTTGGTGATAATTGGCCTCCAAAATAGCAAAATCGCACCGGTGGGTGCGATGAACCCTAACCTTCGATTCTCTCAATTCTGAAATGATTACACCTAATTAATTCCACCTATAGCATCCTCTTGAGGTCTGGAACAAAGCCCAAACAAGTTTGGAGGCGGCGGAGTTGTTTTGGAGACGGATCGAACACACCCAAATTCAAGGGTTTCTCACGGTTTTTGATGAAATTGGAGCTCTTATTGACCAAATTGGCCTTGGTCACAGTTATGAAAGTTGTTCTACTATCTGAGATCTTCAATTCTACAAAATTTGAGAAT
The DNA here is from genome assembly GCA_024362995.1 of Heteromeles arbutifolia. Taxonomy (NCBI): domain Eukaryota; kingdom Viridiplantae; phylum Streptophyta; class Magnoliopsida; order Rosales; family Rosaceae; genus Heteromeles; species Heteromeles arbutifolia. The sequence continues at coordinate 11,528,809 of JANCRC010000006.1, read as the reverse complement.
TTTTGGAGAAAGTTGAATTTTCCGGCAAGCCGGGGCGGCCGACCGCGGCCAGTGGGCCGTCAATGTTGTTTTTAAGCTCTATTTGATATCCTGAATTCAGTTTTGATAGTGGTTTGACGTAAGTGGATCATTGGGTCAGATTCTTTATGATTCGTGATTAGGTAAAAATGTGAATCGGCGATCCAACCGTCGGATCGTCACCAAAATTTGATACATTGTAGTAATTAATATTTGAAGAATTTAGAAACTTATGGATTGGGAATCTGACGTATGGATCTTCCCGAATTGGATTTGTAAGCTCATAAAATAAAGGTTAATCGCCACTCGATTTTGGAAATTGGTGGAGATCCAACCGTTGGATCATAACGAAACTTTAGTATGTTTTTCTATAAGGATAATGTGAATCATGAGAAGTTACGGATGGGAAATTTGATATGCGGATCTTTTGGATTGAGTTATGTAGGGTTATGGACCCTACCGTCTATCTCTGATCGACGGTTGACTTATGGTCAATGAGTTTTGAATCACTCTTGAATGCCCTTGAGGATGTGTTTTATGTGAGTTATGTGTTCTATCGATAAGTATTCTGAGATGTGATTTAATAATTGTTCTAGGCGTCGATCGTTCGGGACGCTTCGGTACTCGTTCTAGGGAGTTATAGCGTGGACTCCAGGTGAGTGGGCTTTTGTTTTCAGTATATATATATACATATATATATATATATACATATATATATATACATATATATACATATATATATATACAAATATATATACATATACATATATATATACATATACATATACATATATATATATATATATATACTTGGTTGATTCCCAAAAATAGGTTTTAAAATTGATTCCCAGAAATACGTTTTAAAATGATTTTCTGAAATTGAATGCCATGCCGATTGCCATATATATATATATTCATTGCTATGTTATGTGATTATCTATTGAGGCACTGCGGACGCCAGGTAAGTCAGGTAAGTATGTATGTTTGTTATGAGGATTATGGTGATATCGATGAGATTAGAATATGGCTCATTCACCTCCCGCACCGTACCCTCACCTTGGATCCAAGACAGGTGCCAGCCTATCGTACAGACCACTATAGGTGGTTCCGACTTGTAGGTGACTCGCGATTCATCGCTAGCCTTCACGTGACTGTAGCACAGAGCGTTCTTATATACCCAGCTTGTCGTACAGACCGCTACAGGTGGTTCCGACATGGGTGCAGGTTATTGATTGAGAGTTTGGATTGAGGATTTATTTGAGGAGCCATAGATTCAGTCGTACATGTCACGAGAGGTGACTCCACCTGATTTATATGCATTGCCGGCATGTTATGCATTGAGATATCACCTTATTGACTTTGAGGATATTTGTTGCATGCTTTGATATTGATATGGTTTATTCGAACATGGCAATATTTGAATAGTGGTTTTCAGTATGAGTACGTATATATTTTTCTGGGAAGTATATATATTTTTACAAAGAGGGGTTATAACTTTTATATCGAAGTGATTTTGTAAAACTTTGTTTTTGCCCACTCACACGTTTTGTTTTGCGCCCCACCAGGTTCTAGTAGCATAGTTTCTTTATAGACAAGGACTCGTGGCATAGCTCAGTTCAGGTGGCTACTTCTTAGGGTATGATCTTTACCCACACTATTGTACTTTACTTATGCTCTGACAACGCGTGTGAAATGGGTCCATACCCACTGTCAGCGCACTCTGATAGTTAGGAATCTTTAGGTTTAAATCTATTCGCATTCTTCCATATCATCACTTTTTGGCTTCGTCACCTTCCAGGTGTCGGCCAGCACAGCTCGATTTGGAGTCTTCGTAGACATTCCGGGTCGGGATGTGTCAATTCTCCACAAGGATTATTTAAATAACTTATGTAGAATCAATTCCTAATTAATTACTTGAAAATGGAAATTGAGAAAGGTAATTCGGAATTAGGAAAATTAAAGACAAATTTTGATTACAGACTAAATAATAAATTCGACCAAAATTAAAAAGATGAAAGAAAAGAGTTTTTAAAAACCAATTTATAAAAGCACTAGGGTTGCATCATTACCCTAGCAATCCTATGTATTTTTACCAATTACTTATGATTTACATATGCAACTTTGAAGGTTAGGTTTCCTAATATATATCCTACTTGGAACCTCCAACATATAACGTATATTTAACATGCAACCTGTCCGGACATTCGGATCAAATATGAACATGAGAGACTCATTATGTTTTGTGAAAACCCTTTGAAAAACCATGAAACCCTTAAGACGTGGTGCTCATCTTAAGTGAAATTACAATTTTTAACCACGAGAAAGCCAGCGCCAATTCAGGGAACCTTTCGACCAAAATTGCGTCAAATTACTTTTCTAAATACCCTAATGGTCGTGAATCACTAAGACACTTAGATAGTTTAAACACGGTGATTAATAATTCAAACATGCATGCATAATATCATAAGTAAGTTGAAAAGAAACTACATATTCTTGCTAAGGCTCGTGGCCTCGCCATAGCAAAAGAAATAGTTACAAAAAATCATAAAACAAAATATTATTAAAAACATAGATAGAAAACACCTTGAAACTAAACTTGAATTGTCAAAAGCTCTCTAATCCAAATTCTCCAAATTAGTGGGTTCCCCAACCTAATGGCTAAATAGCCTTATTTATACTAATACAAAATAGAACCCTATCTAGAAAAGGTTTTAGAATAAAACTAGGAAACATAATTGACACACCCCGATCTAAATCAAGGCATGTTGGCTGTCACGTGAACGTGACGTAACCATAAGCACATTGCGAAAGCAAGATTAAGAAGGGAATACGAATAAATTAAAACCAAGCAACTAGCAATTCTAACTAAGATAGCGTGCTAGTACGAGAATAAGTGTAAAATACACAACCAGAGCTTAACTAGCCTAAGAGCAGTCAAGCAAAAGTACTAATTAAACAACACCCAAAGGTGGCCTTACATGAATGATGGTCTGTCAGAACCTCCGCTGTATCCTCGTAAGCCACCAACCAAACTTTCACCTAATACCTGGAGGGGCGCAAAACAAAAAGTTGAGTGGGTCAGAAACAAGGTTTTCTAAAATCATTTCATAGCTCAAAAGCTCTAACCCCTCGCTGGAAAACCTGTACAATTTCCTAGAAAATAGTATACATACGTATATATCTCAAAACCATGCTCAATATATATATCCAAAACCACATGTGTATGCCATACATATGTCATGCCCAATATCACAATATAACGAATGTAAGCTAGGTAAAGTAATCTCATAAAATAACATATTAACCAGAGCCCCTGCAGTGGCCTGTACGGTTAATTTATATAGCTCATCGCTCTATCTAGCCGGCGTCACCTAAAGTGACCTGTACAGCAATATATCTGCACATGAGTCGGAACCACCTGTAGTGGTCCGTACAACAAGACTGGGTGTAAATAAATACGCTCTAGTGCTACGATCACATGAAGACTGTGCTATAAATCGCGGGTCACCTACGAGTTGGAACCACCTTTAATGGTATGTACGACAGGACTATGCACTTAACTTGGATCCAAGGTGAGTGTGTGCTGCGGGAGGTGAACATCACGTGAAAGACTATGCCCTGGCCCTGGGCGGGAGCACTAACTGGCCTTGGGCGGGAGCACTAACACCGGTGTGCAGGTTGATGAGTTCAATATACATCTCAATATCATCATTCATATCACAAGCATTTACAGCATAATATACTTACCTGGAGCTTACCTTGGCCTCCGCAGCACCATGCAACAATATATA